>OU342984.1:17353874-18583874 GCA_910592155.1 Ypsolopha scabrella
AGGGACCCCTTCGGCGCGAGGAAAGCCTGCTATTTTTAGCCCTCCAGGGTAAACAGTGACGTTCGGGGCCAGACGGTAGCTAGTCGTGACTAAGGATTTAAAAGCGCCTGAAAAATGGCTGGTGCGTCCTTCGCCGGGGTTAATTGCAACGCCAGGAGACATCGTCGTACCCGTGGATGTGTGATCTCGCATCTCACCTTTACAAACTTCCAGAGTTTCGTTCTAGCATTCTGGCCTGACGGTGACGAAGAAGAGCTTATTCAGACGAGACTGTGGGCAATGTCATGCCAGAAGTTCGAAGCTACATTCTACAATGGTAAATGTTTGGAGATAGAATACAACTTTGACGCGAGGAGGGAAGGACGAGATCGTGTCCTAATCAAGAAGGACTGCTTACTACCAATCTTCGGGGGAGTCTCGCCAACAGGGCTGGCCGAGTTTGTAAGCATCTTACAGTTGGATAGATTCATCGAAGACGACGTCAACTTGGATAGATGTTCTAGCTACCGCTATGTCTGCTGCCCATGCCACTTGGGCATAGACCGCCAAGATTTTCCTATATTATTTATGGAGCCTGAATTGAGCGAGTGCGAACACGTCCACTTCCACCACTACTGCATGGAGCACGTGATTTCGTGGTTAGGCAATTACCTACATACTTTAATTTTGTTACGGGAAAGCAAAGAACTTTTTGACGAAGAGATAGCCGAGCAGTATGCATTTTTTCCCAGTCGCATTCCCTACTTTCAAACTGGTAGACGCGCCGATCCGAAATATTTGCTCGAGAGTGTTGCACATACCTCTTTGAGAAGTTAGAAGACGAGGACGAGCAGGGATGGTGCAAGGGACGCAAGGACGGGCGTGTCGGTCTCTACTCGGCCAACTACGTGGAGCCCGTGGGACACTAGCTGGACCAATCCCGCACTGTCGGACTCTAGCCGGCTAGACCCGGACCCTAGCTGGCTACGGCGGGTCTTAGCCGCCCATTGTAGCAACCCTGCCAGCGATGGCGGGATCTCAGCCGGTATACACGAACCCTACCCGGCTATAGTCGGTTCCAAGCTGGCTGTAATCGGCCTAGCCGGCTTAACGTAGTCGGACTAATCCAGTCAATCATAGTCGGACTATCTGTCCCTAGCCATTCATAGTTTGACTGTCGGACTGTACGTTTATTTCACAGTCCGTGCAATTCAGCCAATGGTAAAGCAAGCTGGTATGTATATTGTGGAGCACGGACTGTGAACGTGCTCGCTGGACATGCTCGCACTGACGAATGTCACCTGTACCACACGACTCACGCAACGACAGCTGTCGTCGACCAACTGACGCCATTATTGCGTACGAGCGGTACGAGAGATAAAGATAGATATATTAAAATTAATTAAATTAAATTTCATTTATTTCGGATAACCTCATTAATGAATAAAGCTTTCTGATCTTTGATTTGGTTGTTTTAATTTAATTTATCAATCTGTTCGAAGAAAATTGTTTTATGTGTAGGTTCTATCACTTACCGAGTCCCCAGTATAAGCTTTAGCTGTTTAAATAAACGATACCAATATTTTTTTAAAAATAAAAAAGCTTTTTCAATCGGAGATAAACTTGGGGAAACACTCATTTTGTGCTACATGCGAATACGTCAAGGTTCGGATAAACAAATGATTGTTCTGGAAAATTTCAGGGAAGTTGTGTTCAAAATAGTACCTTCGCTTATCACAATAACGACGGTAACGTTAGCTTATGTTAATGGATCGTGAAACTTTAGTGCTTATCGAGTTGAACCCTACCGAAACAACAACATTTTGATGGGTTTAATACCTCTGTACCCTTGTCTTTATGCTCGCATAAACCCAATAATTTGCTTCAATAAGTTAAGCAACATTTTAAAGGGTTTATTTTACCAAATTAGTTCATATGTATCAGTTTCAAAGGTTCAGATTTTTCTCTCGCAAATGTACATTGTCTTCGGCGATTATTCTTCAAGTTACAATGACTCGTGTCCTATTATAAGGAGCAATGAATAGCGTCTGTCTACGCAAACATGAACTGCTACATCGACACTAGAGCCTCACTGTGAAGGACTGGCTCTATCTTCGTCCTTTGTCTCGTGGAGGCTGGTTCGAAACTTGTACCTACTGAGAGCTTTGTAACGGGAGACGTGTAGTTCTACCTGTCGGGTAGTCACTAGTTGTCTGGTTGAATGACATACCTTTGGTTTGTTTGCGATGTCTGTATAAGAAAAATCATATACGTATACTTATTTAACTTAAGGGCTTGCCTTTGGTCTTTCAACGGTTTTTGTTTTAATATGCTGAGTCAACTACTTATCTGATCAATGTAAAACTTGGACACACGTTTTTTAAGACCTCCGTCTTTCCGTTGTCAGGTCAGTTACCTAATTGGACACATTTCATTCGATAGATTTTATTTTTGAAAATGATGCCTTTTTACGTTATTAATTCGTTTTATGTCTAAATGGCTTGGGTTTTATGTCTGAAATTACTGCTTTAACAACAAAACATGGTTTGTTTTCCGATGTCAGGTGAAAAAACCCCCACGTCAAACACTTTTTCGTAAAATCCAGAAAAACCTCGAAAATTCACTGATTTTGTGTGCCGGCGGGCGCAGCGCACGAAACGAGCGTTCTAATGTAGACTTTCTGACAACATATTGAAGTTCACCAGGGGTAAGGCCTTAAGAAAGATTCGATAAGAACAAGCATATGGGGTGCATAAAAGGAGCCTTAAATGCTGGTGTAACCACTCCAAATACGCTTGACATACCCAGCCTAGACCAAGACCTAAGTAACAAAACCTTTCATTGCAAGAAGATTGCAAGACTTTGGCTGTGGTTTGTCACCACCTTCATGACGAAACCATTCCAACAAGCGATTCGTCGTTCCGGCTTGAGAAGGCATACCGGGCGAATAGTCCCTTTACTTTCTGGCGAGCACCCTTCATCCTAGGTCACATCGACGCATAGGCCACATCGACGCTTTCCATCAGGTTGTGGCAAAGCGTTTATGCCAATTGTATATAGAAATCTAGCTATAAAAACATTAAAATAAATACTAAAAATATACAAGGTTGAAGATGTTTACACCGAAGCTCATAAATTATGGATAACAGTTGTTTACGTCGAATACAAAGTTTAAAAAAATAGATAGGACGTTCTAAAATCGACAAAATATTATAACGATGTTATATAGTTGAATTGATCCTTGTTTTACTGCAGTCTATTAAAATATTTTACTAAAACATAGTCCTTTGTAGTTATAGAAGGAAAGTGTTTGAAAAAATATACAAGTGTCAATAATTTATGCACCCAAAATCATACTGCAGACTAGGTTAGTGATTGATCAGTATTTCGATACAATGTAATGTGAAATTTAAAAAATTAAATTTTGGCTTGGAACTTTAGTCGACTTGGAACTGGGTTTGCTTTGCGCTTGTACGGAACAAGAAAAACGTAAATTACAAATTTTTCAAAAAGAGAAATCGGAGCTTGATACCGACTACCTAGTATGGCTGTATAAATGAATGTCACCTTATCTAACTAAAATTGGCATGCAGCGTGCAGTTGTTTCGTTTCAGAAGATGAAATAACCTCAAAGTCTTTACAATGTTCCGCAAGTATACGGGGATAATGGCACATCGTGACATTGTTCTAAATGACAACAATTTACTACACATACATACTGTCAGTCTTAAACTGCTGAAAACAAGGGTGGTTTTCGAATGACTAAGTTCCCATTTTAACGCGGTATTTTAGGTTGGAACATATCAATATTTATTTTTTATTAACGTTCTCCGATCGGCTTCTTTGATGATTCACGGCGACAATAACATTATTTATCTAAAAAGGATGTCGGAAAATTATCTTTCTTAGAGGTAGATTACCGAAAACGAAAAAAGCTCAAGTTTATTAATAATAATATTTAACTTAATAATCAATATAATATTACGTTTATTGTTTCCATCAACTTTACTTAAAGAATGAATAAAGAATAAAAATGATTAATTACCAAAAAAAAGCTTTAGAAATACACAGAAATTATAATAATAAAAAAACTGAATTAACTTAACTGAAACTATACCAATGTTGCTTTATTCGGTAAAAGGAGGTACGCGATCAGCGTATGTTGTCGGCCAACGAGATTCCAACCAAACAGCGCTTTTTCGCAGCGGACAATATATCCCTTCAGTCATGTAAGGGTTAAAACACAAACGAATTCCACAAGCAGTTATATATGACCAATCTAACTTAACACTTACAATTTATTTAAATCGATGTATCGAAATGGTCTCATTAAGTTATTAAAAGTTATTAAATAAATTGCAGCGCCGTGTGGGCGACGTCGATGGCAGCGGCGGGCGGGAGCAGCTCGCAGCCGGCCAGCCTCGAGGCCGAGCTCGGGAACCTCTCACCCTCCTCGAGACGGAGGTAATACCTTTCATCATTATCTTTTATTTAAGTGTTTAGCATGGTGGGCTCTATCGAGCGTTGACAGCTCGATATACACTGAGAAATCATGAGCTGCTATCCTGTAAGAAGGACAGACCGAGTCCATGTCAATGCAGCTACAGGCTACTGTTGTGCTGAACACAGACTCCTGGTTCTTTATCGTAGAATCAGTTGCCAACCGAGTGCCTTTCGTCGAAAACATACATTAAACTATCGAATTCCGCTTATAACGTTCCTTTTTTCATACGTTTTCTTTCTGAAACATTGTTATTTGGAAGTCGGTGCTTTCCCCATAGTATAAAACACATTTTATAATTTTGTTTAGCTCTTTTTTTGCCTATGTTTTATTTTTTTTATTTGTGTTTTTATGATTCAAAGATTCAAATTGTTTATTTGTAAAATAGATACATAAAGTATAGGTTTTACATGTCAAATCTAAATCTGTATAAAAATAATATTTTATGATGAAACAAATATGATACGGGAAATATATAAAAAAAAAAATTATTTAAGTTGGGCTACTAAAGTTATACACATGCATAAAATAAAGACTTATTGGAAAAGAATATTATTATAACTAATTCAATACCTGCACTTTCACAGCTGTCATCCGGCACATATCAAAAAATCCATACCGTACTCACTCTCATTACGTGGCCGTCGTATTTGCAGCAACCAACACACACTTGACAATTACCACGCCAAAATTCACAACGCACTCTCCAAAAGAAACTATCCAACTAACTTCCTTCAAAAACACTTGCACCACAGACCAAATTTTCACAGACATAACAGGAACACAAACAAACCCCACCAAACACGTCTAATCACCACTTACTTTCACGGCAGCCACAAACTAAAGAACCTTATCAAACAATCCCTACCCATTCTCCGACAAAATAACGAAACGAAAGACTTACTCCCTCCAAACCCACAAATATGCTACCGACAAAACCGAAATCTGAGACACACGCTTAGCAAAACAAAAACGACACAACATACCGACCTTACCAACTTCTCACCCAGTACATCTCCCTGTCGACGGCGTCGATGTAAAACCTGCCCCATCATCAATACAGCTACAGACATCAACACTCATCACACGACAAACATATACAAAACACACCCTAACACATCATGCAAAACGAGCAACTGCATTTACCTACTAGAATGCCGTCATTGCCCGGCATTCTATGTAGGTGAAACCAAGAATCCAGTACACATCCGAATAAATCAACATCGACACACATCAGATCGCATGCCAAACAACATTCTTCCTATCCCTACACACACCCGCCTCCACAATTCAACTTTCAACGACTGTTTCACCTTACGCATCATCAAAGCATTCACCCCTCCACTGACCGATATTGAATTAAGGACCTGGGAAACATCATACATATGGTCACTTGGTGCTCACTATGGACCAGGACTTAACAGACAGCACTAACTGACAGACATGACGTCACTCACCATTAAATACTGACTACTAAATATAAATATTGTCATCACCACCACCATCATCATCATCATCATCATCATCATCATCATCATCATCATCATCATCATCATCATCATCATCATCATCATCATCATCATCATCATAATCATCATCATCATCATCATCATCATCATCCTCATCCTCATCATCCTCATCATCATCATCGTCATTATCATCGTCATCATCATCTACATGTAGTATCTCCAAAAAGTTTCTGTTTTCCTCTTTCAACTTGTACAGACTTCACCTTTCAACTCTTCTATACTCTTATGTCATTTATTTAATTTTATTTTATTCGACTGATGACGACTCCACTGAAGGAGTCGAAATATTTTGTTAATTTTTGTATTTTTTTAAGTAACTGTGTTTTAAATATAATAAAAGTACAATTATTATAACTACACAATGCAATTAATATATAAGTTGATAAATAAACTGAATAGACCCTAAATAAATATAATGCCTAGCCAAATATATACTTTATAGTATATAATATATACTAACATAAGTAAAAAATTAAAATATTGTATTTACCTACATAATTCAATGAATAAATAAGTTAATAGATAAATAAACTATAAATAGATGCGTGGATTGGAACGTTAACCCATAGGGACTGACGCTACATTATCGAAAATACATTGATGAATCGGTGCGGCCATCATATAGGATCGCGTCAGTATGAGTGCATCTTGTATGCGGTTTGTGTTTTCGTTGCGGTTGCTTTACATGCTATTAATCAACTATAGTAGTCTATTAGCAAAGATTCAAAATGTTTATTTGTAAAATAGAAGTAAAATACTTTGTAAAATAATTACTTTATAATATTTTTTTGCCACATGGTAATGTCTTGTAAAATACAATGAAATAAACCCAATTTAATGTATTACTTTTATCATTTATTTGAGTGTCCCAAATAGATTTAAGTAAAAAAGTATTTTTTAAATAATCGTTCTATATTTGTTAATTCTGGCGGTTTTAAAAATACAAATAGTAATAATCTAAAGCTGCTTACATTCCATCCATCCATCCATCAGCCTGTTTCATTCACTGCTGGACAGGCCTTTCCAATATTTCGCCACTCTTGGTGGTCCTCCTGGAAGAAATGCCCACACTCACACACGCTGGGCAGGCGCGTTGGTAAGCGCGGTGCCAAAACCATTTCACCAGTGACGCCGCTGCCCGTCACCAGTCCTTTTTATATAAATCCCGGCAATTGGGGATGGATATACCGCCATCCATCGGTTCCAGGAAATGGTGGGCCGCCTGGTTTTGCCTGAGATCTGTTCTCTTACTCTCCCCCGAAGAATACGAATACGATCACCCGGATTATTAAAATGATCATAAACTTGGAGATCATTTCAAAATAATACTATCATTATGATTAAAAAAGTGTATAAAGTAAAAGCTTACAATTGTGCGGATTTCGGAAATAAAGATGTAATTTGCTTGAAAAGATGTTTTTCGTAAATTTTCGTATAAACACGGAGTAAATAAATTAAGCGTAATTAAAGAAACAAACAAGCAATAAATACCCCAAATGAACTTTAGGCGGACATTCTTTTTCTTTTTCTTTGCACGCAAGTTGCCAACTTGACGGAAATAAGCTGCTTTCAGTTCGATGCGTTCGAAGACTGCTTTCAGTCATACACGGAAAAATATATTTTTTTTTGAGTCATCTTTGTTTTTTTATGATTCAATGTTGGAATGACGTCCGAAGATTCTGTTTCGATAAGAGTGTGCATTATATTCTTGACAGAAGTCCAAATTTTTCCAAATATCTAATATTGCTAGATTATTCAAACAAGGAAGAATAAATGATGGTTTTTCGGAACCTATCCTCTTAAGGGTCCCACGAACAGACCTGGCTGATCTCTGGAAGAGTTGTCTCGCTCAGAGCTACACACCTGTCCTTAGTGCGAGGAAGAAGTTTTGGATTTTTCCATAAACGCCCATGCGTTTTTCAAGTTAGTAGTTCCGTTCCTATACTTTCTATTCAATGATATCCATGTATTTGGAAATTTTATGGATTTAATAATTACCTAAATTTCTGCGAGACACACTTGTTGTTAGATTTGTGAACTAGGATATACTTTATCACTGAAAAGTGACTCAAAATGGTGTGTTTTAGTCCCGTTTAATGAGTTTTCTACTCTCTGTATTTCTTCTCCAGATATAATGTATTAGATCAAACTTATATAGTTGATAATAGACTAATATAACTATACTAGAGGGGGATTTATTTTTTAGCAGGCCACTGCGCACAAAACTGCCCTTTAAAGTGATCAGGCGGTAGGTTTGCCGACTGTACTAGAGGTACAAAGAGGACGCTAATATGAATGAAAAACACACAATGCTTTTTCTGTACTTTAGATAAAATCGTTTGTGATCCTACACACGCATCGTCGCATAATGGAATATTGCGACGATGCGTGTGTCGATAATTTCAATACAATACAATAATATTAACAACTATTTATATCTACAAAGATCTACGTGAGATTAACGTTGAAACGGATACCGTGTTTTAACAATTTAAATGTCTTTCAGTAGCGAACGAATTCAGTCGTTAATACACTGAAAACTACGCCATAGTATAAATAAGTAATAGTATTCTATCTCCATACAAACGGGCCGAAACGAACCCCCCCCCCCCCAAAACTCGGTACAACTCGGTTTACGACAGTCGCGGCAGTCTATCGCAACAAGGAACAAAAAATATTATATATGGAATTTACATGGCAAATAATGGTGGATAGTGCCATCACACTCCATCGGTAGTTTCTCTTTCTTTCGAAATGTCAAAGTCATCAATCAACGACCATTTTCGTGTTTGAGTTTGTGTTTTGTAGATTTTAAATTAATTTGTTTGTTCATTTGTGCTTAGTTTTTCATCTAAATCAGTGAGAAGTGTTTCCTACTGTTTAGTGAATACGATCTATAAAATGCCACCGAAAAAACGGTTTATAACATGTGAAATTTGTGGAGGTCGAGCTAGTCGTTTATATGACGAAAAAAGGATGTTTATGGCGAAATTTCCATTAGATGAGGCCCGGTAAGTATTGAATTAAACATTTAAGCCATTATGTAGGTAAAGCAGGCTACAAACATACGAGATTCGTTTTGTTTTACGTAAATTTTAATCAAGAGCCTGAACCTACCGGAGGCGCTGCGGCTGCCGGCCACGCAGAAGCTGTCGCTGTCGGAGTTCCACGGCGCGGTGCTGCCGGCGCTGGCCACGCTGGCGCCCTACCACCACCACCTGGAGCCCGCCACGCAGCACCGGATCGTGCGCGCGCTGCTCAAGTACGGCGTCGGTGAGTGCGCCCTGTGTCTCAATAAATAAAGTACAGTAAATAGAAAGTACGTTGTAATCCATTGCTCGCTCCTCTCCCCCCGACAGTGCTGCGGCAGCCGTCGAGCCAGCAGTGCATCAACGCGCTGACGATATTCACGCTGGAGGCGCGCGACACGATGGTGAAGATGCTGCCCGAGGTGCTGCTGGACCTCAGCAAGATCTCCGACACCAAGACCATCGCCTGCCCCATGTTGGAGTTCCTCTCCAGTCAGTTGTACATCATACATATACCCCAACTCTCTGACTGACTGATCCCACCTTCCAAGAAGGGATATTAAGATGCTCTGTAACCAAAATGTCCTAAAATGTCATCTGCACCATTACAATTAGGAAGCTTGCCTGCAGGTAAAAGGCGTGTAGGTTCAGGCAAGGGAGAGCTACGAAATAAAAACCAAATGAAAGTTAGTTCTCAGGGATTGTACGCCTTTATTCACAGTTAAAGTGAATTACCTATATTTAATTACACCCTTGTTTGTCTTATGAGGAAGTGAGTAGTGACGGCAGTGTGTTGTGTCAACAACGCTGACGCGGCTGCCGAAGGTGTTCGCGTCGTTCGTGGAGGACCAGTACCAATTGCCGGGCATTATACAAAACAGACTGGTGACGGGCAGCGGCGTCACTGGTGCAAGGGCTTCGGCACCGCGCTCACTAACCCGCCTGCCCAGCGTGTGTGAGTATGGGCATTTCCTCCAGGAGGACCGCCAAGAGTGGCGAAATCCTGGAAAGGCCTATGTCCAGCAGTGGACGAAACAGGCTGATGGATGGATGGATGGAGGTATATCAAAGGTTGACATGGTGTGTAATATTTTAACATAGATCTAAATTTATTTTAACTCTATTACTATTTCTACAAAAAGAAAATGTTGATTTGTTCTGGGCTGGTGTGGAAAAGTTGCTACAAGTAAACAAATGAATGAAAAAAAAAAGTAAAAAAATATCTATATATTTTGTACTGCCCCAGGGAGGTTGAAGTTTAACAGAATATATGAAATGGAAAAAAAAATGCGTTTTTTTATAATTTCTTTAGTTTTGCATAAAAATTGAAAATTGTTTATATGACGTCGAACGAGCCCTACGTGTCTCGCAGTAAGAATCACGAACAAATAAGTTGTAACATGCAAGCGTTGCCACCATTGCAATATTGCATCAAAAAAGGTAACAGCAATCGGTTACCGCTTTTTAAAAACCGGTATCGCGAAAAATAGAAAACTAATTATTTTAGAGGTTACCACAATGTAGTACCGGTTGTGTAATAAAGGTTGTGGTACATGTAAAATACCGGTATTTACAATACTGGTTTCGGTCCCTGCTCACGAAGTCCGTTTGGCACACGCACTTTTTTTGGACTAGATCTGGAACAACGGCCAACGTTACTGTGGAAACACAGAATAAATACATACAGAAGGCCTGCTCCATACAAACAACGATTGCGGGCGCACGTAAGACGATCTCGGTACACTCGTGCACTGGCTCGTACGCGACTATGTGTGCGTGCGCCCGAAATCGCTGGTTGTATGGAGCTGGCCTTCTGTGTGGAACCGTAACTAGTTTCTTTAGCTCGGTTAGTTGCATACGCCTAAGGCATGCGAGAGACACGGGGCTAGGGTCATACAGTCTTTTCAAACAGTGTTATCAAGATGTAACTTTAGAACGTAAAATCTCAAGAAAACTAGAATGGTCAAATCCCGTACATTTTGAGCCCGAGATGAAGAAAGGAAGGTTTTAAGGTGTTTCATTAAGGCGAGGATTTGATAAACTTTTAATTTCAAATCGGCGCCATAGGGGAGTGGAGTGAGGGGGACTTACTCCATACAAATATGCGCTCACGAACTAGCTTATGCCGTAAGGTCGTATGCGGCAAAACAGTATTTTTCATTTAAAATGACAACTATAAGTAATTTAATAAATCCAATGCAAAACACATTTGTCTTTAGTCGTAAGATATCGCTGCAAATCACATCACCCATGTGAGCGTTTCACGAGACCGAAAAATACCTAACACTGGAGTGCGAGATTTGGCGTTAGTACCCTTAACAACACATATCGTCACGACATGAATCCCTGAGGGGGTGTCAGAGGTTTTCCCCGTTTGAGTTGCGAATTCAATTGCTCGTCCTCCCCACCACCTTACGTCTCGAATCCAGCCACGCTCCCAGTCCCATGGAATGAAAAGAAGTTGTACGCTGCAATAAGGGCCACTTTATAAGCAAGTGTGTTGAAAAAGTATGTTAACAAAAGAGCACGTCAAACATTTAACGATTTTGGGATACACAGAAGATTACCAACGAGATTTTCAAAGCTTTCTGAAAATGTGAACAGCCAAGTATCGCATTCAGTTTGTGCTATTCCGTTCTATCGTTTTTGTAGTATGTCATAATAAATAGACAGAGATTTATGGAAATAATGTAGGTTCCATGATCAAACTTAGGTTTCTTTAAACTCAGTGGTACCCGCGAAGCATGTTAAGATTTTCAAAACAGCCCTCGAAGCAATACCAGTTGGACACCACTAATTGAAAGTATGTAATTTAATAAATTTCACTTGCAAATTTCTTTTCCTATTTAATGTTACCACTGATAATAGTTCATTAGAATTATACTATTTATTTGTGTTACGTATTTCCGTGCAGCTGCGGTAGTTCAGTTGGTAGGATACTGGACTCTCAATCTTTGGACCCGGATTCAAAACTTGTCGAATATTCACCAATGAAGTTCTAGGAATTTATATGCATAATATTTTCTTACTACTTGTTGAACGGTGAAAAAACACTGCTTGCCTTGAAAATTTGTATTTGTTGTGTATAATCAAACTGCAATTCAGACCTATCTTTGAAGGCCTACTCTTTCTTCACGAGTGGTCAAAACACAAATAAAAATACTTTTACAAAAACAAATCGAAAGTAATCGGAAGAATTTTCCTAATCCTTCCGAATACTTCAAGCGATTTAAACGATTCTTACACAAATACACCATACTAAAGACAATTCATAGATCTATAAAACTATCGGTAAATAAAATCCACCCATCGACGGACGGGTAAATCATTAATTTGGCTGGCCAAAATTATTTAAATGATATTTAATTAATTCAAGTGTCCCTTATCACTATTCTAATAAAAAAAACTATACCTATTACATTTTTTCTATGTCTCTACCTAATCTAACGTACAGAAAGTGGAAAAAAATTAAGTTGCCTGGAGCAAAAGAACCCTAAACTATGAAAAAGCAAAATTTAAAGCCTGAAAAGTAAATTTGTATCTGTATCAACGCAGAAGTTTACATTTATTACAAACGGTTGTTTTACTTCCGTGGTAAAACTCATCTTACAAAAATATAACACATGTATTTTATAAGAAAAACAAGTTTAAAAAAAACAAACAACTTCGAAACAGATCCAATGATTTTTATTCTATTTCAGAGCTGGAATCTGAAGAGTCTGAGAGTGTCTATATTGATGGTTTAAATAAAGCAATCGTTTCTGGACGAAATGGTTTAGACTTTTTCTTTCTTTTTGGTCTTGATAGTGATATCACGGGATCCGATGATAAGAGCAATCTGTTAATAACATCTAAATTGCATTGTTCCCTGGAAAATTTTCTTGCAAAATTTTGTTGGTATAATTTAAAATGTTTATTTCGTGCCTCAGCTGCCTCTTCTGACAACTGCCCTATAGGCAATAACGCGTGCTTTATTATTGTCGCTCCATGAACCAAAATTTTAGGTAGAGTTGGTGTCATTGGACACCACCAATAAAGCTCCACGTAAAGCTTAGCAGTTTCCATGGCGTATTCTTTATATTTTAATGGATCTATATCCAATCCACTTGATATGGCTTCCAGAATTACTTTAAGCCTATATATTAGGTCTTTGTTAATGCCGGTTATTTCTGCCGCGATATCTGGATCATCAAAGAATCTCCGGCTAGTGTTGCCATCATTTGTATTGCCGAAGCCTGCTTTAGGAATGTCAACAAGTAACCCGAGACGTAATTTAAAATTGTCTTGTATTTTTTTTTTAGTTTTATCGTGGAGGTCACACTCTCTGCTTTATTTTTTTTTAGTATTCTGCCTTTTTTTATTGGAATTTTGTAAGCTAAATGCAATAAGCTTTCGAAGATTCGAATCCTGGCATGCAACACAGAAAGGCCAAAATTAAGTGTCTCCTCATTGTCAACGTTACCTTCTTTTAGTTTGTTGAATTCTGAAGAAGTTTGTTTACATATGTAGCAACGTAAAGTAGATTTGGTATCTGTCACTGCATTGCATACTTTTCCGACGATCATTGTAAGCAATAATTTTTGCGTAACTGAAAACTGCTTTTCATTGACACTTATTGCTAATGGTTGCAATTCCGAAGTCACGCTATTTACGTATGCAATTTCTTCATTGGTGATGTCTGTAGATTCTTTCAGGAACCTTATTCTAATAGGCCTGCATAATCGAGGAGACGAGGGCGTTGGATTTTCCCACAATACCTTTTTCGTTATATTATTGACTAATCTGAGAGGAACTAGCGAGCTTTGAAAAATATATTTATCTGAATCTGCGTCATTACGAAACTTTTGTTTGAATTGGGCCTGCTGTGATCCATCACAACCCCACTTACTTATTAATGTTAGATTTTGTTTTTCTTCATCAGACAACGTATCCAAAACTTCAAATAAAGCGATTATGAGCCTTTTGTTTGTTAGCGCCAATAATGCCTCTAATTTTATTTCAGCGCAAGTCTCAGTAATTCTGTAGGCTTCTCTTTCAACTAGATAACCTCCTTAGCTTTTTGGACTGAGCTATACGATGGATAAAGCTTTTTATTAGTAGCACGTATTACTTCGTACTGCTTTCTCGTTAAGTCTGCCTCGACAATCATTTTCAGTGCTTCAAATGGACTGAGTTTATTTACATCTTCCTTCTTCGTAAAAGCTTTTTTATATTTAGAAGCACGCTTTGGCGAAGCATCGAAATCATTCAGTAGCTGTGAGGCAACTCTTTTTCTTTTTTGGTACATTTTCGATCCAGTCGCATGTGTCAGAGTATCTAGATCATTTTCACGAAGAGTTTCTGTTTTCCTTCTCTTGGACCTCTCACTCAAGTCTTGAAAACACTTAGAAGGGCGACCCGGGCGAGTGCTTGTGGTGTTCCTTGGTATTTCAAACGTGCCTTGCAACCATTGACTGTTTTTTGACAGAAAATTATCCTTAATGTAACAAGCTTCTTTCCATCTTTTCTTGATTTGAGACTTCACATAAGAAAACTTGTGCTTCAGGTCCTGAATTTGCTGCTCAGTAAATTGGTCCGAAGTAAGCAATTGAGTCTCAACAGCATCTAGCTTTTTATTCAGATCAGGCTGGTCTTGCTCCTGTGTTAAATCGAAAATTTGTTTTCGCGTTATTTGATGGGCCTGAAAAAAAAAGATTAGTTAATAAAATTGTAGGTAAGTAATTTAAATGGCTATGGAATACAAATATCAAACAGGTATAAAGAAACAAAACCATGATCTCTACGTTAATGCCAAGTTATTAATTTTAAAAAACTATTGTCTGCACTCTTTTGTCTGTCGATTACTCAAAGCGAGGATCTCTTATGATATATCTTTCTCACTCACACTTGATGGATTTATTTTAGTTGTTTCACTCACTCTAAGTAACCCTATCACAATGCTTAATTGTATGATAGTGTTATTTAGGGTTCGGATAAAAAATGTTCTTGTAAGAAATCCGTTCGTGTTTAGAAGTTACGACTTTGTTCAAAAATTTTTTTTTAAATAAATAGGACGATTTAGGATTAGTTATTTATGCATTATTAAACAAAACTATTGGCTGTATTGGATAAAGAGAAATTCATCACGGGGACTCACCCTGATATGCAACTTTCTTATTCGGTAATGTCAAAAATAGGAAAAAAAACCTTGCTAAAATGTATTTTTGTAATTTTCAATAAAAACTAGTCAAAATATTACATAAGTATAACTTTATTGATATAGAAATAATTTTAATTACCTGGTTCAGCCACATTGATCACAAAAACTACAGTTCTTATTGACAAAATAGCAAAAAAACGATCACAAAATAGTTCAAATTTTTCTCTCACTGGGATAACGCACTTGTACTCAGGTAGACGAACGAAAGTCGACTGCCGGCCGAGGTGGGGTCGGGGAGGCGAAAAAAGGGGCGCATGGGCATCTATTGTGTGCGCCAGGTATCCAGCTATATAATAGCAAAGCTTATATAATGGTTTTGTACACTTCGATATTTGGACTTTTGGCCGGCTAATATCTCAATACAACCGTCCGTTGTATCGGTGGCCATATGAAAAGTATTATTTTCTCCTATTTCGCGCTATCCGGCGCGGCGACGACGCAGCGATCTTCGTACCAGCCACTTTGTCAATACGCACTGCTCGAACGCTCCGTATTTTTCGTCTGTTTGATGCGAAGCATTATTTTAATTATTTTTCTTGTCATTGCCGCGATGTTTTCGTAAAAATCAGGGACATACACCAGTCCATATTGACCATCTAAATGAAGACCTAAAATTTATTTGATTCAAATTCTTCTATTTTGCGTGTTATTTTAGTACTTAGATATTATGAATAACGATTCGGAGCGGGCTCGTAAGTATCAAAATAACTCACAAAAGAGAAACAAATTGTAGGCCTTCATTTAGACGGCCAATATGAAGTGGTGTATGTCCCTAGTTTTTCCAAAAACATCGCGACGAAGGCCTTCAACAAATTTGTCGTCGTCGCGGACCGGGCTCTTAAGGGGGGTTATCCCGATTTTGTCTCGTTTCAAATTAATTTTAAAACAATAAATAGCGATGACAACATTTTGTAAAAAATATATGTTATATTTCACTCTTTGATCTTGATATTTTAGCTGTTTGATTCACGATTACTTACATTTTCTTCGATCCATTTCCATTACAAAGATAGGTCTGAACTATGATCTAAATATCATTTCATTTGAGCAATGTTAAGTTTTGAATAATAAAACTTATACTAAAATAAACGTCTTAAGAAATGTAATATAAAACGGCCGTGATATTTAAAACCCATCCCTCTAATTCCAAAATAATAAATAAAATTTCATCGAAACCGCGAGTTTTCTGAGCGGCGCGGTTCCGCTGAGCAGGAAGGATAAACATTTTTTTTTTATTATTTTTTTTTTTATTAAGGAACATACACTATCATTACAGGCTGGACCTAATTCAATAGTGAAGTAACACATCATATACTACATCATAATTACTATACAACATACACATCCAATACCAAAAACAATTAACTTACCTACATATATTTTTATCTTACACAATAATAAAAAAACAAGGACAAAGAGCCATAAAAACAATTAATTAAAACATGTGTAAAATGAAAGCGTTGGAGCAGGACAGATTTCGCTGGATAACCTCGCCTTAAATGTCGTTTCCGTCGATTTTTGTACTGACACATCATAGCGAGTTGCTAATTTAGCGTAGGCACGCGCTTTAAGGTGATTACATCCCCCAACTGCAATTTGGACCTGTATTTGAAGGCTTACTCCTCCTGCAAGGGAGGCCCAAATACTAAAAAAATATATATATGACAGGCAAAATATAGTCAAAAATAAATTTTAATTTTAAAAATTTCTTTTCAGTTGATATTTTAGACACAAAAAATCGAAAGCTTTCGAAAGTTTCGTATGATTTACGCAAGAAATCTCTTATTCCTTCCCAATCCCTGAAGCGAATTTAATGATTCTTCCACAAAATTACAGACATTTGTTAGAGCTACAAAACTTAACTTTAAAATGTTTCTTCCGGCCATCGCGTCTGTGTGAAAAGTATAAATTTCTCCTATTTTGGGCTCTCCGGGGTCGTAGCGGCCTCGTCATTCAGTGCGCGCCGATATGAACGTTATTTCAATACAGTTTCTGTCGATATTCGTACCGACAAAAACGACTCAAGGTCGTTGGCGTATGTAACCGCTTAGGATAGGGCGCGCTTGCATTAATCACTGTTACCCGTAGTATAGGTCTCGCAACCTTGACTGCGCTAGTCATTGTTTCTCTATCGCACTTAGTAATTTTGTGCGCGAGTGAACACATGCGCTAGTCCCCCACCACTTTTGCCGAGCACTCACAAACTGTTACGACACTTGTACGAGAGAAAAAGATTCTGGAGGAAAAAGTCAAATAGAAATTATTTGTCACTAATTTTATTAAAAAAAAAACACTAAAGGTTGTATCAAATATCAGTTTGTTTCAGAGTTTAATTAAGCTTATACGGATTTTAATGCATCTATCTATACTAATAATAATGTAATAAAAAGTCGAGTCTGTAATAAAATTTTAAAATTTTGGAAAAGAATTAAATGAAATGGGTTTTTAGTACTGTGCTTTAGTATTTTTAGAATTTTGTCTGTGTGTATATTCCGTTTTAACTCGAGAACCACACAACGGATTTGGGTGCGGTTTTTTGTTATACAGTAGTCACCTTGGTCAACATATAGGCTACAAACCTCTTTCATAAAATAACGCCCAAGCCGAAAAAGAGTCAAAGATTGAATAAAAGTGGGCGGAGCCGCGGGCAAGGGCAAATAAATAATACGAGTATGTACGGGTTTTCGCTTAAATAATTTGACAGAGTCACAAGTGTTCTCATCAGACTGAGACTTGGTCACACTTGTTCTTCTATTCGTTTATTAATCTAAGAAATTCACAGTCGCAGTGTGGTCTCGAAGACGGCTTTTTGTTTACTACTGTTTCGTTATCAATTTTGATAGTTTTTATTTTTTCATTCCTAATAATCAAACGGTGAGGGTAGATGGGTTTTTGCAGCACTCTCTGTGCGTAAAAGTTTTCTGTCTGCGCGTCACCGCCGCCAGTCGTTCGCCGCTCGTCAACTGGTGCGGTGCGCTCGATGGTAGTTACTAAAATCCGTGGTACAAGAAATGTTATACGAACATTTTCCTTGACAGTGGATGTTGTGGTGTGCTCGTCGTGTCTTCAGTAGCGGAAGCCAAGGTAGGAGACCCAGGATTTATCATTTTTGTGCAAACCGTACATTGGTTATATTGGTTACTGTTGTAACCAAAAGCTGCCTTACCCAAAAAATTAATTCAAAACCCAAAATTAGTAAACAATTACCAAATTTTTGTACTATTACTACAACCCAAAGTCCGAAAATATGTAGCGACGTTGAGCGCAGTGGCGTAGCTATCGTAGGGCCGGGTGGTGCAGTTCACCAGGGCCCCGGAGCTCAGGGGGCCCTGGTGCTCTAATTTTGAGGGCCAATACAAGTTCAAGCTACGTGGAAAAAGGGAGTGAGGGCCATTGACGTCTCATAAACAACAAGACTCACAATCTCGCTCAGAAAGTGTCCACGATGCATTTTGTCACCGCTATGGGGTGACAAATTGGAATAACGATTGCATACAACTGACATTGCATCTTATGTTAACGACGTAACGTCTTAATTTGGTTGAAGATTTTTGCTATTATGCACGTTCGGACACTTTCTGACGAACTTTTCTTAGAGACTGTTGTTTATGACAGGTCAATGGTGAGGGCCCGATTCTTTCTCTATACGCCGGAGCCCTTGTCCACCTAGCTACGCCACTGGATGAGCGAAGCGAGCAGGAGCTTTTAGGTGGACATCAGTGGCGGGCGTGCATAGAACTTTTTGCTAGAAAAGCAATCAGAAGGTCAGGTTTGACGATAAAGATGAAATGAAAAATATTGAAAATTACATTGAAAAAAAAATGCATGAAATCATGTACTCTAAGGTAGGCAGTGCCTACCCTGGCGTCATACAAATAATAATGATTACATAAATAGGAAGGACTGTACAATATTTACCGTCGATTTAAGGGGCGAGGGGCTCAGCCCCCCCTGAGCCCCCCCCCTTAATCTGGTGTCATGAAATTTCATAATTCCTGCAAAAAATTAAAATGAAGTTTTGAGGTTATGTTCATGGACTTGGTCAAATTTCGTCCATATTTTAGGTTTTCATTCAACGAGTCGGACCTCTGGCACTCGCCGGCTACTGCCGCGGCACGCTGCGCTCGGCTCGTGCATGGGAAAACATGTTACCTTTAGGGCTTCGCGTACTGGTTTGATCATAACTTCACTTTTTTATTACACATCACTAGATTAGTGACCAAAAGTTACTTTAGCAACTGCTCCGGTGCTGCGGGAAGGGCAACCCCTTCGCCCTTGCGTAACAAAGTGCAGGCACCCATGCTCACCTCCGCAGCTTCGGCTTGCTGGTCGCCTTCGGCGAGTTTGGGCTTACTGGTTGGTATTTATTAGCACTTTGGTAAAACATGGTGACCAGGATCTGGTGATGGGACTAGAAGATGGGTACGGGATCTCCTCAACGGACAAAAGCAGACCCTTCGAGTTTGGACTTATTTGATTGGTCTTTATTAGCGCCTTGGTTAAACATGGTTTCCGTTGCATATAGTCGTTCAAAAAATCATATTCTTTTGTTTTCCTTATTTTCACGAAAATCTCTTCGACACGGGCGGAGCCGCGGGCAAAAGCTAGTTGGTTATAATTTCATACTAAAATGGTGATTAAATTCTGGTAATTACTTACTATTTTTAGCGGTTTATAGCGATTGTCTTGGCGTTATATTTTATTATATCTGGTGATTGCTTTAACATAAGCCTGCGAAAATAGTGTGTTTTTTATTTATCACACTTCACACCAATATCATAAAGGCGAAAGTTTGTGTGTGAGGATGTTTGTTACTCTTTCACGCTGAAACGGCTAGACGGATTTTGATGAAATTTAGAATGGATATAGCTTATACCCTAACTTAACACATAGGCTACTATTTACCCCGGAAAAGAGCATTTCGTTAAACTGAATAAAACGCGGGCAGAGCCGCGGGCAATAAATTTTTTTTTTAGAAACCCTAAAGTCGGCCCTTGCGCTTAAATTAGAATACCTAGAAACTTACTAATTATGGTGTTTTGTACCTTTTATCAACTCAAAGCACCTTGTGAAATTAGATGTTCCTACTTCAACTCCTTACAGAATTATTCCATTTTTATTAAAATCTGGCTACTCTGTAATGTAACGCTTCAATACATGAGTTATTATTAAGTGGCGGTATATTTGATTCTACTAACAATTAGTACTTTTATTTCATTATTTATTTTATTCTAAAAATTTCAGCTGAAAAAACCTCCTAACTACTGAAACTTAAGGAAAAAACAACAGGAAAGCAAATCAGTCGATTAACCAACCAAATTCAAATGACTACATAAAAGCGGCCGTACCATTCATGGTGCCAACCTTCTTAAATTGGTAGTTCTATAATTCAATTTTGATTGGTACAGGTGCGTACAAATGGTTTAACTAACTATTAATTTACTTTTATATAAATATGATACGTTATTATATTAGAGAATAACGCTGAGTTGTTCGAAACTGATTTTTAAATTTAAGTAGAGATTAAACTAATTTAACCACGAGAATCATGATTTTCTGTTGCACGAAACCTCCAATGTAAATATTTAAGCAAAGAATGTTTTCTGAATTTAAATAAAAACCTATCAAACTCATGATTATCTTCCAAATTACGTTGTTCGAACAAAATTTCATATCCGTTAGCGCCTAATTTGACACTCGATTCAATTAAAATTTAAGTGGGAACTATCCAGTACTTATCCCGCTAAATGGGAAGATGGCTGCCATGTCACAGCTGTTTTTGATCTAAGTTTACCATTTGTACCGATAGTCGGCGCAGTCTTTCGTAGTTTTTCCAGAAGTTTTGCTGATTTTTACAAAAAAATCATAACAGAAACGAGTGATTGCAGACGATAGGTTCGATCCCGGGCCGGGCATGCACCCATGAGTTTTTCGGAATTTATGTGCACTTACCACTTGCTGAACGGTGAAGGAAAACACGCACCGTGAGGGAACTTGCATGCCCTAAAAAGCCGAAGAACGGCGATGGGGCTCACCACTCATCACGTTGGGACGTAATAATCGTCGGTGAAACGCGGGTGTGCCGAGTGTGGACTGTGACTTTCATTTCACAGTTCACACTCGGAACAGCTCTGACACCCCCTCGGGGATTCATGTCGAGACGATATATACATAATACTATAATATAAATACTATTCAAGTTTGGTATAACCGATTAACCTGTATTAGTATAAGTATTTATGAACACGCAGTCAAAATACGAAAATTTAGAAGATTTGTGAATGGACCATTATATTGTTCTTGGCACCAACTGGAGAGCATACCAAGATCTTAATAGGTCTTCGAGCAGTATCCTCAGGGTCTCCGGTTAAATACCTACCTACCTGCTTGATGAACTATTATTATGCCTACCTAACCTAAAAATAAGGACTAATATTCTGTACAAATCTTCCCTCCCATGAGCTGCATACGTACCTATATGTTTACTATGATCGCAGAACATGTTTGATACAATCATTGCCCTCGTTATCTTCAGATGAAGTGCGAAGACCAAGAGAATATCATGATAAAGAAGATATTGCTTCGATCGTTATGCAAAAATATATTATTTTCTTTAGGAAGAATACGAACAATGCTATGTTTGTTTATGTTTTTGACAGTATGGCAGTTGGAGATGTTATATGCACGTATGTTCTATATCGGTGGCAAATTTACGAACTATTTCTAAATTAGCTTCTAATACCAACGCCATAAAAGTCATTAACATACAGTGGCGCCACATCAAAATTAGAAATAATGCGGCTTATAAAAATATCGTTCATGTCAATCATTCAAGTTTAAAGCTGTTCTATTCTGTGTACAGATTAATTTTATTTTTATATCGGGGAACACTTAATAATCATTTAAAGGTAAGTAAAAACATTTCGAACAACAGCTTTAAGTTTAATCATGAGATTACTTAATCTTGAGATTAGTTCCCAGTTAGTTAACGGAAAATTAGCGGCGTTTTCGTGCAACTCAGCGTAAGTCGAGTCGACTTTATTACAAACATAATGTTTAGAGAGTTTTATAGTAGTTAAAAATATTATGTGTGAGTGGACTTACTATAGAAAATAGGCTAACTATGATGTAAATAACGTACACGCGAGTAGGCTTACTATGGGTGCTTCAGTTTTTTGTTATCAAATTCCTTTCGCCATTTCTTGTACTTCAATGATGACTGTACGAAATCACATCATCTATCGAACGCACTAGCTAGATAGCAAACACCACTAGTCAAACAATGGCAACATTTTGGCAACTCTAAGTATATATGGTGACTTTTATTTATGCAGCCAAATGCATACTGGAGGTTTGGTGAGTGATCAGTAACACGGATCGATAACACTTTTTGCCAATTTCGCAAAATAAAATCTTGACGTCCCATAGTAATTGTCTCGGGGCTGGGCTTGCGTTTGCAAGGAACACGAAAAGAATAATTTTCGAATTTAACAAAAAGGGTCATCGAACCTTGTTACTAAGCACTTCCCGAGGCTTCAGTAAGAATTTGGCTGCATAAATTAAAGTCACCTTATACTCGTATACTTAAAAACACAGGGCATATTTTGACGGCGTAATGTTTTCAGTTTGTATTTCCACCCTACACAATTTATCTGATTTTATAAAGTTACGATACTTAATTATATAAATGGTATTTTTCTTTTAGTTCTATATCGTATCATCTTTGTTTTCCAAAAATAAATTTCAGCAATCAAAACATAATTTATCGTCAAATATGAGATAATTGTTTTTGGATTGCTGTACGACATTTGACTAAGAGTTTAAAGATTTGCAAATCCTCAATATAATATAGCATACATAGGTGTGCGTACGTACTTACTTAAAAAACAATCCTATCCTACTAAAATTATAAATGCGAAAGGGGGAGTGAGGGTGTGTGTGAGAGGGTGTGTGTGTAATGTTTTTTTAATGTCATACCGTTTAAGAGATACAGCAATTGGCTAAACGTTACCCCAGCGGCATATTGAATAACTCTGAAACTTGTGGACGCACAAATTTTCTTTTTTGGGCACAATCGGGCACTAATTATTAACCTAAGTAGCTAATTTTTATTTAGCTACGAACACAGGATAAAAAACATGCCGCTGGGGTAACATTACTCCAGCGGAATCTATTTTTCGTAAATATCTTTGGATCGTCTGGAAGCACTAATTTTTATTTCAGGCACAATTACACGAAATGAGGCTCTAATTATCTATCAAGCTGAAATCCTGAAAAGCGTTAACATGACATGCCGCTGGCGTAACGCACACAAGGCGGACAGACAGCCAATAAGCTCAAGCTGAACTAGCTAAGTTAGTTGAACTTATTTCCCACATTGTACAAGTATGCTGAGCGTGGTATAGTGCACGATATCCACACTTCCAAAAATTAAGAATTTGCCTTAGCCCAACCGAAGTGCAATGGAAGGGCTGCCAGAGCTGGCAGGCAGTCGGGGAAATCAACTGAATACATGCTGATGATGACTGAAGTGGATGTAGTCATTGTGGCGAAATAAAACTTAACACCGCGATGTAGGATTAGTCAAAACATGATACACTGACATCTGTTGAGTCGACACTGTACTTCGTAGAAAGTGAAATAGTATAATAATCGCGCTCATAAATTAGGGGTTTCGCTCGACACGGGTTCTAACGCCATCTCTCTCGCACGCTTTAAAAATTGTATACGCTATCCTGCTGTCAGTGTCGGAACCTGACGAAAGTGATAATTAATGAACGGAGGTCTGGGCCGCATTCATAAATTAGGGTTCTCGACACGGGTTCTAATGCCATCTCTGTCGCACGCTTTGAAAATTGTATATGCTATCCTGCTGTCAGTGTCGGAACCTGACGAAAGTGTTAATGAACGGAGCCTCTGTCACGGAGGTCAGCAGAGCTCGTGGAAGCTGATGGTCTCAAAAGTACTGTCGGATGTCTTAGATTTTCGAAACAATTTTAGGGCGTTAGCTCCAGGCTTTTCGTCCTACATGGAATTACAAAAAAAAAAACAAATGGTTTTGCAAAAATAATAACAACATTATGTGTTATTATGACATGACATGAGTCGACAATATTGCTAGCTCTTATTATTATATTCTTTTGTCCGTGCGGAAGTTTTTATATTGTTACAAGTGGACAAAAAACTGAGAAATAAGAGTGCTTTGGATTTTTTTTCTTCACTTCTCACATATTCAAATAAAATTCTGGAAAAACCACATCACTCTTCGTATCATGTTTTTTTTTTCTATAGGTAAGTACTAAAATTATTTTGTTGTTGTTACCGTACAAACTGTTCACAAAGTTACTCAGTTCAAGGTCGTTGACGTTGGGATAAGCCCTAAGGCGCTAGTTTGTATATATTATATGTTAGTTTGTAAAAATATATAGTCCGGGAGGTACCGTTGCAAATACAAAAATCATAATAAGCCGGCTGATATTGACATCGATCGTAGATCTCACATGACTGATATGTGAATCGACCGTCAGCTGCTCACGTAGCAGTGGGTTTGGGTGTTAGTGATTGCGAAAGTGTTAAAAAAAAGTAATAGTAAGCGGGTTAAAACTTTTCTGAACAGATAGTTGACATCATACTGGGCTGAACAAAAATAGTCAGCTGCACCGTGGAGGAGGGATGATGCGTCAGCTACTCGCATGAACTTGTAAAAAAACACTTAAAATAAAGAAATAATAGGTACGCCGCATAAACTTTTACTAGGTGATTTTTTAAATAATTAAAAGTACGAACACAACAATCAGCTGCGCGGGTAGCGGTGGAAAGGCCGTCAGCTCACGCAGTAAAGTTAAAAAATACCGGAGCATTTTCCCTTTAAAGATATATTTGGAGATAGATTCCGGAGCTGCTTGAGCCCATAACACAACCTTCGGGTTACCTGGGCTTAAAATTCCAAAGAAACATCTGCGTGTGCGTCTTTTTGTCGTATTATATGTAAAACGGGATTAGTATATTTAATCTGTGTCTTTACTGAGTCAGCTGACGGTCTTTCCACCGCTACCCATGCAGCTGATTGTTGTTTTTGTACTTTTTATTTTTTAAAGAATCACCTAGTCAAATTTCATGCGGCGTACAATTACTTTATTTTACGTGTTTTCTTACAAGTTCATGTGAGTTGCTGACGCATAATTCCCCCGCCACGATGCAGCTGACTATTTTTTTTTCAGCTCAGTATGATGTCAACTATCTGTGAGGAAAGTTTCAGCCGGCGTAATATTACTTTTTTTTACCACTTTCGCAACCTCTCACACCTACACCCACCACGGGTGCGTCAGCTGATGCTTGGTTCTGTTATTAGTCATTCCAGATCTATTGAAAAAGATGGCAATCTCTCGGCGTAAAAACACTTCCAAAAATGCAAAAAAGTTCATGCGAGCAGCTGACGCATAATTCCCCCTCCAGAATGCAGCTGACCATTTTTTTTTAAGCTCAGTATGATAATAACTATCTGTGAGAAAAGTTTCAGCCGGCGTACTATTATTTTTTTTCTTTTAATCACTTCCTCTACCTCCCACACCCATCGCGGGTGCGTCAGCTGACGCTTGGTTCTGTTGTTATTAGTCATTCCAGATCTATTGAAAAAGATGGCAATCTATCGGTGTAAAATCACTACCTAAAATGCAACGCTACCGCCCCCGGGCTAGTAGACGTACAGCCCGCGGCGCGAAAGTCTAGCGGTGAAAGAAAATAGCTGGGTACATTGGGGAGCCAATCAGCGCTTACGCATGAGTACGTACGCCCGCCCCGCTTCCTCCGTCACCTCTGTATGCCTAGCAACTTACATGTTACTGCTTACTTCACAATTATAAACTTTTTTCAAGGTTGTATTGTATACCTTAAACACCACGATTACAAAACAAACGACAATCAACAAGTAAGCAAGAGTATCGCCATACTCTTCTAAAACTCAATTTTTTTAAATTAGCTCTCTATCATTTACTTGAACAAACATACTTACGAACGGACTAAGAGAGCAAGTATCTATCCATGTTTATTTAATTACGTTTCACTTATTTGCTCACACTATGCATTAAAAAACGTAGTATGATACACGTGGTCAAGGGCAATAAAATAATTTCCTCGTACCGTTTAAATCGTCCTCGTAAGCTAATTGCCTCCTTACCGCACTTACAGCATAAACTACTATTATTAACAGGTTCTAAAATCAATTGACAAGGTTTGTTCGAATTCAAACTAAGTTCATTAACAAGGTGTATTTTACTGGTTTTCCTGATTATTGAAACAAAATCATTCTTTGTCAAATCAGTCATTTTACTTCTATTATCGTTATATTCTTCCATAAATAGACAGAAATAATTTACTTACCCTCTGTAATACTTAATGCAAGATTCACTTCAAATTTTTCACGTAATTTTTCCGTGTCGTTGCGTTTGTGGCTGAAAATTTTTGTATTAGGGATTAGATTAGTGAAATCGCAATTTTTTAAATTATTTTCAGGGTTTCGTCTAACAGAAACCGAAGTCTGTTTGCTGGGACCCTGCAATAAAGATTTAAGGCGATGGCTGCCGCAGGCGGCGACATTAGCCGCGTTAAAGCCCGGTTTATTTCGCTGTAAAGTTTATTTTAAAAAAAAGGAAACGATCTATGATAAAGAATATTATCTGGAACGAGATGGCTTAATCAGTACTACTATATTTTTTATCCAGAACTTTAAATAAATACCACTATACAAATTAAGACTAAGATCCGATATTAATTAAATATGCAAAGAAGCAAATTGAAATAGATATTCCAACGACAAAATGAGTTCCTTGACTTTTAGTTACTTATAATAATTGTAATTATTTATTTAGGTATCAACAGCGATTGGGTACAGCTCCACAGCTCGATTCCTCTTCGAATGACAGAGAAATCAGCGCGAGACGACGAGTCGTGTGAGAGATTGAGACAGATGCACACCCAAGGTTAGCAGCAATAGGCATCGCCTTAAATTAAGGATGACATCACCTTTGTAAATTTTAACTGGGAGCTGATCATCCCTCATGTGCTTCAGCATACTTGATAGCCAAAGCGCTTGGGATGTAAATCGGTTGTTTACCTCAATAGGAAGCGTTTCTAAACGTGCGATCATAGTGCTGTTGGAGTGACTATTTGGATGACGCTTGGTGTCATGAGAATATCGATTGATACTACTGTTCTATTATTTTCTGACTGATTTGTGTTTTTATGTATGTAGACTAATATTTTTATATTGTTTTTTTATTATCATTTTGACATATCTTTTTACATATTGACATGAACATTTTATAAGTGCATTTATTAGTTGATAATCTGACTATAAAAAAAAGTGATAAACTATATGAGACAGGTGGATGATGTTTTGCTTAGTATTTTAACTTACTACCTCATTAGATAGGTAGACTAAGATATATTTTTTTTCTCATGACACAATTTCCTTCTGTCTTTTATATTTTAATCCTTTTATAATATATAGGGTGAAATTAAATCAACCGACCAAATTTATTTTGAAGACTCGGTTAGTGATCACGAACTAGGTTCAGTAATCCTTTTGGCTAATATCGAAAAATATATATTTTTTGCTCCTTTACTGGTTGGACTACTTAAGTACAATTCCCAAGGCACTATGGGGCAAAAAACATTTTTTTTTTCGAATTTCTCCTTGAAGTTCATTAAACCTTGTTCCTGATGACTAGCCGAGTCTCCAGTATGAATTTGGTCGGCTGATTTAATTTCACCTAGTATTGTTTAGTATTATTTTATATAAATTAAAAAAAACTGTAATAGTATTAAGCCATATTCAAAAAAAAAACTGATAAAAAAGACATGATCTTGCCAAGTTTCTTGCCCTTCTTCTTAGCAAGATTAATCGAATGGGCGGATTTAGGTGTTATATCTATCTATAGTTTATTTATCTATTAACTTATTTATTCATTGCATTATGTATATACAATATTTTTTTTTTACTTATTTTAGTATATATTTGGCTAGGCAATATATTTATTTATGGTCAGTTTATTTATCAACTTATTTATTAATTGCATTATGTAGGTATAATAATACTCTTATTCCAATAAGTCTTTTTATTTTATGCATGTGTACATATAAGTTTAGTAACCCAACTTAAATACAGTTTTTTTTATATTTCCCGTATCATATTTATTTCGTCAAAAAATATTATCTTCATATAGATTAGATTTGACATGTAAAACGTATACTTTATGTTATCTATTTGACAAATAAACAATTTGAATTTTAATTTTGAATTTGTGCGAAATTTCACTCGTTTATTGGAAAGAGACAGATCTATATAGGAGAAAGAGAAAGAAAATTTCATCCGTGGGTTGCACCAACCAGGTGGCCCAGTGTGATTTTCGAATTAATCGGAAGCGTTTCAAAACACTTCCGAGCAACTGCCAGGTAACAGTTCGGTTACCCTCGGTTTAACTAGTGTCAATTTTTGAACGCTCTAGGGTGAAATTCGCATCACTCCGAGTGATTTTCGCTCATTTCGAAATGGAACCCTATTACCTAAAACAAAAGAAGCGTTTTTCTTTGAACGCTCTCCTGTGAATTTATATTAAATATGATTCACTATAAAACAGCAATATCTAACCTTCTCTTGATTCACCGCACTGCTCGGGCGCGCACTTTTTCAGATATGTTTATCTCTTTCGTTGTGTGATGGATATATTGCGCCTTAATGAGTTTTAATTTACTATTCTTTTTATATTTTATTTTTATGTGCATGTTTGTTTGCAGCTAATAAATGATATCTTATCGAAGTCATTATAATTTGGCGGGACTGAATGAAAGACATATAATTATTACTAAGTAGCAGACCAATCATAAGGATTAAATAGCGTGGCAAGTTTCCATACAAAAATAAGCTACATTTAGGCTTCATGGTACGAAGAAACGTATAGAAATGGGTTGTTTTGGCTGGCTTATGCTTGGAACATATTTGTTAATACCTAAACTAATCTCTAGTATATATTTTGTTTGTAAACAAGCAATATTTATATTTAAAAGAGCCTGAAGTTCACGGAGCTACAATTGCCACGCGCCGACTCTATGCGTTTATTATTAATGTTAGGTCTGCTACTTATTAGACGTCTGTGACCAAAAGTCGGAATCCGCCATTTACTACGGCCATTTTGCTTCCTCCTCGTGTTGCCCTCCAACTTTTTCGGTCCACGTGACTCTAGCAACACGTGGTATACACAGGTGACTTTTAACCTAACCCCGATAATTTAATCCTTTGTAGAAGAATAAAAACTGGTTTTGTGAACACCAGTACAAATTATATCCATTTTTTTTTTAAATAGAGCTTGTTGAGGATTTTCGTAAAATCCAAAGAAATCATGGTCACCTGAAGAGATAAGATAATTAGATCGCGGGAAGTTATTTTTATTATTGATCCCACTATTTCGGATAATTTTAAACTTGTTCGGTATGGGAATGGCTAGGATAATCATAAATTTTATTTCCAAGTAACATTTTCTAATAATATTTTGACTTTAATTGTTTTTACATTTAAAATGTGCTATTTATTAATAATAACCACTAAAATTATCGGGGTTAGTTTAAAAGTCAACCTGTATAAGTTTGATTCAGTTTTCCCAAATTATAATGGCTGATGGGTCTTGCACATGTACTACTTACAGCAGCATTTGGATTAAAATGCGTAGAACCATGGACGTAATTTTGTCTATGGTAGAACTAAAAAAAATAACTCATTTACTTTTATCATTTTATGTCTTAAAAAGAGTATTCGAATAATACTTTTAACAACAAAGGTACAAGAGTTTTAGCTTCTACACGTATCTGTCAGTTTTACATAAATTCGCCTTAATATAACTTATTTGTATTTTCATAGCTGAAGAAGTGATTTTATACATCTTTTGAGTCAAAATGGTAAAATAATAATTCCGAACTTTTTACTGAGCAAACGCCCATTCGGAAAACTTTTCTAATTCTAACTCATTTCGAGAAACTTCAGGGGCTCATTTAACTCCAACATCTGTCTCTATCGGTTTCAAATATATAATGAAATGATTAGATGTTGAAGTTAATACACAAGGCTCAATTTTTAAGATTTTATCCCTTACTAGCCTTTCCCGCGGCTCCGCCCGCGTTTATTCAATCCTTGCCACGTTTTCGGCTTGGACGTTATTTCATGAACACCCCTTATAGTCTATGTGTTGACCAGGGTAACCAAAATGGTAATAAATAAAACTGCATTCAATTCTGTTGATTGGTTCTCGAGTTACAAAAGCGTTTATTCAATCTTTGCCTCGTTTCCGGCTTGAGCGTTATTTTATGATTCCTTATAGCCTATGTGTTGACCAGGGTCACTACGATGATAATAAAAAAAACCGCATCCAAATCCGTTGAGTGGTTCTCGAGTTAAAACGGAACATACAGACAGGCAGACAGACTGACAGTCAAAAATTCTAAAAGTCCTTGTTTCGGCCTGGGTACCTACCAATAACTCATTTCATTTAAAATTTCGCGAAAATATTCAATGTACAGACACGACTTTTTTACAACTTTATTATTAGTATATAGATGATAAGTTATTTTATTACATGTATAAATGTGAGAATTCCAGTCTTAAATTCCCATTTACCTAGAACTGCAACATTCCAAAGTCAAAAATGGTGAGGTCTGTTTCTAGGATATATGGAAAAACTACGCGTTAAAATAAAACGATACGCACCGCTCGCCTATCTCGCCATACAAACTTTATCGCTAATAGCCCGGGCGGTAGCGTTGCATTTTAGGTAGTGATTTTACGCCGATAGATTGCCATCCTTTTCAATAGATCTGGAATGACTAATAACAGAACCAAGCGTCAGATGACGCACCCGCGTGCGTGTGGGAGGTTGCGAAAGTGGTAAAAAAAAAGTTATAGTACGCCGGCTGAAACTATTCTCACAGATAGTTGACAGATAGTGTCAGCTGACGGCTTTTCCACCGCTACCCGTGCAGCTGATTGTTGTTTTCGTACTTTTAATTATTTAAAGAATCACCTAGTAAAATTTTATGCGGCGTACTATTACTTTAATTTACGTGTTTTTTTACAAGTTCATGCGAGTAACTGACGAATCATCCCCCCTCCACGATGCAGCTGAATATTTTTTTTCAGCTCTGTATGATATCAACTATCTGTGAGAAAAGTTTCAGCCGGCGTACTATTACTTTTTTTTACCACTTTCGCAACCTCTAACACCCAAACCCACCGCTACTTGAGCAGCTGACTGTCGATTCACATATCAGTCATGTGAGATCTACGATCGATGTCAATATCAGCCGGCTTACTATGACTTTTGTATTTGCAACGGTACCTCCCGGACTAAAACGCAATTTACTGCGTTTCGTGGTACGGGGTCCAGTACATAATGCGCAAAGGTCAATGACCGATTTTCCAACTGCCCTAGAAACAAAGTCCTATCTCGAACCTCTATTCAATATAAAATGGACTCTATAAATAAGTCAGATTATATTGTGTTTAACCTCTCTTCATAGTGTAAATGTAACAAAAAAAAACATTAACATTAAAAAACAACATTAAGTGATCGTCACGACATGAATCCCCGAGGGGGTGTCAGAGGTGTTCCCGAGTGTGAACAGTCAAATTCAAGACACAGTCCACACTCGAAATACCCGCTTTTCACCGACCAGTATTATATGTACATGTAATGTACTGTTTTTTTTTTTACTTTATATTAAAATATAATAGTACTGGAACGCAGAATGAAACTAAATCTGGATTTGAGGAGCTCTGAACCGGGATTCGAACCCGGGACCACTCGCTTACGGGGCTGCTCTACCAACCGAGTTCAGGTCTAAAAACAACTCGCGAATTTATCCCATATTTTTCAATAACCTGTACAGCTCAGTTGGTAGAGCAATCACCTGGTAAGCGAGAGTAAGTTATTATTTATCATACATTACGTTAAAAAGACACGACGACACACATACATTTTCAAAGCCAGTAAAATACACAACCGACATACAAATTTGTATAGATAGCCGAGTTTTATCACAAAACACACAAGTACCTATAGTATATACACAATTCTACGGTTAGTTACTTACGTATATATTTTTTATATATGTATTAAAATGAGTCAGTGATCGGAAAAAGAGAGCTAATTTACCTAAACTTCTTGGAACACGGTAAAAAAATAGATTTCCATAAACAATTTTTTCATGGAAGTCTAATTTTTTTTTGCTATTCTACAAGAAGTTTATATAGACTAGCTAACTTATTCCTATTACTGGTAATGAATGACTGATGTGGACCATTTTCAATGCAAGTGCTCGTAAAGACCTACTTTATATGCTTCAAAAATGTTGTCAAAATCAACCTTACCACACTAGGGTTCCATTTTTTTATTTATTGAAAAAAGTTCCCTGTCTTTTCTGTGTACCTTAATAGACTTGACAGAAATGAGCTACGAACTCATCAAACTGAAAGCAGCTTATTTCCGTCAAGTTGGCAACTTGCGTGCAAAGAAAAAGAATGCCCGCCTAAAGTTCACTTGGAGTATTTATTGCTTGTTTCTTTAACTACGTTTCATTTATTTACTCACACTATGCATTGAAAAACGTAGTATGTAACACGTGGGTAAATTACTTACTCGTAACGTTTTAAGCACGCGCCTATCGCTCGTGTTTCAAATCATCCTCGTAAGATATTGCCTTCTTACCGCACAACTACTATCAACATTATCTTTTGAATGCGAAATCCATCGCTTTTGAATACTGTAAATATTATTATTAGGGTGCATTACAAACTAGAAAAGATTAATCACAAACAAATGTAAAAAAAATCCTCGGGCCAGGATACACCCTCATGATATTATTTAAATTTATTTTATAGCACACCGTGCGTAAAATGACCACTTTACGCACGCTGCGCTTGCGTAAAGTCGGCATTTTCCGCACTTTTGCTATAAAATATTATACGAAACTCGTGCGAGAAACTTTTTCTCGACTCGTGTGATTGCAGCACTCACCTTCGGCTCGTGCCGCAAACTCACACTCGTCAGAAAACGTTTCATCGCTCTCGTATCGTAATGTACTATTAAATTGATCTTTCAGTTATTTCTTGCACACTTTTTCTAAAAACAGATAAATGTTCCTTCTATCCTATTAGCCGTGTTAAAACATCATAGGAATAATATTAAAATATCGTAGTAATTAATATATCAGAGTTAATTTAAAAATAGCTTCCAATGACTACACAAGGCGGATTTCAAGACAATTTTGATATATAATTTAATATACTAAACTAAAAGTCAATCTCTAGTCCGCCCAAAGAGTATTGGCGCGTCCGAGTATCAAAAAAATTACTACACGCATAAAAGATTTGGAAATTAATTAACTTTCGGCGGTAATGTAGATAAATATACTAAACATATATAAACTGTACATATATGTACTAAAACAAAACAAAATACAAATTTTTTGACAATGCTTTCAAAATCTTTTTAATTCAGTTTTTTTTTGTTAAACAAAAGAAAAACATTTAAATACACAAAATTATACTTCCTCGAAAAAAAAAGAACACTTTTCCATGAAAAATATTGCTTTTTATACACCAAAAAGAGTATCCAAGAGAATTTTAATCCAATTTTTGTTTTTTCTCCGACGTGGGATAAATTTCGTCGTCTAACGCACTAAAACTAATAGACCTCTTGCCTAACCTAGTTGTGTTCATAAACAATTCAGTATTCTTTGCTAAATTTCTAAATTCCTTTGCGAAATCCCTGATTTTTGTAACTGTGGTTTGAGTTCTGTTTGCGTTTCTGTCCTGCGACGTAGAAGGGCTACTAGGCTGATTCTGATTCGGTTCGTCACCTTTATACCTTTTGGGCGGTGGTTCTTTGTCTTCGGAAAAGCTGGGCAATTTGATATGAGGTTTCCTCGGTTTAATGTTGGGTAAAACTGTAAACAAAAAAAATAAACATGTCATAACATTTATGAGTTTTTAACAACTTTTAGTTATTAAATGAAAACGTTTAAAATACAAAGGATTTTTTAATTATTTAACATGATTCTAAATAATATCAAATTTAAATAAATGGACTTTAAGAAAGTGTCTTTAGCTTGTATGACTTTTAATTAATGTGGGAGAACGAAAGAGGTGTGCCCGGATCTCCTCCTACAGCTCCTAACTGTCAGCTCGGCCAAGTAAAGAAGGCAAGCGTGACGATTTTCACAAATGACATCTTGGAGCTTCAATGAAAAAGCGGAGTGCGCGGGGATTGTCCTTTTTTGGGGTTCCGTAGTCCGACAATGAACCCTTATAGTTTTTGCCATGTCCGTCTGTCTGCGGCTTAACTCAGAGACTATTAGTACTAGAAAGGTGTAATTCGGTGTGGGTTTGTAAAGTTTGTTAATGTATGTAATTCAAACAAATTGTAATACTTACTACTAGTTACATATTATATATTTTATTAGTGAACACTTTATTATTAATAAAAAAAAACGCAAATTGCTTTAACACGCATTTATTCAAAAGTTAGGCAAACAATATTATGATTAGAGATGCGCCAAGGATCTACTCGTTTATTACTCGGCATATTGGGCACTTTTTTCAGTACTCGTATTCGGCCGAATAACTCGGCTCGGTAAAAAAATGTTGTGTAAAATAAGGTGGTAGTTTTTATTTGTGACAAAGTTGCTATACTATAATATACATTTTTTTAGTTTGGCTCCATAAAAAAAAATCGGAAAAAATAGAAATTTGCAGTTTTCATGCCAGATTACTCGCATGATAATTTGAGTATAATAATCGTTAGCAGAAACAGTTTCAAACAAAAAACTACTATCAAATAATTCAAATACTAAGGCTAAAAGTTAATATATATAATTTTATTAATATTATTTATAGCACACCGTGCGTAAAATGACCACTTTACGCACGCTGCGCTTGCGTAAAGTCGGCATTTTCCACACTTTTGCTATAAAATATTATACGACACTCGTGCGAGAAACTTTTTCATCGCTCTCGTATCGTAATGTACTATTTCAGCTCACAGTGCGGCAGGCGAGGTAACGCTCGCTCGACACCCGCATCTCATTTTGGGCATGGTCCAAAGCCGCTCCCCATATTCGTGGGAACCAACAACCACGACAGAAGCATTATAATTTCGTTCTTTTACTTTTTTCTACTCCTTCAATGAATTCTACAACCGCGAATAATCAATCTTTTTACAAAAAAAAAGTTTTTGCAATCTAATTTTGCTATCAAATACTTTCATACATTCTTTAAACAGCAAAATTTAATAGTAAAAAATGTCACAACGCAATTTTAATGCTTTTGTCGTTGTAGTTGGTCCCGACAAGTTTGTATGGACAGCGGCTTTGGACCATCCCCCATAAGCGTGTATTTGTGCACATACCTGCTTTAAACTGAACCGAGTAACTCGGCAGAGTACTCGGTTCGGTAAATATAAAACCGAGCAATACTCGGTACTCGGTCACTCGGTAAAACTTGAACTCGGCGCATCTCTAATTATGATGTTATCATTTAAAAGTTACCCCCTTAAGATTAAAGCGCCGAGGAGACCTTAAATGAAACGCGCTTGTCCAGAAAGTGGAAGAGGCAAGGCTGAATGACTGATACTTCACAACTGCCTGTCACCACTTAGTTGGCCTCTCCCATTGTAGGTAAAACCAGCCAGAAACTCACGTTTGTGACCCCTCCCGGAGGTACCGATCGGCAGCACGGAGAGGTCAAGCTTGATTTGGCTCGCGAAGTGACGTAGCGGTTGCGACGTCACCACACTGCCGGATGTGCCACCTGGAATATTAATTTTCAACACACTTGCTTATAAAGTGACCCTTATTGCATCGTTCTTAGGGTCATAATGCAGCATATTAAACACGCGTGCTTTTTACTTTACATTATCGCACTAGTGCTTTTTACATTACAGTTTATTTTTTATTTTAGCACAGAGTTTTGATGTCTTGAGAAATACTAAAGTTTTTGCGAATATATAAACTGTCTCAGTTAAAACATAATAAATAATCATTTAAGTTTATCAAATTATTTATTTTTATCAACAAATTAACTCAAATTTCTGTTGTAAATACAAAAATATTCAGTTTGTAAATATTTAATATTTGGCTGTTTGGCAATATTTGGCGGATGCGTCAGTGCCTCTATTTCCATCTGCGCAAAAAAAACAAAATCTCCGCCCCCAAAGGCCAACATCTTTCAAAGAAAATTGTCAGTTCATAGCTGTGGTTTCGATTATGTGGAAAAAAAACAGTGAAATTTTATTATTTTTCCTCGCAAGTGTGTTGAAAAACGTCGTATGAAACGCGTGAGCATTGGAAATAACACTCTCGGCTCCATTACGCCTCGCCTTCGGCTCGGCCTGCAATCCCGCCTCGTCTGTAATGTCTAACGCAGCTCACTTGTATCATAATGTACTATTATGCTACAAGTGCGGTAAGAAGGCAATAAGTAGCTTACGAGGACGATTTGAAACACGAGCGATAAGCGAGCTTACGCCACGCGTATCATACCAAGTTTTTCAATGCATAGTGTGAGTAAATAAATGAAACATATTTAAAGAAACAAAGAATAAATACTCTAAACGAACATTGGGTGGGCATTGGTTTTCTTTTTCTTTGCACGCAAGTTGCCGACGGAAATAAGTTTCTTTCTGTTTGATGATCTGGTAGTCTGCTTTCAGTCCCATCACATACCTTGATACTGTCCTGCTGTCAGTGGTAGGCGGGTGTGTCTGTCAAACAGAACGCAGTCTACGAATGCATTAAACTGAAAGCAGCTCATTTCCGTGAAGTCTATCCATGGTGCACAAGAAACGACTGGCAACCAACATTCAGTAAATAAAAATAAATACAAACAAAGCACTAGTGTGGAAAAAATGACTTTGCCGACTTTACGAGCACCTGCATTGAAAAATATCATAATATCATGTACACTACCGTACCTGGAGAAAAGCGTCGGTGATACCAAGGATGAAGGGCACAGAAAATACTTATTCACTTTTGCGGGCAGGGGATTCCCGCATTCAGCTGTACTGATGGTGGACAAAGATTTGAAACGTTGCGCCCGAATGAGCGGAATACTGACAACGTGAGGGTTAATAAGGCGCATAGGCACCGATCCACCGATTTAAGGTCGCTCAGCGAGCTATGCTTGGGGTATCTCTGATGGATAGAATCCGAAATTAGGAGATCCGTCGGAGATTGAAAGTAACCGAAATAGCCTGCAGATCAGTAAGCTGACGTGGCATATTTGTCGCCGACATGATGGCCGTTGAGGCCGAAAGGCTTTAGAATGGAGACCACGCACAGTAAAGCGTAGTGTAGGCCGACCTCGTGCCCGCTGGACCGACGACCTGAAGGACGTTGCGGGGGGCGGCTGGATGAAGAGGATGGAGGACCGACATGAGTGGCGAAATTTGGGAAAGGCCAGCAGTGGACGAACACGGGCAGATGGATGGATGGATAGGCACAGGGCTCAAGCTACTATTTACGGACTATATAGTGTTACATAAAAACAATTGGCGAAACTCAAACCAGAGGTAGTGTTCATGTATAGAAAAAAGACTGTGGAATTAGTTTTTGAAAATTCTAAAAGTCAATATTTAATTTTAAAGTTTTTCCAGACGAGACACACCCAACACAGCTGATTGTGTCGCCTAGACAGGAGACAACTAGCCCCCTTATCGTCTAACTTCAACATTTATCGCTATCGCTTTCAAACGTATCATGATTAGCTATAAATGGCATCACACATCATTTGAAAAGCGATTGACACGACAAGCGATAGCGATAGATGTTCACGTTAGACGATTCAGGCCGGTTGAATGAAATCCCGCTTTCAAGGACACGCTCACACCTTAATAATAACCGACTATGGACGGTCGTTATGCTATTAGGTAGGTACCTAATTATTTCGTTTTGAAATATTATTGCCTATCACCGTAATATCATTTAATACAACGCATTTTCATTTGCTTGCCCTAATTATTAACAGCAAAAAAAGTTGTTTTGATGAAGTTTAGGTAGAATTCAGGGTTTATCGTTTTGCTAAAATAACACAAAGTTCGAATATAAATGTGTGTGCGTGCCGAACATATTGCTAGCGCTTGGCACGATAACTAAATAAGCGGAAAGTACAGTGATGACAATCAAATTATTTACCTTTTTACAAATGCTGTTGAAAGTGCCGTCCATTGTACTGAATGCACGTCTCAGTATGTTAGACTGCACCCTTCCAAGTGTTTCTCGATCCTGTCGCACTACGTCAAACGCACTTATTATTTTGGCTTTTAGCAGCGCCACAGTTCTCACAGAAAGAAAATTGTCTGTGTGCACCAAATCTTTCACACGTCCCCACAAAAAGAAGTCCAACGGTGTAGGGTCTGGTGAACGTGGAGGCCACGGAACCGGACCTCCATTTCCTATCCATCTCTGCCCGTACTTCTCATTGAGATAGTGGCGCACTGCTAGCGCGAAGTGAGCGGGTGCTCCATCGTGCTGATAGAAGAGACCGCCGCCACGATGTACATCTAGTGGTAACTCGTCCAGAAGGTCCCCCACATTCTCGAGCAGCTCGAGATATGTAGCACTATTCAGCCTCTCCGGGAACAGAGGCCCCACGATGTGACCGTTCACGATGCCAGCCCATACGTTCACGGAAACACGGTACTGCACGTGATCCACTCGGATTGCGTGAGGGTTGTGAGGCGACCGACCACACATGTGCGTTATGTTGGTTAAACAGTCCGACCCGCGTGAATGTGGACTCGTCAGTCCAAAAGATGTTTCGGTTGCGGTTCTGCAACAACCACTCACAAAACACAATCCGGGGCCCGTAGTCACGCTCAAGTAGTTCTTGTACCCTTGTGAAATGATATGGGTGTTGCCCGCCCTCTCGCAGCAGGTGCCAACAATAAAATTGGCTAACACCGAACTCCTTCGCTCCATCGTTAGTACTTGCTTCCGGGAACATCTCAAAGAATTCGAGGACTTCATCCTCCAGGTGCCTATGACGAGGTCGGCCGCCATCGTAATTAGGGCGCCGAAAAACACCGTAATCCCGCAACCTCTGGGTTGCGCCGAGCACTGTGGCGCGAGTAGGCACGCTACCGTGAGGGTGCAGACGTTGGTACAGCTCCCGAGCAAAGTCCAGCACGAAGCCACTAGCCATGTAACACATCACCATATCAAAGTACTCCGAGTTGGTGTAGGCATACGGCATGTTGCTTTTTGTCACTTTTCACTTACGATTACAGACACACACAATATTGCGTTGATGCGTTTGCGCGGTTACTGACGGCGGCGACGGACGCGGCGGGGCCGCGGGGCGGGGGGCATCGCGGTAATTCGGCTTGTGGGGATTCCCCGCCGGGAATAGTCTGTGAAACACGTTAGTATATACGTGCGGCGGCAACTTGGATCCACGGACAGCGGGGGTCTTTGATAATACCGCCCGCACGTCGTCGCGGACTTTTCTTTTTGTTGTTTTCGCGCGTAATCGTTTTAGACAATATTGCTTTTTTTATTTTAAATTTGAAGTTAGACGATAAGGGGGCTGGTTGTCTTCTGTCTAGGCAACACAATGTTTGGGTGTATCTCGTCCGAGAAAACTTTAAAATAAATATTGACTTTTAGAATTTTCAAAAACTAATTCCACAGTCTTGTTTCTATACATGAACACTACCTCTGGTTTGAGTTTCGCCAATTGTTTTTATGTAACCCTATATAATCTCGTTTTGATACTGCAAAACGCAATAAAACACCAGCGTTGAATACTATTATTTTTTTTTCAAAGTAATAAAGGTCTGTGTGTAATCTTACCAGCAATAGCTTTCCCGCCGGCCGCTTGGTTTGTATGTGTGAGCTCACTGTACTTTATATCGCACTCTTCTATACGTTTCTTTAGGTCAGCTGAAAAAAAAAACAATTATACAGGATGTTGATTTAGTCCTCAACTTCCGTCAGAAATATTAATATACTCAATGCTTATTCCAAAATACGGCCTACAAAATAAATAATTGGAGGTGAATATATGACTTGTTTTATTTGTAACTAGTGGACTAGTAATCGAATGTTTATGTTTAATTGTAGATAATACTAAATATTATTAAATTAAAAAAAAAACTCTGGACTTTAATTTTTAGAAGTGTATCCTGACCACAAACATATAATTTTATTATTACGTCTGTGATCCTGACGTATAATTGAAAAATGATATTGGAACACAACATGTTTAATGCCGTTATTTATGGACATAACGTTGTCGTACATCAATTTTGAAACGCAAGCTTTGATGATTCACCTCTCATTGCTTCATATTTGCTAGATTGAAATGTTTTCTTTTTATACATGAAATCGTTATTAAAATTAATGTGTTGGTCTGATGATGTGTAGTACGAAAGCGGTACACTTTTGTTGTAATAAAAATAAATATTTGTGAAATAAAAAGTACAAGAATTTTTGTATAATTTATTTATTTTACTAAAGTTCACACCTGTTTCACCTCCCCATATGTTAAATTTGGAAAAATTATTTCTTAGTACACCTCACCCCTTAAGAACAGCCATCACGAAACACAAAGGAAAATGGGAGTTGGCGAACCGCAATATACTCGTTCAAACGGCATGTTCAAGAGATCAATGTACGTGCACTATACAAAGCACAGGTTGTATTTTGTAAAAAACCGCACAAGTGCGAGTCGGACACGCCCACCGAGGGTTCCGTACAAATTTGATGGTACAAATTATGAATATTTTATGAAATTAAATTAAGGGCTTGCCTTTGGTCTTTCAACGGTTTTTGTTTTAATATGCTGAGTCAACGACTTATCTGATCAATGTAAAACTTGGACACGTGTTGTTTCAGACCTTTGTCTTTCCGTTGTTTGGTCTGTTACCTAAAAGGGGACACATTTCACTCGATAGATTTTATTTTTGAAAATGATGCCTTTTTAAGGTATTAATTCGTTGTATGTCTAAACGGCTTGAGTTTTATGTCTGAAATTACTGATATAACAAGAAAACATGGTTTATTTTCCGATGTCAGGTAAAAAAACTCCTACACCAAATATTTTTTCGTACAAACCATAAAAGACGTCAAAAGAAGTTCAAAAACGCTCAGTAAGATTATCGTGCACCAGGGGTAAGTCCTTAATTATTTTCTTATGATTTAATTACAAATGTATAGTTTTCAGATTTTTCCCTATACTTGTAGTATAAGACGGTATTATTTGCCAAATTTCATAACTCCAGGTCAACGGGAAATACCCTATGAATTTTGATTCCCTTGAGAGTGTCGAAATACGTTTTTTGCGGCTTAAACGGCCATATCTTTTTTTTACGTTAACTAAGAAATTTAATTTTTTCACAGCTTCAAGGGACTGTAGACCTGGGTATACGGTTTTAATTTCAACTCGAAACCTCCACGCGTTCTCGAGATAAAGGGTCTTGACAGACAGACGGACAAGAAAGTGAGCCTATAAGGGTTCCGTTTTTTTTCTTTTGAGGTACGGAACTCTAAAAAATGGCATGATTCTTTTCAGGTCCGGGGAAAAGTAAGTTTTTCGTAAAAATAAATTTAATTAACTGTTTTGAACGCACTAATGACTGCCATCTTACAATCTTGAAATCGACGACTGTGATTGACCGATGCACTGTCAAATATGAAATTTCAATTGTTGCGGTCCGATTTACTTCTACTTTTACTTCTATTTACTTCTATCGGTGCACTCGCCCGGAGTAAATCTCCGCTTGTGCGAGCACTGGCTTCGCTCCGTTCTCTACAGTCGTCAGTACCTCAGTGTGATATATTTGCTGATAGGTTAACAACTGTGGAAAAAGAATATCTGAAGTACTGCGAGCGTGAGGGTTGAAAGGTTTGTCCGTAAGAGAAAATTATTCTTTAAATTTAATTTATAAATCTGTTTTTTTATTAGTTTTGTTTTTATTTTTTATATGTAATTTTTTCTCAATTGTATAGCGAATTAGTTATTTTTACTGTAATGCTGTATAATTTATTTTAATAAATAATAATAATAATATGCTATTACCGTTTACGCACATTATAACTAGTGTACATGCAGACTAGCTGTGTAACTTTGTACATGATGTCACGAAAAAGCAGATATCTCGTTTCTCCATACTTTTTGGCATTTGTGGTTTTGATGCAGCTTTATTATATTTATGCAGAATCCTTTACATTTATAATTGATGATTAAATTAATTGAACATCGCGTAATCATGAAAATAATACCGGGTCAAATTCAGTACTAGACCTAACCTATCCTACTAGACATGCCGTCAGATATTACACGAGTCGCAATACGCCAGTATACGCCTGCTTTCTCGATCTCTCGAAGGCTTTTGACCTGGTTTCATATCCAGTGCTCTGGAAGAAGCTGCGCGAGACGCAAGTTGCACCAGAAGTAATTAACATCTTACAGTACTGGTACGGGAACCAGGTCAATAGCGTGAAGTGGGCGGGAGCCCTGTCGGACACGTACAGGTTGAGGTGCGGGGTGAGGCAGGGGGGTTTGAGCTCAACAACGCTCTTCAACCTGTACATCAACGAGCTCATTGTCGCGCTCAGTGGTCGAAATGCTGGATGCCATGTTGATGATGTTTGTTTTAACAACATCAGCTATGCGGATGACATGGTACTACTGAGCGCGTTGATAGGCGGACTCAGGGAACTCATAAGCAACTGCGAAACTTACGCCCATATCCATGGCCTTAAATACAACATTAAGAAGAGCGAGCTTATGGTTTTCAAGGCTAGGGCCAAATGTCCGACAGAAATTCCGCGCGTCAGGCTGTACGGCGTGCCCTCGGGAACCAGGTCAATAGCGTGAAGTGGGCGGGAGCCCTGTCGGACACGTACAGGTTGAGGTGCGGGCTGAGGCAGGGGGGTTTGAGCTCAACAACGCTCTTCAACCTGTACATCAACGAGCTCATTGTCGCGCTCAGTGGTCGAAATGCTGGATGCCATGTTGATGATGTTTGTTTTAACAACATCAGCTATGCGGATGACATGGTACTACTGAGCGCGTTGATAGGCGGACTCAGGGAACTCATAAGCAACTGCGAAACTTACGCCCATATCCATGGCCTTAAATACAACATTAAGAAGAGCGAGCTTATGGTTTTCAAGGCTAGGGCCAAATGTCCGACAGAAATTCCGCGCGTCAGGCTGTACGGCGTGCCCTCGGGAACCAGGTCAATAGCGTGAAGTGGGCGGGAGCCCTGTCGGACACGTACAGGTTGAGGTGCGGGGTGAGGCAGGGGGGTTTGAGCTCAACAACGCTCTTCAACCTGTACATCAACGAGCTCATTGTCGCGCTCAGTGGTCGAAATGCTGGATGCCATGTTGATGATGTTTGTTTTAACAACATCAGCTATGCGGATGACATGGTACTACTGAGCGCGTCGATAGGCGGACTCAGAGAACTCATAAGCAACTGCGAAACTTACGCCCATATCCATGGCCTTAAATACAACATTAAGAAGGGCGAGCTTATGGTTTTCAAGGCTGGGGCCAAATGTCCGACAGAGATTCCGCCCGTCAGGCTGTACGGCGTGCCCTTGGAGCGGGTACATACCTTCAAGTACCTGGGTCATATTGTGACACCCGACCTGAAGGATGATGATGATATTGAGCGAGAAAGGAGGGCGTTGTCGGTAAGAGCGAACATGATAGCACGCAGGTTTGCCCGTAGCTCAAATGAAGTAAAAATTACATTATTCCGAGCCTTTTGTACATCCTTTTATACGGGGACACTGTGGTTATCATACACGCAGAAGTCCTACAACGCTCTCCGCGTTCAATACAATAATGCGATGAGGGCAATGTTGCGGCTGCCCCGCTTCTGCAGCGCGTCGGGAATGTTCGCTGCAGTGCGCGTTGACTGCTCCTATACCACCATGTGCAGGCGAGCAACTGCGATGGCGGGCAGGGTGCGGGACAGCGGAAACAGCCTTCTCACCATCGCCAGCAGGTCGGACGGTCCCTTTATGAAACATTGGCAGGCGCTAGACTCCTTCGTTCTAAATATGGGGAAGGTAGCACCAAAATAATGTGCTTGTTTGAATTTAATTTGAAATTGACATTGTCATTCTAATTCTAATTGTAATATTGTAATTGTAATTTTAATTCAATTTTTATATGTCCTTAAATGTATTTGTGCTGTCGTAATTGTTTTGTAATGCTCTATGTCAGTTTGTGTGTTTATTGTAATAATAAGAATTGTATATAAATCTTTATGGGTCATTGGCCTGAAATAAATAAATTCATTCATTCATTCATTCATTAACCTTTGTATGGTATCTATGGAATGTTTTGTGATATCTTAGGATGAGTCCAACCAAATAAAAAGGAAAAAAGTAAAATAATCACCAATAGCCGCATCTTGCTCCGTCTGTTTTTGTGTCAACTTTCTTATTGTTTTGCGTTGTCTCAACGCGACCTTTTTGTACGCCAACATCTAAAAGTTAAATACAATATTTTATTATTTATGGCGACATAACTGTCAAATAAGAACTGCTGAGGTACCACCATCTTACCCCCCCGAAGTTATTCGGGTAGATTAAGAGGACAGCCCGCAGACAGGCAGAACCAGGTGGCCCACCATGCGTGGACCGATTGATGGCGGTAAATCCATCCTCAATTGCTGGTCCTCACATAAAAGACGGGCAGCGGCGTCACTGGTGCGAGGGTTTTGGGACCGCGCTCACCAACCCGCCTGCCCAGCGTGTGTGAGTATGGGCATTTCTTCCAGGAGGACGCCAAGGGTGGCGAAATTTTGGAAATGTCTATGTCCAGCAGTGGACGCACCAGGCTGACGGATGGATTTGAGCTGTGAGATGGGAGTCAGTCCCTACTTGGTGGATCCGCTTTTCCCCGACAATTATTGCGTCCCAGACGCGACGTGAGTGGTAAGTCCTACCGCTGTACTTCGGGCACAAATGGACCGACAGCTTAACGTGCCTTCCGAAGCACGCAGACCGAACACAAATTAATGGGCACGATGGGGATTGCACCCACGATTTATGGGTGAGCAGGCGAGCGCATTGGTCCCAAAAATATTAACTATTCAGAAACTAAAGCAACGCGGGCAAAAGCCAGTAAATAATAAAAAAGGCAATGCTCACCCGTCTATAAAACTTCTTGTACTGTGAAGCTAAGAATAGCGAAAACTTGGCGTTCAGCATCGAGCGACGACGGATGTGGATCAACTCTTGCTTCAGCGCCATCGGCCCTAGGGCTGAAAATGTAGGAAATTTCTAGTTAAATAAATATTAAATTTAGACCAGTGAACAAAAAAAAAACAGAAGAAACAACAGTACTACAAAAGATCCAGTCTTTAATTAACCACGCACGCGGCAGTAATAAACGTGCAATTCAGCTCGCACAACGCTGCTTCGCTAACATTTTATTCACCTACGAAGCGCCTCTCTGCACCTCTCTTTCTATCGCGTAATTCTATCCCTTTTTAACCCACGGAGAGTGGAACCTGTCGGTACTCACCAGCCTCGTGTCTCGGCAGCGGCCCGTGGCTGTGGTGCGCGACGACGGCTCCATCTTGCAGCTTCTTCCGGAACGCCGGGGAGATCTTCTCGTCGAAATGTTCGATGGCCATGCTGGAGATGTCCCGCAGCTCCTGGAGCACTTCGTGGGCACGAGGGGGCGTCTGTGTGCTCTCTACTAGGGTTAGGACGCGCCGAATTTCGTCTATTACCTGAAATTTTTTGAAATTACAAGACAGCTTTTAATGATAACCTATATTACCTATAATTAACTAGGTGGTAGAGCCGATGCTGCGCTCAACTGTGGAGGTAGCACCATCTTACTCGCAAATCCCCTAAGTATTTCACAGTTCTCAAACAGGCACAACCAGGTCGCTCACCATTGCCTAGGACCGATTAATGGCGGTATATACCGGGTGTTAAGATAATAACCTGTTTCCTTGAAACGGAGTGTTCTACCCATCAATATGAACAACTTTTACTATGAAGCCAACCCTGAAATTGCAATAACAAATTCAACTGTTTCATACATTCAGTTCGAGCAGATATTTAACTTTTCTATGGAAGAGCTGATTTTGTTTTCGCGGTTTCAGGGTAGGCTGTTGAAGGTTTTATAGCAATAACACCACTGGCAGCCTGCGGCCTAATTTATGATACTCTGACAGATTGACTTTTTGTAGATGTCTGCTTACTGATTTTCTCCAAAGTCCATTGTTTACGTTATCTTCATAAATATACTTGATTATACTATATGGTGGTTATTGATTCTAAGTGCGCACTCTGCATTGGAGCTAGACTCCTTCATATAGGCCCCATATTAAAAGTCGTTAATATTGATTGGTAGAACCACCAGTTTAAAGTAAAAATCTTAACACCTGTATATGTCGTGGCCATATCGTACAAATGGTCATTTCATGACCTCAGCAAAAATTGAAAATTTTGTAAAAACTAAACGGATCGCCTCGCTCCGCTCCACTTCGCTCGGCTCCCGAATTTGTGATCACAAGCAACCTAACACGCACTTACTCGCTTTGCGCGTCGTGGCACCTATTTTTGACTTTTTGTTGGAAGTTTACAATAAATTTCTTATTTCATACCTAACTATATTGTCGATTATTTTCATGAAATAATAATCAATTCTACGATATGGCCACCACATACTGGTGAAAAAACGTTGATGGTGACGGGCAGCGGCGTCACTGGTGCGAGGGTTTCGACACCGCGCTTACCAACCCGTCTGCAAAGCGTCTGTAAGGCCATTTCTTCCAGGAGGACCCTAGCAGTGGGCAAATATTGGAAAGGCCTAAGTCCAGGAGAGAACGAGCCAGGCTGATGGATGGATGGATAATTCACTACAATAGCGTTAATATTGCGTTTTTTGTATTGTAGCATTTAATGATGACCATGGGAAACTATTTTATTTTATAGTTTTGTAATTATTTCCATTTAAAAAATACAATGAAACGCAAATGCAAAACGCGTCACCATTGGCTAATTGCCTTTTGTGAGAAAGTGAGTACATTTCATAATAAAATATTAAGTTCAAAATTAATAAATGTAAAATAAAACCCTCAAATATTTTGTAATAGGTCGTTTTAATCAAAAATAATGAATAAACCGGCCACTCGCCATACACCGCAAGCAAGAGCAGTATCATGTGACCACTTGATGCGCGCTAAAATGGCAGCCGTTTGAATTGTACAAGATTATTATGAAACTTATTTTGATTTTATAACTAGGAAATATGGATAATTTGGTTGTAAATTCTTATTCATAGCCCTAAATTGATGAATGAATGAATGAATGAATGAATGAATGAATGAATGAATGAATAAACACTTTATTGCACACAGAACAAGATATTTACAAATATACAAATAACAGACAGAAGGCAAGGGCGGACTTATTCCTAAAAGGAATTTCTTCCAGTCAACCTTGGGAAAATATAAAACATTTTTATTGAAGAAATTCACATCAGTGCATAGGTACATTCTAAGTTAGTTCTAAATCTATAATCTAATTATAAATATACTAAATACAAATACATACTTAAATACACAAATACATACATACAAATAACCAAGTAGCTTAGTCAGTAAGTCATTCAGAGAGAGGAGAGGTAAAATTTTTTCAAGTGATATTTAAAAGAGGACACAGAAGGAAGATCTTTGAGATTTTGCGGAAGTTCATTCCAAAGCCGAACAGCATTGACCGTAAAAGATTTGGAGATTGATCATATATTAACGATTAGTGCATAAAAAAAATTGCATGCATATTCTTTATTATGTAGACTATTGTAGACGGTATACACACGTCCGCTCATGTGCACACAGGTTTACAGGAAGATCGTCTACGTTAGCCATCTTCGGATGCGCCAGCGCCGTAGCGACTAGGAGTCGCGGTGGTCGCCATGATCTAAAACTTTCGCAGCACATCATCATATCATCATAACCGACTGTTTTACAAACATAAATAACTACAGATCGTTCACCATAACAAGTCCCCTGGCTAAGGAAATGGTAGCACTGCATATGGGGTTGCCAATGGTTCACGTAGCATTCACCCTACTACACATTCATAATATTTACTTAACTGCGTTTTTTCATATATTAATTAGACTACTCTTTAATGAAAATAAAATGTACAGAATGAAAAAATCAAGATTACAATTTATTTATTGATTTGTATTTCGCGAACATCTAATGGTATGATATCCATACTTAAACTTATATCTCCTTACTATGACGGTACTTTTTATTTATTATTCTAGCTCGAGGACGTTTATTCTAAATCGTGCTCCCCTTTTTTATGTTTTTGATGATTTTTTCCAGCGACTTAATCTGAACGCTTTTTTCTGATATGCCAGCAAAAGTCAAGTGAATAGGTAATTATTATTTGCCCGTCAAATTTTACTAACCCGTCATGGCAGTGACACGAGATCGAACCTGATCAAGAGGTATTAATGTCCATCGTTTGCCTTTTCTCTTTTACAGAAGGTTTGCACTATTGTTAAACTGCTTTGACAATAATAATACATAATTTATCAAATAATTTTGAAAAATCTAACTGACAACAACATGACAGCTATAGCTTGATAAGCAGTGATGCCAACATGACGGCAAGGGACAAGTTATGATGAACGATATGTATCTTTTAAAAATATTATCGACAGTTTTCGACTTGGCGGTTATTTTATACGTTGTCCAGGTTCACTACAATGATAAAGAAAACTGCATCCAAATTCGTTGAGTGGTTCTCGAGTTAAAACGGAACATACATACACGACAGACAGACAAAAATTCTAAAAATTGTAGTTCAGGCCTGTTACGGACGCCGAGAAAACCCACCTCCGACCAAGGAAACTAGCTGGCGTGCGGACCACGGGACAGTTGCACGAGACAGAGCGAGAAAGACAACATGATGACTCGCGTCGATGCTGGAACTGGCGAGGCGACCGGACTCGTCGCACTCATGCGTGTCAGATGTTACCGTCTCTGTCTACATCGGCCATATAGGCACTAGTTAACATTGTAGAAATTAGGATATAAGACCAGATTATTGTCAGTATTGTATTCACTACCGAAGAGAGCTATTATTATAAATATAAACCATCTACCTAAGAAGAACTTTTACTACAGTCCACTATAGACCCCAGTCCAGTACTATCCAGTACAGTTTTGGACCTTCGGAAGCCGGATCAGACCCGAACCAGCGACAAGAACTCTTCTGAACCATGGTTGTGACCAGAAGCCAGGGTGATGTGGCAGAGCTGGAAGAGCAGAGGCGCTTGGCTGAACAGCGTGAAGAAGACCTACGTCGCGAGAATCTGAGGCTCGAACAAGAGCGACTGAGAAGGCTGTCACAAGTTCCACCAGCGTCACCTTCAGGGGTGCAGACAGTCATTGAAGACCACGGTACCATCACCGCCATCACAGCCGTCGTCGGTACTTCATCAGAGCTTCTCCAGGGAGAGACCGGAGACCAGTACAGAACACCGCCACGCTCCATACGCTCGCAACGATCTAATGCAAGCGCCACGGCACGTCGGCGAATGGCTGAACTAGAAGCCGCTGAGAAGCTGGCAACCCTGAAGAAGCAAGAACTCAACATCGAAGCTGACCTAATACAGAAGCGGCTAGCTGTCGAGATGTCAGCAATCGAAGAGGATCACGAGAGCTGGCAACAAGACCTACCACCACGAGCTGACAATACCCAAAGGAAGGTGGACAACTGGCTGCGCACGAACCCGCTGACCACACGGGGGGAGAGCAGTGCTAGACAGCAGATCCAATTAGAAGAACACAATCCAATTGGAATCCCATTGGAAGAACAGGTTCCAACTAGAATCCAGTTGGACGAAGAAAATCCAACCAGAACCCAATTAGAAGAACATAATCCAATTGGAATCCAACTGGAAAATTCTAGAAAAAGGACTGACATCGAACAGCTTGCTGAAGCAATTGGAAAACTGGCGAGACCCCGGCCACGCTACCCTAGCGAACTACCAGCCTTTTCTGGAGCACCAAGCGAATGGCTGCCGTTCAAGGCTGCCATACGAGATGACACTACACTTTATGGCCTATCACCCGCTGAGAACATACAGCGATTGAGATGCTGCCTGAAGGGAGAAGCACGCGACGCGGTGGCTGCACTACTTCATACAGCCACCAGCCCTGACGTTATTATGAAGACGCTAGAACAAAGCTTCGGCAGACCAGAACTCATAATAGACAAAGCGATGGAAGACCTAAAGAAGCTACCAAAACCTGGATCATCGGCAACGGAACTCAACACTTTCGCCATCAAACTGCAGAATGTCGTATGCGTCCTATCGAACCTGGACCGGCGCAGCTATCTGCACAACCCACTACTGGCACGAGAGGTGTTGGAGAAACTCAGCCCACACGTCAAATCAAGATGGTGTGATTACGCCGATGAACATGATGGCGCTTCAGAACCAGAGATTGTCATTTTATCACGCTTCCTGATGCGCGAAGCAGACAAAGCCCTGCGCCATACTTACGCGCCTACGACGACAACGACTGCCAGTCTAAGCGTGAAGAAAGAACTGAGGCCCATACCTGCGATCAATAAGAAGAGAACCAACGCCGTCTATGCAGTGGAAGAACCAGAACAAGTCAATCACTCTGAACAGATTGACTTATGTCCAAGCTGTAACAAGAACCACGCACTATACTTATGCCCAAACTACAAGGCATTGAGTGTGGCGCAGCGCTGGGACATGGTACGCGAGAAGAAATTATGCTTCCGGTGTATAATCCAGAAACACCGACGCTTCCGCTGCAAAGCGAAGCTATGCGGTGTAAACAATTGTCGCCGCCCGCACCATTCATCACTTCATGAAGAACCGAGCCAGCCTACTTCACCACCTGCTACACAGCCGAGCCACACCGAGACAGTTTTATCGGTAGCATTCCTGACCGCTACCAAACCCAAAGCTGTACTCTTGAAAGTATGCCCAGTTGTGGTTGCCGGACCACGTGGCGAAGTAAACACCTACGCACTGCTGGATGAGGGCGCCACTATCACCCTCATCGATCAAGAACTGGCAACAATGATCGGCGCGAAAGGCCCTGCCCAGCCACTACATTTACATGGCGTCAATATGTCACGACGTCAAGAACTGAGCCAGACCGTCACAGTACATCTGAGGGGAGTGAAAGAGAAGACTCAACATACAATCAGAGCACGAACGATTCAGAACCTGAGGCTTCACCAGCAGTCCCTACCCCAGTCACTACTTGACCACGATCACCTGCGAGACCTGCCGCAGGAAGACATGTGCTATGAGCTGGCACGCCCAGGCATTCTGGTGGGATCTGACCACTGGGAGATTATAGTTTCTCGAGAATTACGGATCGGCGCTCCTAACCAACCAGCTGCATCCAGAACGCAACTCGGTTGGGTGGTACATGGAACTGTACCACGCAGCATCATCTACAATGCGGAGAGCGTGCTTCATGTGTATGCGCCCGACCCACGCACACACGAGAGAGAAGAGCACGACCGGCGTCTACATGAACTAGTAGACGCACACTTCCGCATTGACGCGCTGGGAGTCACTACGAAGGAACGAGTAAGCGACGACGACCAAAGAGCTATGAAAATCATCCAGAGCACTCTCAAGAAGATTGACGGCGGTTATGAAGTCGGATTGCCATGGCGTCACGATGACGTCACGATGCCTCCGAGCTACGAGGCATCATTTCGACGCCTGAAAACTATAGAGCGCAAGATGGACTCCGACCCGAGCTTTGCACAAGAATATACAAGGCAGATAGAAAACTTGCTGATCAAGGGCTACGCAGTACCGAGCGATGGCACAGAACAAAAGAGTGCTACCTGCTGGTACCTGCCTCACTTTGCCGTGAAGAACCTCAATAAACCTGGCAAAATGAGACTTGTATTTGACGCAGCTTATACAAGTCACGGCGTGAGCTTAAACTCCCAGCTGCTGGAAGGCCCGGATCTACTGCTACCTCTGCAGGGGGTCCTGTTCAGATTCAGAGAACAACCAATCGCGGTGACGGCTGACATTGGAGAAATGTTCCTCCAAGTGAAGATTCGGCCAGAGGACCAACCAGCCCAGCAGTTCTTGTGGAGAGGCCAGGAACGATCAGACCCACCACGCCGCTATAAGATGACAAGCATGATTTTCGGCGCGGCCAGTTCACCATTTATGGCACACAGCGTGCGAGACCACAATGCACGAGAGCATGCGCTGACTCATCCGCGTGCTCTAATGGCTATCACTCAAAGCCATTACATGGATGACCTCGCAGATTCTTATGACAATGAAGAAGATGCCCGTCGTACCATTAAAGAACTACAAGAGGTACATTCAGTCGCCGGTTTCACTCTTCGAGGATGGAACGCCAGCCACACGAACGTGTTAAAAGATGTACCAGAGGAGCTACGAGCGACCGAACCGACTCAGCTGGGAGCAGGGGGCCCTGACAATAAGATACTCGGGCTCTACTGGAACCCCAGAGAAGACGAACTCGGGTTCAACACCATGATGCATCGGGTACCAGTCGACGTGCGCAATCAGACACGTGCGCCCACGAAGAGGGAAGCGCTCAGTGCGGCCATGTCGATCTATGACCCACTTGGGCTGCTAAGCCAATACACCATTCGAGCAAAGGTGGTGCTGCAGAGCTTATGGCGCCTATCAGTATCATGGGATGAACCGATTCCAAGCCAAGAAGCGGATCTATTTGCGATGTGGCTACGACAACTGAAAGACGTTACTCGTTTACGCCTACGTCGAAGCTACACACTAGAGGCGCACAAACACATCGAACTACATGTGTTTTGCGACGCCAGTGAACAGGCGTACGCAACTGTGGCCTACTGGCGAGCCACGAACTTCGACGGCAGCGTGAACATCGCGTTGGTAGCTGCCAAAGCTAAAGTAGCACCGAAGCGCGCGCAAAGTATACCACGCCTTGAGCTACAGGCAGCGGTCATAGGCGCAAGACTTGCTGACGTCGTCAAAAAAGAACACCGCATCAATATCGCCAGAGTTGTCTACTGGACTGACTCATCAACTGTAGTCCAGTGGATAAGCAACGACGCGCGACGATATACGCCTTTTGTTGCACACCGACTGGGTGAGATCACAGAATTAACGCACAAAAGTGAATGGCGATGGCTGCCCACCGATCACAATGTAGCTGACGACGCCACAAGAGTCACAAACACTCCCATCACTATGAACGATCGGTGGTTTCAAGGGCCAAGCTTCCTCCATAAACCGGAAGAGAATTGGCCCGGAGAACGAGAGCCAACCGACAATGATGAAGAGGTGTTACACACGACCGCAGTGAACGAGCGCCAAGGGGACTGGCTACCCGACCCGACCCGGTTCTCAAAGTTCGAGACGTTGGTACGAGCGGCCGCACGCGTCTTAGCCTTCATCGACATCTGCCGGCGCAGAAATACGCGCATGGAACTCGAACATGTTGAGCGCGCCGAACGAGCGCTCATGCAACGCGCCCAAGAGGAAAGCTTCGACATCGAACTAGACAAGATCAAGTTGGCTCACCCGATCCCTAGAGCGAGTCGACTTTATAAACTGGATCCAGTATTGGAAGATAACCTACTGAGAGTCCGAGGTCGAATCGAGGCATCGAACGCCTCCCCAGAAACGAAGCGACCTATCATTTTAGACGGTCGTCACCCCATCACGAAGCTCCTGGTGCTACGCGAACACAGCGCTGCCGGCCACGCTAACCGAGAACGCGTCACGAACGACCTGCGGCAGCGATTTTGGATATTGCACCTACGTCCTACAGTACGTGCAGTCGAACGTAACTGCGCCCTCTGCCGGGTGCGGCGAGCCAAGCCGCAGCCGCCATCGACCGGGGACTTGCCGCCTGCTCGCCTTGACCCATTCCACAGGCCGTTCACGAACTGTGGCGTCGATTATTTCGGGCCGATGATGGTCCGGATAGGAAGACGCCATGAGAAGAGGTGGGGCGCCCTGTTCACGTGCCTTACTACACGAGCCGTACATGTGGAAATTGCCGCTTCGCTTTCAACGGATTCCGCGCTGATGGCGTTGCGAAGGATGGCTGCGCGACGAGGATGGCCGCGTCTAATGTATTCTGATAACGCGACTAACTTCAGAGGAGCGGACAAGGAACTGAGAACCGCTTATGCAGAGTGGGCGCCCGCCTTACAAAACGAAGGAATGTTACACAGAATGCAGTGGCGTTACATTGCTCCTGGAGCTCCAAATCAAGGAGGATGTTGGGAGCGAATGGTGCGCTCTGTAAAGACAGCCCTACGCGCAACGTTGCGAGAAAAAGCACCCCCTGAAGAAGTACTTCAGACCCTGTTAACAGAGGCTGAATTTTCTATCAACGCCAGACCACTGACATACGTAAGTGTGAGCCCGGACGATCCAGAAGCGCTCACGCCCAACCATTTCCTTCTGGGGACATCCATGGGCCTGCCAACCACCGGACCCTGTGCTGAAGCCGATCGGAGGACATGGAGAGCCAGCCAAGCGCTTGCGGATAACTTTTGGAGACGCTGGGTACGGGAGTACCTTCCAGAATTGGTACCGCGAGGCGAACCAACCAATAATAGAAGTCCACTGCAAGTCGGAGATGTCGTCGTGGTAGTTGACCCTACGCTACCAAGGAACGTCTGGCCGATCGGGAGGATCGAACGTACTTACCCGGGACCAGATGGCGGCATCAGAGTTGCTGACGTAAGGACCAAGACCGGTATTTTCAGACGCCCGGCCAGCAAGCTCGCCATCCTCGTTCAGGAGACTGCACAGGCTGCGTCGGGGGGAGAATTGTTACGGACGCCGAGAAAACCCACCTCCGACCAAGGAAACTAGCTGGCGTGCGGACCACGGGACAGTTGCACGAGACAGAGCGAGAAAGACAACATGATGACTCGCGTCGATGCTGGAACTGGCGAGGCGACCGGACTCGTCGCACTCATGCGTGTCAGATGTTACCGTCTCTGTCTACATCGGCCATATAGGCACTAGTTAACATTGTAGAAATTAGGATATAAGACCAGATTATTGTCAGTATACAGAGTCCACCGAGCCGGAGGAGCTCACCGACGCCTTACTTGAGCTCGGCTTCGAGGCAGAATATTGCAAGCCAATACGGGCCAGAGCGGGTCGCCCGGGCTGCATATTCTATGCCCAACTTAAGAAAACCCCAACACTGACGCCGGCTATATATGAAGTAACAGAGCTCATGTATATGCCAGGCGTCAAAATCGAAGCCTGGAGGGGAAAGAAGGGACCTGCACAATGCCACAGATGCCAGCAGTTCCGGCACTCCTCACACCACTGCCACCGCACACAAGCGTGTGTACGATGCGGCGAGGAGCACCCTGCAAAGGAGTGCCCACGCCCCAAGGAAGAGCCGCCGACGTGTGCTAACTGTGGAGGGCCCCACGCAGCCAATAACACGTCGTGTCCTGTGTTCCGGAGGGAAGCCCGGAATAAGAAAGCCGGTACGGTGGCCCTGACGGGCACTGCTACCAAGCCCAACCCACTGCCCTCGCAACCCAACCCTACAGAGGAAAGGACAGCTCCCTCCTCACTCACGGCCCAGGCAAATCCGCCTACGGCCAGAACGGACCCCCTCAAGCCACGCCGCAAGAGAGGGAGGAAAAATAAAAAGAAGATGGCTGAGCAGCCCATCCCTGCACCGGCCCCTACCCCAGCCACTACTTCAAAGGCCCAAACCGCACCTCCGGCACAGCTCTTCCAAGAAGAAAAGACCTTGGAACTGCTCAAGGCCCTTCTAAGCCACCCGGACGTCCTTAGATGCGTAGCCACCCTCCAGCTACAACAGAGCTCCAGTCACTAAGAATAGTGCACTGGAACGCCCAGTCGCTCACTGGGAAGAGACGACTGCTCCAGTTCTTCCTCAGAGAACAAAACGTCGATGTGATGCTCATCAGCGAGACCCACCTGTCAGACAAAGATAAGTTCAAGATCCCTAACTATCATGTCTACAGGAAGGATGAGCACTCCCCCGAGACTGGCCGAGTCTGGCGAGGCTTGGCGGTCCTGGTCAAGAGGAGGATAATCCACCAGCAAATCGCCTTCAAGGAGTACTCCTCAATATACGCTCTTGGAGTCGAGATCCAGGTCGCTGGCGAAACACTGCGACTATTTGCCACCTACAAGGCTCCTGCCCGGCGCCTTGACTTCAGGGACCTACACGATGTCCTCAGCGCGCCGCACCCTACCATCATAGCCGGCGACCTGAACTCCAAACACCCAGCGTGGAACTCCGCGAGGGCGAATGCCCAAGGACTCCGACTCCTCCAGGACTCGATCTCGCACCACTATGACGTCATCGGCCCCGGCGAGCCTACTCATTACTGCCCGCAAACGGGGCTTGGAGACGTCCTGGATATAGTGGTGTACAAAGATCTGAGAACACCGCCAAGCCAAGAAGTCTTTATCGACCTCCCGTCGGACCACAGGCCAGTCCTTCTCATTGTGGAGGACATGCCCACCCGGGTCTCGCCACCTGCAACACGTCGACGGTACAACTGGCCCGCCTTCGAGGCCTCCCTCCATGAGGCATCCATATCCTGCCCCGTCACCAACTCCGAAGATGTGGAGAGGCTGACGTCTGAGCTCACTAGCTGCATCCGAAACGCGCTGGAAACATCTTCGCACACGGTTCCGAGCACGGGAAGACTACAACCTCTCCCCGCTCGGATCCAAGAACTTATACGCGAAAAGCGACGGATCCGGAGGCGCTGGCAGCACACCCGCTGCCCCACGCTCAAGACTCGCCTCAACGCTCTCACGGAGAAGGTGAAGGCTGAACTCGACGCCAACGCCGAAGAATCTTGGGAACGCCATGTCGAGTCCATAGGCGAACACGTTCCCTCTGTACATCGCCTATGCCGGCAGCTGTCCACAACCCCAACTCCAGTCCGACCGCTGCTGGGCAGCGACGGCCACCCAAGATTCCGAGCCCAAGATCGAGCCGAGATATTCGCCGAGAGCCTCGAAGGCCAATTTACGCCAAACCCGACAAACGATGTGGAGCACGTCAGAGCAGTCGAGTCCCACCTGCGAGACTACTTCGCTGAGCCGACAGTCGCTGAAGAAGACCCCACCGTCTTCTCGCCTGGCCTGGTGAAGCGGGTGATCAACCGCACCAAACCCCGCAAGGCCCCAGGAGCTGATTCCATTACCAACCTGGCGCTCCGGCACCTACCCCCTCGAATAGTCGCTGCCGTGACGCGCCTTTTCAATGGAATCATGCGAACGGGGCACTTCCCTACTCAGTGGAAGGTCGGCCACGTCATCATGCTTCCAAAGCCAGGCAAGGACTCCAGACGGCCAGAACACAACCGGCCTATCACCCTGCTCAGCAACGTCTCAAAGGTGTTTGAGAAACTCCTGCTCGGGAAACTGACGCCCCACATCACACCCCGCCCGGAACAGTACGGCTTCAGAGCTGACCACTCCACGACCCTCCAGCTTACCAGAGTACTGCACCACATGTCGGTAGGCCTTAACAAGAAGGAGTACACCGTTGCAGTACTTCTGGATATGGAGAAGGCCTTCGACAGAGTATGGCACGAGGGCCTGCTATACAAACTGTCGACCTCTCCAGCCCCTCGGCGCCTGGTTAGGGTCGTGAAGTCGTTCCTAGCTGACCGCCGCTTCAGAGTGGTGGTGGAAGACGCCATCTCCGGAGAGCGCCAGATCAAAGCTGGCGTTCCACAAGGAAGCTGCTTGTCCCCAGCCTGCTACTCCCGGTACACCGATGATATCCCTTTGGGAGCGGGAACCCAACTCGCTCTCTTCGCCGACGATGCGGCTTACTTCGTATCGTCATACAAGCCCTACCACGCTGCGGCGAAGATGCAGCGCACCCTGGACCTGCTCCCAGACTGGTTGTCCAAATGGCGACTATCGGTCAATGTCGGGAAGACGCAGGCCCTCATCACCGGAAGCACCAAGGAACCACCACCACTCCAACTCCACGGAGTCGAGGTCCCATGGCAGCCCCACGTGAAGTACCTGGGAGTCACCATTGACCGGAGACTCTCAATGCGGAAACACGTGGACAACGTCGTCGCCCAGGTGAAAGGAGCGCGAGCAAGACTGCGACCGCTCCTGTCTTCAAGCCTACCTCTGCGTGCGAAGCTCGGGATCTACAAAACTTATGTGAGATCCCGCCTCACGTACGCTGCGCCGGCATGGTACGCTCTAGTCTCGGAGACGAATAAGAAACGTCTCCGAGCCCAAGAAAACCTGGCCCTTCGCACCATCGTCGGCGCGCCTCGCTACGTGAGGAACGACGTGATCGCGAGGGACTTGAGGATCGAACGCCTGGACGACTTCGTCAGCCGGCTCGCGACGGGGATGTTTACGCGCGCAGAGCATGCGCCGTTCTCACATCTTCGAGAGCTGGCGCCGCACCACGCGCGCCCCCCCGATCGCCGCCGCCTGCCACGGGACCTCCTCAAACCACCGGACGAGAACACAGAGCCGCCCGACGCGACCCGCGCGTCCGCGACGACTGCGCCCGCGCCACGCGCCCCCGCGCCGCGCTCCCCCGCACCGCGCGCACCCGCGCCGCGCAACCCCGCGCCGCGCACCCCCGCGCCGCGCCCCCCCCGCGCCGCGCGCCTCCGCGCCGCGCGCCCCCGCGCCACGCGACCCCGCGCAGCGCGCGCCCGCGGTACTCGCGTCGCGCGCGCCCACGCCGGACACCACATGACAACCGCGGCTCCTCCCTGAGTAGAGCCGAACTCCTCCCTGAGTCGAGCCGTGCTCCTCGAGAGTAGAGCCGCAAAACACCACCGGACAAGTCAACCCAAGGACATGCCCATAGTCATGGGCATCGGAAGACGTCTCAGCAAGGGGGCACCCGCCCCGACGCTGAATACCCACGCCCCAGAAAGGGGGATGTGAGAAAACCAACGAGTATTGTATTCACTACCGAAGAGAGCTATTATTATAAATATAAACCATCTACCTAAGAAGAACTTTTACTACAGTCCACTATAGACCCCAGTCCAGTACTATCCAGTACAGGCCTTTGTAGTAAAAAGGCGTGTCTACATTGAATATTTTTGGTATATTTTAAATGAAATGGGTTATTATTATTATTAGTTCATTAATAATAATAATAACCAATTTCATTTAAAATATACCAGAAATCTTCAATGTAGACCCGACTTTTTCACTTCTTTATTATTAACAGAAGCAGAGAGAAGTATAGTTGTAAAGTACAAAGAACTCACTTTTCCCGGGATAAAGCAGCAGAAGCCGCTGTCGATGAACTTGGAGTAGGTCATGTTGAGCATCGAGATCCTCGTCTCGATAGACGACAAGATGTCGCAGTGGCGCGCCAGCGGGTGGTATCTGGAACCAATCATGTTTCTTTTGACGTCTACGCCACTAGTAGTCAGGAGGCACTAAACAAAAATAAAATAAAACATTTAAAAACACGACTACAAATTCAAATAATTTATTTTATTGTGTCAAATAGATACAATAAAGTATACTTTCTACAAGTCAATATTAATGTTAAAGAAAAAATAGAATATGTAAACAAATAAATAAGCGTAAGGCGACTCTAGTATTCACAGACGAACCCATACCGAGACCCGGCAAGTGGTCCTACCAATTCAAAGGTTCAATGAGCCCTTTCACGACACACGCAAAATGAAATTCAGACACACTAATTGAGTATGAATAAACACTTTATTGCACACAGAACAAGATATTTACAAACATACGAAGAACAGACAGAAGGCAAGGGCGGACTTATTCCTAAAAGGAATTTCTTCCAGTCAACCTTGGGAAAATATGAAATGACAATGTTGTCGAGGTTTTCCTCAAATAAGTATGTCGCCGACATGATGGCCGTTGGTGCCAAAGGCGTTAGAATGGAGACCACGAACAGCAAAGGGTAGCGAAGGGCGACTTCGTGCCCGCTAGACCAACGACCTGAAGAACGTTGTGGGTGGCGACTGGATGGGGAGGCAGTGGCGGCCCGAGGGAGGGGGGTCAAATATATTTTTTTTTACAACAAGTATTTTTTTTAATCTATACCCAGTTAAGGTTTATTCCGAAATTTTCGCGTTAAGAAATCAGTTCCACCACGCTAAAGAAAATATTTTTTTGACACGTTTTACTTCAAAGATGTTATTGTATACTTTATCTAACCTCATATCGTAAAATCCTCATTACGAACTCAAAACTACACTGGCATAGTGGAAAATATTTTTCATAAACGTCTCTTTAACACGAAAAAAAATTAAATTATAGTATAGGTCTCCGTATAGGTGGTAGAGCTAATGCCGGGCTCGACTGTGGAGGTACCACCATCTTACTCGCAAATCCTCCCGAAGTTATTCGGGGGAGAGTAAGAGAACAGCTCTCAGGCAAAAAAACCAGGCGGCCCACCATTGCCTGGGACCGATGGATGGCGGTATATCCACCCCAATTGCCGGGCCTTATATAAATCAGACTGGTGACGAGCAGCGGCGTCACTGGTGCAAGGGTTTCGGCACCGCGCTCACCAATCCGCCTGCCCAGCGTGTGTGAGTATGAGCATTTCGTCCAGGAGGACCGCCAAGAGTGGCGAAATCCTGGAAAGGCCTATGTCCAGCAGTGGACGAAACAGGCTGATGGATGGATGGATAGGTCTCCGAACACCATAATGCTTTAAAATAACTTTTTCTGAGATTACAGTACATGTGATACTAAATAGGAAGGCAAAGGAAACTTAGCCCATACAGCCATGTCTGAGGTTTAATATCAAATACCAATGAGGTTTTTATATAATGTTCTCCACAGACGACAAGATGTCAAAAACAGAAACGAGGTTACAGTCAACTTTATTTTCGGCCAGGTATTGTCTATGGCTTACGGCGTCTTGGACTCGGTCTGTCAATGGATGAACTGTTTGTTGTGCTATAGTTTTCGAGGAAATTTGTTTATTACTTATTGTGGTTTTGTGGGTCAAAACAATTATTTTGCCCTAAAATTACCGACAGCAGGGATGGTGATGATATTTGACTCCACCTGACATTTTGGAAATAACGACGGAAATTACGTACACTTTTAGAACAAGCTTTTACAAGAAAAATCAAAAATGGCTAACGACAAATTTTATCAAGATTATGAAAACAGGTTATAATGAGTTTAGATAAAGTAGTGTATGAAACTATACATAACTAGGTATTAAAACACTCGTGTTTTTAATAACGTTTTTATGTACCAGTTTCATAAACTACTATTTTGTATTCTAGGATAAAGGGGCTATAATATAATAATTTTTATATTAGTAATTTAAATTTTTGGCATAACTTCTCAGGTTTTTTTTTATCGACGGGTAGTTTATCGTCAAATTATATGAAAACAACAACAAAGTAGGCCTAGAACCTACTTGTTGGCAGAAATCGAACTCAGACTGCACCGTGGGAGATGCACTTCCCCCCCTACTGCCTACCTGAGGGGGGGCAGGGGGAGTCCGCGTGTCAACCGGGCTAAATCAGCTCAAAATAACCCAAGGATCCACTGTACCAAAAGGCGTCTTCCTAGACAAAGGTGCAGGGTGTCCCATATAAGCAGTCCCAAAAAAACCTCAGCTACTAGTTTACTAGCAGCTTGCGGCCAAGGTATAACAATGAACCATGAGGGCATAGTTGATAATCTTAACTCATTGATTACCACCATGACAGTCATTGCGGGAATCAGGACAAAAAATAGCTCTTAAAAAAGCTGGCTGATCTTGACGAAACCTGGCAGGTTGTGTACAGTCATGAAAAACAACGTAAATTTGTTCCGGGTGAAAAAATGGCCAGGCCGAATTATGTCAGACGAAGGGATTTCCTAATAAATTGATCAAGGCCACAATATGACGTTGGTTACATGCTTGTATTCGATGATTTAAAATCTAATAGCGTATGCGACCCTAAAATTAGTCAGACAAACTGCCAAGCCGACTCTCGGCGGATTTTTATTTTCTAATTTTCCCTCTAATTCCAAAATAATAAATAAAAACAACTCCGCTGAGCTGAGCAGGATACACATGTAAAAAATGAAAGCGTTGGAGCAGGACGATTTTTCTGGATACCCTCGCCTTAATACAAAAAGAATTGTTATCATGACTGTACACAAACAGCCAGGTTTCGCCAAGGTTACTTTTTGTCCTGCTTCCAACAGTGACCGTGTCATGGTGGTACTCGATGGGTTAAGTATATCCTCATAGTCTATAAGAACTGCCAATAGGTACCGCCATCTTGTGACTTGGCAAGGCCATTCAAACCAAACTTCTTTATCAACAAAATGACCCAGTTTTGACCCACGCATTACAGTAAACAAACCAACTGATAACGGCACCATTTACCTATAAATACCCAACGAAAACGTGACATAGACAAATCGAAACTACTAGGAGCGGCCTCTTTTAGAACCCACCGGAACTATTTAAATTTCAAAATGATCCATAATAATGTACCAAGTTTGGGTTTGAAATTGTACAAACAGCAAGTTTATAAATAAACAGAGGTTCTAGAATAGCGCGTGCTTTCGCTGTAAACGGTTCGGTGTCATTGTAAATTCAACTCTAATGCGAAAGAGTGAGAATGCAAAACTGAATATGTTTCGTCAAAATGTTGTTCTGAAATACGTTATCAATAACGATATCAAGTAACACTGGTTATCCAATATTCTTAAAAGGTAAAGAGCACACGAGAACATATTGCATTTTTTCTATTGGTTTCAATGCTAAACACAATTTTAAAAAAACCAGGGAATACAACATTTTTGTAACTTTTAACATTTAGGTAAACAACGTCAACAAAGGTACCTAATAACTTTAATTTTGCGTGGATAGATAAAGAGAGTAACCTTCTTTATCCATCTCTATCAAGACTCTTAAGGACAGCCATCACGCACAAAACTCTATACTAACTTAACAACAAACCCCAAAAAAGATGCCATAGCAACATCAAGACTACTAAACCGGACAAGTGCGAGTCGGACTAGGGTTCCGTACAAATTATTAAAAGTAAAAAAAATCTACAATAAGATTTGGTCACCCGTACAATTATGACCGCGCATACCGTTGCTTAACCTCGGTGATTTTTTATGATTCAATTAGAAATGTATATATTATTTTTCTTATACTTGTAGTATTAGACGGTATTACTTGCCAAATTTCATAGTTCTAGGTAAACGAGAAATACTCTCTATAAATTTTGATTCCCTTGAGAGCTTGAGTGTCGAAATCTCAATGGTCGAAATACACGTTTTTTGCGGCATAAACAGCCGTATCTTTTTTTTTCATGTTAACTTAGAAGTTTTATTTTTTCACAGCTTCAAGGGACTGTAGACTTGAGTATATGGTTTTAATTTCAAATCGATCCTCCACGCGTTCCTGAGATAAAGGGTCTTGACAGACAGACGGACAACAAAGTGATCCTATAATCAAATAAGCCCAAACTCGAAAGGTCTGCTGTTGTCCGTTGAGGAGATCCCGTACCCACCTTCCAGTTCCATCAGCAGACCTTGGTCACCATGTTTTAAGTTCTAATAAATACCAATCAAATAAGCCCAAACTCGATTTCAATTTTGTGCCAGCGACGGAATCGGTGCGACATGCATTCGCAAGTTTAGAGCGTGCACGTAACGTAACCCCTCGGCCACGATTTCAAGCGCGGCGCTTCTTGTGGAGCGCTAGAGGCTCTCTCGCTCTCTCTCGTGGGGAAGTGAGAAGCTCCCAAGAAGCGCCGAGCAAAGCGGACTGTTAATTTATTATGTAAGTAAGACAGTTTCGGTTTTTTTTACCCCCTCCTCCAATCAATCTAAAATCAAATTTTAGAGGTAACTAGGTTTTGCCGTTTTCGGCTTGGCGATTATTTTATGAACATCCCTTATAGCATTTATGTTGACAAGGGTCACTACGATGGTAATAAAGAAAATCGCATTCAAATCCCTTGAGTGGTTTTCGAGTTAAACGGAAAATAAATACAAAAGTTCTAAATATTGTGGTTGTGGCCTCGGTATAATTGAATAAAATAACCCATTTTATTCAAAATTTCGCAAAAATATTCAATACATAGTTACGACTTTTTTACTACTTTATTATTAGTATAGATAGATATTAGTAAACTTCGTGGTAAAACCCTAAATTTATTGGTAGGGTTTCAAAACAACACTCAAATTGAGGAGAAAAAAAACTATGAATCTAAACTAACCCAAGGCCTCAACAGCTAATTAGATTAAAGAATTAGCTAAGGAAAAATATGTTACACAAGGATATCAATACCCTCCCCTCCCCGCCACTATGTAAGAAAATAGTAGTTTATGAAACTGGTACATAAAAAGGTTATGAAAAACACGAGTGTTTTAATACCTAGTTATGTATAGTTTAATACACTACTTTATCTAAACTCATGCCTACTAACCTGTTTTCATTTTGTCGTCAGCCGTTTTTGATTATTCTTGTAAAAGCATGTTCTGAAAGTGTTCGTAATTTCCGTCGTTATTTCCAGAATGTCAGGTGGAGTCAAATATCATTCATCACCATCCCTGCTGTCAGTAATTTTAGGGCAAAATAATTATTTTGACCCATGAAACCACAGTAAGTAATAAATAAATTTCCCCTAAAAGTATGGCACAACAAACAGTTCATCCATTGACAGACAGAGTCCAACATCCAACGCGCCGTAAACTATAGACAATACCCGGCCGAAAATAAAGTTGACTGTAACCTCGTTACTGTTTTGTATGTATTGGAGTAAATTATATAGAAACCTCATTGGTATTTGATGTTAAACCTCAGACATGGCTGTTAGGCTAAGTTCCCTTTGTCTTCCTAGTTAGTATCACATGTACTGTAATCTCAGAAAAAGTTTTTTTATAGCATTATGTTGTTCGGAGACCTGTACTATAATTTAATTTTTTAACTTTTTTAGATATGTTCATGAAAAATATTTTTCATTATGCCAGTAGTTTTGAGTTCGTAATGAGGATTTTACGATATGAGGTTAGATAAATAATATTTAAGCAATGCTCCCTCTAAAACGTTGGATAATAAATGAAATAGCATTACATTTGGTCACAGCTGAGTTGATGCGCTCATAACGACCCTCCTTAAGGTAGGTACATTGCACATTGTTGTACCTACATATGTAAATATTAATGATTGAAAAAAAAGACATGATTTTGCTAAGTTTCTTGCCCCTTCTTCTTAGCAAGACTAATCGAATGGGCGGAGTTAGGCATGTATTTATATTTGTGACGTATTAGTATTTAGTATATGGGTAGCTATTATTATTATCATATTGTATATACATAATTGTATACATTAAATATACCTTTATTTTAGTTCATGTACGTGTATTTACTTATTAAATATAAGCAAACCAAAACTTATTTTAATATATTGTATTTCCTCTTTTGAATTTAATTATTTTTATTACCTATTTAATAAATCCTAACGTGCGATAAGTGTATTTATGTACCTATACTGCAGAAATAAAGTATTCATTTCATAAGGAGAGTTGTGTAAGAATTTATTTTACATATACATAATGTTTACAAATACTGGAATGCTGAGCTACAAAGAAAACTGATGAATTTATGACGAAACAAGCAGTCAAGCAATAAATTATTTGTAGTGAAAGTTACATTACAATTAGTAGTCTAGAATTAAGGAAATACATAAATCGCGAAATTACCTAAAAGATAAACAAGCAGATTTTTAATAAATTAGATATGTAATTATAAAATATACCAAAAGGTACATAATATAAGGCTTGCTCCACATCCAATTTCGTAGTCTTATTAACAAATAATGAAGCAGTACGGCCCACTACCCACCACATTTGGGACGTAATAATCGTCTGTGAAAAGCAACCACTTGTGGAGATTTCACAGTTCACACCTGGGAACACCTTTGACACCCCCTCGGGTATCCATGATGTGTTGATGTACTGTTAATGGTGAAGAAAGAAGAAAAATTTGCCTAACGTCTTTTAGTTCTGTTTAGCACCGCTTTTGAGTAAATTTAGTGCTGGTGCTCATACTTTAATAAATACAGGCAAATGTTATCACAAAATCATCCATCACTCAGATGTATACATGTTTGTTGAATTTCTAATATAATGGTAAAAAACTTGATTTTATGCCTTAAGGCCTTACTCATGGTGCATGATAATCTTACTGATTTTGAACTTCAGATGTTGTCATAAAATCTACATTAGAACGCTCTCTTCGCATGCATAATCAGTGAAACTTCGAGGTTTTTCTGGATTTCACAAAAAAGTATTTGATGATGTAGACAGGAGTTTTATCGCCTGATATCGGAAAATAAACCATGTTTTCTTGTTATAGCAGTAATTTCAGACATACAACTCAAGCCGTTTAGATATAAAATGAATTAATAACTTAAAGTATCATTTTCAAACATAGAATCTATTGAGTGAAATGTGTCCAATTAGGTAACCAACCTGACAACAGAAAAAGGTCTGAAAAAACATGTGTCCAAGTTTTACATTGATCAGATAAGTAGTGGACTCAGCATATTAAAAACAAAAACCGTTGAAAGACCAAAAAAAGCCCTTAAACAAAAACAAAGAACCTGCAATGGAAAAGACTGTATAACTTTCTTGATGAAAGAAGCTGTTAGGATCATAGTAGGTGGAACTCTTGTTATTGCACTGAGCATAGATAAATATTTATTCTGGCAACCGCATAAAAACCAAAAACAGTAGCATATGTCAACTTGAAGGATAAATAGGCAGTTGTTTAGGTTAAAATATACTCTGGTTTCCCTTCAAAACATATAAAAATCTTTTGCCTTTTAGAATTTAGGTTAAAATCTGTACCGACTTTACCTCCGTTCAGACTCTCGTCTTGGCAACTGTGTCTTGACAGTCTTCAGAGCGACTGCATGCCGACGCTCAATGATCAGGAACCCTCGGTTCAGCATACGCATACATATCTCGTTGAATGCTTTGCAGACCTGTAGCAAATTAAAAAAGATCTGTGATTTTTACTAACCATAAATGGTAATTGTAACTACGGTACAGTAGAGCCTCGATAATCTCTGGTAATCCGGATGATCCCCCTGCCCCTGCCAAACCATTTTTTGAGTAGCTAGCAATGCCACAACAGGCATAAATCTAAATAAAGTCTTAGAAGTCCCTGTAGCCCTGGTTATTCAAATCAGAGGAAGGTTCGAGTGAAGATGTAGACAATCTAGATCCTGAAGATAAAGCATTTTCTATGTCAATAAATAAAACTTATCAGAGCACTGTTTAGGAATTCTAAAGAAATAAAACACTTCATTAAACTTTATTTAGGTATATATAACATTATGTAATAATTTAGATAATTAAAATATATGTTAACTTACAAAAACTATGTTTTATTTTGAAAAATACTTTTCATTAAATGTATCTACATCCTAAAATACAAACGCTTCTGACACCCGAACTGGGTATAAATAATGGGTGTTCAAATTATCAAGGCTCTACTGTATCTGTGTTGTTTTCCTGCCTAGGGTGTGTAAGTATGGACGGTTCTTCCAGAAGGACTGCCAAAAGTGGCGAAATCCTGGAAAGCAGTGGAGAAACCAGGCTGATGGATTGATCTGTTATTGTTGGTAAACAATTCAGAGTTCAATAAACTTGACGTAACGTTGCTATACAATGCAATTACAGATTTCTAGCCAATTCTATAAATAAAAACAACTTTGACTCACCACACGATTCTTGGCTATTTCATCGTAGCTCAGATATGAGACTATATTTTCGATCATAACTACTGGAAGACTTAGCAGATCCATTTTCGTTCTTCTCAGCACTTTGCTAACTCATAAAAATCTCATTGAGGTGTTTAACAGAAATAATTAACGGAATGGTTAGCTCGTCAGTCTTTTTCTAGAAGGTTTTTGCTTGATATTCGCACTACGATTTTCTATGCTGGTCTCACGGCCTATCAACCCGTTTTCCGCAGCACGACGCGGATAAGAAAATAAAACACTGTTTTAGCAAATTTTCGAACATATTTCTATAGGTTCTTTGTGTTTTTTCAAAATAAATCCAATAAGCAAACCACAACGACAAACGACACACACACGACGCACGCACACACACTCACTTTTTTTTTTTTTTTTTTTTTTAATGTGTTTTACGGCCCTGCACACACTCACTCACTATTTAGTGTTGCCCCCGCCAGATTTTTATTTTGCCCTAACTCCTTGTGAAAAATACCCTTTTGACACTTTCAATTCAGTCCGTTTCCATTTCATTGTTTTTATTTTTAAAAAAACTTAGGTACTGAGGTTGCTAAAAACTAAAGCGAAACCAAAGACATATATGGGAGTGTATTTTTGAATCATTCGAATTTCAATTCGCATATGAATCCGAATGATTCGCATATGAAAACTTAAAATTAGTATTGTGACCTATTCTCGTGCAACAAACCTTAAATTTAGAGTTGACATCTGCGTTAAAGCCTATTTTGCAATGAAAAGTTTTAGGTTATGGCAGCTCTAAATCTAATATTTGCTACACGAGAATAGGTGTCATTGTATTCCCTGGGAGTGTCATTCGAATTTCAATTCGCATACGAATCCGCATAATTCGCATACGAATACAATACTAATTTTAAGTTTTCGTATGCGAATCATGCGGATTCATATGTGAATTTAAATTTGAATGACACTCCCAGGGAATACAATGACACCTATTCTCGTGTAGCAAATATTAGATTTAGAGCTGCCATAACGTAAAACTTTTCATTGCAAAATAGGCATTAACGCAGATGTCAACTCTAAATTTAAGGTTTGCTGCACGAGAATAGGTCACAATACTAATTTTAAGTTTTCATATGCGAATCATGCGGATTCATTTGCAATAACTAAAATATTTTTATTTTCAAGTGCTTAGAAAACGCCATCTTTGGGAAGCTATCCTGGATAACGGCTCAGCAAGCTGGCGTTGAAATTGTTTGTAAGCTGGCGTTGAAACTGTTTTATTTTAATACACTAGATGGCGCTGCAAGTTTCAAAATTTCGAATTTGACGCAGACTGGTTTAAATCAACTCACGTTAAAGTTTGTCTACACTATTATATAAAGGAGAAAGATTTGTTTGTTTGTTTGCATATAATGGGTAATATCAAAAACTACTGAACTGACTTTAAAAATTCTTTAAGTACTCAATAAGATTTTTAGTTAATCGTGTGGTATGTACGCCTTGCGTAGTCGTACGTATGTAGGTCTCATCGTCGGGGTTTCAATCATCCACTGGTAAATGTTTTTTTTAGGAGACCTCTCAAGTTTAAGTTTATTTGATCGGTATTGATGAGTATTTTTGTAGAACATGGTGACCAGGATCTAATGACGGGAATGGGAGGTGGGTACGGGATCTCCTCAACGGATAACAGCAGACCTATCGAGTTTAGGCTTATTTTATTGGTATTTATTAGCACTTTGGTAAAACATGGTGACCAGGGTCTGATGATGGGTCTGGAAGGTGGGTACGGGATCTCCTCAACGGACAATAACAGACCCTTCGAGTTAAGGCTTATTTAGTTGGTATTTATTAGCACTTTGGTAAAACATGGTGACCAGGGTCTGCTGATGGGAATGGAAGGTAGTTATGGGATCTCCTCAACGGATAACAGCAGACCCTTAGAGTTTGGGCTTATTCGATTGGTCTTTATTAGCACTTTGGTAAAACATGGTGACCATGGTCTGATGTTGGGACTGGAAGGTGGGTACGGGATCTCCTCAACGGACAACAGCAGACCCTTCGAGTTTAGGCTTATTTTGTTAGTATTTATTAAAACTTAGGTAAAACATGGTGACCAGGGTCTGCTGATGGGACTGGAAGGTGATTATGGGATCTCCTCAACGGATAACAGCAGACCCTCCGAGTTTGGGCTTATTCGATTGGTCTTCATTAGCACTTTGGTAAAACGTGGTGACCATGGTCTGATGATGGGGCTGGAAGGTGGGTACGGGATCTCCTCAATGGACAACAGCAGACCCTTCGAGTTTAGGCTTATTTTGTTGGTATTTATTAGCACTTTGGTAAAACATGATAACCAAGGTCTGTTGATGGGACTGGAAGGTGGCTATGGGTTCTCCTCCACGGACAATAGCGGACCCTTTAAGTTTGGGCTTATTTGATTGGTTTTATTAGCACTTTGGTAAAACATGGTGACCGTTGCATATTGTCGTTCAAAAAATCATATTCTTTTGTTTTCCTTATTTCCACGAAAATCTCTTCGACGCGGGTGGAGCCGCGGGCAAAAGCTAGTATTTGATAAAAAATAAACCATATGAGTTTTATGTTTCCATTTAGCTACGTTGGCATATCCTATTACGTCACGGTCACAAATTTTTACTCTCACAATTTATTAGGAGAAGTGTTGTTAATTTGGTTTAAATGTAATAGAATGAAGCACATTTCATATAAAATAGTTTATTTTGATTCAAAGGTGGTTAAATAGTTACACAAAGTAAAAATGTAATCGAGTTTATCTAAAACGTGACGAAAACATTTTCATGTCATTTTCAATTTGACTTTATATTGAAGATGGGGTAAATAAATACATTTTTGAGATAATATTTGTCTTAATTTACATAAGGTTGGTTTTTTATTAGTTTAATAGCTTGTGTTGTTGATAAAACATATTTTAGTAATTGTTACTAAATGGACATAGTTTTCTCATTGACCATTTTTCAAAGTGTGATTTCTCCTGAGTATTTTCAATTTTATATGTAAAGGAGCTGTTTTCTAAGAATTTCATCAATTCCGCATCGACTCTTGTAGAAATCATACAAATTAAATTTAAAAATTGACCGTTTTGTCCATTTAGTCACGGCGCAATTTTTCTCGGAATCACTCACCTAAGGATTAAATAGCGTTGGCAAGTTTCCATACACTAAACAAGCGAGTAGCGACATTTAAGGGGGAAATGTTGCAAGTTGCAAAATAAGATGAAACTATTATTTAATTTCATACATTTGAATGAAAAATGAGATAAACAATTATAAGTTATGCATTTTGCACCGAGCTCGAAACGATTCGCCTTAAGCTAAATGGTACGAAGAAATATATAAAAATGGAATATTTGGCTGGCTTATATTTGAAACATATTTGTTAACAAATAAACTAATCTCTCGTATATATTTTGTTTGGAAACAAGCTATATTTATATTTAAGAGAGCCCGTAACTCACTGAAGTAAAATTGCTTCACGTCGACTCTATGCGTTTATTATTAATGTTAGGTCTGCTAGTATTTATATGTCTATGAGCGAAATGCTTTTTCAATTAACGTCATAAATTCCGAATTCTGATATACTTTGCCCGCCCGTGTTCAAACATTTCAAGCTTTTCCTCACGTGGCGAAATAAGCCACGTCCATGTTGAGTTTACCGTTCGCCAATGAAGATGTTGAACTGTTACATTTGTTTGGTCTGGTATAAGAACTTTTGTGCCTTTTCAATAACATAACTACAGTGTGGCATCAAAGTGCCTTTTCGATCAACAATATAATATAATAAATAGCATGTTGTTGTGTATTTCTTTGTTAATTCCGCCAAATCAAAATTGGGGGTTTTTAGTGAAAAACGTATCATTTCGGGGAAAAAATGTTGAATTTGAGGAAATTTCAAGAAATCAAGTCTGGCAATCCTGTTTTGAAAGAACTCTTCCTAGGGACCGTTTCAGAACGTGCGATGGTAGTGCGAAATTTCACTCGTTTAATAGAAAGAGACAGAGCTAAATACAAGAAAGAGAGAAAACATCTGGTTTTGAAATGCTTTGCGCGTGATTCCAGTGAAAAAAACGTTTTAGAACGGGTTTAGGTGACACAAAGACATTTGTCGTGTTTAACGTGTTTAGCAGCCTTGCATCGCTGCAGCGATGAGTTGTGCAACGGTTGCAGCCAAAGGTCGTTGGTTGCAGCGATGGATTTGTGTTAAACGGCCATACATCAAAATGATAGATAGCCTATAAGCTGCAGAGATCAGCGGAAATTATGATCAGTGAAATCACAGTGTGAAATGGTCGAATAAAACTCTTTGCAGCGGCTGCCCAGTTCATCGCTGAAGCGATGCAAGGTTGTTTAATTTTCTGTCTGACAGCTCATTAAAAAAAAACTTGGTTCAAGATTTACTCGAAAGATGGCGCTAACCAGACCAAAGACATTGTATAATAAGACTAGCTTTTGCCCGCGGCTCCGCCCGCGTCGAAGATATTTTCGTGGAAATAAGAAAAACAAAAGGATATGATTTTTTGAACGACAATATGCATCGGTCACCATGTTTTACCAAAGTGCTAATTAATACCAATCAAATAAGCCCAAACTCGAAGGGTCGGCTGTTGTCCGTTGAGGAGATCCCGTACCCATCTTCCAGTCCCACCATCAGACCCTGGTCACCTTTTTTTTTCACGGACAACAAAGTGATCCTATAATCAAATAAGCCCAAACTCGAAAGGTCTGCTGTTGTCCGTTGAGGAGATTCCGTGCCCACCTTCCAGTCTCTTCCGCAGACCTTGGTCACCATGTTTTACCAAAGTGCTAATAAATACCAATCAAATAATCCCAAACTCGAAGGGTCTGCTGTTGTCCGATAAGGAGATCCCGTACCCACCTTCCAGTCCCTTCAGCAGACCTTGGTCACCATGTTTTACCAAAGTGCTAATAAATACCAATCAAATAAGCCCAAACTCGAAGGGTCTGCTGTTTTCCGTTGAGGAGATCCCGTAACCATCTTCCAGTTCCACCATCAGACCCTGGTCACCTTTTTTTTTTACAAAAGAAAGAAAATATTTATTCTGAATATAATATAAAAAAATAAAAAGTGAAAACAAATTTTACCAGTCGGGGTTCGTACCCGCGACGATCGGCTACGCTACGGCGGCGAACCTTCCATGTTGCACTAAAATTCTCATTGCGCTTTTGTCATGATATGTACATAGGACCAAGCCTAAAACCTTTCCGAAGAAATGCTTTATCTTTCAGTGAAAACTGCATCAAAATCTATTGCGTGGTTCTCAAGTTTTTTTCATGTATCCCCTCCTGAATGTTTATTTAATTCATTTTTTTATTCAATATTCGGTTTTGGTTACATTTTACACCACAAATCCACGTTTTCAGATCTGTGGGTAACTCATTCCATCTGCAAGGAGACCCGTGTCATAAACAGCGGGTCGAGTTTGAACTATAGGCAAATTGCTTGAGCGCGCGAAGTAAACGGTTATTAAAAATGTCTACAACTAAGCAACAACCGTATAAATACTGTATCGTGGCAAAATGTAAATCCACAACCATTTCTACACCGGATAAAACTTTTATAACTGTTCCTAAGGATAAAAATACTCCGAAATAAATGTCTGAAAGTGATAAGAAGGGAAGAGTTGTCTCCGAAAATATCAGCTTACTGTTGTGTGTGAGGATCATTTTGACGCACCTAAGTGTTTATTCAATTCAAATCTATACTTACTACTCATGTCATCTGATTTGCCCGTAAAATGTGTAAAACACATCCATGCCAACTAGGTATTTGACTTCGTGCGATGCATGCTCATAAGGATTTAAGGTAGTCATTTTGACAAAAAAATTTGAATTTCTATGTAGGTTTAGATACTCTTTCTTGAAATTAAAATGTACCTTTAATCTGGTTAAAAAGATGAAGAATATTTAGACACAACACAATATTATCTATTTCGTATTAGGTACCTATACCATAGGCTTATAAAATATTTGCTTACCTCTCTGCTTTAAAACTCCTGATTTCGGCACTGAAGAATCTTGAGTTGGTAGAAAAATATTCTGCTATCATCAGTTTTCATTAACAAAATGACCTAAATTTCTTGTTGTATTTTGTGATATTATTTTTCTTAAACGTTCTTGGGTAGTGCCCATTATCAATTTCACAAGACTTAGCCTGTAAACTTAATTTGGGAATTAGTGTTTTTTGTATGCTGTACCAAGTAGGTATACAATAAAGACTTTTTCATTTTCATTAATTTCATTTCTCATTTCATTAACAACACCAAAAAATTTAATTAACTTAATTAACTAAACCAAAACTAATTTCATTACACCTGAAGATCGCAGTGTTTCTTTTTAACATGAAACCGTAAGGAGGTATTGTACTTGGTCGCGAAAGGACAGTACTCGCATTTGAACCTTTTAATCGTCGAATGTTTATACTTATGTTGAACCAAGTTCGCTGGCAAAATAGTTGCATAATCGCACTGATTGCAAACGTATTTCTTTTTACCAGTCGTATGGACTTCTTCGTGGTATCTTAAGATATACTTGTTCATGGTTTGGAAGGGACAATGAGCGCATTGCAGTTTCACACCTAATTCTGCGTGGCGTTGCTTGTGTTTTTCCATTGCAGCTACGAAGTAGCTTTTATATCTACAGTTTGGGTAATCACATGTGAGGGTAGTTGCGTTCTTATGACGCAATGTATGCTGTGTCAGACTGACTTTGGAAGTGGTCTTGTATTCACAGTAGGGGCACTTCATTATGACTTCGATTGGGTGTTTTATTTTTATGTGCTTCTGAAGTTCGCTTTCCGGGAAGAAGTCTCCACAAGACTGGCATTGTGTTTCTTCCATAACGTGGTGGAACTGTTCGTAATGTTTTCTTAGGTCTTCCCAAGTAGGGCAAGTGTCTGGACATTTTGTACATTGGAATGTCTGTAATGGTTTATCATTGTCTGTTACTTCTTCGTCTTCATCTTCTTTTTTAACTTCTTTCTTTATTTCATTTTCGCTTTTAATTTCTACGGTAAGAATGCTCATGCTTTTGGCATGTTCTACGTCGAAGTGGCGACATAACTCGAATTCATTTGGAAATAGTTTATCGCAAACGCTACATTTGTGATTAGACTTGGTCGCGGGGTAGTTATTAGAATGAAAGCGCAATATATGTCTGCGGAAACTCTCTTTAGTTTTGAACTGTTTTGAGCAAAAACGACAGGGATATTTTATATTTAAATGCTTTTTCATCACATGTGCTTTCAGTTGGCGGTTTTCGTAGAAGCCTTCCTTGCAAATATGGCAGAAGACCGTCTTGGGCCCTAAGTCGACTTTGTGAGTGCAACGGAGATGTTTCTGCAACCCCCCAGCAGAGGCAAAAATTAGACCACAAATTTGACATTCAATAATAGGTCTGTCATGCGAATGGGTCAAAAATTCTTCTTCAGTTTCAAAACTTTTATTGCAACCGGTACACTGATTTCCAGTTCCGTGTTTTCTTCTGACATGGCGCTTCAAACTTTCCACTTTATCATAAGATAAGTTACAAATGCCACATTTTAATCTAAAATCGTCGTTAAACGCGTTATGCTGCCTTCTCATATGCAATTTCAAGTACATGACACTCGAAAACACCAATGGGCATTCCCTACACGGAACCTCACCCGAAGGGTTAACTTCTGCTAAGTTATCCAATAACTCCTTGGGAATCTTTTCTTCCTTCTCCTTATTATGCTTTCTTTGTATATGACGAGCGTATGTATCTCTATTCGAGAAACCCCTTTGACATATGGGGCAACTCATCCACTGTTTTACTTTCTTCACTTTAATCTTGCTGTGCTTCCTCTTTCTGTGCACGAGTAAACTTCTGTATTTATCATAGGTAAGACCGCAATCCAGACACTCGAAAGTAAAGGAATCAGTAAAAGAACCATGCTTCCTCTGCATATGCATTCTTAACCGCATATTTCCTTTAAAAACCAAGGAACATATCTCACAGGGCCGATCTTCATTGTCATCTGGGACAGAATTCGGACCATGCTTTCTCTTAAAGTGAGCGATTAAGCTGTTCCTCTGGTCGTATGACATTCCACAGTCATCACATTTGTACAGAAACGTCTTTTTGTAAGCCTTATGCTTGTGCCGTTGATGTGTGTTCAACGTCCGTTCACTTTTGAAGACTAGATGGCAAACGTTGCAAATATGCATCGGCTCTGACTTAGGTTCCTCTTTTACACCGAATATTGAGTGTTCGCTGATTATATTTTCGAATGTTAGGATGACAGCATCATGACCATTCTGCTGGCTGTTGATTTGTACGGCTGGCTCTTGGTCAACTTCATCCCGATGGGTGCTCTCCAGCATGAGACCCGCTTGGTTGGCAAACTGAAATAGAGATAATGACATGGTCTTATTTGTTTTAATAGAAATGGAAAGCACCGGAGGGGGTCTATGTATTAATTTCCAAATATAGAAGATTTCAGCAACATACTTATTTTCAACTTAAAAGTTGCATGGCATGTAATACATTCATAAGGTCAGCAACTAAAGGCTATGATGATGATGATGAAGATAGAAACCCTACTTCTTGTCATATCTTATCTTACACTTACTAATAAATAAAAGTGAAAGTTTGTTCGTTTGTTACTCAAAAACCGCTTGATGTATCAACATGAAACTTTCACTATCTTAAAGAGTAGGTCCTAGATTAACCTATAGTGTCCCCCCCCCAGAAATTTATTAAATATACTTATTTCATATCCCCCGATTTAAGGTCGCTATGGAGCGGGCTATGCTTGCGGTATCTCTTATGGATAGAATCCGAAATGAGGAGATGCTTTGGAGATCGAAAGAAACCGATATAGCCTGCAGAATCAGTAAGTGGCAGTGGGCAGGCCATATTTTTTGCCGACATGATGGTCGTTGGGGCCGAAATTCTTTAGAATGGAGATCGCGTACAGCAAAGCGTAGTATACAGGCCGACCTCGTGCTCGCTGGACCGACGACCTGTAGGACGTTGTGGGTGGCGATGGCGGCTGGATGAGGAGGACGGAGGAGGAGTGGCGAAATTTGGGAAAGGCCTTTGTCCAGCAGTGCACGAACACGGGCTGATGGATGGATGGAAGAATTTTTGCGTTCTTTATAATTAATTATCTCAGAAACATGGCATTGTAGATTAAATCTTCAACACCGCGACGACGATCATTAATTTTAAGGGAGTAACTTTTTAGCTTGGTACAAAATGCACATCATAATATTGTTTTCCTTACTTTTGAATAAAAAGTACGCAATTAATGTGTTTTAAAGCAACATGCGGAAATAGTTTATTAATTATAAAGTCTTCACAAAAAAATTACGTACTTTAATGTATCACATTTTGTTTGCATTACATTAACAATCTTAAAAGCGTGTTTACAGTTGTAATGTAATGCAGCTAAAATATAATGCATAAAATTGAATAATTTTCATGTGATGGTCACCTAACTATTAACAAGCAGTTTGCGCGAATTGCTATAAAACGCATTACTTTTTATTCAACATATAATCACGCCTGTCTTCCAGAAGGGTAGGCAAAGACTACAGATTTCCATCTGCTACGATCCTGACACACCTCTTTTACTTCTACGTCCATCAACCTAGTCATACAGGCTCTTCTATTCCGGGTACTTTTCACTTTGCCCTTTTTCAGTATGTCGCTTATTTGGTCGGCATACGTCTTTCAAGGGCGGCCCGGTCGAGCTTTACCTTACACTTGTGCAGCATAAATTCCTTTCGTCACTCTACTTTCATTCATCCACTCTATATGCCCAAGCCACCGAAGCATTCCTTTTTCTATTCTAGTCACTACATCTTCTTTCAGGCCACAACGATCCCTTATGTCGATATTTTTCACTCTATCATTCAATGTCAAACCACACATACTCCGTAAAGAACGCATTTCCACTGCATTCACTCTACTGCGATGCTCATCTTGCCAGACCCTACATTCACTACCATACATAAGCGTAGGAGCAGTAGTAGGAGTCAATGTCACCGTCACACTTTCCATCGCGTGTGAATAGACAACCCAGATAAACAAATTCTTTAACCTGTTCCATTTCCTCGTCTTCAATCTTAACCTTACATTCAGTCACCGCTTCATCCCTCTCTAGCACCATTACCTTTGTTTTTCCTGCAATAATTTTCATTCCTATCCTTTTAAAGGCATCATTCTTATTGATACCATCTTTTGCAGCTCATCCGCCGATGAAGCAAGGATAACTTGGTCATCGGCGTATAAGAGGCATTTGATAAGTAACTCCCCTAACTTCAGTCCACATTCACGCTCTTTCAAAACATTTAAACAACTTTCCACGAATAGATTGAACAGCCACGGTGACGCTACACATCCCTGTCTAACTCCTCCGGAGATGTTAAACCATTCAGTGTATACCCCGTTAATCCTGATGCAAGCACTGGAATTCTCATAGAGAGATTTCAGGGCCCGCACCAGGTAGCTACTCACTACTACATACAGTATTGTCCACAAGTCATCTCTCACCAGTCTATCGTAAGCCTATTCTAAATCCACAAACGCACAAAACGCAAAAACACCTTGTGGTGTTTTCCCAGACATTTTTCAGATATGCTTCGTAATGAAAATATCTGATCCACGCAACCCATACCTCTTCTAAATCCCGCTTGTACATCTCAAATTTCTTCTGTTTCATCTATCACCCTCGTAATCAGAACCTTTGCATATAATTTGCCAACGATACTAAGAATACTTATGCTTGTACGGTAGTTTTTGCATTCCTGCTGTGAAACTTTTTCTTTATATAGCGGGACGATGACAGCCTTACACCAGTCAGCTGGAACACGACCACTCGTTTATTTAAAAGTAAGGAAAACAATATTATGATGTGCATTTTGCACCGAGATTCTCCGTTACCACCTTTAACAAAACAAATTTTGTCTCAGGCTAGCCCGCCCCCACGGTGTCCCCCCCACAACAAAAACCTCGCTACGCTAATGTGTTGAGGTTACACAATAAGGCACCAGATTTACCCCACAGGATTTCTTTGCCTTTCAGCCAGTAGAACTTAAATAAATTTCAAAAAACTCATTTGTGTATTTTCAAACGGTAGGATTCAAACCCATGTTATGTTGTATTTAAATTCGTTGCTTCCTAACTATCTACGGCGTTCAAAAACCTTAAAAATAAATTAAAAGTATCAATATCCTCTATCAATAAAAAGACCAATCTAAAAACTTTTGTTAGCAGCTACCTAGACGGTCTTTTGTCTATTTGGATTATTTGCATAAGCATATTAATTATTAACAGGCTAATTGAGGCTATGTAATTTTATTTTTCTTACTCTCACTCCAAGCGAAAAAATATGCTGTGCGAGAGGAGCGGATTCAGCGGAAAAGAGAAAAACGTGTTTTTTAAATTTTATAAAAAAAAACTAAAATAGTGAGTTCCAAAATCAAATATTTAGATATTGTTAAAACCCTGTACGTAATTTCTATTCGTCAAACGAGAAGAAAAAGTGTTTTTGAACCTCATTTCAATAATTATTTATACCGAGGAAAATTTATCCAAACGAGTTTTCCAAATACAAAACCCCAGATTATAAAGTCAAAATGCATAACATACCAAAACTTCATTACTTACAATTTTCCATGTACTTCATGAAATACATAGAAATAAAGCAACCATATATTTTTTACATAGCCTCTTAAATTAGCCTTTGCCTGCGGCTCCACCCGCGTTTTTTCAACCTCTGCCCCGTTTTTGGCTTAGACGTTTCTTTATCAACACCCCCATAGCCTATGTTGAGCAGCGTGCACGTTTTTCGGAAGGCGCTACGTTAAGAATTGGCATTCCTTGCAAAAAGTCCTGCTCTAACACTTTTGTGTTTTAACTGTCTATCTCGCTCTAATCAACTGCCGTGCACGCAAAAAATCTGTTATTTTTACCTATTTTGCAACATTTTTACGTAATGAAGAAAATCTATAAACCGTATCGGAGATGTGTTTTCTTAATCATATTTTTAATGTCTTACATTGGTTTTGAAATATGTTTTGTCATTGTTGTCTCCAATTAAATCACAATAACGAGAATGCGGCAACGCTATTGTTTTTCTTGAAATTCTTAGGTTTTTCTGAAGTCATTGATAAATGTTACAGCAATTTTCTTAAATTTTCTTGTACTTAATTTAGTAGCAAGCGGTATTTATTTTGTAAATAAATTTTAATATTTACTATAATCTAAAGTGAGAATATCGAACCCTGTTTTAGACCGTCCATATTAGTACCCAAAGTTAAGCGATAAAGCTCACCAGCCCCCACACATCTCACTGGAACGTAATAAATTGTCGGTGAAACGTGGGGCTTGCATTTCACAGCCCATACTCGGAACCACTTCCTCAGGAAATCATGTATATTCAAAGAAAGACAAATACCTCGCTAAAAGCCAATTCCACTTCAATGTTCTCAACTTTGATGTTGACCTCAGGGTCCACTGTGGGTTCCATTCTAGTTTCCACCTCCTCAGTCTCCAAGTCCTGAAGGATAACCACTGGTTTCTTGGCAGTTTCCCCGATGTCCTTGAACGGGTCTTCCTGTCGATGCTTCCGCTTCTTCTTCTTTTTCTTCTTCTTGAACTCATAAACCATGGGTTCTTCGGGCAGTAGGGATGTTGGATCGATGCGTTCGCTCTTAACTTCCGTCATTTTTGGGGTTTCTGTAAAAGGAACATTTGTTTTTGAGGTTAAATTACTCTAGTGAGGAATATAATACTCTCTACCGACGAAAATTCTTACACAAGAATTGGACACCAAACAGTGAAGCCTTGGTATTGTCAACCACGCAATATAAAGAATCGTAACGAAAACCATTTTTAACGCACGCTGATTAGAGTCGAATTTTGTGTGGCATAAGCCGTGAGGTTACTTCAGGTTACTGATTAAGAATGTATAGAAATGACATTATATTGTAGGTTTATCACGTCGGAAATATCTATGCACTTCGAAAGAATGCCTTTTCCCGCCCCGGTCTCGGTGCTAACAGGGGTTATGCCCGATTTCCTCCAATCCATTGTTTCGAAAAGATAAAAATGCCATACATCAGTTCCCGATGTCCTCCGTGGAGTTTTTTATTATTTAAAAATATTGTTTTTGAGTCCCGTTTTCCTCAACGACTACTGAGTACAGTCAGGTAGTTAAATTGTAATAAATCAATCAATAATATGGTATTAATTTAGTATGAAGCCAAAAAGAATCTTTCACTCTAGGCTGCCGACAAATTGGAATGACATGACATTTAGAAGACCCGGGGGGGGGGGGGGTGAAAAGCGACGCGGGCAGTGCAGTGCCGGCCCGAGGCAAGTTTTAGTATGAAGCGAGATCCAATTATGGCGCCCTCTATATTAAAAATATTTTCTATTAAAATAAACAATAAATATTTTAAATATGTCGAATTGAGATGTGTGGCGCCACTAGTTGACAGCGAATATTTTAGAACGAGCTAAGAATCTGTTTGATCGAATGAGTAACCGAACGAAAACATTATCTATGGTCGGTTCTCTCTTCTTTTGATTTACAATCGTTGCCGACAGATGGCGCTATACGCCAATAGAAATTAAGTGGGTCTGTGGTGATTTATTTCTTTATTCTGTTCTAAATATTTTGATTTGTAATGTTGGATGAACTGATTAAATTGCCCAATCACATTTGAAAGAATTGTTGTGTTAAGTTGGTAGATTGTCTGTACCATAGACCTAGGAGTCTGTACGATGTTCTGTTTGATTGTAAGGTTGGCAGGACTGATTATGTTATCCAATCAGATCTGAAGTATTTGTTTTCTTTGGTACCTAATTTTATTTTATTGGTGGAAACGCAAGCGCCTAGTTTTACCGCGCTTGGACATGGCTCTTGGCGGGGGTTACGTACGACTTCCAAGGAAAAAGATAATTTTCAGGGGACTTATTTTCGGAAAGGGGTCGAGGTAACTCATGTGCCAAGAGACTTCTCTGTTCCCGCCACGTAGTTTTGTTCCTTGTAATTAAAAGTGCTGTAAGACTGTTTTTGATCACAATAAAAGTTGTATTGTTCGTCTACGCGTGTTCATCATGTCCAATACCCACGGTAGCCCTCCTATTGCCGTTCCTGACGTTCCTGTTTTGACATCAGAAGTCGGATGCGAACAGACTTCGAACGATGGACCACGTGTGGATGAAAATCTTCTGCGCACGCTGCTGGAATCACAAAATCAGAACATGATGGCTCTAATCAAGGCCATGCGTCCCGTGAGTACCCGAAAGGTTATTCTACCAGATTTTGATCCCGATAAGCCCGACGTAGACGCAAGGGCATGGTGTGCTACTTCAGACTTATGTCTGTCTAAGCAACAACAAGAAGGCAGCGCACTTATCATTGCGCTTAGTGGAGCTCTCAAGGGAAATGCTTCGCGATGGCTATCCCAGATATCATTTGCTGGCATGACGTGGTGCCATTTTAAGTATCTTTTCCTGACTCGTTATGGCATGATCGAAACACCTGCTGCTACATTAATTAACATGCATAATAGCAAACCGAAAGACAACGAGAGTATGGCATCTTTCGCTGCGCGACTTTCAACGACATTGATGGCTCGGTTCAAGGACATGACGGTGGAAGAGATAACTTCAGCCATGGTTCTAGCCCACGTGTCTCAGTTTGATGGGAGGTTACAACACATTGCTTTCACCACTAATATCAAGACTCGTGAGCAAATGCAACGTGAACTTCAAGCATGTTCCTACCTCAAGAGGAAGAATGACGCCCCTTCAAGCGATGGATCGTCAAACTTCAAGCGCCCTAGGCCTGCTGGATCTCCAAGCCCTCTACGATGCTTCACGTGTGGGAAATTGGGACATCGCAGTGCCGACTGCCGCTCCAAGGATTCTAAAAGGTCATGTGATCGTTCCAATCCTTCTAGCTTTACTCATGTAGCCAAGCACCGACCAAATGCGCCTGTCGTTACTTGTTACAGGTGTGGTAGTGTTGGCCACTATGCTAACAAATGCACTCGTGCTCCTTCCTCCACTTCGTGGAAGAATGGTTCCAGCAACGGCTCTGCAAGTGGTTTCGGCGGCAACAACACCAGCGTGGCAGCAAGCAACGGCAACCAGCGTCGAATGGACCTGTGTAGCATCAGCAACCCTACTGGACAACTAACCATTTCTGGTGAGCGTTTTGTATTTCACTATGACTCGGGCGCTGAGTGTTCTCTCATGAAAGAATCTATTGCATTAAAATTTCCTGGACAGCGACTTAATAAAACTGTGACTTTAACTGGTATTGGTCAATCATGCGTGTACAGTACTGAACAAATTTTGTGTGAGATTAGGATAGATGAATTGACTTTGGAAATTTTATTTCACGTGGTGCCTGACCAATTCCTAAAAAGTGACGTCATGATTGGACGTGAAATTTTAACCCAAGGCCTTAATGTGAACATGACTTCAGATAAATTGACTATCACTCGTTGCGTTAGTGTTAATGCGTGTGAGTTAGGTGACTGGGAGGTAGATAAAATCGATTTTTGTGACATCGTTACTGACGTTCCTGTTGAGTATAGGCAGCAATTAGTTTGCGTTCTGCAAGAATTTAGGAATTCATTTTCAACTGGGGTGGCTATTTCACGTGTCACTACAGGACAACTGGATATTCGTCTTGTTAATCCTAGTCGCACAGTTCAGAGACGTCCCTACAGGTTAGGTGTAGAAGAGAAGGCGGTTGTTCGCGAGAAAGTGAAGGAGCTGTTGGATGCAGGAGTTATTCGTCCAAGTTGTTCACCATTTTCGAGTCCGGTGTTGTTAGTCAAAAAAAAAGACAAATCCGACCGAATGTGTGTGGACTACCGCGAGCTCAACGACAACACAGTGGCCGATAGGTATCCTTTGCCTCTAATCAGTGATCAGGTGGCTAGATTAGGAGAAGCTAAGTGGTTCACGGCACTTGACATGCTTAGTGGGTACCATCAAATCCCTGTTGCACCAGATTCGATAGAGAAGACTGCGTTCGTCACACCAGAAGGTCAATGGGAGTACTTGACCATGCCTTTTGGTTTGAAGAATGCTATTTCTGTCTATCAGAGGGCGATCATGAGGGCGTTAGGTGATCTTGCTTATTCGTTCGTAGTCGTTTACATCGATGATGTGCTGATTTTATCCTCCACAGTAGAAGAAGGAATTGAACGTCTCCATCTCGTGCTTGAAGTGTTGACTAAAGCAGGGTTTTCCTTAAATTTGACCAAATGCTCCTTTTTAAAGAAACGTATTGAGTATTTGGGTTTCGTTATTGAAGATGGTCATGTACAGCCAAATCCTGGTAAAATTGAGGCATTAACGAAGCTTCCGCCCCCCTCTAGTGTCTCCCAGCTTCGCCAATTTATTGGCCTAGCCTCATATTTTCGCCAGTTTGTGCGTGATTTTTCCAAGATCATGGCTCCGTTATTCAGACTGACGAGTTCAAAAAAAAAATCTTTTGATTGGCAATCATCACACGAAGAAATTCGTCAGAAAATCATCACTAAGTTGACCAATGAGCCAGTTTTAATGATCTTCAACCCCGATCTTCCGATTGAACTTCACACTGATGCGAGTGCCGACGGCTATGGTGCGATAATCCTTCAAAAGGTTGAAGACAAACAGCATGTTGTTTCCTATTACAGTCGTCGTACATCTCCAGTGGAATCCAGATACCACTCACACGAACTAGAAACCTTGGCTGTCGTCAATGCGGTCAAGTATTTTCGCCAATATTTACAAGGTCGAAAATTCAAAGTCGTGACTGACTGCAATTCGGTAAAGGCGTCAAAAACCAAGGTTGACTTGTCTCCTCGTGTACACCGTTGGTGGGCTTACCTCCAATCTTTTGACTTCGACATTGAGCATCGTGAAGGTACAAGGATGTCCCACGTTGACTGTCTTTCACGCAATCCCGTCACTCTTAAATCTCCGGCTGATTGCGTTGAACAAAAGCGGGTTGATGTGGCCGCTCTTTCAGATACTTGGTTGCAAACAGAACAGGAAAAAGACGAAGAGATCAGCAAAATTAAGTCTGACTTACAGAACGAGATCCTGCCTGAGGATGTCAGGAAGACTTATGAGATTCGTTCTAATATTCTCCATCGTAAAGTGCAGAGAAATGGTCGTACTAGGTGTCTTCCTATGGTTCCTCGTGCCTTCAAGTGGGCCGTCATCAACAACGTCCATGAGGCGATCATGCACCTTGGATGAAAAAAAAAAACGCTCGTGAAGGTCTATGATCATTATTGGTTTCCAGGTATGGCGAAGTACGTTAAGAAGTTTGTTGACAGCTGCATAACCTGTAAAGTTTCCAAAACTCATTCTGGTCGTGTCCAAGCGGAACTTCATCCAATCCCAAAAACTGCGATTCCATGGCATACAGTTCACATCGATGCTTCGGGTAAACTAAGTGGAAAAAATGACGTCAAAGAGTATGTTTTCGTACTGATCGATGCTTTTACAAAGTTCGTTCTTTTGGTCCACTCTAAGCACACACTCTCAGCTCCAGCAGTATTAGGGCCCTCAAGACTGGTATGTCTCTGTTTGGCGCACCTCAAAGAGTCATAGCAGACCAAGGTCGTTGTTTTTCCAGCAAAGATTTCTCCAACTTTTGTGATGGTCACAACATCCAGTTGCACCTCATCGCGACCGGTGCCAGTCGCGCGAACGGCCAGGTTGAAAGGGTAATGAGTACCTTGAAGGGTATGTTGACGGCTGTAGAGTCTGCTAAAGAACATTCTTGGCAGGATGCGCTAGGTGACATTCAATTGGCCATGAATTCGACTATTAACCGAGTCACAAAAGCAAGTCCTCTGGAGTTGTTAGTAGGTAAGGTTGCTCGACCACTTAACCTCATGACCGTAGATGACAATGACGAAATTATTGACCTCGATTTCATGAGGGAGCAAGCGTCCCGTGGTATAGTTGAAAGCGCTAACTACGATAAACAGCGATTCGATACGACTAAGGCTAAAATCCAGAAATGCGTAGTTGGCGGCTTTGTTCTAATTGAAAACGAGGAACGGAATCAAGTCAAATTAGATACTAAATTTAAAGGACCTTTTAAGGTCATCAAAGTGTTAGATGGTGATAGATATTTGCTAAAATCGTTAACCTCAAAAAGGACATACAAGTACCCTCATGATAGAGTCAGGAAGGTACCCGACCAACAGGTTCCCCTCGAATTGGACGTGTACAATAATAATGATGAGAATGATGATGCTATCAGTGATTGTCAGTAAGTTAGGGGGTTCACTTTATTCAAACTTAATGTACACTCCATGAGCTGGTGTGTGTCTTGTGAGCGTTCCAGTTGCGCCGGAGCATGTAAGAGGTGCGCATGGCCTGCTTTTTATGTGCAGGATATCCTTTGCGAGGGGTAGCACTTACGCGGCTGAGATGGTTAGCTTCTGTGGATGATCACAGTGCCTATGGACTGGCAAATCGTGACAAGCCGATGGACTGGCTATCTGCCGATGAACTGGCAAATAATGACAAACCGATGTGGTGGCCACCTGCCGAAGGACTGGCAAAATTGTGACAAGCCGACGGACTGGCTACCTGCCGATAGACTGGCAAATCATAACAAGCCGACGGACTGGCTATATGCCGACGCACTGGTAAAGCATTGTGATAACGTTTGTTTAAAGTAATCCCACCCATGTTTTATGTTTCTAGGATTGAAACGCTACTGAGATTGTAAAACTTGAACCTATTGTTCGTTTGGTCCTGACCTGACTTAATATTAGATTGACTTATACAGTAACTTTTTCCTTGTGTATTGTTTGTTGTATGAGCATGCTAAACATTCTGTCTGTAAGCTCTAAATTACCTGTTAGCTTTGAGATTTTATTGAGACTGTTTTCATTATAGTCATAGCTGTTAGGATCGTACGGCAGGATAGCCGAGCATATTACTTTTCGGTTGTTTTGTCCACAGATCAGACACACGAGGGCGTGTAAATGTCAAGATGGCCGTGTCGAATTGAGATGTGTGGCGCCACTAGTTGACAGCGAATATTTTAGAACGAGCTAAGAATCTGTTTGATCGAATGAGTAACCGAACGAAAACATTATCTATGGTCGGTTCTCTCTTCTTTTGATTTACAATCGTTGCCGACAGATGGCGCTATACGCCAATAGAAATTAAGTGGGTCTGTGGTGATTTATTTCTTTATTCTGTTCTAAATATTTTGATTTGTAATGTTGGATGAACTGATTAAATTGCCCAATCACATTTGAAAGAATTGTTGTGTTAAGTTGGTAGATTGTCTGTACCATAGACCTAGGAGTCTGTACGATGTTCTGTTTGATTGTAAGGTTGGCAGGACTGATTATGTTATCCAATCAGATCTGAAGTATTTGTTTTCTTTGGTACCTAATTTTATTTTATTGGTGGAAACGCAAGCGCCTAGTTTTACCGCGCTTGGACATGGCTCTTGGCGGGGGTTACGTACGACTTCCAAGGAAAAAGATAATTTTCAGGGGACTTATTTTCGGAAAGGGGTCGAGGTAACTCATGTGCCAAGAGACTTCTCTGTTCCCGCCACGTAGTTTTGTTCCTTGTAATTAAAAGTGCTGTAAGACTGTTTTTGATCACAATAAAAGTTGTATTGTTCGTCTACGCGTGTTCATCATGTCCAATACCCACGGTAGCCCTCCTATTGCCGTTCCTGACGTTCCTGTTTTGACAAATATATTTTACATATTATCCAAAAAATAATTTCCCAAAAGCCTGAGAGTACGTACAGTCAGCACAAATAAAATAATATAAATAAGATTCCTTAATACCTAATAATACTTGTCACAGCTATAGAAAAAATGTTTCTCAATGGAACAGATGTGCTAGTTCCTTTACTACTAAATTTTTTGAGATAGTAGGTAAGCATTATGGACCCTAGCATACAACAACGACGAACCACGTAAGAAAATGAACAAAATATCACCACCAAAGCTCGTGCTCCAGCTTCATAATCACGTGACATACCATCGGCAACAATCGATTTTTTAAATTTTTGTTTCAGAAAGTAGCCGATTTTCAGAAGAAAAATATATTTATCTTATAATCTGAGTTCTATATTAAGTTCTATAAATGGAGAAAGTTTATATCGATATATATATTATATCATATCGATCCATGAAATGCATAGTTTTCGTGATTGCTGGGATCGAAGTTGCAATAGGTTTACTTATTTGTTAAGTTGACTGTACCTCTCAGCTTTTGGAAACTAATGAGAACGAATTTGTTTTTAAAATAAAATGTTGGAAGCAAATGGGAATTACGAAAAGGGAACAACCCGAGTTAGTTGGCAATATAACTATTAACTCGGAACTCCCCACAGTCCATCCATCCATCCATCAGCCTGTTTCGTCCACTGCTGGACATAGGCCTTTCCAGGATTTCGCCACTCTTGGCGGTCCTCCTGGAAGAAATGCCCATACTCCCCACAGTACCTACAGGTATTTCCAACATAAGGTAAATTTATTTATTTGCTGAGCTGTCGGGCGAACAACATCAGTTGCTGCGGAGCGGCTGGGCGAGCAACACATCAGTTGCTGCGGAGAAGCCGAGCAACACATCCCGAGGATGCCTCGTTCAGAGGCGAAACACGTGTCGATAAGTTTTCTTGCTTGTTATTTAAGATTGCTTTGCTTGTATTGCTTGCTGGTTGCATGTTTTTATGCGGGCGGGCGGGCGGTGCACGAGTCTGCATTTTGAATAGCACGACAAGAATTGTAATTGCAAATTATATTCATATATCCTTTACTTATTAATTTTATAAACAGCATCATTCAATTGTACGTCACCTAAGAACCTCGAATAGTGGTAAATCCTAGGATTTACCAATAAAATCTTAGATTTACCAAGTGATGACGGTAAAAGTTCGAATTGATCTTTAATGATTGTTAATTTCGGACAGCCCTTGAGAAAAAAGGGTTCAGCTCATACATTTAAGTTTTTGATGATATGTTATTGTAATATATAGGTACTTTCTGTTTATAAAACCTTGTTTTACTCCTAAAACCTACTTTTAACCTAAGATTAAACAGGTGACTGCCGGTAAAAGTCCGAAATTGTCGATTATTAAAGATAAATTCGGGCTTTTACCATTATCACTTGGTAAATCGTAGGTTTTACCAAAAAATCTTAGGTTTATCCTAGGATTTACCACCATTTGTCCTTTTACAGTAACATATACAACATTAATTTGATGAGATCAATAAACATAATTAACGTTTGTGCTGGTACTTGTTAAGTTCAGTAATTAATTTATATTACAATGCTTACAAAAATCTCAACTATTTAGGCTACAGACTTCTAATAATAACAATAATAATTCTTTAAGTCATCTGGAGAACAAAGTAAATGACAGCTTTTTAGGGATCCGTACCTCAAAATGAAAAAAAACGGAACCCTTATAGAGTCACTTTGTTCTCTGTCTGTCAAGACCCTTTTTCTCCAGCCCCATTACAGATGTCAAATTAAAACGATTGCTGTAAAAAACTCTTAAAAGTCAATGCGAAAAAAGTTATTGCCCTTTACGTAAATCGATTTCATACGAATTAGCTTATCATAAAACCTATAGGGTACTTCCAGTTGACATAGTGTCGTGGTACGGAAAACCCTTTGTTGAGTCCGACTTGCACTTGGCCAAATTAGTTTTATTTTCACTTTATCAATATAGCAGATCACTCAGGGTTCCGTAAAAATATCTAACCTTAAAATTTGGTAATGGTGTAGCATGACTTAACTTATTTGACAGGATTAAACTTAATTTAAGCATTCTGTCTTTTTCTTTCTGTATCGAGGCAAGGACAGGACGCTTAAACTAAGGTTAGTCCTGTCAAATAAGTTAAGTCTTGTTGCACCAAATCAACACCATTGTGTAAATTAAATTTTGTCTCAAAAAACTAGCCATTAAAGTACCAACAAGTGATTTTTTCCTGGGGTGATATTTTGAAATTCTGTCAGTCATAAGCATAAGCTGGCTGATCAGCCTTTGAAGAAAAGACATTGACTTTTGCGACAGCCTGTATATTGATTCTAATTATCTTTTTAGGGTTCTGTAGTACCTAAAAGGTACAAAAGGAACCTTTATGGTGAGACTCCATTATCCGTCCGTCCGTATGTCACAGCCTCATAACTTTAGCACCGTTAAAGATAAAGACTTGAAATTTGCCGCAAAAATAGCATTCACTTGCCTACGTAATACTGTATAAAAAAAACAATGAAAAATTTGAAATTGTTAAAAATATTTCCAATATGAAGGTGAGAAAAATAAAAAATAAATTCTTAAAAATACAATGTGGGAATCAAATTGTAGATATTAAAGAGCTAATTGTAAAAATATATACTTTTGCCATATTTACTGGCACCGATTTCGAGAAATCTTTGAAAAACCACAAAGAAATGCATATCCCCCCCTTATTTCCGAAACTGGTAAACCGAAAAATGTGAAAAAAAAAACGATAGTAGTTTACAACTGGCCAATTACAGGAAAACTATAGCGATTAAAAAAAAGTTGATAACAAATGAGAAATATAAAAAAAATGTAAAATCAATAAATAAAATATTTTATAAAAATACAATATGGGTATGAAATTGTAGATATTGAAGAGCTGATTGTAAAAATATATCCTTTTAATATATTTACTGGTACGGATTTCGAGAAATCTTTGAAAACTCACAAAAAAATGCATGTTTACTGGTGGACCAAAAAATATGAAAAAAATTACGATTATAGGTCGTAATAGGCCAATTACAGAAACAATAAAGCGATTTAAAAAAAGTTGGTAACAAATGAGAAATATAAAAAAACGTAACGTAAAAAGCATGTCCCCCCCCCTTATTTCCGAAACTAATGAACCGAAATATATGAAAAAAATCATGGTAATTTGACATTATGTAAAGATTACAGGAAATTCTGTTTTAGTAGCTCTATTTCTTCTAATTGTACAAGTAACTGAAAAGTATAATAAAATATATTGAATGTTTTGTAGGTACAGAAGTACTTCTTTAAACCCTATAAATTTAGTGTCTATTTCATTAATAATAATAGATGGTACGAATTCTAGTATTTTTATCCCAGAACTATTTATTTTTGTTTTAAAATATAGCGGGTGAGAAATGACAAAAAAACAACAAAACAAACAATAACAAAATGACAACTTTTTTTTATCCATAAATTTTATTTTGTTTATGGTAATGTATTAACCCTTGCGTAACACAGTGCAAGCATCCATGCACACCTCCTCAGCTTTGGCTTGTTGGTCACCTCCGAAAGACCAGCCTCAGCCAATACAACTCACACTGCACTATGTTACAGTGGACGGGGCTGCCCTGCTTCCACTCCTCTGGCTTTTTACGAACACTCTAGGGGTAGTAGCCACAAGACTGCATGGAGTTGAGTGCTCTGTTTCTGTTTTAGAGCTCCTAGTAAACTACGCGTACAGAGTCAAATTACAAATATGAAATAAATTTGCATACACTACAAAAAAAAAATTTTTTCCTACACCAGTAGTCATATGAAAAAAAAACGTGTTTTCCAAAAAGGAATAGTCCTTTCCTACAAAAAAGAGTGCGGGACACTAAAGAACCCTCTACATTCATATTTATCTCAAATTCAGATGTCACGTTAGATCCAACCGGAAAAATCAAAGAAAACAGGAGCCATTTATCCTACAATTAAATTAGACTTCTATGTGGCAAAATTAAGGAAAAATAAAGCATTAACTGAGTGATTATGAATGCCACGTAAAGCAACACTTTAAACTCAGGAAAATAGATACACTGAATATTTTTTCTCTCAAGGATTTCTTCTGGTTTCTCTTGTAAACGGATAAACGTAAAAAATCTTGTAAACTTACGTTATCTGTTTGATAAGTTTAGCACATAATAACACCTGTAAACACCTTATTTTAATACACCACGTAATATATTCGTTTCATGATATATGATAACTCAGAACTTATTCTCTAAAATTAAAATTCTCATAAATTACACTAAAATATTACAGATAACTGGAAAAATGGCCTTCGTATTTTATAGGAATATTGACGTTTTTGTTGAATGAACGACCGACGTACCAGGGTATCCAGATAGAATTTTTGAAATTTCCCTGAATGAGACACAAAAATTCCCCAAAAAGATATATTTTGTCAAGAAGTAATAAAAAATATCTTGAAACTATTTTTTCCTTTATTGTATTAAAATTTATAACATTTCACATTATGAGGTGGTCAACCTTAGCAATGGATTGTAACATTATATTTCGAAATTTTCTTCCCCAAAAATTTCCGTCGGTAGTGCGGATGGACAAGTAGAAATACGTGTAAATATATTCCTTAATCGACATCATTTCATTTCAGGTAACCATTTGTTTTCAATATTTACATTGAAAGTGTCCGTAAAAATAAAGCTTACGTATTTTTTATTTTCTGTTATTTTGTGTTTTTAATGCTTATTTTAATTTTTTCTTATTCACTCATTCTAAAAGGACGTAAGTCGCAACTGAGGATTTCAAACTCGATGTTCAATGCCAAGGGATTATTTTAAAAAATCTTGGCATGTTTATGTTCGCTGTCAATGTCAACAGTCACAATGGCATGACAGTTGATTTTTTTAAAATACGGAATGAACTTGAGAGCAAAGGTAATTGTTTTTAAAATCCTGCCTTTACAAACTTTTGTTTTTTTTTAAATCTCTTTTTTTGCTAATGATGTAATTTTTCGGAAAAAAAATATACATATTATGCTCAGAAGGCCAATATCTTGAAATGGTTTTTAGTTTTGTACCAATTATTAATTTTTAATGTTGTCGATTCACCTATTTTCCCATTGCCGAAATTTCCTTCCCCTATTTCAAACAAAATTTACCCTGATCTAAAATTTTTTCCCAAGATAGCGAAAAAAAATCCTCAACTGGAGACCCTGCGACGGACTGACCGATTGATTATTGAATGAATGAATCCTTGCTTTGGAATGAATAAAAAAACAGGGTTGTGTTTAGTTTGGTCGTCGAGCGAGCAACGCCTGCCATCTTATATGTAGGGTCATAAATGTCATAGGTTATAAGGATAGGAACAATTATAAAAGTTTTATCCGGTGTAGAAATGTTTGTGGATTTACATTTTGGCACGATACAGTATTCATACGGTTGTTGCTTAGTTGTAGACATTTTTAATAACCGTTTACTTCGCGCGCTCAAGCAATTTGCCTATAGTTCAAACTCGATTCGCTGTTTGTGACGTCACTGCTGCGGGATGTCGACCTCGCTCCGCGTTGAACCTGCCGTTTTGTACCACGCGTGGTTCCAGCTAACTTTAAAGTGCTCTCATTTGGTCAATTGTTATCATAAAACAATAAAAAGTATACCAGAATTGAAGTAAAGGGCAGCTCTTTTGATAAAAGTAGTTAACTTTAGTTACTGAAAATGGTCTATTGTTGATTAATAAAAACAACTTTTCTTTTAAGATTGTTTCTTGATGCTAGAGTATTCTAATAATCACGGCGATGATTTAATTCTCATGATTTCTTTCTAATACGTATATTTTGGCTAATAAACTACTTTGTTCATTTGAGAAAAATACATTTGGTCAGTTTATTCAAAAGTCTCAAAAAATCTAAACACATGGGTTAAAGATTCTAATAGTCTGTATGTTAAACTACCACCATATTACTAGCAAATGCTCGCAATTGTGCCACTTTAGTATGTGATAAACGTAACCAAACAAGATGTATGGAGTCAGCTACGCTATTAAGTTGGTCAGTAAATTTTTGAGACGTTTTTTGTTACACGGTTTCACTTTTTTTCTTAGTCCTATTTTCATTTTGATGTTAAGCCGTTTTGAGTGACCACATAAACTATGTACCTCGGGACTGGGTTTAACGTTACGCTACTGTCATTCATAGTTGTCAAATAAAGGTACCGGTGCGCATTTGAGTTATGTAATACTTCTTAAAATACATTATTGAATTAAAATCTTCAGGAAAATCCTCGCCTCTTTAATTTTCTATGATTGCTAGCAGTAATTTCTGCTTTAAATCCAATAGCAATTTAAGCACTTTCATTTTAATTTGTGTTTTTGAGTGCACAAACAGAAATAGTCGGACAAGCGTGTTTTTGTTCGTAGTTGCGTTGCGTTTATGACGACGCACTGTGGAGCGAGTCTATGGAGACGTTTGGACTTAGGGATTAAAAAAAGTAAACAATTTAACTAAGTCATTTTGATAATGCCATCTAGTGCAGTTAGTGACTGGCTCTCAAAGTTGTTGATTGACATTTTTGTATAACATTTTCATCTGTGAAGATATTTAATAAAAAACATTTTTTTACTATGGAGACAACCACGTCATGGGACATATCTCCTGATTCCGGCCTTGTTTCAAGATTTAATTAATCTATTTATCATTTAAGATATTTAGTAAAAACCAATTAACCGACGACCACTTCTTGGGACATATCTCCTGCCCCCTGACTCTGTATCGTAAACTCAGTTGCCAAACCAAGTGGCTATCGTCTAAAACATACATATCCGCTTATATAAGGATAAGTTTGCACTTGAAATGACTTCACAATTCGTCATTAGTTCAATACCCATTAAAGGTTATTTTGGATGTTAATTTTTCATCTGTTTTTGGTGAATAGCAACTATAGCTAGCAACCGAAACTGAGTTACGTAATAGCCCCGCTGATTCCAGCCTTGTTTCGAGATGTGGTATTTTTATTGAAATTTAATATTTTACTACCGTTGTCGGTATTTTGATTTTCTTTATATCAATGTTATGGTTTGTAAGTAAGAGATTTAGTTGCTTAGCTCCTAAGCAGTACTTATACGAGTGATGTTACATTACCGGTAAAAAAAACGGTATTTTAGTATGGTGCCCATTTTATGTTGTGAATGTAAGTAGTTCAGGATAATGATAGCTAATTTCTTGTTGCTACTTAATACAAGTGATAACTGTTTATCTTTTTACCAAAAAAAAACAAATAAATTTGAAGGTAGCAAAAGGCATTTTGGCAGACTTTATTCAATCAATTTCTTTGGTGGGAAAATATTTCCTGTTGGAAATTAATAAATTTGCCAAACAACAAAGAAAAATAAAGATTTTTAAACCTTTAAGTTGGAATAAATAGGAAAACAAATTTAATGCTTTTATAAAAGGTGTCAAAGGTTGCTTTTAACTTTTTTATTTATATTTAGATATGAATATATGGGTATCTAAAAAAAAACGGTTTTTGTTTTAGTGAAGTTATATTACAAAAAGAAAAATATGAATAAAAATTAGCTATTTAATAAACAGTAACACATAATATTATATTAAATAATAATAATTGTGATGTTCAATAAATTTCATAGTATAAAATTTATTAAAATGAGCAATGGAAATTAAATCACCATATGACTTAACTTATTAATTATCTTCGAAATCGCTTAACTCGTCTTCTGACCGAATTTCAGACATTTCGTTTGCATCAACAAATTCAATATCAAGCGGGTCGGATTCAATTTCAACAATTTCGTAAAACTCCCTAAACGATGACTTGGAAACCCTCTGATTGTAGGTAGGTCGCATGCTCGATAGAAGAGGGTCCGAAGAGAGCAGAAGGTTATGCAAAACGCCTTCGTTGCATGCGATTTTGCTGCGCTTTCTAGAATGATCCTCTCTATGTCTTTGAAAATCCTTATTTCTTGATTCAGAAGCTTCCTCAGACAAAAATACTATTGGTACTACTGACGAATTCTCGACAATAGATGGACTATGTATGGGCAGTTTATGAAGACTAGACGGCATGTAATACCATGGATACAATTTGATGTAAAGTTTTGCAGTGTCTTCACAAAATGCACGAAATTTGGTAATGTTAATTATTTCACCCGATGAGATGCACTGCAATTTAACACCAATTTTTCGAATAAGATGTGCATCTAAGCCTGTTAAACTTGCTGTCTGCACCGGTTTTTCAAAAAATCGTCTGGCAATATTTTTCGTGTTTTTTGTCCCATTGCCCTGTTTTACAACTTCTAGGAGCATACCCGTCTCCTTTTGAAATGCTTCTTGAATTTTTAGTTTTCTGTCACTTGCTTTTTTGCCAGGGCTGCATCTTCCACTCTCCATTGTTTCACATCGAGCTTGTATGAAATGTGGAGCAAGCATTCCATGCTTTGAATCCAGGCATGAAGAGAACTCAAACCATATTGATACATGTCTTAATTTGTAGGCCTGTTTTTTAATTTGTCCAAATTATACATTTGAGAAGGAGTAGCTTTGCATATGTCACATGTGGCTGATCCTGTATGTGAAATATAAGAATGAATTTTACCATCAATCATGGTCAAAATCAGTTCATGTGAAACATTTACTTCGTCAGGACAAGCAGACTAAGTTAGATGCGTAATCTCTTCTTTTATAGTTGTCATTTCTCTGGTTATGTTTTCTTCCGTCTCTTTCATGAACTTGAACATAATTGGACGACAGTATGATGTTTATGACGGACGCTTATTTTCCCAAATTACGTCACCTAGTTTTGTAGTTAGCCGAAGGGGAACAAGTGTTGCCATGAAAACACTTGCACAATTAAACTCACTGGGACTTGTTTCTTGATTCGCAGCTTCTTGCCCACTGGTGTTGTGTTGAGGTATTATTATGGTTGACTGTTGATTCGAGGGACCTTGTTCATTTGTGCAGTTTTCATCACTTGTTGTTGCTCTTTGATGATAAACACTTTGACTGGAGGCTCCATCAAAACCCCACTTACTAATTAAAACTAATTGATTTTCTTCAATATTTGCATCCATACATTTTAAAAGTCTCTTTGCTGTCAAATCTAATAGCGCCTGCCTTCGCGGAAAAGTCCGATATTATAACGTCCTCTTTTGCCGGATAACAATTTTTCTTTTCTTCCACTAATTTATAATAACTGGGATAATTTGTTCCTTCAGCAGCATTAAAGTCTCTTAATGTATTGTAGCGCCATTTTGATAATTTCATTGAAATAAATAGGGCCAAAGCTTTTTGGAGAGATATTTCTTGGTTGGATTTGCTGTTTCCGTCAATAAGAGCTCTCAGTTTAGAAGCCTCTTCAGGTTTCTTCGATAGGTAATTAAGTACATATGCCACATCGCGCTGACCTAATGATTTGAGTGTGCATCCGGCAGAAAAAACTGTCTCTTCAGCACTAGTGTTTGGACTTGATTCCTGAGTTCGTCTTCTTTTTTGGCGGTTCCCTAAATCTTCGAACGCTTTACGTGGACTTATCTGGGTACTAGTTGAAGCATCTGATTTGCAGCAAGGATCAATAGCGGGAACTAAGTCCGAGCAAGTGTCTACGGGTACGAATTCAACTCTCGCAGCCTCTGTATTCTCATTTGACCTGTTAATCTCTGTTTCTAGCCAATTCAAGTGCTTCTGTAGAAATATTTCTTCGCTTCTTGCCGATTGTGTTCACATAGCATACATGCGGTAGCAAAACGACGACACCAACTGCGTAGGACTTTTTCAGCATCTTCACTCAATTGATCACCACTGTTTAATAACACGTTGAGTAAATGACCATGGTCCCGAAAATCGTTACGGCTCCGAAAAGAACTGTAAAAATCAAGGTTTATCACAAAACCACGGAAAGGCATAGTGATATTGCTCTGTATAAAACTGAATCAAAACTGATATAGCAATGAACAGAAGCAAGCTCTTTATACCCTTTTTGTTAAGAACTCAGACCCCTACTTTTGTTACACAATGGCCATTAGTTAATCTGCTACTGCTAATTAACTAAAATACTTAATTATTACCGATATTTTCAATTAAGTATTCCATTATTATTAAGAAATTGAGCAAAATTAAATTAAATTTTGCTGAACATATCGGTAAAACTAATTTATTCTTGTGTATATTAGTTAATTAGCAGCAGCAGATTAATTAATGGCCATTGTGTAACAAATAGATTGATTAAGATTGATACAAACAAAAATCGTATTTAATATTAAATCCTGTTTTTTTTTCTTATAAAGTACAAATTTGGCGCACCAAGTTTGTTTGGAGCATCCGTTGCAATTTATAAGATGAATTCAATAAAAAAATACCACAACTTGAAACAAGGCCGGAATCAGGTTTCAGATAGCTTAGTACCAGCAAAATTATCTGTTAGATACGTTAATTTAGCATAAAGAAGTCAAAACTATTAACCTGAATTACTTATATTAAAAGTTTTTAACCGGTCAATTATCATTACTCGTATTGAGTAGCATAAAGAAGAAATGCTATCATTCTCTTGAATTATTATATTCAAAGCTTAAGATAGACACTATTTACTAAAATATCGTTTTTTTACCGGTTATGTAACATCACTCCTACTAAGTACTGCTTAAAAGGTAACCAACCAAATCGCTTACATACAAACCCTAAGATTGTTAGAAAGAAAAACAAAATACCGAATATTAACTCCCGGTTTTTCTTAAAAAGTGTACCTTTGGCGCACCTAGTTTGTTTGGAGCATTCGTTGCATTTTATAAGATGATTTCAATAAAAAATACCACATCTTGAAACAAGGTCGGAATCAGGAGATATGTCCCATGACGTGGTTGTCTCCATAGTAAAAAAATGGTTTTTATTAAATATCTTCACAGATGAAAATGTTACACAAAAATGTCAATCAACAACTTTGAGAGCCAGTCACTAACTGCACTAGATGGCATTATCAAAATGACTTAATTAAATTGTTTACTTTTTTTTATCCCTAAGTCCAAACGTCTCCATAGACTCGCTCCACAGTGCGACGTCGTCGTCGACTCGTCGCGTCGTCGTCGTCGTTACGTAGTGAACAAATGTCTAAAAAAATTGTTTAAGGAGCAAAAAAACGCTTCACAAATTGTCAATCGAGTCAATAAGGTTTCATTTCGAATCGAGTGAATTTTACTCGGAGTGATGCGAATTTCACCTTAGAGTGTTCAACGACCCGAGTTAAACCGAGGGTAACCGAACTGTTACCTGACAGCCTGACTGACAGTTGCACGGAGAAGTGTTTTGGAACGCTCCGGAGAGTCCGGAGTAATGCGAAAATCACACTGGGCCACTTGATAGGTGATGGGTGATACTAGATTTTTCTTTCTCTTTCTTCTATACAAATCTGTCTCTTTCTAATAAACGAGTTAAATTTCGCACTGTGATCGCACGTTTTGAAATGCTTTCCAAATAAATAAGAATTTAATAAACTTGATACATAACCAATAAATCCACGAAAAGCGGTTTTTAAAAGATTTAATAGAAAAAAGCTCATTATGTTTCAAGCGATATTTAAGCGTTCGTTAGTACTAAGTCAGTTAAAATGCACAAAAGTACCTAATTTCTTGCAAACAAGTAGTTTTCATGTAACAACAGGTAAGTTGTGTTCAAAGTAATGTTTGCTTTAATTTATCAATTAAACTACCCACAATCAACCAACGCAGACAATACAATCTTTACTATATCTCTTCATAGCCATAGCGTATTTTTTTACACGAAATGAACTTTTTTGCATAACAATTCTGTTACTTACAATATAGGTACTATTACAACCAATGATCCTAGTCCCTGATTACAACCCAAGAACCCGGTTAAGCTAACTGTGGACCTCAGTTTTCCCTCATTCAGGTACCCAAAGGAGCGAAGGGCGTACCCAGGATTATTTTACGACGGGGCAGGGCAAGGGAAAACTGTAATAAATTGTTCACAAATTCTTGTACTTTTTATTTCACAAATATTTACTTTTATTACAACTTAGGCCACTGGTTTCGTATCACAGATCATCTGGCAAACAAATTTTTAATTTGAATAATGATTTAATGCATACAAAGGAAACATTTTAGGGAAAATTTCTTTAACCGCTCCCTATAACTTTCCACGACAACCCATTACAAAAATTTTAAAAGGACCCCAAGCTAGAACCAACACCGGCACACATTCCCCCATCAACAGAATTTGCCAAAGCTACACAACCATTTGTACTAAAGATCCTGACATCAAATATCTTCTCCGACTCACTCAACTGCTACAAACAAAAAATTGTTAAGTTACATCATTGTGTTAATTATATAAGTTCATATTTTATCTTAAGCTCTACTGTCATGCATGTGTATTATTTCAGAAGTTTATCTTTGTTTTCTTTCATACAGTTTTTAAATATTTTAATTGCGAAGGATGTATACATTTATAAGGAATGTACATCAGAACTGTACCTATAATATCTCCCACCATCAATGTTTTATGTATTTATAAGGAATGTACATCAGAACTGTACCTATAATATCTCCCACCATCAATGTTTTATGTATTTATAAGGAATGTACATCAGAACTGTACCTATAATATCTCCCACCATCAATGTTTTATGTATTTTCTGCAAATGTATCTAATTAAATAAATAAATAAACATTCTTCTAATAAACATTAGGATCAATCTAGCAAATATAAAGTAAACAGAGGTGAATCACCATAGCTTGCTTTCCTGTAATGCTGCATACAAAAAAAAACTAATTCAACATATAAAAAAAACTTTTCATTAATTTCAGTAGGTAATTAATTTTTTACTGCAACTGAGGAAAACTGAAATAAAATAATTTTATATGAGCAATCAACTCTAAATAATAAAGAATTATTTTCTTTACTCTTTGGTATGAAAGCCTGGGCACCTGCAAGGGGGGTGAAGCAGTGGCTACCTCTGCCCGTACTTGGCTATGCCCTTGCATACAGAGAGTTACTACTATCTTCATTGGGTTGCATGGAATCCAGCATGACATACTGATGACTATCTTATCTACTGATGGTTCTTACTGCAAATAGGAAGTTAGAGACAGAATCGTGCCTCGACTTTACCCTACATGGATATGGAAAAAATCAACTTTCTCCATACCCGTGTTAGTAATAGTTGTGCCACGATTCCCTGGCTATTTGCTATTTTGCTACACGCTATTTGCCCATGGATCCACCTGTGCTGGAACATTATCTCTGTTGTTGTTGTTGCATTCAGCATTAGACAATGCTGCGCTGCGGGTTCTTAGAGTATGCAAAATTACCTGTATGTATTAAAATGTAATGTTTCATGAGAGAAGTTGCCCTATGTGAATGTGTGTATCAAGATCATAACAATAAATTTCTACGCATGGCACACGTCTGAAATATATGAGGTATGCCTTGTGGAAAACTTTATTGTTGTGATCTCGATACACATATGAAACATTTGTTTCCTATTACCTAACGCACATAATTTTGATCCTATTGAGCTTTTACTTTTACTGTTTGTGAACTGGACCTTATTGTACAGTACGTTCAAAATCAGTTAACGATTCGGCCAACCTCGGTAATTATCGTGAATCTCTCATCTCTCACATAGAGTTATCAATTTACAGATATGATCTTTAATTATATTACTCCTTGTCTTATTGAATACAATACAAGAATGATATGAGCAAAAAAACCTCCTTTGTAGCTCAAAACTAACACAACCTTTATATTGAAATAAGAAAAATAATTGACTATGTATTTTGACAGTATGCCTTCTTAGTGTCAATAAAAACAGTTTGACGTATATGATACATTTATGTTTATGAACGCTAATTTCATTCTTGAAAATATTCGATTCTATCAAATTTTATCAAAATTAACTTACAATAGTTATGTATCATGGCTTCAACAAATTTAAAGCGTGGTAAAAAAATTGTTGCTCAATCTCGTGAAATTATAAATAATGAATATAACCATTTTAGAAAAGAAGCTTATTTATTTAAAAAAGAAGAAAGTAAATATCATAAATAATGAATGTTCAAATTCATGTCCCTTCTGCATAATAAATTTCTTAGGTCTACCGGTTAGTAATGTCATCTTGGCAGGTGCTATACATTGCGTTTATAATACTTCAAATTGAATGCTACCTAAAAGAAATCGCGGTAATGTATTTCGTGTCATTTCCGTCTCGGGGCTTAGGCGATGATATCCGAGAAAAGCCGAATCGTCAACTGATTTTAATCGTATTGTATTATGGTTTAAGAATCTGCTTGTTTTAAAGACTAATAAATTGTATAATATTATGTTAAAATTTTAAAACAAAATCTCATTAACAAATGTTTCATGTTTGTTACAGGTTTAAGGCATGGTGAATATGAGTGGCAAGATCCAAAATCAGAAGATGAAGTGTAAGTTTTGGCTAAAACTTAAGATTTTACAAACAATTCAAATTAAACGGCTAACCAGTAATAAGCCACCAAGCAGGTTCAAGCTGGCTTTCGAGTAATGAATAAACCAACAGAATTTCACATCCACATACCTACAACTTAACCAAGTGCCTCAGTCGATAGAGCACTTGCCGTGTAAGCAAGATGTCGCAGTGTCGAAACCTGGCTCAGAGGATTTCTTTTTAGATGTCTTGAGATTTGTTTCTAATTGATCTTTTCTAACTTGTAATGCATGCTAATAATATTTATAGTATCCAAAGCAATGGATTTTTCTTTAAAAACAATCTAATATCTAATTTATCATAAAATACTATTATGTTATGAGTCTGAGCCAAGGCATGTATTTAGAGTTATTTTTCCTTGTATTGACGTACAAAACCTTATGATAAGTAAAATCCTTTAAAAACACCTAAGAAATAGCGTATTTAGGGATCCGTTCCTCAAAAAAAAAACGGATCCCTTATAGGTAGTGTTGCCAGGCCCTAAAATACAAAAGCCGGACTCAGCATTATATAAGGCCGGACAATTTGGCCTAAACGCTGGACATATGTTTTTTCAAAGCCAGACATACCCTTTTTCAAGCCGAACATTACTTTTTTATTGTTTGAGCTATGAATCTTTTGTTACAAAATTAACCAACCTGTTATAAATAACAACATTCAATAATTAGGTAATTGAGTCAATCAACTTTTTTACCGGCACTTAATTTTGGATCATTGTCTCAATCATTGATCAACCACAAAATTCACAATTTGGCTCCTCTCTTTCCGAAAATGGTTTTGTTTGCTGACTAGATCATTTAGTAACATTTCAAAATAAAAATATGTAAAGAAATGTTTGTATTTTTTTAAAATGTATAACAACTCCGTAGACGAGTTTGTACCGAAATTACTATGGAAAAACGGTGTTGTCTACTGAGTGATCCCCAGTAGGAGTGAAAATTACAATAATTATGAAACATTATTTGATTCAAAAGACACTCAATGACCCTTTATCTCTAATATTCTTGTATTTAACAAAAAAGATACACGTTGAAGTTGCTTATTTAAAAGAAATACAGTGTGGCTGTAAAAGTTGATTAGCCCAATTACATTATATTAATAAAGTGAAAAATGTTCAGCTTTCTGTAGACTATACGTAGATAACTTCAAACTGACGACTGTGTTACACTGACAAAAAGTCTAACAAAAGCCGGACAGACCGGACACGACCGTAAAAGCCCAACATGTCCGGCTAAAGCCGTACACCTGGCAACCCTACTTATAGGATCACTTTGTTGTCCGTCTGTCTGTCTGTCTGTCTGTCTGTCAAGACCCTTTATCTCGGTAGCGCGTGGAGGTATCGAGATGAAATAAAAACCATATACTCAAGTCTATCTACAGTCTCTTCAAGCTGTGGAAAAATCAAACTTCTAAGTTAACGTAAATAAAGATATGGCCGTTTATGCCGCAAAAAACGTATATTACGACACTCAAGGGAATCAATAGGGTATTTTCCGTTGACCTAAAACTATGAAATTTGGCAAATAATACCGTCTAATACTACAAGTATAGGAAAAAATCTTAAAACTATACATTTGTAATTAAATCATTAAAAAAATCATGGAGGTTAAGCAACGGCATGCGCGGTCATAATTGTACGGGTGATAAAATCTTTTATAGCACACTGTGACCTAAACCCGCTAACACGCCGTGCAATAATAGGCAACTTAGGTCACGGCAAAGCGTGCGTAAAGTGCGGGTTTATGTCACATGTGCTATAAAATAGTATACGATACTTGTCCTAAGTTGCCTATTATTGCACGGCGTGTTAGCGCGTATCGTAATGTACTATTGTAGATTTTTTTTAACTTGTACTATTTAAACGGATATAGGTGGTAGAGCTGATGCCGGGCTCGGCTGTGGAGGTACCACCATCTTACTCGCAAATCCTCCCCAAGTTATTCGGGGGAGAGTAAGAGGACAGCTCTCAGGCAAAACCAGGCGGCCCACCATTGCCTGGGACCGAGGGATGGCGGTTTATCCATCCCTAATTGCCGAGCCTTATATAACAGACTGGTGACGGGCAGCGGCGTCACTAGTGCAATGGTTTCGGCACCGCGCTCACCAAACCGCCTGCCCAGTGTGTGTGAGTATGGGGATTTCTTCCAGGAGGACCGCCAAGAGTGGCGAAACCCTGGAAAGGCCTATGTCCAGCAGTGGACGAAACAGGCTGATGGATGATGGATTTAAACGGAACCCTCGGTGGGCGAGTCCGACTCGCACTTATCCGGTTTTCTCTATTCAATACGTGGGCCAAAATAATAAATAATAAGTATAACAGTTTATGGAATAAAAAATATTGTTGTCTTATTTCAGGGTAAATATCATTTACACAGACAAAGATGGCAAAAAGACTAAAGTAAGAGGTAAAGTCGGAGACAATGCTTTATATTTAGCACACAGATATGGTATAGAAATGGAAGGTTTGTACTAACTTCTTTAAGTACTATTGAAACTAGTAGATTGAGCTACTAAAATATTTTGAAAATAGGTTATTTTATTACACTCACGTATTATCGTTGTTGACTCCTTGTCAACTGTGTCACAGATGACCGTTTGATAACGACAGTTACCAGGGAGTCGTCATCCTAAAAATGACACTCGCCTTGAAAATGCCGAAATTACATCGGTGAAACCATGGACTAAATTAATTCGTCCATGATGAAACTGTTGGCATCATGGCCGAACATTGTTGGCATGTAGTCAACACCATTCAGGGCCGTCTTTATCTGGGCCTGCAGGACGCCCATACCTACTCGAACCTACCGTTTAATACATTCAGGCTTTTCCATAAAAACTTCTGTTATTTCATGCATAAAATCAACCTGCACAACAACTATAAACACGCTATAAAGTTATAATATTGTACCAACTTAATTAGAACCTTTGGATACATGGAGTTTAATAGATCGTATATGTCAAGTTGATGGTCCATTACTGCACTTCAAATAAGTTTGTGTTTTAAACAGGATGTACCGAACCCTCAAGGCACGAGGCCTCCTTGCACTTGACCAGTTTACCATAAGAATAAATAATAAAAAATATTAAAAAACACGACTGCCGGAATAGAGATTTAATCGGATTTCAGTGCAGTCGGGAGACATTGTTACTCCTGACACGCGTTTTCAATGTTGTGCCCGCGACGAGATCGGTGCGATTGTATTGCCTCCACAAGCTTAGAAGAAATAATAGTACCTACAACAGAAGATCCACTCTCTCTTCAGAGACACATTAATAAAAAGCTACTCACGACACGCGGCAATAAAGTGCATTTCAGCTCGCACCTCGCACCTACGAGAAGCCTCTCTGCGCCTTACTTTCTATCGCATATTTTTTTATAAATGCTGTCAAAATGTTGGGTTCCTTAGTCTGAGTCAAAATGTAATGCATAAAATGACACAATTTTCTTGTGAAAACTCATTGCGAATTTATAACACACATTTATTGCATACTTTTTATTCAAAAGTAAGGGAGACAATATTATTATGTGCATTTTGCACCGAGATCTTCGTTATATTTTCAGTCTTATTGGTTTGACATCTATTTTTTTATTTTTTCAGGTGCCTGCGAAGCTTCATTAGCGTGTACAACGTGTCATTGTTACGTAAGCCATGACTACGTGGACAAACTGCCCCCTTCAGAAGAAAAAGAGGACGATTTACTAGACATGGCGCCCTTTTTGAAAGAGAATTCTAGATTAGGTAATTTTGTCTCCTATGATTGTGTTTTTATAATGAAATCCATCGCTTTGGAATACTCTAAATATTATTATTAGAGTGTATTACAAACCAGAAATGATCAATTAGAATTTGCAAAAAATCCTCGGTCCAGGATTCGAACCTGCGACCTCTTGTTATCAGGACAAGCGCATTAACGACTGCGCCACCGAGGTACTTACCTAGACCGTTGAATTTTTCAACCCTGTACGTACTTTTTGGATCATTGCCAGTAATCAATCACAAAATTCACCATTCTTCCCGAAAATGGTTGACCGAAATGTATAAAACAAGAGCCTTTTTTGGCGCTTTCTGTTAAAATACTTTGAAGCCAATACTAATTTCTTGGTATAGAGGAGTACTATTGCTGATTTTGGAACTTTTTCCGGGATCCCAATGTGATACCTTGATTGATTTTTTTTGTGCATAGTTAGTTACCGGAGCTATAAAGGTTTTCTTTTAATCACCAACCCTAAAAGCTCGTTCAATGGTGTCTGAGAATCGTAACATAATAGGTGTAATTACTGTTTGCCCTTTGCAAAGTTTCATTAAGATCTTGATCATATTCTGTTATTCCTTTCAGGTTGTCAAATAGTTTTAACCAAAGACCTAGAAGGCATGGAGTTACAGCTGCCCAAAGCAACAAGGAACTTCTATGTAGATGGACATACACCCAAACCACATTGATGTTTTAGTAAAAAAAATGTTAGTCTATTTCAAAGACAGGCGGAAAAACGTCAGTTAATACTTAATTGTTAGCGTCAAAAGAAAACGATACGCATTCCTCTCATACAGTTCCTTATCGCTTAGGTACGCTTCCTACGTACCACGAGTCATCATAGTACAGGGTCTCCGTACCACGAAACGTGGTAAGAAGCGTAAACGATAAAGAAGTGTACGGAGAGCGATACCCATCGTTTTCTTGCGACGGTAATTTAATACTTCGGGTCATTGACCGATTTTCCGACTGCCCTAGGACCAGACCAGACTTTAGTAGGTATCTAGTTAAATTAGATTTTATTGTTTAAGATTTGAAAGAGATTTTATGGTATGGTATGGTATGGACGTCGGTGAAACTGACTTGCATTTCTCAGTTCACACTCAGAACACCTCTGACACCCCCTTTGGGGATTCAAGTCGTGACGATATATACCGGGTGTAAATAGAGTGATACCATTAAATTAAACCACATATTCTACGGATCATACTGAACCACTTTTCTCAAGAAACATACCTGCGCTAACTATTAAATTAGGAAATATTTGAGTTTCAAACAATAATGCGTGAACTCTAACGCACCGACATAAGGGCGTTTTTTGGAACAGCGTCTTACGTAAAACAGCTGTTACGGCGCAGCGTTATAAAATAGACCTTCTTCCTACGAGATAAAGTCTTCAAGTTACAGTCGCATATCTACTTCTCTGAAGATTTGCGCGGATATTTTTCTTCAGAAAGTTGTTTAGTATGATCAGTAGAGTATGTGGTTTTATTTAAAGGTCGCACTCTATTTACACCCGGTATATTTTTTTATATTATTTATTTATGGTATTAGTAACGTTTAGTTTACGAACGTGCAAATGGAACTCGCAAATAGAAGGTTCCGTGTAGGGTTACCAGATGAATTTTCCTGACATGTCCGGAATTTTAGCCCTCTGTCAGGGAATCAGGAAAAAAAAATGTCAGGAATTTCCAGAGATAGGTAGTGAGTAAATGATTAAAATTGTTATATTTATTGAGTCACATTGTGTTTATAACAAATACTATTGCAAATCGTGCTGCCTTCGCATTAGTTTTTAATATTAAACTTTTACCAAAATGTCAGGAAATTTATTGAAATATCAGGAATTTTGTCGGGAACACATTATGGCTGTATCTGGTAACCCTAGTTCCGTGCTTTAATCTTTGTTTCACGTCACAATAATTTCTAGTTTAATTAATATAGCCCTGTAATAAATAATCCTGTATGAATTGATAAGCCTGTATGTTTAGTTGAAAGATTACTTTTTTTGTACAAAGTACAATTATGTAATATTTTGTAAAATACAAATTAAATATAGTAATAAAACTTGATGTTTAAGAAAAGATATTTGTCTTTATTTCAAAGTAAATTCAAAAATAAATATCTAGTTCATATTAAGTATCTTTGTTTTAACACTTTTATTTAAATGACTTTTGATATGTTTCCCTAAAGACTGTCTATAAACTGTTTTGTAGCTACATTTGTCACAAAACAACATATTTTCATTTGGGTAATGTTTCAATTGATGACTTCTAAGAGCCGATTTTGCAGAACTTTTATAATCACAGCCTTCAACCTCACAGGAATAAGGTTTTTGATCTGTGTGGAGCCTTTCATGTATTTTTAAATTAGCTTTTCTATTAGTTGAATAATCACATATGTTGCATTTTAGAGATTTTTCAATCAGATGCGAGTTTTGATGTTGAATAAAGTGTGATTTCTTTAATGTTCTATAGCCACATATATCACAGTATTTTATTTTCGAGCTATTGACATCTTTGTCGTGTTTTAAGAAAATATGGTCACTTATTTCTTTGCTGTCACTGAAAGCTGCGTTACAAAAAAAACATGAATATTTAACTGATTCGAAATCGTGTTCTGTTTTAACATGACTGCGCAATTCATGAACGGTTTTGAATCTTCTTTTGCAGATGTAACACTTTCGTTTTGATTTTCTTTTGTTTTTAATGACGGTGTTCTTTAGTTTCTTTGCCTCTTCAGTATGCTTTAGCTTTGCATGGTGTCGTACAGTCTGGGTTGTCAAGTAAGATAGGTTACAGAATCTGCATTGGTATCGGCCTGAAGCATCAATGCTTTTAAACCAAGCTGCTTCGTAATCTGTTGCAGGTGTCTGAAAAAAATATAGATACACAACTAATACTATGATAGATCGTTTATATTATATCACACTAATATTATAAATGCGAAAGGGTGTGGGTGTGTGTATGTTTGTTGCTCTTTCACGCTGAAACGGCTAGGCGGATTTGGATGAAATTTAGAATGGATATAGCTTATACCCTAACTTAACACAGGTTACTTTTTATCCCGGAAAAAAGCATGTCATTAAACAGAATAACAAGCGAGCGGAGCCGCGGGCAAAAGCTATATTAAATAATCTGGCCAAGTGCGAGTCACACTCGCGCACAAATTATTCCGTAACACCCCACAATACGAGGGAACCCTAAAACATTATGGTAAATAACAACAATGTACATGCCTAAGCAACATCAAGGCTACAAAAAACAATGCGCTAAAATGGTAGCACGTGATAAAAAATTTGGCACCGTCTGCGTAAGGAAACCAACTTCTTATTATTTTTTAATTTAATTAAGAGTAAAGTACAGTAAAAAATCCTATACAAACGACCTCACATTAAGCCCCCCCTCAACCATGGAAAATTTTAAATAATGTCAAATGTCAGATTTAATCCCCACTCGCATAATAGTCGACTAAACCCCCCCCCCCCTACATCACTTAACCATCAAACTACTCCTTCCACTAAAACAACCATGTCAATGATTGTAATAAACAAATAAATTAAATATGCATCACTTTACAGAATTATAGGAAACCAACCAAATTATAACCGCCTTTGTAGTGCAGTGCATGACGGCCACTGACCTTTAGGTCAGTGATGACGGCTTACGAAGAAATATCGTCAAAAAACATAATATTTTTAGGAAAGGGAATAATTGGTATAGAAAATATCCAATTAAACATTAATAAAACAAAATATTTTGCTTTATTTAGGTCCATCCATCCATCAGCCTGTTTTGTCCACTGCTGGACATAGGCCTTTCCAGGATTTCACCACTCTTGGCGGTCCCCCTGGAAGAAATGCCCATACTCACACACGCTGGGCAGGCGGGTTGGTGAGCGCGGTGCTGAAACCCTTGCACCAGTGACGCCGCTGCCCGTCACTAGTCTGTTTTAAGGCCTGGCAATTAGGGATGGATATACCGCCATCCATCGGTCCCAGGCAATGGTGGGCCACCTGGTTTTGCCTGAGAGCTGTTCTCTTACTCTCCCCCGAATAACTTCGGGAGGATTTGCGAGTAAGATGGTGGTACCTTCACAGTCGAGCTCGGCATCAGCTCTACCACCTATGGTATTATTTATTTAGGATTGATATCTCATTACAAGTTATTTTCTTATTTTAGATTGGTTCAAAAGTGTATTCAAAAATGGATAGATCGCGCTCTAGGTTTCAGAATGCACTCGTATTTACACAAGACGTCTGCGTATGTGTTTGTAAGTGCCCTGTTCGTGAGCTGCACACCAATGCAAACCGGACGAAAAGAGTTCATTATTGAAACCCTGTTATTAGAATATCCAAGCAATAATCTTATAATTTTAACAACTTTGCGCAATATATGTTATAAGTACATTGTGTTTTGCCTCGATTTAAGTCATGAATTTGTTGAGTCTTCACACATATTACTCAGGAAGTTATGAAAAGATGTATGAAATATGAATGATTGTATGAAAAGATACCACCTTAATGAGTAACAGCAGACCTCTCAATTTTGAAAAATTTGATCGGTCTTGATTAGTACTTTTGTATAACATGGTGACCAGGGTCTGATGATGGGACTTAACGTTACCCCAGCGGCATCTTGAATAACTCTGAAACGTCTGGATGCACTAATTTTCTTTTTTGGGCACAATCAGGCACTAATTATATCTACCTAAGTAGCTAATTTTTATTTAGCTATGACCACGGGATAAAAAACATGCCGCTGGGGTAACGTTACTCCAGCGGAACCTGTTTTTCATTAATATCTTTGGATCGGTTGGAAGCACAAATTTTTTATTACAGGCACAATAACACGAGATGACGCTCTAATTATCTGTCAAGCTGAAATCCTGGAAAGCGCCAACATGCCTCTGGCGTAACGCACTCTAAATACAGACAGGCAAACAAGAATTCTAAAAACGGTAGTTTTGGATTCAAAACAATACTAATAACCCAATACATATAAATTTACAATATTCTGTGTACATGGGACCTTTTTATTACTTTATGATTAGTATAGATAAGATTTTGGGGTAGGAGTGTAGATTAAAAAGGGGGGCGTTATGGCAAAAAACGTATACATTTTTTCACGGTTTAAGCCTAATCACGATCAGGGAGATTCAGTGCTTAATCGCTTCCAGGTATCAAGTATGAACATCAAAGCTGTATTTTAAGGTGTGGAGGCCCCTGGGCAAAGTTAATTGTACTTAGTCTTTGAAAACAATTTGGTGTTTTATTATTACTCTTTGAATTAGTATAGTTACATATTATATACTTATATACAATATATTACTTAAAAAAGTAAGATCAAACGAAAAATATAGTTCTCATGAACAAAACCAATACAGATAGAAAAAGAAAAAACCGTGAGCCCTAACATATTTATGCAATTTTTACTTACTGTATTTTTATGTAAGGTTAGATAAAAACATGTATACGGCGAGTTATTTATTCGAAGAAACAATTAGTGTACAACGTTAAAAACTTGTGGAGGCCCCTCTTGTGTGGAGGCCCCTGGGCTTCAGCCCCGGTTGCCCTCCCCTAAATCCGGCGCTGATGAACATGCTATCGACTCGACATTGATTCGATAAACAAAAATGCAGCTCTTATTTCATAGCAATAAGAGTTATCGTTTAGAATTTATCGAGTTTATCTGTTAAAATTTATCGAACCGATGCTCACGTACTTGCATTGTTCTGGTTAATGGAATAAAATTTTATTCGAAAGCAAGGTACTATAAAGGCCGAGTTGCTGGGTTTACCCAGCAGCTAAGAATTACCATGAATAAAACTTTAAGCAAGCAGTATAAAATATTTCTATAGACATAATCCGAATATAAACGATAATCAGTAGTATTTATCACCTGCAAACCAACACAAGGTAAGCCACCAAAACTGGCTTCATATTCATTTGTGGTTTGAGCACAACTTTTACGTAAAGGGTCACTCTCGAAAGATTCATAGTATTCGATCTTTATTTCCTCTTCTTCAAGTAGAATATCCATAGTAATTAATTACAAAAATATGAAATGAATCGGTCTTTTTGTTCAATTCAATTCAATTTTTTTTATGGCAACGGAAGCCGGTGTCGACTATTCTGCCAGTGTCACGTAATAGATTGCAAACGCACTATCCGATAAAATATATATACAACAAAGAGGTTGACCTTGTAGATGCTGAATCAAACACAACATATATGTTAGTAATAGATACTATACGTATATAATATAAATATGAAAGCTTATATAAAAAAAAAAAAAAAAAAAAAAAAGTTAGTCGCACAAAAAAAAAAAAAAAAAAAAAAAAAAACTTAAATCCACCACCTATAATTTAATTTCATTTTCTCTCACAAATCTAATTAAAGCCCTTATAAGATCCTTTGAAAAATGAGAAATCATAGTAGAAAAGTTTGCAGGAAGTTGAATATTTATTTTCGGGAGTAATTTGTATAAATCAAAAGACTTCTGGTTCAATTTACATTGGAAAAATATATGGTTAAGGTCACCATCTCCTTGTCCACATTCGCAAAGCGAGTTGTCACGGATTCTGATTTTATGCAAAAATACTGGAGTACAACTAAAACCTAAGCGCAGCCTAATAATAACAGAAATAACGCGCTTCGAAACTTTTTTAAATTTAAAAAACCATGGCTTACATTGAACTACTGGTTGTCCCTGAGCATAGAAGGAACCTTTTCTTTTGCTACTCCTGTTCCAGTCTTCGTTCCAAGATGAATGAATGTCTGTTTTTGCAGTATTCATAAGGTCATAAGAAATATAAAAATTTTTGTATTTTGGATCAGTCTGATGAGTGCAAGCATATTTAGCTAAGCGATCAGCACATTCATTTCCAGATATACCAGAGTGACTAGGAACCCAAGCTAGGAACACATCCAGTTGCTTTTTAGCACATCTAAATAGAGCAGACTTGATTTCTAAAATTATTTTACTATTAGTTCTACTTTTAAATTGATTTTGTAGTAAGGCACTTAAGGAACTCAAGGAGTCAGAAAAAATCAACGATTTTTTGATGGAGTGAGCTTCAATAAAATTAATAGCCTCCAGTATAGCTATACATTCTCCAGTAAAAATTGACGTTTGAGGAGGGCATCTGTAAGTCAAGATGATTTTGGAACTTGGGTAGTAGACAGCTACCCCGGTAAAGCCAGAGTCTGAAAATTTTGAAGCGTCAGTATAAAAAGGATCCCATCCGACCCATTGGTTATTCAAGATATCCCGAAAATCTAAATTAGCAGAAGGAGAACCTTTACGAATACCAAAACCAAGTAAAACATTGGGTTTATATTGCAAAATTTCATAATCATAATTAAAAATAGGAAATTTTGGAAAATGTATAATATGACCAGGAAGATTATTAAGCTTATGAAAACTTTTTAGTAATAAGGGGATGTCTTTATTGTTCCAATATGCACTGGTGCGACATATTTGGTCTAGGATATTCAGCTTTTCCAACAGGATATGCGAAGAAACAGAAGCTAATTTAAACAAAAAACGATCAGCAAGGAACTTCCTTCTTAGTTCATGTGGGGGATCTCCACATTCTACCTGTAATGCATTAACGGGAGAGGATTTCATGCATCCCGATATTATACGTAAGCTTCTAGACTGAAGTTTATCTAATTTTTGAAGTGCTTGTTTACTACATGGTTCAAGCAAGAAAGTACCATAATCCATGATACTTCTAATTAAGGCATTGTAAATTAATTTCAAGCAATAGGGGTGAGCACCCCACCAAACTCCTGATAGGGCCTTCAAAATTGAGATTACTCTATCGCATTTTTGTAGAATGTGATCTATATGGTAAACTCCGGATAATTTCGAATCTAATATTACTCCAAGGAACTTAACTTTATTTTTGAGTGGAACGGGAGCACCATCAATTTTAATTTCTAATTCAGGCATTGTCCTTTTCCGGGTAAAAACAACAGCTGAACTCTTACAGGCAGAAAGGGAGAGATCATGATCAAGTAGCCACTGATTCAATGAATCAAGAGAAAGGTTCATGGACTCAGCAGCATCCAAGATTGATATATCTGAGACATACAGAGCTAGGTCATCGGCATATTGTAAAAGATGACAATTGGAGTTCAGAGATGAATTAAGATTATATGTATACAGGTTAAAAAGTAAGGGGCTTAAAACGGACCCCTGAGGTAGGCCTTTAGAAACATTTCTGGGATCAAAATGTTCCCCTGGTACTCTTAGTTGAACAGATCTAGACATCATAATATAACCTATACACTGTATCATCTTAGCAGGGATTCTCAGCTCTAGCAACTTATGCCTGAGAATAGAAAGATTGACACTGTCATAAGCTGATGATATGTCAAGAAAAGCTGCTGTAACTGACTCGTTTTTACTGAAGGCTATCCGAATATCAGTTATTAAGATCCCTATACTGTCCATTGTACCTTTGCCTTTTCTGAAGCCAAATTGTGAGGCAGGGAGAATGCCTCTATTTTCAACTATCCACTCTAACCTATTTTTAATAAGGTATTCTAATATTTTCAGAGAAACACATGATAAAGCGATGGGTCTAAAGCTATTAGGGTCATTTGAATCCTTACCTGGCTTGGGGATCGGAATTATAATTTGGGTTTTCCAGTCATCGGGGATAAAACCATTATTGAAGCAGATATTTAGTAAATCCAGAAAGTATTGCTGAAATTTAGGGCCTGCTTGAGAAATAAAAGAATATGGAAATCCATCAATACCAGGAGCGGAGTCATGGACTTGAGATAAAACAGTCTTAAGTTCGTCAAGCGAGAAAGGAGAATCAAATGGATCATTTGAAGGACTGATAGATGGAAAATTATTAGGAGTCGGAGGATCAGGAGGAGCAATCCTATCATAGAATGCTTTGGCAACCTCACTTGAAATAGGAGATATATTTTGAGGATTAAAACTGCGTCTATATCTATTGATATTTTTCCATACAGTAGAGATAGGAGTAAATGGAGAAAGAGAGGTACAAAAAGCAATCCATCCAGCTCGTTTTTTCTTTCTCAAAGTACATCTGGATTTAGCCAAGACCTGCTTGTACTTAATTAGGTTTTCAATAGTCATGCATTTACAATATGTCTTTTCTGCCTCATTTCGAGCCCTGATTACCAAAGTACACTCACTATCCCACCAAGGTGGAGAACTTATCTTTTTAGACGCGGCATTCTTTAGTGGAAAACAGCTGTCCGCAGAATTAGAAATAGCCTCAGAAAATTTAGAGTATGATTCCAAGGGGTTTGCTATATCAAATACTGGCAAAGCTTCAATATTTCTATCTAAGCTTTCAGCAAAACGATTCCATTTAGAATCACCTGCTTTAGGTAGTCTATACTTAAGGAGTGGTTTGATATTTCTTGATGGTGTAAACCTCTGGGGCATTTTAATAATAAGAGGGTAATGGTCGCTTCCATGAGTTAAATCCCATCTATCCCAGTGCAATGAACATGCTATGTCTAATGAGCAGATAGTCAAGTCAACACAGCTTTTACATTGATCTGGTCTAGTAAGTCGAGTTGCTCGGCCATCATTTAGCGTACATAGATCCAAATCATCCAAAATCTCAACCAGACCACTGCCAAATGAGTCACATTTTTCTGAACCCCAACGATAATGATGACAATTAAAATCTCCCATTACAATAAAAGGACCCTGTAGATTTGAAAAAATGTTTCTTATAATAGCTAAAATATCATTGTTAGGATGAGCTATGTACATGGAAACAATTGTAATTCCCTCCAGCCCAACAGCAACCACATTAATGTCATCACTATTAATCTGCAGAGGCACAATAAAATATGGAAATTTACTATTTACAAATAATGCACAGCCACCATAACCATCAGATCTATCTTTGCGTATACATCTGTACTGAGGGACACGAAAATGCTGATTAGGAGACAACCATGTCTCTGAAACAGCAAAGGCTGCTGGGCTGAACTTACCCAGCAAATAAGAAATTTCTTGTTTTTTATGTGAAACGCTCCTCACGTTCCACTGTAAAAAGGTCAGGGGATTTGGGTGGGCCATACTGTGTGAGAGATAAAAGAGTGTTGAATTTTTGGGCAACGTGGTCAGGTAAATTTGGAGTGCTACTGATGAAGGAAGATAATGTACTTATTAGGAAATCAATAAGTTCCGAGGTTTTATCCTCAGGCTTTTGAGGAGCGATAGCACAGCCATTCTGAGATGGCTCATATGAATAGTTATTGAGGAGTGAATTATGAGCCTGCCTATCAAACCCAGGTGAAAGAACTGGACGGGTCTTTGGGGAACGGGAAACAGTTTTTTTATATGATAAGTTCCTAATGGGAGAGAACTGAGAGGAGGGGGGAGGATGATTCTGAGAGTTAAGAGATTGAGAAGTTTTGACAACATTAGCAAAGCTTTTCTTAACTGGAGTAAATTGTTTACTAGCCTCTTGGAATGAGATGGAGTGTTCTGCCATGGCCTTCTTAATAGCTTTCTGTCTACCTAACTCAGGACAAGATTTGTTTGTGGCAAAGTGATTCCCTGAACAGAGAATGCAGAATGCATCCCTCTCATCAATATTGCAACTGTCCCCTGTATGGTTGTAACCACATCGGAAACAGCGAGGTTGAGATCTACACAGAATTTTGGTGTGACCAAATCTGCAACATGTGAAGCATTGAACTGTTGGATATGTGTAGAGTTCAACAGGTAGGGAAGAGTAGCAAATGAAAACCCTTTTAGGCAATAACTGTCCATCAAAGGTCACAACAACAGTTTGAGTTGGTTTCCATGTTGGTGTACCGTCTTCCATAACCTTACGGTTAATTCTTCGTACTTTTAAAATTCTGCCAAAGCCAGTGGGGACTTTCATAAACTCCATTACCTCTGAATCCGTCCAGTCACTAGGGACCTCACGGACTACACCCATTTTGGTAATGTTGAATGAAGGGATGGAGGCAGTAAGTTTGTTCCTACATAGCAAACTGTTTTCCAGAAACGAGTTAGCATCTTCTGGGGACTTAAATTCCACTGAAACCTTATTCCTGCCTACTTTCTTAATGCCATCCGGAAGTACATTACGAACATTGTTCTTTAAAAGCACAAGACCAAATTTAACTGGATGTAATGATGTCCCTGAGTCTCTGCTAGGTTCGCTGTGCGAAACATGGACAAGAAACGGAGCCTTATCCATGGCGGAATACTTCTGGCGACCAATATTTTTAGGGACTTTTGGCGTGGATTCATTAACTTCCCCATTTGTATCCTTCCTTTTACGTTCTTGGCGAGACGATTCCTCCATGTTAGAAGAACTTGAACTTGGAAGAGTCACAGTTAATATGGTAGGGAAAACATTAGGGTCCGGAGGGTCCGGAGGTTTCAAGTGGTTCTCATCCATGTTTTGAGAAAATTAAATTAAAAAGCAGACTTACCAATATCTAATGGACAAGCACAACGACAAATACAAACAAAAAAGCATCCAAAAAGCCCAAAAAAAAATGAAAAACTTCAGATTTTCGGAAGAAAAAAAAAAACGATCGCACGTGCACTCACTATTAACGCAACGCAGAAAAGTCGGTCTTTTTGTTGAAAAGAAACAACAAAAAAAGACAGCTGACTTTTGTATACATTGAATGACAGTTACGATTCTATAAACGTAATTTATAGCTGCTAATATTATAAAATCATTTATGTACTGTGAGCATTATTTTATATTTTTAAATATAAGTTTTGAATTTCAATATCAAATTTTGCTGATGCTTGTTTAAAAGTATAATTTGTGAGGAGTATTGTACTTTTTATGCTTTTTACCGAATTCTGTACGCACAATGGTAATGGAACGTAGATTACAAGCCAATAGCAAAACAGCAACATTTCGTTCATTCTTCGGGGTATGTTCCACAGCAATTTTATTATCAGAAAAAGTAGCAACATGACGCGGTGACAGGCAAGAGTTCTTAGTTTTGATGTCAAAAATAAAACCGGCCAAGTGCGATTTGGACTCGCGCACGAAGGGTTCCGTACCATTATCTATAAAAACGGCAAAAAAATCATGTTTGTTGTATGGGAGTGCACGGGTCCGACTCGCAGTTGGCCGGTTTTAGTATTTGTTGTTATAGCGGCAACAGAAATACATCATCTGTGAAATTTTTAACTGTCTAACTACCACGGTTCATGAGATACAGCCTGGTGACAGACGGACGGACAGCGAAGTCTTAGTAATAGGGTCCCGTTGGTTACCCTTTGGGTACGGAACCCTAAAAATGACGGTATGAGTATACTTGGACAGCACTTCTTTGATACTTTATGAGATCTAAAATGAATAATACACACAGGTGTTAGTGTGAAAAAGGGGTCGGGTTAAGTACAAAGGTAGTGCAGGATTGTTGACTTCGCCAAAAAAACAATTGGGATCAAATTGGGTGTCGAAGTGTATGGAGGTTACTTCAGTCATATCATAACTGCAATAATGTAATGTACAACGTTCTTCACATGTTTTAAAAGAAAGTTTGATAAGGTCTTTGCTGCTTATTATAGAGAAATTGGCAAGTTTTTAGAGCTAAAGTTTAAACGTTTTAAAGTTACGTCATACCTACATGAAAATAATTGACTTTATTTTTAAATATATGACAATGATTTGTACTCTACTCAATGAGTTCTAGACAATGACATCCCAAAAGCCAGGGTAAGAAAATTCGTCTCCTTTTTCAGAGATGGGATTGGGATTGATAAGTTTTCAATTTAATTCCTAATTCAATATTATTTCGTTTTGGGTTAACATTTTATAGTCCTTTCAGCCAGTTAATTTCAAAAATGTAAACAACAATGGCCGCCGAAAAATTGTCTCTGGTTTAGTGATGTACAAATCATTCGTCATAACTTGTCCCCTGACGTCATGTTGGCATCACTGCTTGTCAAACTTTTGCTGTCATGTTGTTTGTCAGTCAGATTTTTCAAAATCATTTGATAAATTATGTATTGTTATTGCCAAAGCCGTTGAAAAATAGTGCAAAAGAGATTGTGTTGAAGGTACGCCTTTTGTGAAAGAGAAAATGCAAACAATGCTCTGTGATTCACCTCGATCAGGTTCGATCTCGTGTCAGTCAGTAAAATAGGGATACCAGCATTAAACATAAAGCCAATTTTGTGGGCAAATAATAATTAGCTATTCGTCTGTCAAAAAAGTGCTGAAATTAATATTGAAGAAACTATTTTTCTTTCGCCTGCTTGCACCAAACAAATAAGTACAAAATCTGTTAAATCAAGTTAGCGCGTTGTTATTAAATAAATATATGTATTACCTACATTTTACTACTCGAACGTGTAAAGTCCAATAAAGTTCATTAAAGTTTCATTGTCATTTGAACACTTTTTTGACAGACTTATGATACGCTCGGGTTCTCCAGCCAACAGGGATTCACAAATATTTAAAACACTTCTAAATATATGTTTTCCAAACACTATTTATTGAAATAACTTGAACTGTTACACAAATGGATCACTGCAGCGTCACATCACAACATAGTCAGAAAGCAATACTCGAATGCCTCAACATTCGTAACACCAATCCTTTTATACTTCTGGTATGAATATGCATTACCTACGTAATACCATAGATCAAACTATGACTATTTACATGATATTGAATTAATAAATTAACAAGTAATAAATAAAGGAGCAAGACAAATACTACGCTCAATAGCTAATCAGTATTGTACTCGTCTAAATTACAAACAAAACAATTAAGCGTCTTATTATCCCTCAAGGTATCATGACAAGGAAATGCTTTATTATTGGTAATACTTATACTTTTGCAGGCATATCGGAAAAAAGCGTTCACATTAAGGCGCCTAGGCACGCCACCGTTTTAGTACAAAATTTGATAACCCGTTTCTCTGTTGTTTTTCATTATAGACTAACGGTATAGACCTCAATAGTTTAATACAGGCATTTACAAAGTCGCTATGTGGCTGAAATGTTATTTTTTTATATATGCACGATCTGAGGCAAGAAAACAACTTTGTATGTAAATCTGTCCAGCTTAATATCTTTAAAACAAAATTAATATTCAAAATTTTGGCAAAATGGTGCCTTTTAAAATACCAGCACCAGATGATGGAGGTCATATAGTTTGGTCTATTACGAGAAACAACAGAGAAACGGATTATTAAACTTTGTACTAAAACGGTGGCGTGCCTAGGCGCCTTAAGAGCCAGTCCACAAAATGACACTATCGAAGTTTCGGTAAATACGCTGCGTGACCTCTCATGACCCTCGAGCACGATGCGACGATGTTGCGAATAGCGCGACCTAGACGTATTGATGTTTGCATCTTTTATAAATATTATGATTTTTCAAAATTTAAAATAAAGTGGGTTGTTTGTTAGTATTTATGGTCAGAGTGTCGATAAGGGGGCACGAACTGTACTATTTTTTTTATTTTTGTCGGCCTGTCTTTAACTTAACTTATGTATTTATTCATTGCATTATGTAGGTATATACTTACAATGTTTTAATTTTTTACTTATGTTAGTATATATTTGGTTAGGCATTGTATTTATTTATGGTCTATTCAGTTTATTTATCAACTTATTTATTAATTGCATTATGTATAATAATATTCTTATTCCAATAAGACTTTATTTTATGCATATGTATAATTTATTATACTATATATTTTACGCATAAACATTTTTAATCTTGAATCTTGGTACCGTTTAAACCCGATAACCACTCAATGGATTTGGACGCGGTTCTTTTTTACCCTATTGTGTAGGTGTAGGTATTGCCTACAAGGTGAGGATGTGGGAGTGAAGGGGTAGTGAAATTAATGTGTGAGGATAATTTTTGTCAAGGTTTAAAAATAAATTAAAAGTTTCGTAAGATGTACATTTGTGTTTATATACATTGGAACAAAAATATATTGGTACCACAGTCAACAAATGGTTTAATACTGGGTGAAATTAAATCAACCGACCAAATTCATACTGGAGACTCGGTTAGTCACCAGAAACAAGGTTTAATGACCCACCAGGCGAAATTCGAAAAAAAATTTTTTTTGCCCCTTAGTGCCTGCACTAGGAATTGTAGTCCAACCAGTAAGGGAGTAAAAAATGTGTTTTTCGAAATTGGCTAAAAGGATTACCGAACCTAGTTATTGATCACTAACCGAGTCTCCAGTATGAATTTGGTCGGTTGATTTAATTTCATTATATATATATATATATATTTGCCGTAAGGGCATTGATCTTGTCTTTCTAGGGTCTATGATTTCTTGCAATACGCAATCATGGTAAAACCGAGTCAATTTAGGAAGCATTTTTCCTGCCAAAAAACATCATCTCTGAGTATCCTTACGACTTTCAACGGAAAATCCGAACCAGTCCATACAGCAAATAAACATACATTTAAACTAACACCAAAATATAAGATTATAAATATTCCGAAATAAATACTATTATTTTTGACAACAAACAAAATTGAAGTAGGAAAAAGTGTCGATCAATGATCAAAACTCTGCGATCGTATACGAGTATCGCGTACAGAGAGTCGAGACGCAGTATGGCGGGAAAAAACTGACATAGATCCTACCTGATTGAGCGCTCGCGCCGTACTGATCGGTGCGCGTTTGTGCATCGTAATTTATTGGAATTTGGAGTAAAGATAATGATGTTTTTGAGTCTAATTAAATAAAAGGAATGTCAACAAAATTACAGAATACAATTGAGAAAAGTCATAGGCTATTTTGAAATGCAATTTTGAATGTAAAATAAGCTGTATTCAATACAAAAACTCGTTGTATACTGGCTACATTAATTGGGAAAATTGACGGAATTCTTTTATTTTTTTGGGGATAATGTGATTATTTATACATATTCTGGTAAATGATGTCACAACAAATTTATATGTCTGATGTACTGGTATTTTTTTTTTAGCAAATTTATTGAAATTAATACACAGAATTCGATCCTTAAAGTTGACAATGTGATCAGTTTTTCGTAAACGAGGTGTGGGAGATTGATCACCACAAAAAATACAAAGTAGTATTTGGAATTGTGGTAAATTAACACACAATACGAAAGATTGGTCTATGTTTATCACGTATTAAACAGTATAAAAATCTTTCCTAAGATGATAAATTAGGCGCTTGAAAATTGAGATTACTTCAGGAAAGTGTAAGATGCCTCTTAAGTCGCCTGGAAATGATCGTCAAAAACGTAAAAAATGGGAGCTTGACTATTTAGAACCAACTTCGTCGACGTAGAACAAGAAATAAAAAATATAGTTTTAGTACAGAGATACATGTATAGATATTTATATCATTAGATCATACTTATTGTTAGCGAAATACAAATCAATAAATATTTGATATTTTTTATTTTTTCATTCTGTACATTTTATTTTTATTAAAGAAAAGTCAAATCGATATATAAACAAACGCAGTTTAGTAAATATATTATGAATGTGTAGTAGGGTGAATGCTACGTGAGCCATTGGCAACATGATATGCAGTGCTACCATTTCCTAAGCCAGGGGACTTCTTATAGTGAAAGGTCTGTAGTAATATTAACTGAATACTAAGAAGAAAATCGATATTTTGTATGACTTTCAGAAAAATTTAGCGGCCAGTATCATTTTACGAACTTGGACATAAAACTTTTTATCTTTTGGCATTATATGATTAAATGAGGTTACCTACTAAGAAAGTTATTTTAATCAGATTTCCGTTCAGAATATTTTGATGTTATCAAAAGAAATTTAAAAGTGAAAATCAGGCGCTACTGAGTTATCTTTATCCTTATCTCTCGTACCGAGCGGTACGCAATAATGGCGTCAGGTGGTCGACGACAGCTGTCTCTGCGTAAGTCGTGTGGTACAGGTAAGCTGTCAAACCGCATTTACCAACATTTGGTCGGCCATTTTGTGAACAATTTCATTCCTGTTTGGATTGCGTTCGAAGCACCGAAAACATCGATTCATAGCGTAATTATTATTCCAAAAAAAAATCTTTCAGGTTGTTGGGATGAGCTCAGAAATGAATTATTTTATTGAATTTTTATTTTAATAGCAAAATTTACAACATGATTGATAAATAATACAATAGATAATTCGGACTCTTCCGACGAATAATTTTCGTCTAATACAGACGACAACGATTAGAATAGGGAGTTTGAAATTTTAATACATTTACCTCTCATAAACAACTTGACACACAGTCTCTAAAAAAAGTTCGTCTGAAAGCGTACGAACGGTGGCGCAGCGACGTGGATGGTAGCAAAAATGCATTGAACCAAATTAAGACGTTATATCGTTACAATAAGATGCAATGTCAGTTATACGAAATCGTCATTCGATCTTGTCACGTCGTCGTAGCGGGGAAAAAATGCATCGCGGAATCTTTTTGAGCGAGCTTGTGAGTCTAGCTAGTTGATTATGAGAGGTAAATATTTTTACATAATTTATTACAATACAAGTTTTTTGAACCCCTAAAAGTGTGTTTACTTTTTATCTCGCCTCATTGGCCTTACTTTAGAGTACCTTAAGTAACTACTAAAGTGCGCAAAAGCCCTAAACGCGGCTTTCCGAAAATTTTATTAAGATGACAGAACTTATGGCCCGACTACGTACATTGCGGCCCGACCAAGGAGGTTTTGTGGCGGTACGTGACCTCACCGCTATGAAACCTCCTTGTGGCTGAAACTAACATGCGAGTGTGATTCACAGACGTGTAATATAGTAGCAGAACTAACATTAATAATAACGCATACCTATAGATTCGACGCGTGGCAATTTTAGCTCAATGAACTACGGGCTCTTTTAAATATAAATATTGCTTATTTCCAAACAAAATATATACTAGAGATTAGTTTAGGAATTAACAAATATGTTCCAAGCATAAGCCAGTCAAAACAACCCATTTTTATACGTTTCTTCGTACCATGAAGCCTAAATATAGCTTATTTTTTGTATGGAAACTTGCCAGGCTATTTGATCCTTATGTTTGTTCTGCTAATTAGTAATAATTATATGTCTGTGGTGTCATTGCGCCCCGGCCAAGGATTTTTCGTGCCGGTACGAGACCTCACCGCTATAAAACCTCTTTTGCCTGATGCATAAATAACCTCACATGCATGCGCGATGAACTGCTAGATTTCTTACACCATAATTTTGATAAATTAATGCAATATTTACTGTTTCTGGAACTCTACGATCCGAAATAGAATTACATCGCTCAAACTGTGAGTGAGTGAGAGATAGCACACTATTTTTTTAGTAAGAGCGATAGGGACGGCATAAATTTGAATTAACTATAAGATAACTTAAAATTAATTCGGACTGCGGGGTTAGTAAACCGTTTTATTCTGGGCAAAGCTGTCTGACAACAATGATCGAGTAATACTGAGCAACGAAAATGATGAACAATTTCATAGCAAAATCAAGAAAAGCTTACGACAAATTTTATCAAGTTCTTATGGATTGAAAAATAAGTAGATAACTATTGTATGAGTTTAGATAAAGTAGTGTATTGACCTCTTTATGTACCAGTTTTTTAAACTACTATAATATTATTCTTTATGACACTTTTTTTCTTTATCCAATATTTTAATAATGTAAAATAAATTACACAGTCACATCATCCACGGTTTCATTTAATCACTTTGCGGCTTTCGACACAACCTACAAGCTGGGACTAGATGCAAGGTTTAAAGTAAATCTTACAGACTTGACCCCTGCTAACCCGTTAATTTGAAAATTGATTGATGACAAAAATTTCAAGATACTTCGGGATTCTTTTTCCCGGATAAAAAGTATCATACGAAGTTTCGTGGCATAATAAAAGTTATTTTCTGTTCATTATGTATTCAAAGTTCCATCAAGTGCCAACAATCGACAATATCAGTATTATACGTCCTTTTCCGCCTATTACTTTAGCTCTAGCTTTCATCGTAAAATTTAACAATAAAATAGCAAGAAACCCGTTAAAAATAGTCGACATGTTTGTATCGAGTCACATCACTGTCTTATCAAGACAAGATAAATTTTGAAGAGACAAAAATAATGTTGGTCATTTGATGTTTTGCAATAAAACAAAAACTATCGCAGTTTTTTACTAATATTTGTGATTTCAAAGTTCATTGACTCATTAACTGTTATTGTTTTTGGAAAAAGATGGCTGAAAGGACTATACACAACATATCCAAATTTCAAATCTGTAACTCAGTCCGTCTGGAAATCTGACTAAATATATAATATACCCTAAAAAGTGGCAAATGTTTATCAATGATCTCATCATCTGTCCTTCTATTACCGTTGGCCAACATTTGGCATAATGTCGTCACATAGTTATTTTCTAATTGCAATATTTTGACAACGACTTCCTTCTGTTTGGCATAAAAATAAACCATATACATAAATTTCAAATGCAAAGGATAACTTGATTACTAAGCCTTAGGGAAGCAAATGATGTCACAAGTAAATGAAAAATATATCAATAAAATTAGACTGCACAAATAAAACTAACATTGGTTTAAGTAAAGATCACCAAGTAGTCTATATGTCGCAGCCAACTGGTTTAAATAGCTGATTGATTGCACGGCTACGTCATTATTTAAACAACTGCACTCAACCAAATGTATATTTTTGTACTTGAATCATTATACCGTGTAAAACGTTCAACGTGTTGGCTGCCCGAAGCCTAGCCCTTTACTAAGTTCGCATTCAAAACTAGTTTAGGTTAGGATAGAAGGTTAGGTGCCGCCATACATGACTTTCGGGGTTATTTTTATGACCACCCAGAAATACCATTTAATCAAAAGGCCAGCCCTTTCAGTTCTCTTGTTAACGTTGCGTTCGACTATTGGGCTAAGCATCCCTTAGCTGTTTAGTTGGATGCCGCTTTTTACCTAACAACCTAGCCATCTAGTCAGTTAGCTGATCCAACCAGTTGGCTGCAACATATATATATTACAAAAAAAAAACTTAACAAGTTAAATTTTCCATGCCGAATTCTGCAGCCGCCTCATTGCTGAAAGCGAAAATTTCGGCTATGGTAAGTATCAAGACTGCAACAGGTAAAAGTGAATATAATCATAATTTTTTAATGAGAAATTAGATATTGTGTTATTGAGGTTTATGGTCGCACAGACTTGGAATAATATTATTCTTTCAATTTGGTTCTTATTTCTTTTCATGTTATTTTTATCTTGAAACTTTACTTTCTCATTGCTTTTCCAGCAAAAATTTCTATGCACGCCACTGGTATGAGTGGACCTAAAGGAAATAACTGCATTTTCCCTATTTCCTTAATTCCCTTATATGAACAGTAACAAAATTTTCTTTCCCCAAAAATTTCTCCAAAGTTTTCGTTTTCCCAAAAGTTTCCCAGAACTAAACTTTTTTCACGAAATCGCGAAAAAAACCCAATCTGGAGACCCTGTCCAAATCATCCATCACCTGCATAAATGTGCTAAATTTCTAGCATATCTTTGGCTGAGAACAAGCGTTATTTCGTTCGGTCACCATTTTTCAGCTTCTTCAATTCATTCACTCAATAAAATCAGTCCGTTCGCGGCATTCCCTTGGAGCGGTGGTGTTATCGTTTCGTTTCGCTACTAAACGCGTTTTGGTGTGATTTGTGTTTGTTTTGTGGTTCACGATGGCTTACAACGGCAGTGGAGGCAAGAGACTCTGCACTGGAACCGATCTCGACGTAGAAAGGGTTAGTAAACGTTTTATACCAACATTTATAATGATATCTTATATCTACGCTCGCTCACTCTACATGCCATCGAAGATGGCCGTGTTTTGTCAATTTGTTCCATCATGTTTTACGTATTCCCTGACAAGTACCGCTTTATCTCCTAAATTAATGCCATCTAAAAGTATAATCAATGTGCCTTGTGAATTAAATCGATAGGGAAGCAGCCTGTCCCACGTTTCGGTGTTGATTGTGTGATTTTGAGGTTATTATTATTTATTATGAATCGCTTAAAATTTCTCTGAAAGATAAGAGATGTAATAAACCCGTTATCGATGTTTGTTTTCGTCCTTTGCGTTGTAACGTGTTGCTACAAGGCGTTTTTGTATGCGTTCTTATTGAGAGAATTCAGTGAATATTCTGCGTAGAATTAGACAGTTTTTACCGCGGATTCTTTGGCTGTACCTAACGTGGATACGAAAATAGAATAGCGGGCAGGCAGACACTGTCAATTATTCTGATTGACATAAAGTCGTTAGTGCATGCCTGCTTTAGTTTACGGTGTCTTTCAGTTAAAACAATGCTAGGATACCGGTTTTGTGTGCCAACAATCGCGGTTATCTCATTTTCCGTTTCTTTTCATCTACACAGCTCCATTTTAGGCCTGCGTTATTTACCAGGCGAAGTCTTTATTGAGAAATTTATGCCGCCATAATTTGGCGGCCAAATTGACCGCCCTACTATCGATAACTAATTTACATTAGGTACCCACCTGAAAGTGTGATTTGTTCGTTGATAGTATTGTGAACTGGATCTCCAGAATTTTTGAAATATCCCCAAATGTAACAAAAAATCCCCAAAATATACAATTTCAGAAACTTTTCCCCATGTACCTACCTATCTTAAAACTACCTATCTATTTATTTTTTATTAGTTATATTAAAATATATAAATTTTAACTTGCTGATAATTTTAATTAAAGACTGTATCACTTACACCAAAATTATTAAAATTTCCACCCACCCAACTTTTAATAAAAATTTAAAAGTTTTAAACAAATGGCCCTATCTATGGATTTTAAGAACACTCATATCGAAATTTTCTTCTTTAAAAAATTTCCCTTGGGCAGTAGTGTGAGTGGACATAGTGGAAATATCTGTATTTTCCCTATTTTCCCTATTTCCTAAATTTCCCTATTTCCCTAGTAGCAAAATTTTCTTCCCCGAAAATTTCCCCAGGCTTTTCTCGAAAAGTTCCCCAGAACTAAAAATTTCCCCAAAACTGCGAAATAAACCCCCAATCTGGAGAACTTTATTGTGAATGCAACAAAAGAATGTTTGAAGTTACTGATTGTTATGTTAAAGTTATGATTAAAGTCGTCCTTATGTCCCGCGAATTACTGTAGAATGTAAATGTATGATTGTGATCTAATTAATTTTTAGTTACCTACAATTTTATTTGAATTTTTATCTTAAGATTTTTGCAATTTTACAACTAATTAGATTACTATGTAATATTGTTGTAAATTACATTAGAAGGTTTACACGTTGCCGTTAGCGGTACTCTAGCAAGATCGGATGCGGTGCCCACGGACCTTCAGCGGTGCCGTTAATAGCGCTAGCTCAGATTACAGAACGGATACGGTGCCGTAAATATAAAAACAATATTCTTTTTGCCTATTATTTCTCTTAAAACTACAGGGGTAGCCTTGCTCCGCTTGTCGTTGTAAATAATTTTGTCATTTTGTTGAAAGACTCATAAAAGACGACAAAAAAAAAACGAAGAAAAACTTCAGACGTGGATTTGAACCCCAAAACATGGTTACTAAAACCTAGTAGTGCTCTCACCCACTACACCAACTATTCGATATCTGAAATGCCAAATCTAGCTAAGATAATACTAGTTTTTCACGTGATACTCATGTGCTCTATCGACGCACCGCATCCAATGGGACTTGGGTACCGCTAGCAGGAACGTATTCACTTCCTATTTTATTGACTGACTAGCCTTTGCCCGCAGCTTCGCCCGCGCTCTGTGAATCTTTGCCCCGTTTTCGGCCTAGGCGTTATTTTATTAACACCCCTTATAGCCTTGTTGACCACGTCACTACAATGATAATAAACAAAACCGCATCCAAATCCGTTCCGTGGTTCTCGAGCTAGAAAAGCATTTATTAAATCTTTGCCCCGTTTCCGGCTTTGGCGTTATTTTATGAACACCTCATAAAGCCTATGTGTTGAACATGGTTACTACGATGATAATAAAAAAACCGCATCCAAATTCGTCGAGTTGTTCTCGAGTTCTATTAAGCGTTTATTTAAATCTTTATCCCGTTTCTGGCTTAGAGCGTTATTTTATGAATACCCCTTATAGCCTATGTGTTGAACAGGGTCACTACGATGATAATAAAAAAAACTCATTCAAATCCGTTGAGCGGTTCTCGAGTTAAAACGGACAGACATGCAAAAATTCTAAAAATTGTTGGTTCAGCCTCAGTGCAGTATCAATAACTCATTTCATTTAAAATTTTGCGAAAATATTCAATGTACAGGCACGACTTTTTTACTACTTTATTATTAGTATATATAGAAGTAGATGGTAGGTATGCAGTTGTTTACGAAAAAACCAAACGATGCAATCATACATAATTATATGATTGGAAATCTATCTATAAACATCAGCCATCATTAGCTTCTATTTAATTGTTGCTGGCCACGGAGAATCTAGATAATTGCTTTTGATAATGTATCAAATGCAATATAACTTCCTATTCCAGTTAGTTGGCATGACAATTTTCTACGTTTAATTGCATGTCATGTTCTTAGGGCTCCGTCCGTCAAATAAAGCAAACCCTTTTAGCAAAACCTTGTACCATGATTGACTCAAATAGGCATGATGACCAAAATTTTTTTATTAGTCCGTCAATTAGATTATCGGAAAATATTGGACACGTATTTATATTCTTTTTTCAATTAAACAAAAATTTATGAAGATATAGCCCGCTGAAGTTCCACGTGACGTCACATCTAGGTACAATTTTACTTAGAAGTGACGTCATTTTCCCCCACTCCCAAACTGACGCGCTTTATCTCTGTAATTTTTTGTTTGATAGACAAAAGAAAAAATACGTGCCCAATATTTTTCGACAATCTAAATGGCGGACTAAATAGAATATTATCATAGTAATTGGTAACTATGCGACCTAAGTAAATTGAGAATTAGATGGTTATTCTGGGAACCTTACATACTTTTTCCCGCGTTTTTTTGTAGTATTTTATTATTAAATTAATTCTCTACACATTTATTAAATGCTATCATCCAGATACAAGGAAATACAAACCTAACCTTACCTAACCTTGGAGATTACTTTTTACGGTTCCGCGCCCAAAGAGCAAAACCGCTGTCTATCCGTCCGTATGTCACGGGTCTCTAGCTTGCAGACGGAATGAGTTCAGACCTGAAATTTGGATATTTTTTGTAAAATATCGATTCAAAACGGATCATCATCATTGGGTGCCATATTCATAATGAAGTTTGGAGGTCAGTAGGCTTCTCTGAAGCTTTTTAGTCCAGTCCACTCTTTGATGTCATCTATCCATTCCTGACGTTGACGTACTGGTGCTCTTTTTCTGGGAATCTTACCCTCGAGGATCAACCTTGAAAATTTGTACAGGGAACCTCTTTGCAAGTGCCCAAAAAAGGCGGTCTTTCTTTTCAAATTCACCGGATATGAAATTAAAATTAACTACTTTCAGGGGGTCCCATACGTGGAAAAGAGCCGACATCTTTCGTGGGTTGTCATTATCTATATCTGATAAAGTAGAGTAATAATGTATATTTTTAAGTAATAATATAAAGTACATTGTTCCGACATGAATCACCGAGTGATTGTCAGAGGTGCTTACAGTCCACGCCCTCGTACCTCCACGTTTCATCGACCATTATTACGTCCCGGCGTGTAGGCTGGTCAGCCTACAGGTTAACGTGCCGTCCGGAGCACGTAGACCATAAAATGTGCTCCTACGGGATTTGAATCCGCAATCTTAAGGTTAGTGGTCGACGAACCACTACACCCAATAGTAAGACCCGAAAGGAGAGACTGTACTTTCTGCAATGGTCTGAAAGAACATGTGTCTCGAATGGTCTATCGCCACACCAACAAGCCAACTCGAGTCAACAGACATTCCAATTCTATTCAGAAAACAATACCATTGAACTCATTACGAAAACAATTTTATTATCAAATACCCAACTAATAGACGGATAGTTCGCATTTAAAACCGAAGAAAAAATAATATTGAACGCAGCTGTTGTCATAAGTTTTGATCAAGCCGTGACTGCTCATGACGGAATTAAAAATAAAAACTTTTTTTTTTAAGCAACGGGCCTGAACTGAAAATCCTTTGTAGATAGTAAAAACGGTGATTTAAGACTCACGCGTGATTATGACGACACTGAAACTTCAAGCTCTCTGTCCCTAGTTTTATTACAATGATGATTGTGTTTTGAAAGATTAATTGCTGCTTTTCATTTAGCATTGGATTGTGAGTTTACTTCAAAGTGAAAATCAATTAGAAATCGCGAAAGTTGCCAAATTTTACGCGTTGCCGTCTAGAGCACGTTCCAGAAATGAAATTCTAAATTAATTTATGACTTTTTAAATCACTGTTAACAGACGACAGGCAGAAATGAAAACTATTTGAAATAATATGATCACCTACAAGTATTTTTACTCGTACATGTTACAAAAAACATCCTAATTTGCGTCCAAAATAAAAAAACATAATATCGATGCGTTTTCTAGTGCTAATATATTTTCTTAGTTCCAGAAAAAACTAGAAACAGTTTTTGCGAGCAGTTCCTTGGTCTATTTGCGATAGAACTCAAATTCTAAAACGAAATGGTCGATGTCAGCCAAGCTCACGAACAAAAGACAGACTAAAATAATATTAATATGCTAATATAATAAAATAAGGAAAAGAAAATATAATTTTCAGAAGTAGTAGAAACTTTTTATAGAAGAGAGTTTTAATTTTATTTATGTTATTATCTAGGATTTCAATAAATATTCTTAAAGTTTACGATATTTCTATACTGAAAGTGCTGTATAAGTATTTATGATAAAACACGGAACAGACAAAAGACTAAATTTACATAATATTGATATTTAAAGACCACTGGAACACTCGAACTGTCGACAGATGTTTTGCAACTTTATTCCAATTCCAGCGTTGGATATTAAATCAATTAGAGCAAACTTAAAGCGGTTCAGTCTTGGAATCCAGTTGGAATTGGCGCCAGTTGTCCAGGATATCAGGGAATGATGTAATTTTAAAGATAACAATTCGGATTCATTCAATTGATATTTGAATTTAGATTAATGGCGGAAAGTTGGCGGGAATGTTTGGGTTTGCCGCCTGGAAATGTTTTTCGTAATTCTTATTTTTTTTTAAGCTGCTTCGTGTTTTTTGTGTTCCTTCAAATCGAAAACCGTTATGGCAAGGCTACGTCCCATACGTCCCGGCAAATTATTAAAATCTTCGATGACCTCATAAATATTCATGTGCGGTTTTTAATAAAACGTAGGATTTTCAAGCACATTGAATACACTTTTCTTCTCCAAGGACTAATAAAGATCCGTATTTCACACAAAATTAATTGTAGTAACAATCATCTTTTCCCTTGTTTTGAAGAGAGACCTATTGACGGAATGGCGCGGCGCCATTGCATAAAAAAAAATCAAGGGCTTAAAACAATCGATCAAAGTTTGTTTTTGGACACTGACCCCGACAATTTAAACCAGACGCTACAGGATTACCGTGTCAAACCTAAATAACAATACAATCATTTCAAAATAATAAAAACCACCCACACTAACCTAGTCTCCAAAAATACTAGTAAACTCTGTCTTACGAACTGTCAAACGTACACGTCAAAGTCCGTTTGACATTTCCGAATGTTTCAAATGACTCACGCGCATCTAATATGCCAAGGGGGCGTGTCTATTTGCACTAGCCAAGGGATTCGGCGATCCTATTGGTCATCCATTTGTTAGTTCTTTCACGCCCTGCTTTTATGGAGATATTTGAAGGTTGAAGAGTTCCGTCACAAAATTTACTCGGTTGTTGTCATGGAGGAGTTGAGAATTACTCGTACCTTTTGTTTGCTTTTTTGTGGATCTTCTTTGATGATATAGCTGACTTGAGTAAAAACGAGATGAAGTAGTAAACATCAGATGAGGCTCGAACTTTTGTCGGGAATTCGATTAATAATTGATTTTTCGTCATGCGTTCTAAAAATATCCTGGGTTAGACTTCGCAAAAAAGTATACAATCTAAAAATTTGCAGTTCAAAACAGACAGCTTTGATAAATGACCACTTAGTATCTACAGCAACAGGTATTGTAGCGACGATAGCGCGATCTCTGTTCCTTTGAACTCAGCGTGAAATCAAATAACGCCCTTGTGAGCGTTCAGTATGTGCATTACTGGCTGGTGTATCAAGTATTTACACTTAATTCCGTGTACAGGTATGTTGAAAGAATTCAACGGTCTAGGATGGGTACATGGGTGTCGCAGTCGGCAGCGCACTTGCCGTGTAAGCAAGGGGTCGCAGGTTCAAATCCTGGCCCGAGGATTTTTTCAAGAATATTTGTATTACTTGAAATTTGTTTCCAATTTATAATGCACTCATATTTTAAATCTTAGCTTTGATAAAGGCTAAATGAGATAATTTCAGTTTTATTCAGTACAAGTTGTCAGGGATTCAACGTGTATTATAGGCTTCAAATAATCTCAAATTATAACTATTAAGGCATTTAATTAACAAGTTCTAAGAAGATCAAAGAGAGGCATCCGGAATTCCGGAATCTACGTTACGTTACCCTTAATTTTATTGCCAGAAGTTGTCAGTTTTGTCTACAAAGATAGCTTCGATATGTTTGAAATATTGCTATGATGACGATTTATATTTTGGTTTAGGCAAAGGAAATTTGGCTCAGTGACTAAGCAATGACGTCATAAGCTAAAGAATAGAAAAAAATATTAATAAAGATTTGGGCACTTTCTAAGTATTTTTTTCATTTTTTTTTTTATTTAAGTACTTTATTTATTTGGAGATATTAGATAATAATTATAAAAACTTTTTTTTTATATATTTCCGCCCTTGGCTTTGACTTCAAAGGCTTAAAAAATTATTATATAATTTGTTCATATATGTATGAACAGTAGCATTGCAGTAGTCATAAGAGAACCGGTGCAAATGTGTTAAATGTTTTTTTTTTATCATAACCAACAGGTGTTAGCATCATACTTTTTATTTTTTATATCCTTCATAATGTATATTTTAACGTAAAGTCATTCAAGTTGTAAACTTACCACATTTTGTTTCTATTTTATGCCTACGAATTATAAATAAAAAGGTAAAGTACACCCAATCTCATGAAGGCAAACATGTAGAGCAAATACATTTCGAAACAAAAAAAAAAACGGAAATTCCTCTCCAAAAATCGTTCTCAAACGAAAAACACGTGAGGAATCGCAATAAACAAGCCCCTCGAATTTATCTAAAGTATCCTAGTCCGAAAATAAAATTTAAAAGCATACTCCAGCCGCATGGGTTCATTAACATCACACCAGTAAATCATTCATCGGCCTATTTTTGTTCTTGACCATTTGATAGTAAGCCCGTGTCCATATTGAGATCTTAAAACTCGCGAATTGCGTACCGCAGCCATATAATTATGTGGGTGAGTTCTGTGCATAGTAGACCTCCAGCGGAGGGTTCAGGGAAAGAACACTTTGTCACATTGCCGGGAAGGGCTAAAATACTTGTGTGGATAAATTTAATTCGACATGCGACAGCGACATGCCAAAAGATTTGTGTTACAAAAGGTACGAACCAGGTTCGATAGTGTAGATTGAATTTAAATTCTCACAAACAAAAATTATTTGATTTACGTTTAATAAGTTAAATATTGGAATTCGGATTATCAGCTACAACAATAAAATCTCGATGGGGACAGTATACGTGGGACGCACTATAAGTTTCCGGAATGAATATGAAAAAATACTATTAAAGGTACAAAATTAATTTATTGTTTTTCAAAATAATCTCCCTTGGCGTCTATGCACTTTTTCATTCGATCAAACCAGTTTTGAAAACTTTTGTGCCACTCCCCTGTGGTGACCTCTGAAACGTGTTTTTCATACTCCTCGACAGCCTCTTCTGGTGATGAAAATCGTTGACCGCGTAATTGGTTCTTAATTTTTGGGAACAGAAAAAAGTCACAAGGTGCCAGGTCGGGACTGTATGCAGGATAAATAAAATAAATAAATAAAATATATTTATTTCTTTAACAAAAGTGGTACATAGTTATATATTGGTGGTTGTGACCTTTTATTAAGTGAAGAACACCTGTATTAAAAGAACACGCTCTTCCATATCCATAAAGTAATCGTACCAAATAAACTTACACTAAAATATTTATCTTAAATATAGTATGGATTAGTTTGGTTAAATTAATAATAATATTAGTAATAGTTTTTAAAGTGTAGTGTGTGCGAGTGTGTGAGTGTATGAGGGTGTGTGAGAGGGTGTGTAAGGGGGTGTGTGCGTTAAGGTGCATGTGTGTAAATGTGGTGTTAAAATTGTAATTAAATTATATACATTAAGTTAAGTTAGCCCTACGAAGTTGAGTTTTGGGATCGATTAGTATAATCACTAACCAAAGTAATTAATTAACCGTTGTATTTTATTATATTATTATATTATTTTACTATCTTAAATAGATCTTCGGTTTCATCGTAATTTAACGTTTTGAGCCACTTAGTTATGCGTTTTTTGGATTCATAATTTGTTAACCTGTCGATATCCAGTGTTTTATTGATTAGATTGTATAAATAAGTTGCTTGCGTTTTATATTGTCGATGTGCAAATGTAGTCATAACACTTTTAGTCACTGCGACAGCGTGTTTTCTACGTTTTAACAAACAGGACGGGTAAGGGGTTACGGTTTTTACATTTTTATGTGTTTTTAGAATCGCAAACAGGATATAAAGCTTGCGTACTGTCAACAGACCACAATCCAGGTACAGTTTGTGAGTGGGATATAATCGTGGTTTAAAATATGCTATCTTTAGAAGGGCTCTCTGAGATCGTTCCACTTCTAGGAATTTTACTTTAGTAGCACCCCCCCAAATGGGAATACAATAGATAAGTATAGACTGCGCTAGTGCTATATATATTGAATTAAGTAAGGGTTTAGATGCCACATAACGCAGTTTTATAAAGATCCAGATTAATTTTCGAATCCTACTGGTGATTGCCTCCAGATGTGAGTGCCAAGATAAATGTTGATCCATATGAATGCCAAGATATTTAATTGACGAGGTTTTATCAATAGTAGGACAACAACAGTTGTCATCTAATACGTCACAACTGTACTCATGGACGTTTATTTTGAATTGGGGTGGTGGCTGGGTAGATTTATTTATAGTGTAGCATATATACTTTGTTTTTAAGGCGTTTAAGGTAAGGAGGTTGTACTTTAGCCAAAGGTCTACCTGTGTAAGTCCCTTTTCAGTGTCTTTAAGGATAGACTGCCATGTTTTGCCTGTAAAGACAATAGCAGTATCGTCAGCGTATGAAAATACTTTGGCATTTTCTAATTGCATATTAAGCAAGTCGTTAATATAGATTAAAAAGAGAGTGGGTCCAAGTACACTCCCCTGGGGGACACCAAATCCAATGTTCGAGTACTCACTTGTATACAAACCCACTCTAACGCATTGTTTTCGATCAGTTAAATAATCTTTGAAAAGTGCTAGAGGGGTACCTCTTATACCAATGTTTTCCAGTTTTTGTACAAGAATGGGGACAGAGACGGTGTCAAATGCCTTCCTTAAGTCTAGGAATACCGTGAGACATTTGTTTCCTTTATCTAATTGTTCAACTAATAAGGTAGTTAAACCTGTAACGGCGTCTTCAGTCGATTTATTTTGTCTGAAACCAAACTGACACTCAGATATTATGTTATATTTATTAAGATAGCTAATAAATTGTTTATTGATAATTTTCTCAATAATTTTTGAAAATACTGTTAGTACAGATATCGGTCTATAGTTGCCAACATCGTCTCTGTCGCCACCCTTGTACACCGGTGTTACTATGGCTTTCTTTAGGGAAGAAGGGAAAACACCCGTGCTAAAACAAAGGTTAATGAAGTGAGTTATAATAGGCACCAGTTCATATTTAGCAAGTTTTAAAAAAGTTGTAGGAATTGCGTCCCATCCTGAAGCACTCGAGGATTTTAAGTTCATAAGGGTTCTTTCAACCTCTTCCACATCGGTGTTTAATAAAACAAAGGATGTAGGCTGGCTAAACGTAGCTTCAGTGTACTTTTTACTTATGAAGTTAGGGATAGGTGGGACAGTGATTTTGGATGCCAAGTCCTTTCCAACATTAACAAAATATTCGTTTACCGCGTTTATTGATTCGGCATAGGTTTTTTTAATATTAAGTAGCTGTGTATTATCAGTTTTAGATTGGTTTTGATAGGTAATATTTTTGATGGTATTCCACAGACTTTTAGGGTTTTTAGCAGATACTTCTAGTAAGTGTCTTTCGTATGTCCTTTTAAGCGATTTTAGTAGATTGTTGCAGTGGTTACGGTAACGTCTGTACGTCAGCTTTAGTATTTCGTTGTGAGGATCTTTATGTAATTTCATTTGCATTTTGTTCCTATTTCGGATACAGCGAAGCATACCAGGGGTTATCCACGGCTTAATTATACGCTTATTTTTAGAGATAGTTACAGTCCTCGTGTTCTCTTGCAGTGACTCAGTAACTATTTTAGTGAGGAGATCTACTAGCAAATTTGGATCGGTACAAAGAAGAAGTTGGGAAAGATTTTTCTTTGCTAAGCTTTGTATAGCTTCATTGAAGTCTACAATAGTTCTATGATTAGGAGGAGCAGAACTAGTTTTAAGTTTCGATAAAACCATAGCTATCATTGCGTGATCGGTTACAGTGGTATTTAACACGGCGATTTGTGCACTAGTCCTATTTTTATCTAGTTTAATCATAAAATGGTCAATACAGCTCTGTAGTCTAGTCGGTAATTTATGTCCAGGCATAATCCCAAAAGACGCTAACATGTTAAGGTAGTTGTGTCTGTTGTTTTCTTTATAAGCTACTTCATTTTCTTTGATTATTAGATTTATGTTTATATCTCCAGTTAAAGTTATTGTTTTATGAGTTTTTATGGTTTCTAAGTGTGAACGTAATGCATTTATGAATGATGCTGCATTATTGATTGACGGAGACCTGTAAATACCTAGCAAAATAAGATGCTCTAAATCTATTTGAAGACATGATGCATCTTGTAGTTTTATTTCTTTAGTGGTAGCTTTAAGTGTATTTTTAATAAAAGCAACTACACCATCATTTTGATTAAGGTGATTTGTGGAGAAATGCGCAGAGTAACCATCAAGGCCAGGGATAGGTTTACTTTGTTGCAGCCGGCATTCAGTCAGGATGATGATATCCGGTTTGAACTTTAGGCAAGTTAAATTTGTTTCTAAGTCATCCATGTTTCTGTATACACTTCTGATGTTTTGGCAAATAATAATGACGTCGTTGTTTTTAATTTGGAGGTATTTATGTAGTTCCTCAGTATCACAGTTGGTAGCAGACGCAATTTCAAATTTATCTAAGTCAGTTATAGTGTTAAGATTATTATTCATTATTAACTACTAGATAGATTGCTTTCTTAAACCAAGACAAATTTCGTGTTGCGATTATAGTTAAGGTAAGTTGTAGATAACGGCTTATTAGGTGTATAATTATACTTGTTATATTATAATATACAATATTATAGGTGTATAAGGGGTAAAGTATGTTGTAAGTGTGTGTGTTTATGTGCGAGTAAGTGTGTGAATTACATTTTAAGTTATGTTTAATTAGGAAAGACAAGTTGTCTAGAAAATAATAAATACTATTAACTAGTCATGGGGCGTTCACAAGCTGAATACATTGGGCCTCTGACTTGATATTGATAATCGGCGAGTTTTCGTCCTTTCGGAGATAAATTTTGCCATATGCCGTCCAGCAAAACTTGTATTTTCCACACTTCACGAGGTCTCGAGCTAAGAAGTGCAAGCGAGCTCCTTTGCTTGTAAGGTTTTCGGAGATGAATATAGGGACATCCTCGTCTCTGCGGAACCCCAAATGCTTTGTAGTCAATTTCGACTTATTTTTAAAATTAAAGTTTTTAGCCATTTTCATCAGACCAGTTTTTACCGCAGTTGATAATGTTTCAACCACAATTGGCGTGTTTTTTGGTCCATCCTTTTTTCCACGAACTCTGTAGATGTCAGTTATGTCTTTTTTGGCGATTTCATATCCCACAGTTTTTGATAAGTGGATAACCATTTCCAGCAAATCTTCTTTGGATTCTCCATCTTTCCGCGGCACATTTTTCATCTCCAAATTTTGTTTACGATTACACATCTGCAGATCTTCAATTTTGTTTTCAAGAACTGTGATTAATTCCTTATCCTCTCTTCTTTGCAGTTTCAAGGAATCAATTTGGTCTCTCATCTGTTTGTTTTGCTCTGTGAGGAGAGAAATGGAGTCCACAATTCCATGATTTGTATCCTGCACCTCCCTTAAGCCCGTCAGCATCTTATTAATTTTTACATCAGAATTAGCAAAATGAGCTGCCATTGACTTCATCATTTCATCCTTAAAAGTTTTGAAATCACTCATGGTAACGGAGTCCGCCCTCTTACGAGTAGTAACGAAAGTCGTCGGAGACGCGTACAAATCAGGTTCGGAGGGCGATTTCTCTATTGAGTTATTCATCGCCGATGAGTGATATTAGGACACACACTAAGAAGTAAGTTGTTTTGTTCACTGAGCCACGTCTATTTGATCCACCAGGCACCCATAAGAAAAAATAGGTGACTCTTAAAAAATGTGGTCAAGATTACAGTTCTGTATTTTGCTGCGCAGGAGTACCAGGAAAGTATAAAATCACAAGCGATAGTGTGGAGGTATGTAATATGTATGACCCTATTGCAGAAAATGTTATCCAAAAGTACCAGGCGAGAAGAGGTTGTATGAAGCAGATAAGTAGCGCTTGTCAAGGGTCTTCATAAAGTGGTGGCTATCGACGATTTCATATAAAATTTCTTTCCGTCCAATATAAGTCGACCTCTTGGTCTATGTGTGCAGTGGACTTTGTTAGAGGGTATTGTGTACACGTAGATCAGTAGCACACTTATGCGGATAAGCTTGCATATCTTGGTGTGTGTGTCGCAGATTGTATTTTATAAATATAGTTATCTCACCGCACTGGAGTCGGTAGGTAGATGGGTCCTTTACACACAAGTTGAGTGAGTGTGTGTAGTTTACTTGACGCAAAGTAATACACCTCCTCACAGCTGATGCACTCCTATTTTTCAACTTGAATTATTTAATAAAGATTCAATTTAGGAATAAAAATTAAACTCAAATAAGGTTTGTTGGCACGTCTACTCATAACAGAGGTCCGGGGGGAAGGATGACTCATGAGTTCTACATTTTTCGTCTTCAAAAAGTCGTTTGTCTGTCTGGCCGTGTGAGAACTAGCATTGTCGTGGTGCAGGATGATACGGCGTTTACGGTTATTTTTACGGAGTTCGTCAATAACTTCTGGCAAACAAATGGTCGTGTACCAGTCACTATTCACGGTACGACGATTCTCTAAAGCAACAGTAGCCACGTGTCCAGTTTTATTAAAAAAAGAAGCAATCATCCGCTTAGATGCACTTACACGCGCGCCACTTTGGTTGGTTTCGGCTCATCTTGAAAGACCCATACGCTCGATTGCTGCTTTGTTTTGGGATCGTAGCAATAAATCCATGTTTCGTCACCTGTTACTATGTCCCACACCAAATTTGACGCACCTTCGTTGAATCTGGTAAGCATGGCACTGCACCAAGTGACGCGGTTCGTTTTTTGAGCCTCGGTCAAGTTGTGTGGGATCCACCGCGAGCACAGCTTTCTCACACCCAAATGTTTGTGTAGGATTGATTGTATTTGACTCATGCCTATTTCTAAAGATGCGCGAATTTCATGGTAGGTCACATGCCTGTCTGTTTCAATCATACGGCGCACAGTATCGATGTTTTTGTTGGTCACAGCGGTGGACGGCCGACCATCGCGAGATTCGTCACTGAGATTGATACGACCACGCTTGAATTCTGGAAACCAGCTATAAACAGTCGTCTTGCATGGTGCTTCATTGCCAAAAGCTGTTTCAAGCCGAGCGATGCTCTGTTGAGCTGTCAAATTACACTTTAAATCGTAGAAAATCATACTACGAAAATTTTCCCGAGTTAAATCCATGTTGATGCAGACACACAATTTTTTAAATGGCGCCACAAGGTAAAAACAAAAGACAGTCAGATGAAACAAACTGCATTCTACAGCCAAAGAGTTCTATTTTCAAATGTTGCAATAAATTTTTAAATATTGTTTATGTAAGTGGCCAGTTCCGGAAACTTTTAGTGTTACCTATGTACTACTGTTGTGTCTAAGACTCCTTTTTACACTTCTGCCCCCTGATTTTGTATCGTAGAATCAGTTGCCAAACCGAGTACCTATCGTCGGAAACATACATACCCGCTTATCAAGTATACGTTCGTACTTGAAATGACGTCACAATTCGTAAATGGTTCAATACCCATAAGGTTAATTTGGAAGTTCATTTTTTATATGTTTTTGGTGAATAGAGCAACCATACATGGCAACCGACACTGAGTTACATAATAGGCCCGCTGACCCCAAAAAAGGAGTGTATTGTTTTCAGGGTTCAAGTGGGTATTTTTGTTAATTCCACCATAACTTCTTAATGCCTGAACCGATTTCGAATGTATTGTTTCAGGGTTCAAGTGGGTATTTTTCTTAATTCCACCATAACTTCTTAATGCCTGAACCGATTTCGAAGTGTGTGGTATCGTTAGAATCCTTATAGCATCCTGAGTGGAATAGGCTATAAATATACAAAAAAGTATTAAATATAAATAAATACTGAAACATATTAAAAAACACTACACGAAATAAAGTTTTAAATCAGATTTCAGTGCAGTTGGGAGCTGATAATAATAAAGAAAACCGCATCCTAATACGTATATCGGTTCTCGAGTTAAAACGGAACATACGTACCATCACCAAGGCTCCCGCCTATCCAGTTTCAAAACCTTATTGCTTGCATGTGGCGATCCCAGCTAGCCCCGCCTTTTGTTTTATTTACCAACAAGGACAAGATTTCAAAAGAAAAAACGTAAAATTAAGAAAAATATTGATAAAACAGTTAAAAAGGATGTGATAAGCCTTGGGAGCTGAGAGAAATCAAATCGATTAAAAACAAAATATACAGGAGTCCTCAGAGAGTGAGGTGAGTGTTCATTTTTATCCCCTCGGACTGATTTCATTACATCCACATTGGTCCGAGGAATTCCCATCGTGTCCTATACAGCTCGGATGCTCTTTCTCTCATTCATAACTTCTCAAAATTCTAAAGGAGCATTTGATCAATCATTTTTTTGGTGTGTCAGGATCGTAGCAGATGGAAATCTGTAGACTCTCTGCCTACCCCTTTGGGAGACAGGCGTGAGTATATGTATGTACCTAGTCGGTTCTTAAATACTGTCACTGGCCATTTATTTTAAAAATAGAACACCTAGAAAAAAAAATGAAATGGTGTTCGATTTTCAAATATTTTTTGATTAATAATCTGCCAAATCACAATTACATTCATTCATTTTTTACGATGGAGTGGACTCGCAAAGAGGACCGAGTAGCAGTAATTGCATTGCATCCTTGCGGCCATCCACCGAAGACGATATTCAACTTGCCTCAAAAATTAAAAATCACGAAGAGGTTCGTGTACCGTACCATCAAGAGGTACAATGAAACCTCTAGTGTCGATGACGAGAAAAGAACTGGCAGACCCCGTTCCGTTAGGACTCCAGGGGTCATCAAAGCAATCAAGGCGCTACCTGGGACTACGAGCTTACCGAAAAAAGAGTGGACATCTTCTGAACGCGCGTCTGATAGCTATGAGAGCCAAAAAATGCAAAGTTTTGCTAAAGCGGTACGCAAGAAACAGACACCGCGATATCCTGTTTACAGACGAGAAAATCGAAGAGAAGTACAACAAACAAAATGACAGGGTGTACGCTACCAGCTCTGCGGCCGCTGGAAATGCCATTCCTAGAGTGCAGCACGGCCATCATCCATCCTCAGTCATGACTTGGTTGGGAGTGTCCTACTATGGCCCTACTGAAGTGCATTTTTGTGAAAAAGGTGTCAAAACCAGTGCAAAAGTGTACCAAGACACGGTTTTAGATCGCATAGTAAAAGATCTGCCCCAGACACTTTTTGGAGGACGGCCATTTGTGTTTCAACAGGACTCCGCACCTGCTCATAAGGTCAAAACAACTCAGGAGTGGTTCGAGCGCCAGAATATCGAGCTAATAAGGCATCAAGATTGGCCCTCATCTAGCCCTGACCTCAATCCACTGCATTACAAAATTTGGCAGGAATTGGAGGAGAAGGTCTGTTCTAAACCTCACAAAAATTTGAGCAGCCTAAAGTCATCATTGATTAAAGCAGTGGCCGATATCGACATGAATATGGTCCGTGCTGCTATTGATGATTGGCCGCGAAGATTGAAGGCTTGTGTGAAAAATGGTGGCAATCATTTTGAATAAATTTTGTGTTTAATGTAAGCTAATTAAATTACCTTTTTTTTTAAAAAACCTTTTTTTGAATATTATGACTAGTTTTCATTTTATAGCCAAGTTTGTTTTTTGTTGACAGAATTTAAGCACCGACTAGGTATGTATGTATGTAGAGTTTATGAGAGACACTTTATGGCGTTTTTTGGGTCCATCAGAGTCCATCGGTCACTTAAGTTAGATTATTTATTAGTCGGACTATTGGTAGACAAACACTAGCAGAGTGCCCTAAGGTGGTCAGGCGGGAACCTCGCTGACTGTACATACATATCTACATACAGACAGACGGATAGACAAAAATAAAAAAAATAGTTTTGGCTTCAACAATACATACAATAAACGTATATTCTATTCTAATACTAGTAACCCATTTCATTATAAAAATTGAATAAATAGTCAATGTAGACATGACTTTTTAACTACTTTATTATTAGTATCTCGATATTCTCTATTTTCCCAGCACCATAATCAAACAATCCAAATTCCATTCTGTACAATCCAATGATGCCAACAAATTCCATATGAAATGAGCCCCTAATTTATGACGTTGGCATTATTCCTGCCAAATCGCAACTAATCCCGCTCTTCAGTTCGAACGCTGCCTTACATCATCCGCGCGTCAGAAGATGGTGTTTCTTTGATGCCAGCGGGCTGGATTACACCTGACGGGTACTTGGAGATTTGGAAATAGCTGAGTTATGGCCGGTTTTACGTTTGAGAATACTTTGTTGGCTGGTCAGACAATCGCAGCGCCCCAGTTCACGTCCTGTCCAAATTAGAGGAATTCGATTATTGTCATTGTCGGCTGTTGGTGGAACTTATCATCACGCAAAAAACACGTGCTAAAAATTTAAACATTAAAAAATTATTTAGAGTGCATTGCAAACTAGAAAAGATCAATTAGAAACGAACCTGAAGTAGCTAAGGCATTAGGTACTTACTTGCCAGAGATCGCAGGTTCGAATACTAGCCCGAATATTTTCTCAATTTATTTGTCTTGAAATTTGTTTCTAAAAGATCTTCTCTAGTTTTTAATGCACTCCATCCATCCATCAGCCTGTTTCGTCCACTGCTGGACATAGGCCTTTCCAGGATTTCGCCACTCTTGGCGGTTCTCCTGGAAGAAATGCCCATACTCACACACGCTGGGCAGGCGGGTTGGTGAGCGCGGTGCCGAAACCCTTGCACCAGTGACGCCGCTGCCCGTCACCAGTCTATTTTATATAAGAGCCGGCAATTGGGGATGGATATACCGCCATCCATCGGTCCCAGGCAATGGTGGGCCGCATGGTTTTGCCTGAGAGCTGTCCTCTTACTCTCCCCCGAATAACTTCGGGAGGATTTGCGAGTAAGAGTAAGTACCTCCACAGTCGAGCCCGGCATCAGCTCTACCACCTATTAATGCACTCTAGTCTAAATAATGTTTATCTAACCTCATATCGTAAAATCTTCATTACGAACTCAAAACTACTGGCATAATGAAAAATATTTTTCATGAACGTCTCTAAAACACAAAAAAAAATTATAGTATAGGTCTCCGAACAACATAATGCTATAAAATAACTTTTTCTGAGATTACAGTACATGTGATACTAACTAGGAAGGCAAAGGGAACTTAGCCCATACAGCCATGTCTGAGGTTTAATATCAAATACCAATGAGGTTTTTATATAATGTTCTCCAATACGTACAAAACAGAAACGAGGTTACAGTTAAATTTTATTTTTGGCCAGGTATTGTCTATGGCTTACGGCGCGTTGGACTCGGTCTGTCAATGAATGAACTGTTTGTTGCGCCATAGTTTTCGAGGAAATGTATTTACTTCTTACTGTGATTTTATGGGTCAAAATAATTATGTTGCCCTAAAATTACTGACAGCAGGGATGGTGATGATATTTCACTCCACCTCACATTCTGGAAATAACGACGGAAATTACGAACACTTTTAGAACAAGGTTTTACAAGAATAATCAAAAATGGCTAACGACAAATGTACAAAAATTATAAAAACAGGTTAGTAGGCATGAGTTTAGATAAAGAAGTATATGAAATTATACATAACTAGGTATTAAACACTCGTGTACTTTTAAAAAACTCGCCTACGACTCGTTTTTTAAACTGATACTCGTGCTTTTAATAACCTTTTTATGTACCAGTTCCATAAAGTATACTATTATAGTATCCGAAGCGATGGTTTTCGATATCTAATAATAAAGTAGTAAATCTGTACATTGAATATTGTTTTGATGAATTGGGTTATTTTATTGGTGTTGTACTGAAGTCAAATCTACCATTTATATCTGTATGTAGGTATTTTCCGCTTTAACTCAAGAACCCCTTAAACGATCTAGATGCGGTTTTCTTTATTATTATCGTAGTGACACTGGTCAACATATAGGCTATAAGTGTAAGTGTTCATAAAATAACTCCCAAGCCGAAAACGTGGCAGAGATTGAATAAACCGGGCGGTGCCGCACGCGAAGGCTTGTAAATCATAAAATCAATGTACAAAACATCATTTATAAATAATCTTATTTTAAATAAGAGCCTTCTTTAATGCTTCTGTCGTCGACTCGTGGACACGTCGTAAAATTTTCTATATCATGCATGAAGTATGAAATGAGAATTTTACGATAGTCTTTCAATAAAGAATATAAAATAAGATGCTGGTGATCATAAATTCGGGAGCCGAGCGAAGCGAAGCGGACCCCTTAAGGCTTCTCCCAACGCCAACGACGAGTTGAGTAACGTTGCACCGCTTTGTACGGTAACTAAAGCATTTTTTTTAATTATTGTAGTTTTTTTTAACTTTATTAATTTGCACGGACTGTTTTGAACTGAAAAAAACACACTTCACTTTGCTTTTTTTTTGGATGCAGTGAATTTTTCTCTATCAGGCTTTGGGCTATGTTATCATCTTGGAAAAAGCCTCCTCGATACCGTATGTTTTTTTCAGAACCTCATCTACGAGGGGTGGCTGAAAAGTAATCTACCTGACTATGAAAGAAAATACATGGATTAATAATTTATTTTTTATTTTTCAATATAGTCCCCTGCAACTGAAATGCACTTACGACATTTGTCAATAAGTGACAGCATACCATTAAAATAATTATTATTATTTTGTTCGTCAAAATAGTCATTCACAGCGTCCTTCATCTCTTCGTCTGTTGAAAATCTGCGCCCTCTCAAATTTTTCTTTAAATTTTTAAATAAGAAGTAGTCAGAGGGAGCCAGGTCTGGACTATAGGGTGGGTGGTTGATCTCTGTAAAGCCGTTTTTTGTCAGAGATGACCGCGCCTTAAAGGCCGTGTGCGCGGGTGCATTATCATGCAAAATCAAAACGCCTTTGCTAAGTTTGCCCCTCCTGTCTTCTTTTATTTTTTTGCGTAGCTGGTCAAGTAAGTTCGCATAGTATTCAGCATTCATCGTGGTGTTTTTTGGCAGGTAATCTATCATAAGAATCCCCTCAACATCCCAAAAAATGGTTGCCATTAGTTTGCCCGCTGACAGCCGGACCTTAAACTTCCTTGGTGGTTTTTCCCCTTTAAATTTCCATTGCATCGATTCTTGTTTGCTTTCGGGATCCCACTGACGAATCCAAGTTTCATCACAGGTCACTATTCGCAAGATAGTTTCTTCCTCTTTATCCTTTACCTAGTCTAAAAATGACTGACAACATTCCACATGCCTTTGCTTATCAAACGGGGTCAACATTTTAGGCACCCAACGTGCGCTCACCTTGGACATTCCCAAATGTTCATGAATTATTTCATGAACTCGTTCCTTGCTAATGCCAACATCTCTAGCTATTTCCCACTGCTTAATTCGCCGATCGGCAAGGATCAGTTTCTTCACTTTTTCCACATTATCTGCGGTAACTGCAGAAATGGGCCTTCCACTACGGGGATCGTCTTCTAAGCTCACACGGCCTTGTTTAAACTGCTTTGACCAAAACTTTATTACAAATTCGGAAGGACATGAATCTCCGAACACCTTAAACATGCGCTCTCGGATCTGCGTCGGCGTATTCCCTTCTTTACCGAGGAATTTAATCACAGCGCGATACTCAATTTTATCCATTTTTAATTTTATTGCAACTTGATAAAAACGAAGACGCGCCAAAAAAAATTGAACTCGTAGAAACAAATAAGTGTCATAATTTTTAAAAAAGGAATAAACAAAGAATACGAGAATATAGTGGCCAGTAACATTTTTTAAACTTTCTTTAACAAAGGAGATTTTATATCAGCCACCCCTCGTATATTATTTAAGTTTGGGAGTAATACTGTTTCAAAATCATTTTTTTACTACCTATGTCGTAGTATAGTGAAACCGGTTAGGCATAATAGATTGTGTTTTCCTTATAACAATTTCAGCTAAGCTCAGAATAATTGAACGAGCAAGCGAGTTCTCCGAGTCTACTTGAACAATCTGGCGTTTGTATGTATGTATGAATGTTCGATGATAACTCGAGTATCGTTGATCGGAATGTCATGAAATTTGGCAGGCGAGTAAATAAGGCAAAAAGAATTTTTCAGTTCAAACATGAGCCAAATCGGTCAAGCGCGAATCGGGCGCACGCGAGTTCACAGTTCGGGGCGAACTACTAGTAACCCTGTTTCTATGGTGAACTGAATGACTTATAATTCTCTGCCTCCGCTGAAAAACGATTTAGCCCAAAAACCCAACTTTACAGGAGAGCCGAAAATCGATATTAATTGCGTAAAAAATATTTTTTGCAAACCATTCCACATTTTGTACACAAAATCAAAGAGTCGTGGGGATAACATCAAGTATTATCCGAGTATGGGCATTTCTTCCAGGAGGACCGCCAAGAGTGGCGAAATCCTGGAAAGGCCTATGTCCAGCAGTGGACGAAACAGGCTGATGGATGGATGGATTATCCGTTTAGTCCCTAGAAAACATAAAATCTTAGAGATATATCGTTCAAAAGCTTAATTGAACTATTTGGCACCAAAAAAATGATGCATTATTAAATGCACTGTGATTTAAGTTGAGTTTATGCCTTAAGGCGTAGTAGGTCGATCGCACAGCGAAAGTGATAATCATGTCTGAAAAAGCGCGCGTTTGAACAGTGCGGTAAATCAAGAAAAGAGTGGATAATGCTGTTTTTCAATGAATAAAATTAAATATAAAGTGCGTTTAAAAAAAATCTATGTGCTATCGTTAAGATAATGGATTTATATGTTTAAAACAGTAAACATTATTATTTTTACTTAATTAGTTTAGACAGACTGCTTGTTTGAAATGAAAAAATAGCCTTCTCGTTGCAATTTTTTTAGATCGAGCCAATTTTTTTTCATCGTGTTTTGGGCTGTAACATCGCCTTGGAAAAGGCTTTGTTTATAACATGTATTTATTTCAGAACGTTATCTATTATAGTTTGGTAGTACTATTTGTTCAAAAACTCCGTTTTTACTACCTGTGTCGTCCTAAACATAATAAAATAACAAATAATGAAACGTGAAAATCAAATTTTATACTTATGCCTTATTCCACAAAATGTCATATTTCATTATGCGTCGAACTCTTTTAAAAACAATTGCGTACCGCAAAAAAAAAATACATAAACCATTTTGTCATATTTATCCCCGGTGTTATTAAAGATATCGAAATTCCAGTTAGACCATTGTGTAGAGCTAAAAAAAAACTCAGCAAAGTGGTTAAAAAAAATCTGATTTTGGACCGAAGTCGAGTTAAACCGTTATTCACCCACATAATACCTAGTTCCTTGTAAGTTGATCGTCACAACGATATCTTCATAGACTTTCGCTCGTTTTTCAACACAACATAGGACTCATTTATAGATGCGTCAATCATTCTGTCTTTGATCGACGGAGAATGTTTTCTCATCAATGATTATCTCATCACTCACATCGTAGATATGAGAATTTGATTGAAAAGTGCTTTTAACTTTTTACGAAGTGTTTCTTACCCAACAGAAACCATTATTGGCTCTGTTGGCCAGTTGTTTTTTGCTCAGGCGTAACTAGGAAGGGGCCAGGGGGGCATATCCCCCCTAGAGTATTGTCTGCCCCATAAATACAGATGATATTAAATTAAATTTATATAATTGCGGTATAGAAAATCAGAAAAGAAAATCTGGATCTGAGGAGCTCTGAACCGGGATTCGAACCCAGCACCTCTCGCTTACCGGGTGGTTGCTCTACCAACTGAGCTATCCAGTTCTCAACATGACCTGCGAGTTTACGCTTGTGCTTTCCCATACGGCAACGATATGTGTAGGTACTTCACTTAATAGTGAGCCTCTTGGCGTCTAGAGGACGCTAGTGTATTCAAGACAGATGATATTGATGTAAAAAGAGGTCTTGTCCAGATTTGTCGTGTTTATTGGTTTGTGTGATACCTTTGTATGGAGGGTTATCTCTATTTATCTTATTACGATCACATTATTGAGAACAGAAACTTGTTGGAGCCGGGGGCCGGAGCCTCCCCAGTTAAGAAACCTAGTTACGCCAATTCTCGGGTAGTTATTTGTTACATTTGAAAAATATAAAATCTTTGCACGGAAATTGCACCTGGGGAGACGTGCGATTAACTGACTAGGCTATCGAACCTTTATACTGGGTGTAAATAGACTGCTACCATTAAATGAAGCCACATATTCTACCGACCCTACTGAACCATTTTTCCCAAGAATCATACCCGCGGACACTCTTAGTTTGGAAAATAATTGAGTTCCAAACAAAAATGCGTGAACCCTAACGCACCGACATACGGGCGAGTTTAGAGAGAGCGTCATCCTAAAAACAGCTTCAGGTTTCACGGACGACGCTCTCTCTCTAAACTCGCCCGTATGTCGGTGCGTTAGGGTTCACGCATTTTTGTTTGGAACTCAATTATTTCCTGAACTAAGGGTGTCTGATTTTTGTGTGTATGATTTTTTGGAAAAGTAGTTCAGTAGGGTCGATAGAATATGTGATTTCATTTAATCCTAGCACTCTATTTACCAGGTGGTAGAGCTGATGCCGGGCTCGACTGTGGGGGTACCACCATCTTACTCGCAAATCCTCCCGAAGTTATTCGGGGGAGAGTAAGAGAACAGCTCTCAGGCAAAACCAGGAGGCGGCCCACCATTGCCTGGGACCGATGGATGGCGGTATATCCATTTCCAATTGCCGGGCCTTATATAAAACAGACTAGTGACGGGCAGCGGCGTCACTGGTGCGAGGGTTTCGGCACCGCGCTCACCAACCCACCAACCCGCCTGCCCAGCGCGTTTGAGTATGGGCATTTCTTCCTGGAGGACCTCCAAGAGTGGCGAAATCCTGGAAAGGCCTATGTCCAGCAGTGGACGAAACAGGCTGATGGATGGATGGATGGACTCTATTTACACCCGGTACACTTATAGACATATGTGCCTACATGTGTTGTAGGTTAATTTTGTGCACTTGTAAGTTTTAGTCTTCTGCACGCATCTATTTTGTTTCCGTGTAGTCCTAAAAGAACTGGCTGATTCTCTACATAAAAGGAAGTCTAATTGTTAGACTGGACCATAATCTATACCGCTGCTAAGTCTCATCGCGATCCGTTAGTTGGTTGCGAAGTTATTAGTTAACAAACCGACAAACCGTGCAATTTTTGAAGGGAGAGCTCATAAACAAGTTAACAGTAAACAAAATCTTTTAATTAGCTTTACTCAAGGTGGGTAGTTGACTTTTTTATTATGATTGTAAAATTTGTTTATCGGGAAAAATAATATGCGAAACCCTAAATTAGGAAAGTACCCCATATTTATTACACAATTTTCTGGGATTATACTTTCGCTTCGTTAACTTTTCATCTAAATTATGGCAAAAGCCGCAAAAGCAAAAGCTGTACAGAATATAATTATATGATAAAAATCTGCGGATCTCTAAAAACTTGTACGTGTTCCTGTTTTTTTGGATTCCAATAAAATATGCAAAAATTGAAAAAAAATATGGTTCCGTTGTTTCTTTATAAAACATTTGGAGATTTGTAGTTTCTGCCCGCCCCCCTAAGTAACAAGCTTGTGTATATTGTATACAAGCATGACATTCCTCAGTGGTCTAGTGGTACGAAGGTCTCGACCATTAATCTTCAGGATTCAAATCCTGAAGAGGCACATTTGTGTCCGGTTTGCGTACTTCGAAAGGCACGGTTAGCTGTGAGTCCATATTTGTGTGCGAAGTACGGGGCTCACCACCCATCACGCTGAGATGTAATAATCGTCGGTAAAACGTGGGTGTACGAGTGTTGACGGAGTCCATTATCTGAGACACCTCTGACACCCCCCGGGGATTCATGTCGTGACGATTTATTTTGTTAAATGTTCCTATCTGTTGTTTAAAAGCAAGCACTCAAACGCAGGAACTCTAATATGATTTAGCACATTAAATAGATAGGGTAAACGCATTCCGTAATTTCGATCTAAACATTCCGCCATTAAATCTGACGATCGAAAGTTCATTTATTATTATTAGCGTAAATAACTTAGTTCTGTTTTATCTATGATTGCTGCCTCGTTGGCTGGCGCCAATAACGCGGGCTGACTGCCGGTTTGCTTGCTAAGGAACCCTTAATACTCACATGGTTACGACATATGTCCTGGAGAGGGTGCTAGAGCTGATGCCGGGCTCGACTGTGGAGGTACCACCATCTTACTCGCAAATCCTCCCGAAGTTATTCGGGGAAGAGTAAGAGAACAGCTCTTAGGCAAAACTAGGCGGCCCACAATTGCCTGGGACCGATGGATGGCGGTATATCTGTCGCAGGCATCTGGTTAAATTCAGTGACTTAACTAAATGGCTAGGCTTTTGAATTAAATGGTGGTCATAAAAAAATAACCACGAAGGTTAGGTATAGCGACTCGCCATACCTAACCTTCTAACCTAAGCTACCGCCTCTCTTCTGCCTGATTTAACAAAACGCCTGATTTAACCAAATGCCCGCGACATATCGCCCGAGCTACGGCGATAGGGTCCACCACCCGTCACGCTGACGTTATAATCGTCGGTGAAACATGGGTGTACGTCAACTACAATTTGCATTTAGCTCAGTTTTTAAGTTTAGGTCCATGCCCCAGACAGAAATACGAAGTAACGGTATCATTACAGTTAAATTTATTGACGGTACCTTAATCAATAAGCAATCACTTGTGCCCGAACTAAATTAAACTAATTTATATGTTCTATTTTATACCTCTACCCTACTCACCTGGAAATCCTTATCTTTACGTAAATCCCGGGATTTAAACTGATTGCGAACATTTATTGATAGCGGATTTAGTGATACATCGTCACGACATGAATCCCCGAGGGGCTGTCAGAGTATGTAGTCTGAAATGCAAGTCACAGTCCCACGTTTCACCGACGATTATTACACCCCAGCGTAGGCGGTGAGCCCCTAATAGCCTTCCGAAGCCGGGGCTTCCATTTGACTACTTTGATCCAATTACTAGCTCATAGAGGCGGTTGATAATAAGGCTGAGATTCAAAGTGCATTTTGAGTCCGAACTCAATCTTACAAACGTCAAAAAGCGACGTGATCTCATGCTCAACACATATTTCAAATTCAGAAACGCGCATTTTGCGACTCATCTCTAACTCTGGCTAAGCTGAGAATGAGACGGGCTGAGTCCTCGATATCGGACACTCAGCGCTACATCTACAAATCACAAAAATTACGTTTCTTTTGTTTCACTTACTCATTTGAACTTTGGATGTCCCGTCTTTATCTAGTAACCATCTTATTTGAATTGTGAACTCGGCTAAGCACAACAGAATTAAAAGCCCAAACTTGTCTGTGAATATTATTATTAGAGTGCATTACAAACCAGACAAGATAAATTAGATAAATTGTCTGTGAATACTAAATTAGTGAGTTGCAGTCCTGAGCATGAGCTTCAAACTCTGCTTAGCCACGTAGAGTTGTGCTCAAACGACGGCACTGTGAATCTCAGCCTAAGACTGTGGGTCCGGTGAATAACGGTATAACTCGACTAAGACCCTAAATGAGATTTTTTTACCACTTTGCTCGGTTTTTTTTTCTACAAAATGGTCTAACTGGAATTTTGATATGTTTAAAAACACCGGAGATAGGACATAGGACAAAATGGTTTAAGTAATTTTTTTGGCGGTACATAGTAGTTTAAAAAGAGTAAGACGCGTACCACTAATTTGTGAAATTGGATGTAACTTGAATTAAATCGATTTTCAAGTTTCTTTTTTTTTTGTTTACTTTATATGGCAAAAGGTACAACTCGACTTAAATCATAATTCACTTAACAATGCATTTTTTTTTTTGGTGCCAACTGATTTAATTCAGCTTCTGAACGATATATCTCTGAGATGGTATGTTTTCTAAGGGCTGAACGGATACACAGCTGCATGACCCTTTGATTTTGTTGAAGAAATGTAAATGGTTGGCAAACATTTTTTTTTTGTGCAAAAAAAAAGTTTTTCTGCTCCTGTATTATCGGGTTTTTTGAGTTAAATCGTTATTCACCGGAGGCACAGTTAGTGAAAAAATTTGTTGGTTACTCTTGTTCAGTACGATCTGTTAAATATGTGGTTACAGTACACAGCACTCTGTTTATATCCTTTTTAAGGCGCTGTAAAAGTTTCTATTCCATTGCAATAAGGTCTAGTTTTGCTCTAACTTTTACATAATTTATACAAGTCTTGTTCAATATTATGTTGGCTCGTAATGCCTTTGGTGCCTCGTTTGTGTTTGTCACGGTATTTGGGCGAGTTGACTCTCCTTACGCCTGTCTGTCATTTGAAAATTGTTTTTGGTTGAGAGTTATGTACAACTTGAAATAAGAACTGCTAATAGGTAGCCTGTCGTGCCGGCTTCCGGACATATGTAGCGGGGAAATGAGAATATCCGGGATTTTGTATTTGCAAACATAATTTTGGATTAATTTTTTCTTTCCAAATGACAAAAATATAATTTTGATTTATTAAAAGTGCGAACATACTCGTAACTTAAACCATAAGCTTAAAAAACCGTGCAAAAATTCTTTTTCAGCATTAAAACCGAAAATAATTTGGAAATTCTTTAACTGTTGTAATGGCTCTTCACTTGGAAATAGACTATAGTTCGCCTCTGTACGCCTATGTGCAATTAAGAATTTTATTATTATTATTATCGTTTGTTTGCTGGGGATGGACCGTTCCCTGGGCAGGCACATACTCATTTATTTTAATTACATTCGCGCGGAGGCTAATGTGATATTTTGAGGAAATTCCGTCATTTTTTTTGTACATAGTTGAGATAAAAAGCAGAGTGTTAACAATACTTTTTATCATATTAAAATACTGTAATTATGTGATTGTATTGAACTCCTTTTCCCGTTATAGAAAAGAAATAAAACTGATTAAGGCCAGGTATTTCCCTGAAGTAAAGTTTTGGGTTCCCGAACAGATTAAAAAGCTAAAAAAAATGCTTAACATTACCGATAACACTAAATTAATTATTATTCGATCGAACATAAATAGTAGAAATTATTTAGTAACTGTAAAAATAAATTTCAAACTATGTGCAAACTACTCGAAAATAACTTTCGTTGCAGATATCTCAGAATGTTGGACGATAACTTATTACTTTTTAGTTTCCATATAGCTGTACTGTTGTATGAAACGAATAATTGAGTACTTTTCTTATATAAGCCTTAGTTTTCCATAAAAAGTAAAAATAACTTGCAAAATAATATCATTTTCATAAATATGTTTATCACAAGCGCCCTAGCCTATACTAAACGAAATCGGCTCTTGTAGTGTACGCTAAAAGTGGTTTTCGTTTACTGGGCGGTTTCGTTCGAACAAGCCCGCCTTAATCCACAACAACAGCGCCACCAATCACGTTAATTTAGGACTACGAGTAACTTGAGCGAGTTATATAAATATGGGTGCGATACTAAACGAAGCACAACAGTAAGCCATTAGGGTTTGTTTACTTGTACCCGTCAGGTGTTCAGTCTAACGCCGTTTGGTTATTTATTAACGAACGTGTCTGTCTGTCCGTATTGTTTATTGTTCGTAATATCCCAGTTGTAAGACTTCTGTTTATACGAACAGTTTTTACTGTGGAATCAATACTATAATGAAGAAAAAGAATCGATTGTTCCATACAAGCAGCATACATGATGTATGAAACGACATTTTTCCGATTTTGAGGTTGGCTCTAAAGAAAAAGTTGTTCGTATATAAGGTGACCTTAATTTATGCAGCCAAATTCTTACTGAAGACTCAGTACGTGCTCAGTAACAAAGTTCGATGACCCTTTTTGTGAACTTCGTAAATCATTCTTTTCGTGTTCCTTACAAACGCAAGCCCAGCCCCGAGTCAATTACTATAGGACGTCAAAATTTTATTTTGCGAAATTAGCAAAATGTGTTATCGATCCGTGTTACTGATCACTTACCAAGCCTCCAGTATGAGTGTGGCTGCATAAAATAAAGTCACCTTATATATATACTCGTAGTATAGATGTCGCCGCCATCTGGTTAAATCAGCCACTTCCAAATGTCTAGCTTTTTGGTTTATATTTTACTTCTGGGTGGTCATGAAAAATAACCACGAAGGTTACTCGTGACTCGCCATACCTAACCTTCTAACCTAAGCTATCGCCTCCCTTTTGCGGTGCAGGACTTCCGAAAAAATAATTTAATCTAGGCGGCTGATTGACGTGTGACGTCATCTAAAAACCGGCCAAGTGCGAGTCGGACTCGCGCACGAAGGGTTCCGTACCATTATCTATAAAAACGGCAAAAAAGTCATGTCTGTTGTATGGGAGCCCCCTTTAATATTTGTTTTATTATGTTTTTTAGTAATTGTTGTTAGAGCGGCAACAGAAATACATAATTTGTGAAAATTTAAACTGTCTAACTATCACAGTTCGTAAGATACAGCCTGGTAACAGACGGACAGCGGAGTCTTAGTAATAGGGTCCCGTTGGTTACCCTTTGGGTACGGAACCCTAAAAAATAATATTGACTCTCCATGTCTTCTCGTGGATATCGTAAAAAGCGACTAAGGGATACAAAGGTGTGCTAACACGTACGTACGGCAAAGCGTAGCGTAGGCCGACCCCGTACTCGCTGGACCGACGACCTGAAGGACGTTGTGGGGGGCGGCTGGATGAGGAGGACGGAGGACCGACATGAGTGGTGAAATTTGGGAAAGGCCTATGTCCAGCAGTGGACGAAACAAGCTGATGAATGGATGGATGGATTGTTATTATCAATCAATTCTACCCATTGTGAACCGATGACGTTTGGGCCCCTCCTACGTCACACCTTATGAGTACCGTGATGGGGGGGGGTAGGTGTTACTTTCGTGACGTCACATTAAAAAAACTGGACAATTGTGAGTTGGATTCGCCCACTGAGGGTTCCGTACAAGTTTAAAAAAATCTACAAAAATATTTGGTTATGACTGCGCATACCGTTGCTTAACCTCGATGATTTTTTTATGATTTAATTACAAATGTATAGTTTACAGATCTATAGATACTTGTAGCATAAGAAGGTATTACTTGCCAAATTTCATAGTTCTAAGTCAACGGGAAATACCCTATAAATTTTGATTCCCTTGAGAGTGTCGAAATATATTTTTTTTGCTGCATAAACGGCCGCATTTTTTTACGTTAATTTTGAAGTTTGATTTATTCACGGTTTCAAGGGAATGTAGATCTGAGTTTATGGTTTTAATTTAAACTCAATTCAACGCGTTCCCGAGATACAAGGTCTTGACAGACAGACGGCTCCGTATTTTCCTCTTGAGGTTCGGAACCCTAAAAGAAACATGCTGTAGTTTATTTCCATGTTCCACAATATCTAGATTAATCTCCCTTACAAAGTAGTCGCAAAATAGTCGTAATGACCTGTCTAATATGGCATATAATCACAACTGAAAGCTATGCCAAAATCCTTCCCTGGCGTCCGAAGAATTCATCAGATTGCCAAACGTAAAATTACACCAATTCTGAGTCAGATAGAGACCAAAATAGATAAGTACAGTCGATTATTATGAAATAGTTCTGTGTTTGTTCGCTTTATTTGAGTATAACTCTATTTACAAGAGCATAAAAGTCGTGTCAGGATCGTAGCATATGGAGATCTGTTCTTTAGTCTCTGCCCACCCCTCTGGGAGACGGGCGTGAGTATAACTACGTATGTATGTAATGTTTTATGTATAACTGAAGCTAGTACAGGAGATAATGGTCTGAAGTAAGCTTGTGACATTCAAACGAGTGAGCCCGCAGGCAAAGTTTAGTACGTACAACAAATTCTAATAATATAATAAATAAAAATAGAAAGATGCGCTGTTTGTCACACCGTCGTCGTGGGTGTTGCGTTTGGCATCGGTTACTTATCAAATGTATTGTTGGGGCCCAAGTTTATGAGAAGAGCGATGCCTGTTGCAGTACCATCTGGAAAAGCTCCGCTGACTTTAGAAGTTTTTAAGGTATCATGGTAAAAGGGACAGGAGTTTTGTATGATCAAGTGCTGACAGCAAATAGTGTAAAATACATAAAATGAGATTAAAACCGAGTGACTGGTGAAGTTCAACGGAACAGAAAATGCAAATTTTCAATATTTATAAATAATTATATTTATTTTAAACGGCATAGTGTTGTAAATCTATTGGATGTGCTGTTTAAAAATATATAATTATTTGTAAAAAGAAAGATAAAATGTGTCTGTTCTAAAAAATTGTCGACTATTTCTATTTTACTGCCATGTTTTTCATTGCGGGTGTGTAGATTTCTATTACTTCATATTTTAAAGCCACTGACAGTAGTTTTGCAGAACTTTGTTCCTCTATAATAGAGATATGATTGGATAAAAAGTTCGAGTTCTAAAAACTGTTCTCTTGAAAAGTGCTCTTGAAAAGCTAATCCCTATTTGCCGCCGTGCTCATTGATATACGAATGATGAATAATAACGATGCTAAATATATCTAGTTTTATGTCTGCGTCACGGTATAACTTTAGATTTTATGAGACGCTACTATATTTATTGCGTTTTTAATCGCCTGCACCGTTAATGTGCCAGATCTTAATCCCTAACGACATGATTAAGAGTTATTGAAATAATCTTTAATGGCCGCTCAAGTGCGCTATTTGATGAACTAATAAAGGAGCAAGCACCGCATCGCTGTCCCCTTTACCTTGGACCAAACATCAAAACGCTTGGCGATAATTCACTACGTATGATTTATTAGTTTCTCTTGCAGTAATTCTTCGGAGGTTTTCCCATGTTTTCTTTGGATTATGATCAGCTCTCTAAGCTATTAAAGAGGTTACATATAATTATTTTCACTAAACATATGCGGCCCATCATTGTAAATGTCATGTCTTTGAGACGGCTCGCAAATGCGTTTAGGATTCTTATAAGTTTTAATTTAGTTTTAGTGTTAAAAAATTATGGCCATTTATCATTGATGCTAGAGTGTTTGGATGTAAGTTTTTTTGGTAAAATATTTAATGAAGAGAAATGTAAATGATTAATGTTGTCTATTTGTTTGCAAAGCGGTTCGTGCAATGATTCGGCTGGATTATAATTGATTTCTTAGTATTTTCTACTTGATTCAAAGATAATGTATTAACATATCAACCTATGCCAGTTTATTATGAACATTTTTTTATAAACACTTTACGCTACAGTATCATTAAGGCTCAAGGAAATATCATTTAAATAAAGCGGAAACCAATAAAAGTTTGGGTAAGCCCTTGAAAGACTTGGTAAGTTCGATTACAAGGTTTCTTCATTCGAAACTGTAACCATTATAATTAGGTAAGCAATCTTATGTGTAACCAGAATTATTGGGACAGCCTATCGAAAAGGAAACCCTTTCAAGGGGTTTTTCAAATTATTCCGCTTGTTCGGTCCCTGGCCTTAGGACGAAAATAGTTTTAGGGTTTCGTACCCGAAGTGGGCCAAACGGGACCCTATTGCTAAGTCTCCGCTGTCCGTCTGTCTATCACAGGGGTCTACAGCTTCAACCGTAATAGGAAGAAAGTTGATATTTTCACAAAATACTTGTTACTATGGCGTCTACCACGACAAATAAAGTATTCGAAAAATTTAAATTCAAGGGGAGTTCTAATACAAGAAACCTCTAAAAGTTGCATTAATTTAACGTTATTTGTATACATACACGTTTTAAATTTAGTCAAATTGTAATAAATACTCTGAAGTAAAAAAAAGCAGGGTTCCGCACGCAGACGGTGCCAAATTTTTTCCCAGGCGCTACCATTTAACGCCGTGTTTTTTGTAGCCTTGGCGTTGTTTTCCCATGTATATTATTGTTATTTACCATAATATTTCAGGGTTCCGTACCCGCATTGTAGAGGATACTTGGTGAAATTATTTATTATTCCTTGACGAAATGCCCACTTGCCGATTACCTCTCAGCACAATGGATCCAATTATCACGAAAGCTAAATAAAGACGTTCATGGACAACAGAACTGACGTTTCCTTCAGCGTTGCGGGGGAAGCGGCGGACTCGTCGACCGTCAGATGTGGAGAATGCCTACTTATTTCAACAACAATATATCATTTGGTTGACAGTTACGCGGTCCCTGACAGCTCTTGACTGATGGGTACGCTATTTGCCGATGGGGCCGTACCTTGGGTTTTTATCTCTATTGGAAGTCGTTCGAAGTTTTCTTAGATATTTTTTTCAATTAACATTTTGCTTGCGGTTGGTCGCTACCACTAACTCGCCTGTTATAAAAAAAGATATCTTGAACGAAGCGACTCCGCGCAGGAAGTTTTTTTTTTTGTAGCCTTGAATGTGTCCCACTGCTTGGCAAAGGCCTCTTCTTGCTGAAACCACACATCGCGGTCCTGTGCTACTTCTAATCAAGGAAGGAGTAGCTTCTAAAGAAGTAGCTATTTACTTTTATTTTGAAGGAATTGAGATAATAAATATCCGAATAAAAACACCCGGGGAGAATTCAACATGTTGGCTGTACCGTTCATTGGACTTGCTTAAGGTTAAATTGCTTTAAAACGCAATTTTTGCATACTTTTTATTCAAAAGTAAGGAAAACAATATTATGATGTGCATTTTGCAGCGAGATTCAGTTTTACCACCGTAAATATTTAACTACTAAAAGATTCGTGGTTTAGATTAATATTGATAGGAAGTGAGTAGTCGTTTCTTATCAACATTGCTTGAATATAATAAAATAATACACTTACATTGTGTAAAAAAAATATAGGAATTAATAGATATATATCCATCCATCCAACAACCTGGTTTATCCAATGCTGGACATAGGCATTTCCAAGGTTTCGCCATATTGGCGGTCCTCCTGGAAGAAATGCGTATACTCACACACGCTGGGCAGGCGTGCGGAAACCCCCGCACCAGTGACGCCGCTGCCCATCACCAGTCTGTTTTATATATTGGAGATGAATATACCGCCATCAGTCGGTCCTAAGCATGGTGGGGCCACCTGTTTGATTTGAGAGCTGTCCCCTACTCTTTCTCAAAAAATTTCGCGAGGGTTTGCAAGTAATAAATTATATATGTAAGGAAATATAATAAATACAAGTACAAATACGTTTAGGCTTATAAAAACACTTGGTGCACAGTTCACTAATTCTATGTGTTCATTACTTTTTAATGGTTTGCGACCGGTTAGCGGTTGCATCGTTAAAGCGCCATGTTCAGGCACTTATTGCAATGTGATAAATACATTTTCTGAAAACAACAGAAGAGGAAATATGATAGGTCACTTGATTCGACATGACAGTTTCTTGATAAATGTCATAAAGGTCGAGGGGAAAAGACGAAGAGGATGACCTAGACGCAACTACTTTACTCAAGTAGAAGAGAAAGTTAATGTTATGTCGTATCAAGAGGTCAAATCATTAGTAGAAGAAAGAGAAGAATGACGGTTACTGCACCGACAAGAGCGTAGCTCTTATGTTCTAAATAGACGGTAAAGATTAAAAGATGATAGGTCACTTGATTCGACATGACAGTTTCTTGATAAATGTCATAAAGGTCGAGGGGAAAAGACGAAGAGGATGACCTAGACGCAACTACTTTACTGAAGTAGAGGAAAAAGTTAATGTTATGTCGTATCAAGAGGTCAAATCATTAGTAGAAGAAAGAGAAGAATGACGGTTACTGCACCGACAAGAGCGTAGCTCTTATGTTCTAAATAGACGGTAAAGATTAAAAGATGATAGGTCACTTGATTCGACATGACAGTTTCTTGATAAATGTCATAAAGGTCGAGGGGAAAAGACGAAGAGGATGACCTAGACGCAACTACTTTACTGAAGTAGAGGAGAAAGTTAATGTTATGTCGTATCAAGAGGTCAAATCATTAGTAGAAGAAAGAGAAGAATGACGGTTACTGCACCGACAAGAGCGTAGCTCTTATGTTCTAAATAGACGGTAAAGATTAAAAGATGATAGGTCACTTGATTCGACATGACAGTTTCTTGATAAATGTCATAAAGGTCGAGGGAAAAGACGAAGAGGATGACCTAGACGCAACTACTTTACTCAAGTAGAGGAGAAAGTTAATGTTATGTCGTATCAAGATGTCAAATCATTAGAAGAATGGAGGTTACATATAAAATCAACAGATTTTGATTTGTTTACGTTAGCATAAACAAATTCATTTGTCATTGACATTACGTAATGATAATACGTTAATTAAATTCTTGCTGAGAAGAAGGCAAGACACGTCTTTCCTTTTTTTTGTTTGTGGTTTAGGAAGAGTTCATTAAACTTAAAATTTAGATAAACAAAATGAGACTTGAGGATGGCGAGTATTCAACGAATAGATGCTCGTTAAATTTAATAGTTCTTTCTACGATAAAAGGAATCATAAATTCGTGTGTCACGAACAGAATTTTCACTGGCGTTTTAGTGTTTTTTTTCGCATAACAGTTGATACTAGCGTACGCTCCGTGGCGTTGCTCTCCGGTCCCGTTTTTCTCCATCTCAAGGGAATTTATTAAAATCCCTTCGCCTTCGTCTACATAATACAAGAAACCTACAGTCGAAATTTCATGTTCTTTGGCCCAGGCGTTTCGCCCACGGCTCCACCCGCATTTGTTCTGAAGTGTAGTAACAACGAAGATACATTGTTTTATAATATTACTGCGACATGCAGCTATTGACTGCAACATTGTGACGCACGCTGCTTGAGTTATTATAAAACCGATTGATGTACATTTTTAGAGGTTCACTCTATTTTGGCATCGAAATAATAAACATGTCAACTTAACACCTCGTTTAAATCATCACTCCCGTCTACAACCCTTGGCGCTAACCAAAGTTATTTGAGTTCAATCTGTCCCATTTTCAGCTTCAGCGTTATTTTATCAAAACCCCTTATAGTCTATTGTCGATCAGGATCAAACCGCATCCGAACCAGAGTGGTCGAGAACCAAACATACACGGAAGATTTTCTAAAAATAGTAGTTTTGGCTTCGGTACTAATAAAATATTCCATTTCATTTAAAATTTTGAAAAAGTATTCAATGTACTCACAGACAGGACTTTTTTGTACTTTATTATTAGTATATTACAAAGTTTATTTTTTAAGTTGGAAATACTTGTAGGTATCGGCATCGCGCTCGCCAACCCGCCCGCCTAGGTATAGGCATTTCTTCCAGAGGACCGTCAAGAGTAGCGAAATTTTGAGCAGTGGACGAAACATGTCCAGCAGTGGACGAAACAGGCTGATGGATGTATGTTATACAATGAATACTTTGAGTCAAACTTGCATTGTTTTAGTTGCTGCAGCATTCGAAGATGATAGCAGAATCGAGTTCGAAAAACCATTGGTACTATCAAATACCAGTAAGAGTGACTGAAAAACAACGTTGTTTTGACAGTCCAATATAAAATTAGTCGTGGGCCTTGGAAGTTACGATCGATTCGGAGCAAAAACCTATGTTTTTGTGAGAATTTATTTACAAGACGTTTTATAAATAAGAAATGAAGAAAAAGGGAATGGTTCGTTAGTTATATTGGGGCTGTGTTTATTGATCATTACGAAAAAAAAAAAATTCTGCGTTTTATTTTGGTGATCACTTAAGCAGTGGTGTCGGTTAAATTGCGTTTATTATCATCCATTTGAGAATATATTTTGTATATTAGTGCAAGTTTCATGCAAATCCGTCATGCAAAGAAATGATAAAAAGAAGTTTTTCGTGACACTTTCGCATTTACAGTAGAGCCTCGATAATTCGAACCTCTGGTAATCCGAGCGCCTCTATAATCCGAATGACACCCCCTGCCCCCTCCAAACCGCCGTTTTTGAGTAACTAGCAATGCCATGACGTGCACGAATCTGATTAAAAAGTCTTTGAAGCCTCTGTGACCCTTGTTATAATCAAAAGAAGCTTTTGGCGAAGATGTAGACGATTTTGATCCCGAAGATGAGCTTCTTCATTTTCTATGTCAATAAATAAGACTCGTCCTCGTTCTGGAATTATTTAAAAAAGTCTTAACAACTTATTAAACTTTAATTAGGTACCTACATCATATAACATTATGTAATAATTTTGTATAATTAAAACACACGTCAACTTACAAAAACCTTTGTTATATTCATTGACCTCTCATAAACAACAAGACTCACAATCTCCCTCAAAAAGTGTCCGCGATGCATTTTGTCACCGCTATGGGGTGACGAAATCGAATGACGATTTCGTACAACTGACATTGCATCTTATGTTAACGACATAACGTCTTAATTTGGTTGAAGCTATTTTGCGTCGCACGTTCGGACACTGACGAACTTTTCTTAGTGACTTTGTGTCTAGTTGTTTATGAGAGGTCAATGGTTTTATTTCTAAAAATACCTTTCAAAGTATCTACATAAGACTGTTATCCGAACGCTTCATACATCTGAACAGGGTATAGATTTTGGGTGTTCGGATTATTGAGGCTCTACTGTATTTTGAACGGGATAACGCTTTAGTGGGCAAAGCATTTTTTTTGCGACTAGTAAGGGTACCCTTATTCTAATAAATAATTTCGTCATAACCCTACAAGCCATGAAACAACCCGCATTGTAAATAACCCTTCGACGTACTCAAGGCCAACACCTGAGCCGAAATTAGGTCAATTAATGACGTCACTCTACATGTAATCGTGTAAAATACACGGGCTCGTCATCGCAAGTATATTAGCCTCACCTTTTTCCCGTGTGATGTCATCTTGAAAAATTCTGGGATCACAGTGTACCTAATTCAGAACTCAAGGCTGCATATAAGGTCAGATTGAGCCTTGGAGGAGAAAACCAACTGGAGTGGAGCCGCGCACTAATTTCTATGCAAAAAAAGTCTGTCATTTTTGGTGGGGGACGAAGCAGTGTCGCGATGCACGCACACTAGCTTAAACTATACGTACACAATCACATTCACACACAGCGACATCTATCGTTCATATATAACCGGTATGACCGGCGGGCTCATACCTTTGGCAGAGGGGTTCGCCTGTTGGTGGCCTGTCCAGTTGGTTTGTTCGTCCGAGGATTGATCACCTCATGTTGCATCAATCCATAGAGGAGATCAATCAGAACTGAACTCTACGACGTTTCCTTTTAGTTTAAAATAGCGCGCTCTCAGCCGTGGCTGTTACGACCACCAAGAATCACGCACCCACAAAAATCTGCGTTTTTAGGGTTGCGTACCCAAAGGGTAACCGACGACACCCTATTACGAAGACTCCGTCTGTTACCAGGCTGTATCTCATGAACCGTGATAGTTAGACAGTTTAAATTTTCACAGATGATGTATTTCTGTTGCCGCTATAACAAAAAATACTAAAACCGGCCAAGTGCGAGTCGGACCCGCGCACTCCCATACAAAAGACATGATTTTTTGCCGTTTTTATAGATGGTACGGAACCCTTAGTGCGCGAGTCCGACTCGCACTTGGCCGGTTTTTATTTAATAACTCTACTTCTAAATGAAATTTTTAAAATATTCTAAGACGAGCTGACGATGTCATTTGTTAACTTATTTATGAGGAAGGCTCTTTAACACTCGAAAAACATGAAATTTAGAGGTAACTTCGTTTTTTTTTTCTATCGAGCGAACTTATAGATTTTGCGTTTTCTCTAAGATGAGTCTATGAGCCCTATAGTCTACTGTCTATATTATTTTTACTATACCGATTAACCAAGTTACACAATGTGATATGCTAATTTGAAGTTGTCCATCTAGCCTTATACGGACCCTTAACTGCTACACATAGCCTACTTGTTGTTAATTAGGTTCGTCACAGTCCTGGACGGCTATTCTCAGTGTGTTGAATTATCCTTCTCGATCGTAAAAACCTGTTGAACTCCATACATATTTAGCTCGAGTTTTAGAAATCCCACTTCGATTGTTTCTCCGGAATTGCCCCCCTGTTGCTAAACTCACAACTCGTGATTGTTTTTTTATGACAACCGTGAGAAGATGCTAATTTTCTACATATAAGTAATAATATTTATAGTATAGTAGTTTTCGTTTTCTGACGCTAACCCAAAAATCTGTCACAGCAAAACGCCACGGCTATCTAGGGACGGGCTAATGGGAAAGAAAATCTTAATAAAAACGTCACCGCCTTAAATAAGGGCGAGGTTTGTCACCGGAAACTGGCTTTTAAGTCACAATACTACGGTAGCACACCACTTATCAACTACCGAAAATCGCTCTTATGTCTAGAGCGATAGAGTCTAGACAGTTGTCTCTTAAACTTGGTCGTTAGTAGTGCTGCACGCGATAGGAAATGCTGCGAAGCGTGTTGAAAGCGAAAGGTAATCAAACAATTACATCAGAAGTGGGATGTACATATTGTACATACATATATATACTCACGCCTGTTCCCAATGGGATAGGTCGAGACTACAGATTTTCATCTGCTACGATTCTGAGACACCTCTTTCGCCTTTTCCACATCCATCAACCTAGTCATACCAGCTCTTAAAAATACACTGAAAAAAATGGTGCGACCGGATAGCACAATATGTATAATTTTTTATTGTTGTTATGTATTTTTGCTTTTTATTTATTTATTTTCTTTATTAGGAAAACCAGTAGCTAGTAAGCTAATTTTAACACTACACATTGAACATAAATAACTGCTAAACTTCTAACTTATTAAGGTAATCACAGCATGCATTTTATATAAGTGACGTACAACATGTAAGTATACACATATCTTAAATTCTTAATTACTTAAATTTAATTACTATTTATTTTTCTTATTTATTATAAATATTATGTATGTGGTATATTATATTGTAGTGTAAGTTAAGAATTGTAGGTGTAAGTATATTTTAGTGTACACGTGTGTATGTCTACTTATTTATTGTAACGTTGTCAATCCGGGTTTGCTGGAAGAAATCTCTTCTTAGAGATAAGCTCGTCTATGTACATGATATCTCTAAGTGCATTGTATAATGTTTGTACAATATCTTGTGTGTACAATATTTTCTATTCCGGGTACTTTTGCTTTTGACACTGCCATTCCTAAAGCCTAGTTCACACGGGTAGAGTAGGCGGTAGAGTACCAGGGATAAAAAAGGTACTAATCACATTACTAGCTTGGTGTGAACAGTTACGAAATAGTACTAAAGATATTCGTAGTAGCTGGGAGAGTAGAGTAGATAACGCATGTGGTAAAGTAGACTCTACTCTACTTCAGGCTTCGAGTCAAAATCGTCAAGCACCATGCGAAAATTCAATTATTTTGGCTGAAAGGATTTAAATCCAAAGCTGCTTGTTGTTGTCACTGAGTGTCGTGTTAGGTCATGTTTGTCTTGTTTTGCTGCGTACTTGGTTGGTTGGTTATTATTTGCATTTTGAAAATGAAGTGGACTGAAGCTGAAACCGTGAAATTAATTGAATTGTACAGATATTATGAGTGTTATATTATGACTTCGTCTCAAACGGTGACGGCGTCGAACAGCATCCATCGTTTATTATTTTTACTTACCTATTTTACAGTTCCCACTATTTGGTATTGAATATTGAATGTATCCGTCTACTAGACAAAAGTGAGTAGAGTAGAGTATTCGGTTAAATAGTACGCTAGTTACTCTACTTCTAACTAGCCTGAATGTAAACCTAGCTTTAGTATGTCGCCATGGTCAGAATACGTCCTTCTAGGGCGGCCCGATCGAGCTTTACATGCGCATCATAAATTCATAAATATTTTTATTTAACAAGGTGGGTACTCTTTTGAACTGAAAAAACAGCCTTCACTTTGCATTTTTTGATTCTGCGATGTTTTCTGTCTTGGAAAATGGCTCCTTTATAACGTGTTTTTTTTCCAGAACCCTGTCTATTGTAGTTTGGGAGTACTACTCAAAATCTATTTTTTAATACCTATATCGTCTCAATAGTACTTTTTATCCCTGTTACTCTACCAGTTACTCTACCCATGTAAACTAGGCTTTACCATTTGGACTAAAAGTGGGAGGTACATTATTATTACTATATCTAAATATTGTAACTAATTTTGTAATGTCAAAAGAATTTTAAACTACAACACGATAAGAGGCGTATTATTAACTTGCTCGTTGGATACGGTTCTCTGACATGTATTAATATAGTCGATTATTCGTAACGGTTTCTTTCCACAAAGTACTTGGATACAGTAATTTCTGTTTACATTAAGAATTTTCAAGCTTGTAACGACTACAATGGAAAAATATCGTCAAGTTTACGACGACGTACGAGTCAGTAAATGAAAAATGCTTCATTTAAGGGGGGCTTATACCGATTTTGTCTCTTTCCAAATTGATTTTAGACTGTGAAATTGTGTTGTGTTTTGTTGCAGTTCTTTTTACGGTTCCATACGCGATACGTTATACATAAGTTGTATATATTTGTAATTTGGTCCATAGAAAAAAAACCCGAAACTTTGTCGATTTTTCAACATTTTTTCGTTTTTTGCAAGAGAAACATATCAAAGTTATATGAAAATTTTACGTAATTTAAGAAAAAGTACTTTGGTAAGTATTTTAATGGATGCTTTCTTAAAAATTTTACCGCAAGAAAGATTTTTAAGGGCGCCCGATGCATGTTTCGGTTGTAGTGCCGCGGCCCTTTTACAATAGTAATGAAACGTCATAGAGTTCAATGTCAGGATAGTGCGCTCTTCACAACCACAGTAAATTGAATTTTGAAAATTAAATCATTTATGATACTTGTTAATAATTATAATAAATATAAAATAAATAATAAAAAAAATAAAAAAAAAAAAAAAAAATTTTCTTTATTCAGGTAGCAAGGACCCATAAAAATTAATTTAAAAACACATACACGAATAATATACATTAACATAAATAAATAAGACACAAGTTAAATAGATCATTAAAAATTATTTACAAATTATCATTTTTTATTGTGTACACAAAGTTTGACAATCCAATGCTTAAGCATAGGATTGTCAAACTTACTAGAAAATGTCCTCAGGATGTCGCTGTCACTGCCACTGGTTCTGTGGATAATGGACGCTATTCGTTTGCGCATGATCGCAAAAAAGTCATCGGTATGCGCCTCCGCAAACATTGTCGATGCACTACAGAACCGCGGCAGCCCCATCAACATCCTGAAGGCGTTATTGTACATAACACGCAGGGCGCTATAAGTCCTCTGCGTATAGCTGATCCACAGGCTGCATGAGTAAAAAGTTTGGCAGTACGACTTAAAAAGTGTGAGTTTTACCTGGTTGGAACATCTAGCAAATCTGCGGGCCAACATATTAGCTTTGACTGCCAACGCCCTACGTGCTCTCTCGATGTCAAGGTCATCTTTGAGATCATCAGATATAATATGTCCAAGGTATTTAAATTGGCTAACTCTCTTTAGACTGCTTCCGTTTAAAGTGATAGGAGGAACATAACTAGGAGTTTTTCTGCCTGATTTAAATACCATTAACTCACTTTTGACTGTATTATATCTGAGACCGTGATCCCTGGCATAGTTCTCACATTTAGTTAGTAGGCGGCGCATTGCACTGATTGAAGGGCTAAGCAGCACCATATCATCGGCATAGCTGATGTTATTAATACACCTTCCATCGATTGAACAACCGATATGCATGCTGCTCAGCTCCTCAATCAGGCTATTCATGTACAAATTAAACAAGGTCGGTGAGGATAGGCCCCCCTGTCGGACCCCACTCTCTAGAGTGTAGCTATCTGATAAAGCATTTCCCCATTTTACACTATTGGTTTGGCTACGGTACCAATACCTAAACATGGCTGTGATCTCGGGAGCCATACCCAGTTTATCTACCTTTTTCCAGAGCAATTCATATGACACGAGATCAAAGGCTTTGGATAGGTCCATAAAGCAAGCATAGATAGGTGTTTCTCTATCTGTATAATATCGGACTACATTTTTCAGGGTTAGAATCGCTGTTTCAGTCGATAAACCCGAGCGAAAACCGAACTGTGCTTCATGAAGCTTCACACATTTACTCAAACGAGTATTAAGAAGACAATCAAGTACTTTTGCCAATATTGTTGCTAGAGAAATGGGCCTGTAGTTATTTTTATCGGATATGTCACCAGTTTTACTTTTTAATATAGGCACAACTACAGTTTTTGTTAAGTTATCTGGTATGTATCCGTGCCCCAAGCATAAGGTAAATAACATAGATAATAATCTCGGCAGATGGACTCCAGCAAATTGTAAATGCTCAATGCTGAGGCCGTCATGCCCCGGTGATTTTCCTCTTGTCATGTTTTTAATAACAGTAGCAATTTCCTTCGCTGAAAAACGTTCTTTGAGTTCACCGGTAAGACACTTCACTTCAGCATTGCTCACCCCACCCGCAGGTTTTAAGAAAGACACAACCTTAAAATGTTCCCTAAAAATATCAGCTATATCTTTCTGATCCACCTTATTCTCTACTTTCTCAGCTAAGCTGGGCTTGATATTTAATCTATTCGTTGACTGCCAGAATTTCCCAAAGTTGTTTTTAGAGCGATGTTGGGAGATAATGTCCATCCTTATCTGCTCTTCATGCTTCTGACACCATTTCACTTTAGATTTAAATATCTTTTTTCTTTCACGCATCTGCTCATACACATCTCCTGACGTAGGTTTACCGTACAGAACCCATATCTCAAACGCTCGTTTAGCCTGTGAGTGCGATTCTCGTACATGATTATTCCAACCTATAACTTTTCTTTTCCTACCTCTTGTTACATAAAAAGATTCAATGGCCGCTTCTGTCATGGAGGTAATAATATGTGCATATAAATTGTCAATAATTTTCCTATGTTCTAAAGTGTGACAGTATTTATCAGCACATGCCGTAAACTCATCCGGAAAGTCTAAATTTCTTAGTTTGCTATTGCATAACTCAGTATACTTATGAATATATTCAAGCTGTCTTTCTCCCCATATGACTCTATTTCGACTAGATTCGTTAACAAATTTCTTAGATCGCACTAGACTAATATTACAATTTATTTCTAAAGGTAAGTGATCAGAGCAGAAAACGTTATCGTAATGAACTCTAATATCCGTTATAGTTAACAAAGCGGATGGTGTAACAACACAATGGTCGAGCCAACTGGTTGTTCCGTATACGTCACTAATATATGTATAAGTGTCCGAATCAGTGCCAAGCTTTTCATAATCAGCACACACCCATTTGCAATCGGAACAAAAGTTAAGTAGTTCGTTTCCAAAAGACTTTCCAGGATGAGCATTAAAATCACCGAGAATGTACACTGACTCAACATCACTATTTTCTACGATTGCGTTGATTTCACTCATACATTCATTAAAATCAATCAAGTTCTCCGCCTTATCAGTAGGTAAATACGCACTAATAAACATAACGGTGGTGTTATTATGTAACACCGCCTCTACGGCCTCAATACGCACGCTCTGACACTCAATCGTTGACACAGACTGGAACGCACTCTTCCTCCATAGACAAGCTACCCCCCCGAACGGGCGCCCGACCAAGATAGACGCCGTCGTGTCAACGGCAGATTTTCCAGCATATCCAAAGTCTTGATCAATTGTCCCCAAAAACGGTATATCGTGAGGTAGGAGCCAATGTTCTTGTAATGCTATAATATCTGCGGTAGCACACAATGATCGCACACATTCGACGGAGGTCTTTATATTCTTACAGTTAAAAGTAATAAGTTTGCAATTATTTAACTGACTTGACATTTTGATTGCGTGAAAGGTTATTATCGCTTAACGCGTTTGACATAAATGTTTTGTTTCTGTTCATACTGAAAAACCGATAAGAAAAAAAAGACAATAAGATATATTTTTACTCGATATATTTCAGCCCACGGTATGGATGGGCCCTTCATCAACGACTGATGACGACAAAATATCGAGTAGAAATATATTATATTGTTTTTTTATAATTATTAACGAGTATCGCAAATAAAATAATAATAAAATAAAGCTTATAACAGCATAATACTCTTTCGGCTTGGGCGTTATTTTATCAACAGCCTATGAGTTGACCAGGGTCACTACGATGATAATAAAGAAAACCGCATCCAAATCCGTTGAGTGGTTCTCGAGTTACAACGGAACATACATACAGACAATTTTTCCAAAAATGGTAGTTTTGGCTTCAGTACAATACTAATAATAATAACACATTAAAATTTTGGAAAAATGATCAATGTACAGACACGTCATTTTTACTACTTAAGGCGTAGTAGGTCGATCGCACAACGAAAGAGAAGCATTATCTGAAAAAACGCGCGTCTGAGCAGAGCGGTAAATCAAGAAGAGAGTGGATAATGCTGTTTTTTCAATTAATAAAATTTAGTATAAATTCACACAAGTGCTTTTTTAAAAAAATCGCTGTACTATCGTTTAGATAATTGGTTTATATGGTGTAAACAGTAATCATTGTTATTTTTACTTTATTAGTTTCGACAGAATGCTTGTTTGAAATGAAAAAATAGCCTTCACTTTGCAATTTTTTTCGATCGCGTTTTTGGCTGTTACATTGCCTTGGATAAGGCTTTGTTTATACGTGGGACGCACTATAAGTTTCCGGAATGAATATGAAAAAATACTATTAAAGGTACAAAATTAATTTATTGTTTTTCAAAATAATCTCCCTTGGCGTCTATGCACTTTTTCATTCGATCAAACCAGTTTTGAAAACTTTTGTGCCACTCCCCTGTGGTGACCTCTGAAACGTGTTTTTCATACTCCTCGACAGCCTCTTCTGGTGATGAAAATCGTTGACCGCGTAATTGGTTCTTAATTTTTGGGAACAGAAAAAAGTCACAAGGTGCCAGGTCGGGACTGTATGCAGGATGACTCATGAGTTCTACATTTTTCGTCTTCAAAAAGTCGTTTGTCTGTCTGGCCGTGTGAGAACTAGCATTGTCGTGGTGCAGGATGATACGGCGTTTACGGTTATTTTTACGGAGTTCGTCAATAACTTCCGGCAAACAAATGGTCGTGTACCAGTCACTATTCACGGTACGACGATTCTCTAAAGCAACAATAGCCACGTGTCCAGTTTTATTAAAAAAAGAAGCAATCATCCGCTTAGATGCACTTTTCACGCGCGCCACTTTGGTTGGTTTCGGCTCATCTTGAAAGACCCATACGCTCGATTGCTGCTTTGTTTTGGGATCGTAGCAATAAATCCATGTTTCGTCACCTGTTACTATGTCCCACACCAAATTTGACGCACCTTCGTTGAATCTGGTAAGCATGGCACTGCACCAAGTGACGCGGTCCGTTTTTTGAGCCTCGGTCAAGTTGTGTGGGATCCACCGCGAGCACAGCTTTCTCACACCCAAATGTTTGTGTAGGATTGATTGTATTTGACTCATGCCTTTTTCTAAGGATGCGCGATTTTCAACGGCGCACAGCATCGATGTTTTTGTTGGTCACAGCGGTGGACGGCCGACCATCGCGAGATTCGTCACTGAGATTGATACGACCACGCTTGAATTCTGCAAACCAGCTATAAACAGTCGTCTTGCATGGTGCTTCATTGCCAAAAGCTGTTTCAAGCCGAGCGATGCTCTGTTGAGCTGTCAAATTACACTTAAAATCGTAGAAAATCATACTACGAAAATTTTCCCGAGTTAAATCCATGTTGATGCAGACACACAATTTTTTAAATGGCGCCACAAGGTAAAAACAAAAGACAGTCAGATGAAACAAACTGCATTCTACAGCCAAAGAGTTCTATTTTCAAATGTTGCAATAAATTTTTAAATATTGTTTATGTAAGTGGCCAGTTCCGGAAACTTTTAGTGTTACCTATGTAACATGTATTTATTATAGAATCATATCTATTGTAGTTTGGGAGTACTACTTGTTCAAAAACTCTGTTTTTAGTACCTACGTCATCTTAAATATTATTATTAATATATTATTAACTATTATTAGGATAGACAATGGTACGTACTCTAAGTGTAAGAGACACTCGCACTTTCTTTTTAGGGTTCCGTGCTCGAAGGGTGCCAAACGGGACCCTATTAGTGCTTACTAATGTAAGCTGTCTGTCTGTCCGTCCGTCTGTCACCGGGGTCTACTGCTTTAACCGTCATAGGTAGACAGTTGAAACTTTCACAGAATATGTGTAACTATGGCCCCTACCACGACAAATAATGAAAATGAAAAAAAAATTAAACCCAAGCCGGTCCCCATACAATTAACCTCGAAAAAATGCATTTTTTTGACGTTATTTGTTTAGACAGTAATACATACAGGTTTCGTATTTAGTCACATTGTTGTACATACTCTTAAGTAAAACAACAAATAATAAATTTTTGGTTCCGTACTCTGAATTGTTTGACAGGTACTACCATTTTAGTGCCTTGTTTTTGTCGCCTTAATGTTGCTATAGCATATATTGTTGATAAGTATGTTTTTTGGGGTTCCGTACCCGTATTGTGTGATTGTACGGAACCCTTTGTGCGCCAGTCCGACTCGCACTTACCCAAATTATGTTTTATTCACATTCAGTATACCTAACAGGGACGAAAATAATAGGGAAATTTTGTCTTTCGAAGAAACGTTTGACCAATGAAAACGCAGGTAAGCTTTATCACGTGATCATGGCCTCAACAATATGACTCGTCCCGCGCGTCAAAAGTTTCTTCGAGAGACAACATTTCTGAATTCGTGCCATCTATTGTAGCTATATATTTGATCTCTTTCGTTTAAAAGAAATACTACCTTAATTACAATGTCAGTAAAACTTGTTCAAGTAAAAGGGTATTATCAAATATTTACTTTAAAAGGGTTCAAAGTTTGTGCCTTGGGGTACACCCGGAAATAAGTGTTGCCCGCCCACTGTTACCTTTTCCTATAAGCTAGATATTTTGCAAAAACTTGCTAGATTGCTAAATTTTCTCACCAAATAAAGTTGCTAGAAGTAGCTAAGTGTTACTCAGTAGGGAAACAATATAATGGCAAATGTCACAATCATTGTTTTATTATATTAATTGAAACAGATTTGTTTTAAATAAATAATTGGTTCACAAATAATGTAAAATTTAAAAATAAAATTAATCAGTCAATCCGATCGAAGATGTCGATGGCTGTGGTTGTGAAAGTATTTCCCAATAGTAGATACCAATTTTTAGAAGTACTTATTGTGGGAAAATACAATAAAAACAACATTAATTATAGCAATAATAACAGTATTTGAAAGTATCTAAAAATTCAGCTACATTATATCACATCATACATACTTTGTTGTAGATGTCTGACACCAAAAAATAGCTAGATCCAGCTTTAAAGTAGCTAAGTTGGCAACAGTGCCCGGAATGAATTTCGACTATTAGGAAAGCAGTTGAACAATGGTTGAAATATTTGCCGAGCAAATAATTTGAATTGTATTTTAATTACTTCGGATATTTTGAGTAAAATAAGTTTCGTATTTCAGGGGTAGAACCTCGGTCAAACATACGCATCTCTAATACATAAACTAGGGCCAACGAGAGATGAGACATGTGACAGCTGCGTTTAGTGATGGGGTGCATTTGAAATTTCAGTCAAAACAAAAATCTGGTGTGAGTTGTATAGATAAAATATCGATTTATTAGACACGTCATACAACATGTGACATAATAATAACAAAATTGTTATTTTGTATTCAAAATCTACCTAAACAAAATTAACTTGTTCTCAGTCTAATACTATAGAAATCTTTAAAAATCAATTGCAATTATATATTTTTTCTAAATTAATACTAAATTTACTAGTTATTGTTATATTTAATGTACCTAGTTTTTAGCATTGAGAAACTGTTAAATGCAATTCCAAGAGGAAGTGCGGGGTTCCTGTACTTCAGTTCTCGTAATTAACACGGGGCCCCGACGTTAATATTGTTTTATGTATGTAATCTTGATGAATAAAAACTTATTTTATTTTTATTTTTATAATACAAAAGGGAAATGTGCCAAATCTGCTTATAATTACAAAGCAGCCATGAAATCTAGAATGGGACTGGTTTACTATTTCTTAGCGAGATATAAATTATTTATGACGATTCAGCCACTATCACATTCTGTCTGTCTGTCCGCGGCTTATCTCAGATACTATTAGTAATAGAAAACTGCAATTTGGCATGGGTATACATACTAAGCACGCCGACAAGGTGGTAAAAAAAAATCTCAAAAAAGTTTTTAGTGTACCGCCTACACGCAAAGTGGGGATGATTTTTTGGTCGTTCACAAATATTGCGGGTTTATAAAAACTATTTTTCGATTCAGATTTGATTCAAACCACATAATTTACTGATCATACTGAAAAACTTTTCCAAACAAACATACCCATTTTCACGTTTCCTTACTAATTTTAAAATTGTTAAATTCTTTATGGACATGCCGTTTTCTTTCAAAGATAACCTCTCTACACCCACCCTGTCTACAATCTGCATGCGTTTGCGTAAAAGAATAGCGTCTGTTGGTAGGAAAGGAACGAAAGTGAATTTAAAAGCCACTGAAGCATAACTGTTTATGTTTACGCGTTGTTAAGTTTGACAAAGATTTCATTGACACTGTAACAATCAGTTTATAAAACGTATGATGGAAACAATAGTACATTATATCCGAGGGGTGGAAAGAAGGGTATCGCCTGACGAGGTCAGTTAGCAGGCCGAGCCAAGATAGCGCATTACTGGAATAGGTGCAACAATTTTGTGTATAATATGAATTCTGTTAAAACTACGTGGGTCGCTTTGCTCCGCTCCGCTTCGCTCGGCCTAGATATCTTTGCCTGTCCCAGAATGGGATAAAATATTGAAAAAAAAAACCCGTCTTGAAATACGAACGGTCGGCTTGGCTGTACGAGTACCTATACAGCCTCAGAGTAGCCTCTATTTTAAATAGTTTGTCGTTTAGTAAAACGTGTTCGTTTGCTGGGCTTTTTTTTTTAAAAGCGCCTATTGACGAGCATGTTGAGATAATTATATTTTATATACTTGGCGATTGTTTTATACTAGGAGCTCCGGGATTACTTACTACGTGATTGCTCTACCAACTGAGCTTCTTAGCTCAACACAACTAGCTCAGTTGGTAGAGCAATCGCCCTGTACAAAATATAAATTCCAAACTCGTTTTCTATAGAATAATCGAAAGTAAATTCACTCATGCAGAAGCGCGGCTAATAGTGACGACACACATATCAGCATACCACCGCGATACGCAAACCACGCGACTAACCTTATCACCTTAAAATAGAGGTGATTATTCCATACCCTAAGTCTATTTATATTGGTTTGTGCTAATATTTCCCACCTGTGAGCGTAGCGTGCACTTTTTTCAATACGTTATGCAAAAGGAAGCAGGTTTGCGTAAGACAATGTGTAAACTCATCAGCTGAATCAAAGAACTATTGTCGGTTTGTAAATCGATTTTTTCGTGTTATTCTAGTTCCGTGTATGAAGGAATTGAATGTTGGCTTTGGAGAATTAAATCAGTAATGCTTAAGAGCCCGGTTCGCGACGACAACATGTTAAGAGTATGGCATAGGCTAGGAAAAAATGTTATCACCCGTCCAACAGAAAAAGGCCAATGTCAAATACTTTTACTTAATTATTGGTTAGCTAATTGATTTGTCTAGGACGCGTAATACTAATAATTACGCGCGAAACAGCAGATCGGAGGGTTTTTAGCTAATACTAAAATATTCTGTAGGGAAAAAAATATTGGATTTAAGTAAAAAACCTTTATATTTTTATTACCTACTAGCTTTTTCCCGCGGTTCCACCCGCGTGTTATTCGTTTTAACGACATGCTTTTTTCCGGGATAAAAAATAGCCTATGTGTTAAGTTAGGGTAAAAGCTATATCCATTCTAAATTTCATCCAAATCCGTTCAGCCATTTCAGCGTGAAAGAGTAACAAACACACACACACACACACACAAACTTTCGCATTTATAATATTAGTGTGATTTTATGAAAGAAAAATCAAGTTGATCCTTAGCCGCGTACTTGAAACGAACGTTTGAAAACCAAAAAAAGAGAGTGGCAAACATTTTTTTTTTTGGACAAACGTACAAAGCTTAGTACATTATTTATAAGTAGATCAAATAAAAGATCAATAAATCAAATATGTTTTTTCCAATATTAAGATGGTCCTACTTTCGTCAAAAGAACCCTCGAAAATCTGGCTTTTTTTCATATTCTAGGGTCAGGTACAGCTTTAAATATTTTTCTGGCCTTTATCGCGACGTTTTTGGAAAAACTAGGGACATACACCACTTCATATTGGCCGTCTAAATAAAGGCCTAGAATTCATTTGATTGAATTTTTTCTCTTTTGCGAGTTATTTTATTACTTACGAGCCCGCTCCAAATTGTTATTCATTATATCTAAATATCAAAATAACGCGCAAAGAAGAAACAGTTGAAACAAATAAATTTTAGGTCTTCGTTTAGATGAACTGGTGTATGTCCCTGATTTTTACAAAAACATCGCGGCAATGACATGAAAAATAATTAAAATAATGCTTCGCATCAAACAGACGAAAAATACGGAGCGGGTTCTTAAAATTCAATTTTAGTAGTAGTCAACTTGTAGTTCCACAGTATTTGTTTTTCCTTAACTACTGGTTTCGTTTGGACATCTGTCTTGTTGCTATTGTGAATGTAAAATAAAAAGTGGTCAAGTGCGAGTGAGACTCGCGGGTTGAGGGTTCCGTACCATTGAAATAAAAATAATAATTAAAAATTATTTAAAAAACAAACTTATCGAAACTATGATAGAAATAAATTTCTATATTTTAAACACTTCGCTATTTATCTATCGCAAGGAGATAACTTATTGATTAATTAATACAAACTTATCATTACCTAGAAAATGTATGAAACAAAACTGTAAAATTAAGTTGGTCAAGTATTCGGGTACGTAACTTATATAAAAATTGGCATTTTCAGTACTTGTAGTTTAAATACAGTATGGCACATAATATGCAGAAAATTTCAAATTCCTAATTAGTTTAGTTTTTGAAATAGACCCCGCAACAAAAATATTCCAAAACTGACAACATGGGGACATTTCTTTATTTTCGGAGAAAAAAAAATTGTTTACTCAAAAGTGAAAGCGAAACTTTTCCCCTTTTATGCCTTTTCTACTGGGCTGAAATTGATTGATTAAAGATGGAGTTTCCTGTAAAAGTATGCCAAGGAAACAGTTCTTGTCTAAAACATTAAAAACGTCGATGATTTCACAAGCAATTTATTTACATTTCCCACCATTGAAATATCACGTATTTCTCAGTTTATAGTATATTTGTGTCGATGTTACCTAAAACAGTTCTTGTTTACATTTACTCGGATCGCTTGTTTGTACAGTTTTCTAACATTTCCTCGGAAATAGAGATAAAATAACCTTAAGTACTGTAGGCTAGGAGCTGGCGACATTTTGCTGTGTTCTGATTTCATTTTAAAGTGTATTAGTCTCCCTGCAGAAGTGCCGGTTAAAATATTTCCATTGCCAATAATTAGGATCATTGCCGCTTCTATATAAAAATTTGGTCAAGTCTACATCTAGGTAGGTACTAATAATAAAGTAGTATAAAAGTCGTTTCTGTACATTATATATTTTTTCAAAAATTTACATCAAATGGGTTAATAGTATTGTACAGAAGTCAAAACTACAAGTTTTTTTGAATTTTTGTCTGTTTGTATGTTCCTTCTTAACTGAAGAACCAATCAAAGTATTTAGACATAAAGGATGTTGATAAAATAACGCCTAAGCCGAAAACGGGGCAGAGATTGAATAAACGCGGACAGAGCCGCGGAGGAAAGGCTAGTCTACAACAAGACAACACTAACTTCTCATGAATTGTACGATATTGTGCGCGTTTCGTTTTAAAAGGTAGCCTTTTTAATAAACATCGCCTTCGTGAGAGGTGTTCCGAATGGCGATCGTAAAATTTTGCGTCCCACCGTAATTGAGGATGGTGTACTTTTGGGAAATGGGATCCTATTACTTTTGAGAGCACGCATCGTTAAAAACGATATTATGTAAATGTGTTTCGAAAATTCCCAAAATCTTAAGGCGCGTGTGCGCGTAAAAAATCGAAACGGGTCTGCTGAAGAGTTAGTCATCCTATGGAATAATCGTCTTAATTTTGAGATATTTTTGTGCTACTAGTTTCCAATGGTGTAAATCTCCAACGTTGCCGACTCTCCGTCTATCATTAAAACGAGAATAAGTCAGATTCGTTACGCGTCCAAAATTAGATTATATTTATTTGTTCCGCGAATGGAACAAACACTTACCAGTTTTGTTGGAAGGCAGAAAAGCTCCAGATAATTAATGAGTATTCTTTTATTTTTAGCTGCGACGACGCCAGTTGCTTAGTAGTTAGCACGTAGTTCAACTCGAGGAACCGGGTTCGATTACTGCCTCGGCTTGCTCCGTCGCCTTGATGGAATTTATGTGAATATTTATGATCGGAAACAAATTAGAGCTTTATCTAAAAAAAACTATATTTATAGGCGAAACGTGTTTCATCCCCAATACCCTATTTTAAAAAGTTATCTGGCTGTGAGTGACTATATGCAACGCCTCGCTCCGCTTCGCTTAACCTTGTATTTACTTTACTTTTAATTATTACTTACTTTACTTACTTTTTATTATATTTATTAACGACATTATAGTTTGTTTTCATCACTCTCAGTTTTTAATGTATGCAGATGATTTAAAAATATATAAACGTATTGATACCAATGTCGATTCTCGGCAATTACAGGAGGACTTAGACAGATTATACGCTTACTGTATCAATAATAAGTTAGTACTTGCCGAGAATAAATGCAAGGTAATGGCTTTTTCTAAGAAGAGAACAAAACACATTTTTAACTACAAACTTGGGAATAACACCTTAGAAAATGTCACGCAAATTCGGGACCTGGGCGTACTATTCGACACAAAATTAACATTTAATTTCCATATCGAAAACATGGTTAAAAAAGCATATCAAATGTTGGGTTTTATTCTAAGAGTAGCAAAATGTTTTAAAAATCCCTTTACTTACATCATTTTATATAAATCTTTAGTTAGGTCACAATTGGAATATGCCTCTTCGATATGGAATCCAGTCTATGACTATTATGTCCAAAAAGTTGAGATGATCCAAAAGAGATTTGTGCGCGCCTTAAACTATCGTCTCAGGCATAGCCGTCTTTCTTACAATGATCTTTTAGTCAAGTTTGGGCTAATGTCTCTCACCGACAGAAGAAGTCTGGCCGACTCCGTTGTCCTTCGTAGTATATGCGTTGGAGAATACAAATGCCCAGATCTTTTATCTCAAATTGATTTTCGTCTTCCAAGTCTCCGTCAACGTAGCACTATATCCAAGTATTTATTTTATCTCAGGAGGACTAGAACACAAAATGGCAAAAGAGCCCCAATATATCGTATGTGCAAGAGTGTAAATGTTTTGAACATTGATTTCTTTAATTGTTCACGAAATAGTTTTAAAAATAAAGTTAAGAAAGCGTTAAACAACAAAATCAAACAGTAATTCAAATTTCATGTAGATTCCATGTTATTTTTATTTATTCTTTTTATTTTTAAGATTGCATGCGCATGCTTACTTTTAAGTTATAATTAAGTTATGATTAAGTTTAAAAAAAGTCTAGTTATTACTTTCTCAATCTACATAATTTTACTCGTCTGATCCTATCTGTGAGAATGTCAAGGAAATAGATACATCTAAACTAGTTTAAATATCATAGTTATTAAGTCTAAGTTGTATTTGTTTCTGTTTTTTCTCCTTGAATAAATAAATAAATAAATATTGTATTAGCACATTACGCTCGGTGCAATATTCTACTGTAAAAAACCAAATCATTTGAAATATTCTTTTAAAAATATGACGTCATGATTTTTTTACCTTCTATCTACTTACTACCAAATACAGTACTAAGCACCTTGACAGCACTTTTAATACATGGCAATAGAGTCGATAATGCTTTGTCTATATATTTTCCCTAAACTGGCGCTATTCATTTGATAACCCGTTTCTCTGTTGTTTTTCCTAAACTCTATCCATCCATCCATCAGCCTGTTTCGTCCACTGCTGGACATAGGCCTTTCCAGGATTTCACCACTCTTGGCGATCCTCCTGGAAGAAATGCCCATACTCACACACGCTGGGCAGGCGGGTTGGTGAGCGCGGTGCCAAAACCCTTGCACCAGTGTAGCCGCTGCCCATCACTAGTCTGTTTTAAGGCCTGGCAATTAGGGATGGATATACCGCCATCCATCGGTCCCAGGCAATGGTGGGCCGCCTGGTTTTGCCTGAGAGCTGTTCTCTTACTCTCCCCCGAATAACTTCGGGAGGATTTGCGAGTAAGATGGTGGTACCTCCACAGTCGAGCTCGGCATCAGCTCTACCACCTACTATACAAATACAAAATACAAATACACGCATTTACAAAGTCACTATCGAAAACAACTTTGTATGTAAATCTGTCCAACTTTATATATTTAAAAAACAAAACCAATATTAGAAATTTTGGTAAGATAGTGCCCTTTAAAATATCAGTACCAAATGATAGGGGTCTATACTTTGGTCTATAACGAAAAATAACAGGGAAACGGGTTATCAAATTTTGTACTAAAACGATGGCGTGCCTATTCGCCTTAAGTAGAAGAGCTCATTTGTCACGTAGAATGGTCATTCTGTTGATGGCCGTCACCGTACAGATGTCTCTATCATAACTCACACTCAAAATAGAACTCTAAATCCATACGTTAAGGTCCATTAAAGTAATAGCTCGGTTGAAGATGAAAATCTCGAGATGAGGAAATTAATGGTTGTTATTTGTTTATTATTAGAGATGGTTTTGATTGATGGGTTCGTTCTGTGTTTTGGGCTCTGCACGGCCCGCCTGCCCAGCGTGTGTGAGTATTTCTTCCAGGAGGAAGAATGTTGTGAAATCTTGGAAAGGCCTCGTACAGCAGTGGACGAACCTAGTTAGTAGATGGGGATGGATAGCACTGTAACCAAAGACATGAGACAAAAAGCAGGTATCGCGACGAGCTCTACCTTCCATTCATTTGTGTCAGCATGCTGACGCTGTTGAGCTCTAGAGTCGGAATCCCTAGAACGGGCAAAAACTGGCTTTGGCATTCTCACTTTAGATGATACTAAATATTAAAATTTCTAAACAAAATAAATACCACTTCTTACTCTATAAAATGAAGTATAGGGTCATAGAAAAAAATACTGTAAAGTTTTATTGTGAGTGACTGAGAACGGCAATGGACAAACACGGGTTGATGGATGGATTGATAGATTTGTTGTGACTGCAGAAATTTCAAGAAAAACTTACGATAAGCATTGCCGCGTTCTCAGTATTGTGATTTAATTAGAGACTTAATAATGAAGAAACATTTTCAGAACCATAGCAACAGATCAGAAAACTTGATTAAAAAATAATCAGTTTCCCGATACGATGTACAGTTTTTCCGCACTACGTAAAAATGTCGCAGAAAAGTCAAAATAAGGGAGGTTTTGCGAGCACGGCAGTCGATTAGAGCGAGATAGACCGTTAAAAAACAAAAGCGTTAGAGTAGGACATTTTCTAAGTCTTGCTCTAACGCTTTTGTTTTTTAATTGTCTATCCTGCTTTAAAACTTCAGTTACTTTGAAACTGCGGCTACATTATCACCTGTTAAGAGCCCTTAATACCTAAATTCGCAGTCCTGCTCTAACGCTTCTGCTTTTTAACTGTCTATCCTACTCTAATCAGATGCCGCGCACGCAAAAACATCAGTTATTTTGAAATCGCGGTTACACTGATGGTTTTTTATTTTTATGTTACAGTCTGCAGCTGCTTTATACTAATATCAGTTGTATTATGCAAAGTTTCAGATCTAATTTCAAGTATTCATTGAATGCTATCGGTTTATTGTACGGTTTGGAGGTAACTTTGTAATTTAATAGAATCAAGTTTTCACAACAGCATGGATATATCATTAGTCCTCAACTTTATCATATATTAATTTCAGAGTGATTGTTGCAGTATTTTTTGGTATAAAACAGGATCATGCGAAGCGAAGTGAGGTATTATACACCCTTAGAAGATTCAATCCACGCGGTGCACATTTGTTTGAGTTCTGTACATGATCCCTATTCGTCAAACGAGGAAAAAAAGTGCGTTTGAAGACCTCATATCATAAATTATTTCTATCGAGGAAAATTTATCCAAACGTGTTATCCAAAAATAAAACCCTAGATAGTCAAAATGCATATACCAAATTTTTTTCCGTGTACTTAATGAAATACACAGAAACAAAGCATCCATATATTTTTTATCTAGACTCTTAATTCGTGTTCGGTCTGCGTGTTTCGGAAGGCACGTTAAGCTGTCGGTCCATTTGTGCCCGAAGTACAGCGGTAGGACTCATACTCATCACCCGTCACGTTTGGTACGTAATTATCGTCGGCGAAAAGCAGGTTTACCGAGTGTGGACTATGACTTGCATTTCACAGTTCATACTAGACCTCGGTGATTCATGTCGTAATGTTTTTTTATGTCTAAAAAGAAGGAAATTGTTACTAAATCGAAAAGGCCGTATACATCTATTGATTAAGTGCCAAACAAACGCTTGTTAGGGAAATTGATGACGTAATAACAAAAACATGAGTGTGTTGTGAACTTGTCACGTGACCAACTTGTTAAATTAATTCACTTTAGGTACAGTCTCAAACAGGTCATTTACGGCGATTACATTTTTAGGGTTCCGTACTCGAAAGGGGTCCCAAGGACGCGCTGTCTGTCTGTCCGTCCGTCTGTCACACACAAGGGTCTACAGCTTCAGCCGTAATAGGTAGAAAGTTGAAATTTTCACATAATGTGTTACTATGGGCTCTAACACGGCAAATAATGAAAATGAGAAAAAATTTAAACCGAAGGGTATTCCCCACACAATAAACCTCGACAAAGTAGCATTTTATGACGTTGATTATTTCCCGTTCATATCAAAGACGGAAATACATACAAGTTTCAAATTTGCACACATTATTTTACATACTGTAAAGTAAAACAACAAATAATAAAATTAGGGCCCCGTACCATAGTATAAGTAACAAATAGTATTCTATCTCCATACAAGCGGGCCGAAACGAACCACCGCCAAAACATGGTTCAACTCGGTTTACGACAGTCGCGGTCGCACCGCAGTTACGTACGCACGTTGTCCCTGTGACGTTCCCGCGCATTTTCGTAAATTATGGCATGAAATTACAGAGTATGTTGTGCATTGTATGGTTGCTTAAATACAACTTTTATAATAATAATATAGCATTATCAAATACGTAAACAGTCAGTTGGCAGCCCTAGGACGTGTTTAGGCGCCGAGCGGCCGTAGGCATTGATTCAAGGACACCGCTAGTTAAACTACTGTTGTTACATATACTGTACCCGTACTAAGAGGGTGGGCCGCCTGGTTTTGCCTGAGAGCTGTCCTCTTACTCTCCCCCGAATAACTTCGGGAGGATTTGCGAGTAAGATGGTGGTACCTCCACAGTCGAGCCCGGCATCAGCTCTACCACCGAAACGATGACACGATCTACTACAGTATTTTTTTATTTACATAATCCTAACGGATGTAATATTTGTTTCAGGTATGTTGTCCATTGCGCGTGAGTTTACCCGTCTGTTTGTAAATATGGGTAAGAATCCTGTTTGTTTTTATCAGCGCACTATGGAAAATCTTGGTCTGTTTCGGATCAAAAATAGATAATTTTTTTATTTCTTAAGATAGACTGTTCAAAATTGTCACGCATAATAAGTGGTATGTAAGGCTTTGGATATTTTTTATATATTTATTTTATTATTTTTAATTTTGTTTCGTGAAATTTGAAATGAAAAAAACAAAGGAAAAAGTAATTATGTGATGCTTCTGTCCATCGTTTATTAAACTAACTTTTAAAAAACGCTTTAGATACCGATTTTCTCTTTTCTGACTTTCGCAAACTTTCGCAGCAGTTTTTTATAGATGTTCCTTATGATTATCTAGGCAACAAATCCACATTAAATGTAAAGCGTGGCCAAACGTGGGTAACTGTCAAAAGTCTCGATGAATTTTAAGAACTACCTTTTTTCTTATTTTAATATTCAATTATGTACATTACACTTAAACTGATTTTAAAATCTTCATAAGATCAGCTTTTCAGAAGTATATAAGTAATACAGTATATTATTCCCTACAAAGTTGAACAACAAATTAAAGTGATGAAGTGAGCAGACTGAACATGGACATCCGTAAAAGTTATAAACATTATGATATTTAAAAAAAAGATGTATAAAATTATTATGTTAAATTCTCTCAGTATAGTAAAGTTTGACTCTTAAACTATAAAAAATTAAAAATGTGTGTCAGTTTTGACACTGGAAAAACCACTTTTGAGATGCCACTCTACCATTTTCCATAGTGCAGCGGTGGGGATGATGAAAGATAGAAAAAACTGGGTTCAACCCTTGCCGCTGGGCCATTAGTTTTTGGGAACTTAAGTACAAAATTATATAAGGTCCTACAATTCAAAGTGAAAAAAAAATTACAGGTGATAGAGTATCCATAATAGAACAAATATTTTTTGCATGTACTTTTTTTACCTTTCCATAGAAATTAAATTAGCTGATTGAACCACTTTGTACTTCGAAGTAAAAAAAATATTTGAGCAAAAAATTTTTTTTCGCCTGGAATTTGATCAGTTGGCGATACTTGATCTACCCTAGAATTATTTTCACTTATTATTGTTGAACCTTATATATAAAAGCTATTCCTTTTATATCGGAACTGACTAATCGTTGTCGCAAGTTTTGCCTTTAAACCCTCAAGTAACATTTCGTATCTGTTACAGACTTTGTTCTACACACAGGGCTAATCTTTTAATACCAAACAATAGAGTACATTTTTCGTAAGCAAATGGCTCTAAAAGACTTGGTGAGACACATAATTAGGGTTGTCAGATTTGCTGGCATGAATTCCCAGAATTGGGGGCTCGACCACAAAAAGGTTTCATCCGTGTTTCATAATAGGTAACGTTAATATATAAAGCCAATCTCATACTGAAAACTCGGTAATTCCTCATTACCAAGGTTCGATGACGCTTTTTGTGAAATTACAAACAAACGCAAGCCCCGCCCCGAGTCAATTACTATAGAGGGAGGTCAACATTTTATTTTACCAAGCCTCTGGTACGAATTTGGCCGCATAAATTTAATGTCACATTATATTATTTTTTATAAATTTTACTCGTTATTGCTCTCAGTCGCGGCCGATGAAAATGATTAATTTAAAACCCGATTGTTTTGGGTTTTAGTGTATTATACAGGATGTAAATGCAAAGTCAAGAATCCCTTTAGGGTATGAAAGTATACACAATTCTGATGTCATTAAGAGAAAAAAAAATATACCTTGAATTTTCACCAAAAATTCCATCATTTTTGTAAGCTATGGCTACGCAGCTCACCGGCCTGCCCACACACCTAATTGCACCCCGCAACCCGCACCCCTCATCCGAGTGGCCAGCGACCAGTGAGGGTGTCCACGCGATTAGTGTATTTTGAGTAAAGAAAATCGTCTTATTATGAGGTACTGGTACTTTATTTAGAGATCCCAGTATTTAAAATAATACCTTTACCGATCATACTAACACACCCTTAAAGGATTCTTTTCTTTGCTTTTACACCCGGTATTATAAGGTACCGTATTATTCTGCTTGGGAATTTTAAACAGCCCTACACATTTGCGTGTTTGATACTTGGTAATTTTTTAAAAATCTGGTGCCCGGGCCGCCTTAGTATTCTGGGACAGTCCCGGTCACGTGGCAACCCTAACATAACTGGACGAGTGTACCCGCCGAGAGACATGCATCTCACTGTCCGCGAATAAATCGTTTTGCTGAACCGAAATAGATGCAACCTTTAGCGTTCAGGTATTCGGATGCCGGGCAACTCGACACGTTTCTGTTTGGTCTCAGTTCGAATGGATTTATGCTAAAATTAACAATCGATATAAAAGTAACAAAAAAAAACCGTAAGAGAAAATTAAAGTAAGAACATAAGCATCGATTCGTTAAATTTGACAGATAAACTCGCTGAATTCTAAACGGCAACTCTTATTGCTATGAAATAAGAGCTACATTTTGTTTATCGATGCGATATCGAGTCGATACCATGTTCTTACTTGGTACCCTGTTTTGTAAAGACATCTATAAGTTGCCTAGACTTAAATATCTCAGACACCCAGAAATGAAGCTTCCATCTTCCTCTTAAAATATAACCTTTAGCAACAGAATTCTTTATTTATTTATTTACTTCCATGTTGAAATAGGAATATGTCGTGTTAAGGCGACGCCGTGGACAAGCTGTCTGTTTCCGATTTTAGTTACCGTTATCTAACAGTGAAATAAAATATAAATATTTATATAGGTACATCGTCACGACATGAATCCCCAAGGGGTTGTCAGAGGTGTTTACGAGCCTCAGTCCACAATGTAAATGTAATGTTCTGCAATGGATTTTTTAAGTTGTGAGAGGCGGAGTAGTCTGAAAATCAGCGCTGTAATTTTGGCTTCAACATACAGTCCATGCTGATTGATATTACTTCATTTTGCCAACAAAACGCTGCTTAAATATTTTTTTTTGTAAAAAATAGATAACTTTTTTCTGTCTTTCGTGTATAATCGTCGGTGAAACGTCCCAGCGTGAAGGGTGTCTTCCCAAGCACGCAGACCCAACAAAAAAGTGTCCACGGAATTTGAACCCGCGATCTTCAGGTTTGCAGTCGTCTATTCGAACTACTGGACCACAGGCGGTCAGTAAAATAAAATAAAAAATTACATTTATATCTAAATACTAATAATAAATTATTAAAAGAGTCGTGTCTGTACTTTGAATATTTTCGCGAAATTTTAAATGAAATGGCTTATTTTTACTGTACCATATTTATATTCTGTGACTATTCTGGGACCGAAACTTTTTTTTTTAATTTTTGTCTGTCTGTATGTTCCATTTTATTTAACTCGAGAACCACTCAACGGATTAGGATGCGGTGTTTTTTTTATTATCATCGTAGTTACCCTGGTCAATAACGCCCAAGCCGAAAACAGGGCAAAGATTAAACAAACGCGGGCAAAGGCTATTTAATTTATAAGAAGTTGAATTGAAGTAATTGAAGTGCCAATATAGTTTAATCGTTATATAGCACGACGTCATAATAAAACAACCAATAAACTAGCAATATTCAAATATTGCATAGAACAACTTTCTGTAAAAAAGGAGAAATCGTGAAAAAAATCTATTCCTTCATACATTTTGGTCGAGTGTGTTACATTTCGATGGAACAGATGATTTTTTTTTTCGCGATTTTGTTTTGGTTCCATAGTAAAAGTTGTTCGTATTGTTATACAGGGATTCCCGTAGGTCTTAAAAAAAACTTAATATTAATACTAACACTTTTATTGAAGATTTTTTAATAAATAAATAATATTTATGCTTTTTTAAAAGCTTTTATTTTGTATTTTGTATAAAGAGATAAATAATAAATAAGAAAAAAAGGAAATTAGCTCAAGATATATTTCGGGCCCTATTGGGCCCGGCTTCAGTTGAAAATGACAATTATTTACACAGAAAAAAATAAAAAGGAGGTTTATTTACAAATTTTATTGAAGATAAAATATAAGAAAACTGAAAGAATACATGACAATGGAAATAGGATGAAAATCGGTACATGTGTCGACGGAGGATTTAGTTAGAAGAACTAACTGAAGGAAGCACATGAATGTACTCGTTACTAGTAAAATGCTGGCTAAGTGAAATATTGGAATGATAGGGTTGATTTTGGGTACATACTCGAGGTATACCTCGGTATTAACGAGTTCTATCGTATATTTAACATCCAGTATATGAAATCACACTAATATTATAAATGCGAAAGTTCGTGTGTTGTGTGTGTATGTTTGTTAATCTTGCACGCTGAAACGGCTGAACGGATTTGGATGAAATTTGGAATGGATATAGCTTATACCCTTACTTAACACACAAGCTACTTTTTATCCCGGAAAAAAGCCTGTCGGTAAACCGAATAACACGCGGGCGGAGCCGCGGGTAAAAGCGAGTATGTATATAAAACAGTTTCGTGATTGACTGACAGACTGTGCACAGCCTACTCCGCTGAAGATAGAAACATGAAATTTGGAACTCATATCCCTTAAAGGGTGTAGAGGTGCACTAAGAAATTTAAAAATTCACCCCTAAAGGAGGTGAAACGGGGTGTGAACTTTGATATTGAAAATACGATCCTCACGGGTACAAAGGGCTGTTTCCATCGCAAATCCACGCAGACAAACTTCGCTATTTTCAAAACCTAGATCTAACCCTGCTCTAAAAGGTGCAGTAAAAACAATTTTTTGAAATTCACTCCTAATGGGGGTGAAACGGGGTCTGAACTTTGGTATTTAAAATACTATTAACGGGTACAACGGGCTGTTTACATCCTAAGTTCACGCGGATGAACTTCGCTATTTCCAAAACCTAGATCTAGATCTTAAGGCCTGGCTCAATAAGGGGCACGACAATCTTATTGAGTGATTTTGAACTTAAGTATATTGTCAGAAAAGCTACATTAAAACGCTTGTTTCGCGTGCTGCCGGTACGAATGATCAGTGCATTTTCGAGTTTTTTTTTTTGGATTTTACGAAAAAGTATTTGGTGCGGATATTTTCTAGATTTATATTTTAAAATAAACTATGTTTTCTTGCTTTAGCAGTTAATGCAGACATAAAACTCAAGCCGATTAGATAAAAAACGTATTTATCACTTTAAAAAAGACGTTTGCAAAAATAAAATCAAACGAGTGAAATGTGTTCAATTAGGTAACTGTCTTACAACTAAAAGATAAAGGTCTGAACAAACATGTCTGTGAGTTTCACATTCAGCATATTTAAGGAAAAACCCTTGAAATCTAGAAGGCAAGACCTTAAAGCGACGCCACGAAATTTTGGCAACATGTATCTCCAATTTTTTCAGCAATAAAAAAACATGTAATTACCAAGTTATATACTAGATTATTTCATTGACATCATTTTTCCCGAAGATTTAGATGATTGATTAATTTTCATAGCAGAGAAAAAAACATTTGGGAAACCTCTTTTAAAACAGAGATTTCTATTTTACTGACAAACGGGAGCGAATGAAGCCTCTAAGCTTTTTATTTAAATTAGTCTACAAATACACTTCAATATGGCCGCTTGGATTTATTAAATTACTTATAGTTGTCATTTTAAATTAAGAATAGTGTTTTGCCGCATACGACCTTACGGCATAAGCTAGTTCGTGAGCGTAGTAAGTCCTTCCCTAAGGCGCCGATTTGAAATGAAAAGTTTATCAACGCCTCGCCTGAAATAACCTTCGTGTAATGTGAACATGTGGCATCAATAAACCTGGACTGAAATATAGAGTGTAAACGTCACCGCAACGACTGCCCGTCACTCATACACGTGTCGTAATGTCATCGCTAAATCTCCAGCGACTGACCGACGGAATTCCGTTAATGTTTCATTGCATTTTGTATTGCATAGCGGAACAACTCTGACTTTATGCATCTCTTGCAGCTACCTTCACGATTCTCCACTGAGAAAACTGTTCATCATAAAATAAAGTGAATTCAGCTAAAATTATGATGATTCACGTAAAGTAGGGAGCATACGGACATCACAACAAAATACTGTGAAACTACTGTTGCTGCTGCTAGCGTTATAATATGACGCACTGTCACTATGACTTTGTAGGAAGCAGATGGAATTATGCGCTCCGTCACCGCTTTTATGGTGACAGTAAGCATACCGTAGTGTGACGGACCTCTTTTATGGGGAAGGGATGATGTAATACGAAAATGGTAATCTTATTTATTCTGTGACCAATTTCACGGTGATCTGTCATCATAATATTACGTTACTTTCCTTAAAAACTCGATTATTTCCTCGAACGTTTTAATAACAGCATAATATTTTCCAATTATCACCAAATTTAAAAACAATTCACCGTATTTTAAGGTTATATAATGCTATTTTATAATGAAGCCAAAAAGACATTTTTCTCAGTGTCAAAATTTTAAATTCTTTGATAACGTAGTTATTATATAATATGGACTAGCCTTTGTTCGCAGCTCCACCCGCATTTATTCAGTCTTTGCCCTGTTTTCTGGTTCGGCGTTCTATTATGAAAACTCCTTGTAGCCTTTGTGTTGAACGGGGTTACTGCAATGATTTAAAAAACCCGCATCCAAATCCGTTGAGTGGCTGTCGAGATAAAACGGAACATACGTACAGAAAGAGAAAAATTAAAAGGAAAAGTTGTTTCAGCTTCAGTATAATACCAATAACCCATTTCATTTAAATTTTGCGAAAATATTCAACCTACCTTTTTAGGGTTCCGTAGTACCTGAAGGGTAAAAGGAACCTTTATGGTGAGACTCCGTTGTCCGTCCGTATGTCACAGCCTCATAACTTGAAATTTGCTACAAAAATAGCATTCACTTACCCACAAAAGTAGGTGTAAACAAAAAATTGAAAATTTTCAAATTGTTCAAAATGTGTCCAATAGAAAAGTATATCCTAAAAGTACAATATGGGTATCAAATTGTAAATATTAAAGAGCTGACTATAAAAATATATACTTTTACTATCCTACTTCCTACTAATATTATAAATGCGAAAGTTTGTGCGTGCGTGTGTGTGTGTATGTTTGTTACTCTTTCACACTGAAACGGCTGAACGGATTTGGATGAAATTTAGAACGAATATAGCTTATACCATAACTTAACACATAAGCTACTTTTTATCCCGGAAAAATGCATTGTTCCTGTAGGATACATCAATATCATTGAAAAATCAGGTGTCTAATTAGCGCGGTCTTAATTGTTTGTGGTAAAATAAGACAAGGCTTTGTTATTTCATACATAAGGTGTCTAATTAGCGAAGTCTCTAATCGTTTGTGGTGATATAAGACAAGGCTATGTTATCTCATCACACTTCATTATAAATGCGAAAGTTAGTGTATGTCGATGTTTTTTACGTTTTCACGCTGAAACGGATGGACGGATTTGGATGAAATTTATAATGTATATAGCTTATACCCCAACTTAACACATAGGTTACTTTTTATCCCGGAAAAAAGCATGTCGTTAAACCGAATAACACGCGGGCGGAGCCGCGGGCAAAAGCTAGTATTTAAATAAATTTTTTACTATACATTAATTATTTCAAAAAAAAAAACACAAAAAATGCATGTCGCCTCTTATTCTGAAACTGGTGGACCAAAAAAAATGAAAAAAATTACGAGTATAGGCCATAACTGGCCAATTACAGGAAAACTAGAGCGATCAAAAAAAGTTGATAACAAATAAGAACTGTAAAAAAATATATAAAATAAATAAAAATAATATTTTATAAAAATACACTGTGTTTATCAAATTGTAGATATTAAAGAGCTGATTATTTATAAAAATATATGCTTCTACTGTATTTACTGTCACCGATTTCGGGAAATCTCTGAAAAACCACGAAAAAATGCATGCTTATTTCCGAAACAGGTATACCTAAAAAAAAGAAAAAATTCATGGTAATTTGGGATTACGTAAAGATTACAGGAAAAATATAGCGTGAAAAATTCACGATAACAAAATGACAAAATTCAATGTTTCATCCACAACTTTTATTTAGAGTACGGTATAAAAATATTTTAGTCTCTCTTTTGTGATACAATCGATTCTTTTTTAGTTATCAGTTAAAATGGGCAAGATTTCAAAAACCTCTTCCTGCCTGTTCCCAAAACTGTCGAATTACGGAACCCTAGGTATGCGAGTCTGACTCGCACCTGACCGGTTTTTTTATTAGTATAGATTTTCAATTTTTTTTTTATTTAAGTGTGTCGTGCTACACCGTTTTATATAATTGGTCGGGTTTTTAACGTAATTCGGCACTTTGATGAAAAAATTTAAGCTTTATTTTTGAATTATATAAGATACACAAACAAGGCTGCAACAGATTCCGCAAAAAACTATAAACTTGAGATTATTTTTTGCGTCTACACAAACAGGAAAATATCATATTATCAATATTTTATTTTATGTCGTTTTTACAGCGTTAACTGTGCTATTTCGCGAAAAGCGCTTTTTCAAAATCAATCAAAATCTAAAATATTTATGTGTAAAATAGATACACAAAGTACCTATACTTTTTACAGGTCAAAGTTAATCATTACAAAAAAAATAGATGAGAAAAAATATAATAATACGGGAAATACATACAAAAAATATTTATTTTGAGCTACTAATTTTAGTAATATTACATTTGTAATAAAATTATGCACCTGCATAAATTTATTTATTTATTTATTTGGAAACAAACAGTTTTCTCATCACAATACAATCAAAAATAGCTAAAATGTATAACCAAAAAGTTTCTACATAAATCTTAGCACAAAAATTAATTCATACACAACAACACAAGTTACCAGAAAAAAAACACATACAGCGATCTACTTAAAACTACGGAAAACAAGATACAAAAAATTACAATATTTTTTTTTTTTACAAAAAAGCGTCTATAATTTTAAAATTAATTCTTTTTTACAAAAGTTGCAAATAACTTTCCTCTAAATTGTCCCAGTGAAAGAAGCAATATGTATTAATTGTATATTGTAATATCAATAAAGTCTTAGTTGTAAAAATCACAAGCTCTAACCAAAAATCTATTTCTTTTGTAAAATAAAGAAATATAGGTATAAATATATTATTTCGTGAAAAACCGAATAATGGCGTAAACATTACGCGATAATACGAAATTATTTTCTGATAAAACTAAGGGATCGCCTCGCTTCGCTGTGCTCGGCTTCCTCAATTTATTTACATGTAAACCTAACATGCTTTTTCTCACCCCGCTTTGCTTTGCTCGTCGTCGCAGTTATTTTGGACTTTTTGTTAAAAGACTTTCGTAATTGTTATAATCTCGCTTTTTCGTGAAAATGTTAGATTTTAGACGCGCCAAAAGAACCTTGTCGTACTGTTTATTCTACCATTTCATTCACAACTGAATTCCATTTCTTTCTGAAACACTGAATATTATTTTCTGTTCATTGCGTTTATAGGCAAATTCATCATGCGACCTGTTTTGTTTTGTATTATTAATTCATCAAAACCAGAAAAATGTGATAATAGTCCAACAGGGTACCAAGTTTTCTCAAAGTTCCTTCAAACTTATCTTCAGAAGTTTACATCAGTGCTAACTAACATTAATATAATTTTAATGTTCTATCTCCTTGCGATGGATAAATCGCAGTCTTAAAAATATAATATATTTTTTTCTATTAAGTTTTTAAGACAGATTCATCGCTTAATCCTTTTTTCTGCTGTAACATGCTTCTCATTTATATGTACTGTATGTTCTGAATAAAAAGGCAACGTTAATGTAAACTCAATACGTGGGACGCACTATAAGTTTCCGGAATGAATATGAAAAAATACTATTAAAGGTACACAATTAATTTATTGTTTTTCAAAATAATCTCCCTTGGCGTCTATGCACTTTTTCATTCGATCAAACCAGTTTTGAAAACTTTTGTGCCACTCCCCTGTGGTGACCTCTGAAACGTGTTTTTCATACTCCTCGACAGCCTCTTCTGGTGATGAAAATCGTTGACCGCGTAATTGGTTCTTAATTTTTGGGAACAGAAAAAAGTCACAAGGTGCCAGGTCGGGACTGTATGCAGGATGACTCATGAGTTCTACATTTTTCGTCTTCAAAAAGTCGTTTGTCTGTCTGGCCGTGTGAGAACTAGCATTGTCGTGGTGCAGGATGATACGGCGTTTACGGTTATTTTTACGAAGTTCGTCAATAACTTCCGGCAAACAAATGGTCGTGTACCAGTCACTATTCACGGTACGACGATTCTCTAAAGCAACAGTAGCCACGTGTCCAGTTTTATTAAAAAAAGAAGCAATCATCCGCTTAGATGCACTTTTCACGCGCGCCACTTTGGTTGGTTTCGGCTCATCTTGAAAGACCCATACGCTCGATTGCTGCTTTGTTTTGGGATCGTAGCAATAAATCCATGTTTCGTCACCTGTTACTATGTCCCACACCAAATTTGACGCACCTTCGTTGAATCTGGTAAGCATGGCACTGCACCAAGTGACGCGGTCCGTTTTTTGAGCCTCGGTCAAGTTGTGTGGGATCCACCGCGAGCACAGCTTTCTCACACCCAAATGTTTGTGTAGGATTGATTGTATTTGACTCATGCCTATTTCTAAGGATGCGCGAATTTCATGGTAGGTCACATGCCTGTCTGTTTCAATCATACGGCGCACAGCATCGATGTTTTTGTTGGTCACAGCGGTGGACGGCCGACCATCGCGAGATTCGTCACTGAGATTGATACGACCACGCTTGAATTCTGCAAACCAGCTATAAACAGTCGTCTTGCATGGTGCTTCATTGCCAAAAGCTGTTTCAAGCCGAGCGATGCTCTGTTGAGCTGTCAAATTACACTTAAAATCGTAGAAAATCATACTACGAAAATTTTCCCGAGTTAAATCCATGTTGATGCAGACACACAATTTTTTAAATGGCGCCACAAGGTAAAAACAAAAGACAGTCAGATGAAACAAACTGCATTCTACAGCCAAAGAGTTCTATTTTCAAATGTTGCAATAAATTTTTAAATATTGTTTATGTAAGTGGCCAGTTCCGGAAACTTTTAGTGTTTGTTACCTATGTATGCGTTGTCTTTTTCAGGCAGAACTTGGCTGACACACTGCCGTGTTATGAAATTTTATTTTATCTATTTTTTCCGCCATTTTTTGTTTCCATTTCTTATTAAATGTGACGTAGACAAATAGAGCTTGAAAAATGAACCCAAAAGAGTCCTTATATTAATAGTAATACGAGTGGTTTTACTTTCACTGCACGCAAGCACAAGTACCTTTTTTAAATCCGTATTTTAAGGTCATTTATCATAACACGGTGACAATCGTTAAATGAAAAAACTAGGTGAGAAGAAATTTATGGTATTTATTTTTCCGATAAGTAAGATTTATGTACTTAATTTTATTCTTATTTTAATTATATTTTTATGTTTATTACAAAACCTACATCCTTAAGGGGATTCGTTTCGGTATCGGTGCAAAATGCACAACTTATGATTGTTTTTCTCGTTTTATAATAATTGTAGTTTATGAAACTGGTACATAAAAAGGTTATTAAAACACGAGCGAGTTTTTTAATAGTACACGAGTGTTTTAATACCTAGTTATGTATAGTTTCATACACTACTTTATCTTAAGTCATGCCTAATAACCTGTTTTCATAATTTTTGTAAATTTGTCTTTAGCCATTTTTGATTATTTTTGTAAAAGCTTGTTTTAAATGTTCGTGAATTCCGTCGTTATTTTCAGAATGTCAGGTGGAGTCAAATAATCATCACCACACTGCTGTCAGTAATTTTAGGGCAATATAATACTTTTACCCCATAAAAGCACTGTAAGTAAATGATAAATACATAGGTAACACTAAAAGTTTCCGGAACTGGCCACTTACATAAACAATATTTAAAAATTTATTGCAACATTTGAAAATAGAACTCTTTGGCTGTAGAATGCAGTTTGTTTCATCTGACTGTCTTTTGTTTTTACCTTGTGGCGCCATTTAAAAAATTGTGTGTCTGCATCAACATGGATTTAACTCGGGAAAATTTTCGTAGTATGATTTTCTACGGTTTTAAGTGTAATTTGACAGCTCAACAGAGCATCGCTCGGCTTGAAACAGCTTTTGGCAATGAAGCACCATGCAAGACGACTGTTTATAGCTGGTTTGCAGAATTCAAGCGTGGTCGTATCAATCTCAGTGACGAATCTTGCGATGGTCGGCCGTCCACCGCTGTGACCAACAAAAACATCGATGCTGTGCGCCGTATGATTGAAACAGACAGGCATGTGACCTACCATGAAATTCGCGCATCCTTAGAAATAGGCATGAGTCAAATACAATCAATCCTACACAAACATTTGGGTGTGAGAAAGCTGTGCTCGCGGTGGATCCCACACAACTTGACCGAGGCTCAAAAAACGGACCGCGTCACTTGGTGCAGTGCCATGCTTACCAAATTCAACGAAGGTGCGTCAAATTTGGTGTGGGACATAGTAACAGGTGACGAAACATGGATTTATTGCTACGATCCCAAAACAAAGCAGCAATCGAGCGTATGGGTCTTTCAAGATGAGCCGAAACCAACCAAAGTGGCGCGCGTGAAAAGTGCATCTAAGCGGATGATTGCTTCTTTTTTTAATAAAACTGGACACGTGGCTACTGTTGCTTTAGAGAATCGTCGTACCGTGAATAGTGACTGGTACACGACCATTTGTTTGCCGGAAGTTATTGACGAACTCCGTAAAAATAACCGTAAACGCCGTATCATCCTGCACCACGACAATGCTAGTTCTCACACGGCCAGACAGACAAACGACTTTTTGAAGACGAAAAATGTAGAACTCATGAGTCATCCTGCATACAGTCCCGACCTGGCACCTTGTGACATTTTTCTGTTCCCAAAAATTAAGAACCAATTACGCGGTCAACGATTTTCATCACCAGAAGAGGCTGTCGAGGAGTATGAAAAACACGTTTCAGAGGTCACCACAGGGGAGTGGCACAAAAGTTTTCAAAACTGGTTTGATCGAATGAAAAAGTGCATAGACGCCAAGGGAGATTATTTTGAAAAACAATAAATTAATTTTGTACCTTTAATAGTATTTTTTCATATTCATTCCGGAAACTTATAGTGCGTCCCACGTATACCTATACTTCCCCGTAAACTATGGCTATCCATTGACAGACTGAGTCCAACGCGCATGCAGCATTCAAAGTTGAACTGTTACCTCATTAGATGGGTCGCAACAATTGTTTTGTACGTATTGGAGAATAATATATAAAAACCTCATTGATATTTGATATTTGACATCAGAGATGGCTGTATGGGCTAAGTTACCTTTGCCTTCCTAGTTAGTGTCACATACGTACTGTAATTTTAGAAAAAGTTATTTTATTGCATTATGTTGTTCGAATATTTTTGAGAAATTTTTAATGAAATTCACTGAAGCCAAAATTACAATTTTTACTATTTTTGTTTGTCTGTCTGTCTTATGTTCTGTTTTGACTCGAGAACCACTCCATGGATTTGGACGCGATTTTCTTTAATATCTTCGTAGAAACCTTGGTCAACATATAGGTTATAATCCTGATGTTGTTAAAATAACGCTCAAGCCGAAAACGGAACAGATTTAATAAACATGGATGGAGCCGCAGGCGTAAGGCTAGTCCATTATAAAATGCTGACATTGCTCTTATCTATAAAATAAATCTTGCAGTAAGTCTTTAGTAGATTTTAATATATCCCACACTCGCTTCCAAAGCTTTATTAGCTTCATGAAAAGTGCCATATTTCATTTTATGGTTTGTTCCACTTTCGACGAAATTTCCTAACCGCCATTTCCATAACGTCTAACCATTATGCATTAGAAAAAAAAAACAATAAAGACAAAAGATTTGGCACGAAATTTAAATTGGCAACCGATATCTATCAATGAAAGCTTCAAAAGGTGTCACGAAGAATAGTAATAACTACTAATAACAGATAAATAAGACATAAAATATAACGACTTAAACCAAATCTGTTTTTTGCAAAGACTGGCACTATTTCCATCACTATTCCAATGCTTGTAGTTGTAAAAAACAAAACTGCCCAAATCATTTTCTTTCATCTCTTAAAATACGTTTCGTTTTGATTTCAACGTGAAAAATCTCAATTGAATCAACAAAACCGTATGAAATCTACGACGACGGTATGCACAATATCAAAATGTTGGCTTCCCGCCAACCATGATTTTTCATCGCTTGTTGCATAGAATGGAACGCACCTTCGACAAGCTTATATATGATGTATAACAATGAAAAAGGAACTTTATATCCTTCTAATAAGGTTTAAAAGATGTGCAAGTATAAATTTGCATAAATCACAGGTGGGCTATTCCGAAATATGCTCGCCCACGCTTTGAGCGTGATTTTGAACCGCAGTCGGATTTATTGTTTGTTGTGGTTTTTTTTTTCACATTTTCTATTTGGTTCTAGGAGATAAATTGTTTTGATGATAAAGGGTTAGTTTGAAAGCTTTTAGTCTTGGAATTGGAGACTGTCGAGCGAGACTGTGAATATATTTATGTAGCCGAGGAGGCAAAGAAGCAATATTTCTTTAATCATAGAAAAGTCTTGAATGATGAGCGTAAATAGTTTGGATTAGTGTCTGGTTTAATAATAAAAGAGCGCTTTGCGTAATATCGTTCAATTCGATAGAGATTCCAATATGCAAAACATTTTTCAAATTAAAATAAAGTTAAAAATATCACCAAGACATGGCTTATGAAAACAAGAAAATAAAACTTCATTATATTTTATGAATGACGCACATTGCGTGAGGTCTTATGGCGTTATTTTGCCACGAAGCATGTATCAATTACGTTTTCTTGGTCAAACGTTGTTTATCAAACAACGGCTCTCTTCTTCACTGGTGACAACTACGATAACTGAAAAAATTCAAATCAAAAAAGACTATTAAGGTGCCTCGTTTCGGTCTCGGTGCAAGATACACAACTTTTTTCTATTTTTAAATAAAATGTGTGAAATAAAATCCCATCCATCCATCCAAATAAAATCGTTTTAAGTTATTTCGCGACAAGCTTAATTAATGTTTTTCTTTTTAATTTGTAATAATTAAGTATTAATTAATTTGTTGGTGCAAGTTTTGTCTGTGCCTGCTTTAGTTACATATACAATTTTGCATGTTAATATTTTTGTTGATTTAAGGTTCTTTATTTTTGAAAATTGTATCGGATTTATATGTGAGGGCTGTGTGCTCCTATAATTTGTATTACTCTGCAGGACAAATCTATAGAATCAAGTAAATGTTTAAGAGTATACAGTTGGAGCTCCTTAATAAATAAATAATTGCGTCATTTTATGGGTTATAGATGGCGTGAATATCCATACCAACTTAAAATCATTCATTCACCTTCACAAAAGGTTAATATATTAATGTATTGTGATTTTTGTATGTAGTTAATTATGTGTAAAATTCTATTATACTCATGTTATAAGCTTTAAGAGGCGTATAAGCCTACGGAGTAACTCCTAAATTAGTTTAAGTACCTACTTGACAGTGTCTTGTTGTGTGCTACTTTTTGTTTTTATTTAATAAAGAATTCTGAAAAACAAAACAAAAACAAACTTAAAATCATATTTTAAGTTGTTGCAGACATTAATTTACAATGCATAAAATAACACAACTTTGGTGGAAATGCCTTATTGACGTTAAACATTGATTGCAAAATTCGATAAATCACATTTATCAAATTAAACAATGTATAAAAACAATCATAAGTTGTGCATTTTGTGTGTGTTATTTAATTAAGTTTTAATGTACTGCGTCTGCGTTAAGTCCTTTTATTTTGTCATGTCATGTATTTTGTGTTGTGGTGATAAATAAATGCTTATCTTATCTTATCATTCCGCACCGAGACCGAAAGAGATCCCCTTAAAACTCTCGTGGATACAATTTCGAGATGTTCAAGCTGCTGCGTGTCGTCGTCCTAAGAACGCCTTTCGCCTTGAAAATTACCAAACTGTACTATCGGTGAAACAGTTGGCATGTAAATCATAACATTATCATGTGAGTGTATAATGTATATCCGTTTTCAAAATATATAAATAAAATTTTGCTTGAATTAGCCAAAATCATATTGGAGACTTTGTAAGTGATCACTGATCAGTAACAAGGTTCAATGACTCTCTATGAAAATCGCAAAATCACATTTTGGCTCTCTCTTACAGCGAAAAATTCGAATCAATTAGTAAGTATCCATTCACCTATCCATCAGCTTGGTTCGTCCACCGCTGAACTTAGGCATTTCCAAGATTCGCCACTCTTGGCGGCCCTCCTGAAAGAAATGCCCATACTCACGCACGTTGGGCAGGCGGGTTGGTGAGCGAAACCCTCGCACCAGTGACGCCGCTGCCCGTCACCAGTCCGTTTTATACCGCCAAAAGTGGCGAAATCCTGGAAAGGCCTATGTCCACTAGTGGACGAAACAGGTTGACGGATGGATGGATATTTAATAATAGATTCGAATTTTTCGCTCTAGGTAGAGATTTTATCATATAGATTACACAGATAACCCATTCGTATGTACATTTTTAAGCATTCCCCGCTTCGATACAAACACAACTAAAGGATGATTCATTCCACTAACACTCGAGCGGAGTGATAGACGAAAACTGTCTGTTTTTATTTTTATTCCGAGTCTAGGGACCGAATTCTATTCTATTCTTAATTAATAGTTTCTGGCAAGCGTCTCAATTTCTCCATTGTCACAGTCGATGGCCTCTATAATTGTTTCTTTTCTAGGGCAAGAAAAAATACCATTTAGTTATTTCAATTCTATAGATTCGACATAATATTGAAGCAATCAAGAGTATAATAGCACCTGACATTGAGCACCTCATTTTCCGTCAAATAGAAATGAACTTTAAGACGTTTTGTTATGGTTTAAAATAGCCCGCTCTGAGCCGTGGCTGTTACGACAATCAAAGCATCGCGCGTTCTCGAAAAGCGCGTGGGTCACTTAAAAAAAAACGTTTTTACGGGAAAATAATTCGAGGCTTGCTTTAAAGTTTTAGCAGGGTTGCCAACTAAATACCCCGGGTAAGTGCTAAAGTGACATCTCAAAAGGTGCTAGATGGCTATGGATTGCCAGAAATCGTGCTAGTTTTATTGGTCATGAAGTAAAATATTCTATCAAATAAAATGTATAAGTTTGTTATATGGAATTTTAACAAATTTTTGGAAATTTATGTATATATTTATGTTAAAACTACATCTTTAGAACTTTTTCCTTCTCGAAATCTTGTTGACTCGCACTTTCAGCTGAATTTTCCAGTTTAAATAAAAACGTGTACATCTTTTATCCCTTTTTTAAGAATATTATAGGGATTTTCAAGGTTGCAAGTTTGGCATGTTTTCTATTCAGTGCTAGGTGCTGTATGTAATTTTTCAGTACTAGATATATGAAAATAGTGCTAAACCCAGTACCAAAAGTGCTAAGTAGGCAACACTGAGTTACAGGATCAAATTTGAAGTATTTATAGAATACTAGCGGTTTTGTACGGTTTGGAGGTAAATTTGCAAATTTTTTCCATCGACAAAGTGGCTTCAAGTTTTCGTTACATTCAGGGCGTAGCAGGAATCCTCAACTTCACCATATATTTATTTTTAAATTATTGTTGCAGTATTGTCGGGATAACAGAGAATAATGGGCAGCAATTTGTCTTAGGAATATGCCGAATTGCCGAAGAATTTATGGATAGAAAACAACAATAGTAATGTTAGTCAATTGTTGATAACTTCAATATTTGATAGTTGTGTCGACTTTTTAGGATTCTGTTTTCGGAGTGGATATTAAATGAAAATTTCATAAAATTACGGAAAATTTGGATAATATTTAATTTAGTGGCATCTGATTTACAATCGCAATAAAAGTTCCTTAATATTTTTATATTTATTGACAAATATACAACTTTAGTGTTACATTTTATGTTCTTGATAATTTTTGAATAAAAATTAAATAAGATGATGATATCAATTACCGTTAAAATATCCAACAAGAAGTTGGAGAACTTTTTGATAGAACCCTAAAACCATATGACAGCAACGATCCCAATATAACAATAAATATCGAAAGTTTTGCGATTTGTTTACATAATGATACCAAATTTAATGTGATCGAAATAGACTAGCCCTGTTTAGTTTACCTCTATACTACTAAAAGCTCTTGTAACTTACCATGATTTAGAAAACAGGCTTGACTCTTGTGTGAAGGGATTAAAGGCGACTTTTAATAAATAAAAGTTTCTATTTATAGTGGTTTACTCGTATAAACTGATGATTTAAACCAAACCTGTAAAACGGATCGAGGGCCATAAAATCTATCAAACGATAACCAAACACCAAAATAATCAGATACCTGGGTAAAGCTTTAGTTTCTTTGTAATAGAGTTGAATATTGGTAAGCTAATGCGTCTGATTTCCGTGGTAATGGTAAACAATTTTATGGAAGCAGTTAAAATTAACGTGAAGTCAGGTCCTCAGTTAAGACGTCATTACGCGTCTTACTCTGAAAGATAAATATAACGATTTTTAAATCTTCACTTTATATGGCTGTTTGCAGACGTGAAAATTATGTATGATTTTTTAAACTATTAATAATGAAGTAGTAAAAAAGTCTATACATTGTTTATTTTTGTTGCGAAATTGAAATTGAAATGGGTTATTATTATTATTATAGTATTGTACTAAGGCTGATACCAGAATTTTTTGAATTTTTCTCTGTGTGTCTGTATGTTCCATTTTAACACTAGAACCACTCAACAGATTTGGATGCGGTTTTTTCATTACATCGTAGTAACCCTGTTCAAAGCATAAGTTATAAGGGGTGTTAATAAAATAACGCCCAAGCCGAAAACGGGGCAAAGATTGAATAAACGGGGGCGGAGCCGCGGGCAAAGGCTAGTACTAATAATAAAGTAAAAAAGTCGTGACATTAAAAAAAATCGCGAAATTATAAATGAAATGTATAGAGGCCAAAACCACAAGTTTTAGTATTTTTGTCCGTCTGTATGTATGTATGTTCCGTTTTAACTCGAGAACCACTCAACCGACTGGGATGCGTTTTTTTTATTATCATCTTAGTGACCCTGGTCAACACATGAACTTTTCCGTGAAATACGCAAAATAACATTTAGAATTCCTACACTAATATAGTCGAGGTTGTTCTTGAACTAGTTAATAGAGGCCATCCATCCATCCATCAGCCTGTTCCGTCCACTGCTGGACATAGGCCTTTCCAGGATTTCGCCACTCTTGGCGGTCCTCCTGGAAGAAATGCCCATACTCACACACGCTGGGCAGGCGGGTTGGTGAGCGCGGTGCCGAAACCTTTGCACTAGTGACGCCGCTGCCCGTCACTAGTCTGTTTTATATAAGGCCCGGCAATTGGGGATGGATAAACCGCCATCCATCGGTCCCAGGCAATGGTGGGCCGCCTGGTTTTGCCCGAGAGCTGTTCTCTTACTCTCCCCCGAATAACTTCGGGACGATTTGCGAGTAAGATGGTGGTACCTCCACATTCAAGCCCGGCATCAGCTCTACCACCTATTTATGTTAATAGAGGCACAAAAATATTTTTCGTATTTTGCAAACAGGGTCATTGAACGTTGGTTCGGACCACTTACCGAGTCATAATTTAGCATAATTTAGCCATATAAACGAAAGTCACCTCATACAGGTCTCATCAGGCCCAGAAGTGAACGGGTTCTTACTATGATTTAATTTATTTTTATCTTGTGTGCAACAGTCGTCTGCTATTCAAGCCCCTTTTTGACTTGGCCCATCTCCATTATGAATTCAATTTGACCGGATTAAATAAAGCCATGATAAAATAGCTCCTATCTTAAAACTGTATACAAATAATAAACTGTAAGCAAAAATTTCATTGAGATAATGTTTTTATTGCGAAATCCATCGCTTTGGAATACTCTAAATATTATTATTAGAGTGCATTACAAACCAGAAAAGATAAATTAGAAACAAATGTAAAGACAAGAATTTGAAAAACGGTCAACGGTCTAGGTAAGTACCTCGGTGGCGCAATTGGTAGCGCGCTTGTCTTGATAACAAGAGGTCGCGGGTTCGAATCCTGGCCCGAGCAATTTTTTCAAATTTGTTTCTAATTTATCTTTTCTGGTTTGTAATGCACTCTAATAATAATATTTAAAAATTTCATTGTTTTATTTTTTATAATACAACCTAAATAGTATATATATTGTCGTGAATTAAGCTACAAAATCCAAAGAAATCGTAACTTCAAAACTATGGAAAATGTAATTTTGATTTTTCGTTACAAGACTGTAGAATAAACCCCCCAGTTTTACAAGTATGAAAATGTTTCCATTATTAAACGGAATCCCTGTAACGTAATTCTTCGTCAGTATACTCCAACGCACTGTTGACTTAGTAGTTTTTTATTTTCCAGCGGACAAAGGCACGAAGGGTTCCCGTTTCTTAAAGGAACCCTATAAAGCTGAAGCTTTCGTGCAACGCAATATCTGCACCATGTTGCTTTTCAGGAAATGTCCAACAAATGTGTCAATAAATATTAAAATACTCTACAAATATGCACACATTTATGAAGAAATAATATCACTCAGCCAAACAAAACGCAACCCTATTACCGTGTCTGGAGATTTAAAATAAATTGGCAGTAAAATGATGAAATGTTGACAGTTATTGGTCATTCTAACATGCGTTAGTAGATTTATTTGAATTGGAATCGTGTACATTGCGATGAAGGTAAAAGTGTGTCTGGATAGAGGCAAAATCTGTAACTTATGCACAGACATAGAATTATTACTAAGTAGCAGACCAAACATAAGGATTAAATAGCGTGGCAAGTTTCCATACAAAAAATAAGCTACATTTTGGCTTCATGGTACGAAGAAACGTATAAAAATGGGTTGTTTTGACTGGCTTATGCTTGGAAGATATTTGTTAATACCTAAACTAATATTATATATTTTGTTTGGAAACAAGCAATATTTATATTTAAAGGAGCCCGTAGCTCACTGAGCTAAAATTGCCACGCGTTCACTCTATGCGTTTATTATTAATGTTAGGTCTGCTACTATATTATACGTCTGTGAACATATGCCAGGTTGGCTGGCTGGAATAGAGTGCTTTAGTAAGAGTCAGAAAACGTCTCGGTAACGTTTTTTTTTTCACTTTTGTGCTAAGTTTCTACCGTGGTATTTCAGCTTGCAGTATTCGTAAGTAACTAAACTTGTAGCCATAAGCTGTTAATTATGGTCTATATTTCTCGATTGTCGAAACTTAGGTGACTTATTTAGAGCCATTTTTAATTAACCATTTCTTAAACGGCAGCAGCAACTGGAATTTCAGAGATTGTTGCCGTTTGTGGTTTCATTATTACTTTTTTTTAACCAAGATTAAATCGGCCTCGGTTTGTCGTCCGTTTTCTGAGTGTAGCTGTGTCGTTTGCATATACTTGTCAGATAAGTTTGCTGGTGAACCTGCGCAAATTTTTGTTCATGACAATAGAAATCTATACTAATATAAAACCAGATCAGAGCAGGACAGACTATTAAAAAACAAAGCGTTAAAGCTGGACTGAAGTTTATCAATATGGGACCCCTTAAGGGTTCTGCTATTTTTACGCAACCCCAAAAAGGGTTTATTTCTTCACCTTTGAAAATAAAACATGTTCAGTAAAAGTGCGCAAGTTTAGTTTAGTGAGTTAGTGCCAAACTTTCAGTGCAACGTGTTCTGAAAATTAATTAAATGTAGTTGCTAACTTTGCCTTTGTTTATAGAACTTGCCCAGTGGCCCTCTTCAGTCTGTATGAGGCTCTGGTACAAGTCTAAGTAAATAGCTGATAATAAGGAAAGTTATTGAATCGATTGTAACTTTGCCTTTGTTTATAAAAAGCTCAACTTTTTTGTAACGACTGGGTGAAAGGAGGTTATTCGTGATGTGGATATGCACATTTCAAATCACTTCGCGCGATCCATCTAGTATCACAACACATACGAAGAAGAGGGCCAAACCTATTGGCTGGACACAACCAACTCGCGGACACAAGAGTATTAACCTTTCGCGAAGATGTACAATTTTTAAGAGCTTATCTCACAACAACTCCATTTTGACAGTCAAAACTAAAGATGTTTTCACACAGCACTATATTAAAGTGTGTTCAAAATATACAAACTAAACAAGTTATTCTGGTAGGATTTTACCCGTAATTTCCCCCGGTAAATATGTCCAAGTGAAGTTATAACAGTGAAAGAATTTTCGAAATCCGTTCTGCAGTTTAGAGATTAAATATTCAAAGATTTTTTTTAAATGATTAATCTAGTTAAGTAATATTACCCCTACATGTATACAAATAAATATATTAGTGCAGATTTAGATAACGTAAGGATTTTTTAGTTTATTTCATAATATTCATAGTCTTTCATAATGTGCACCTTTTTCCTTCTCGGAAGTATTCCTCGATAAACCCGCTGTAAGTCTCACACTCGTCCCAAACACGAAAATTCATAGTTGTGAACTTTTCGAATCTTCCCCACTGTTCGTCTGCCGGCCGACTTATTGGTATTCGCAGTCGGAGTTTCTGAACGTACTCTAGCTTTGTACGACTTACTTTGGTACTTTAGGGACTGTACGTAAGGAGATTCCGCCGAGTTCCTCTCCCACTCTTCCAGGTTGCCTATTTTTTATTGATACCTAAAGAAGTTTGATCTAACACATCATATCTAAAAGTCCCTGTTGTTCTTTTTTAACACAATGCTATAGGAGAAGAAATACAGAGATCAGAAAACTCGTTAAACGGGATAAATATACCATTTTGAGGATCACTTTTCAGTGATAAAGTATATTCTGTTCACAAATCTAATATCAGGTATGTCTCGCTAACATTGTCTAGGAAATTATTAAAGCCATAAAACTTCAAAATATACTGATATCTTTGAATGGGAACGGAAGTACTAACTTGAAAACGCACGGGCGTTTACGGGAAAAACTACAACTTCTCTCTCGCACTAAGGGCAGGGTGTATAGCTCTGAGCAAGACAACTAATTGCCACGCCTCTTCCAGTGCGGTGTTTAGCCGTCTGTTCAGACTTCAGACCCATAAGGGGCTTCTGTAAGTAAAATCAGCCGCTCGATGTGTGTACAAATATATAACGACATTGAAAATACATTCATATCAGTGCGTACTGCAAAGTGGCTATTATGACGATCGCTGCGTCGTCGGATAGTGCAAAATAGGAGAAAAGAAAATAACACTTTTCATAATGATAAATCAGATATTTATAAGTTAAAAAATCAATACGTTTTTTTATTGCTAATATGTGCGTAAAAGTTTAAACGTAGTCACTTTTGAATTGAATAATTTTGAGAGTTTTATTCTCATTTTAAAGAATTTGATAGATATATAATTATTTATTGTAGGTTAAAGTTTCAAGGTTTTTAGGGTTCCGTACCCGAAAGCAACACGGAGTCCTATTAATATCGCTCTGCTGTCTGCCCGTCTGAGTATGTCACAGGGTTCTAGCTTGCAGATGGAATGAGATACAGGCCTGAAATTTGGATATGTTATTCAGAATGCTGACCCAGAACTAAATATTAAATTAAAAATTTAATTTGTTGTATATTCCTTATTCAGAAACTAGCCCTTAGACTCTGAAATTGCTTAAACTTGTGATAATACTCGTCTGTACAAACTACTTTACGATAAAGCCAATCCTGAAAACGCGAAAAAAATGTTGCTCCATACATTTTGGTTAAGTAGTCATGTCACTATACAGTGGTACAGGCGTACAGCTGTTTATTTTCTGCGATTATTCTTAGTACTCATTCTCTCACCAGATTTTGACTTTTCAGGTACTAAAAATCTAGGCAGTACTATGTATTAACTGAAACTATCGTCGTAAAAAAATACCATATTCTAATACTGATAGACAGATCCTTAACTTTGCTTTAAAGGGACATCTCTTCGCTTCTGTCGCACGGAATTCTAAACTCTGTTGTCTAAAACGAAATTTTTATAGATTTTCCGAATAAAATCACTTGCAACCAGCACACACCATAACACCGCAATTTACAACACTCTGGAGTGCAACATTACCATGTTGCAACATAAACTCGGCAATTTTACCCATTCGCTTCTGCAAACAAAAACAAACCCTATACATGACTGTTTAAAGCTTTATATTGTTGTAAAACTTCTATGGTAAAGCATAAATGTGTCGTACTCGAATTTATAGGTACTGTGAAGATGCTTCGTTGTTCATTGTCCCCTGGTACTACTAAACGCTTGTGACGCAGTTTATGTAGAAATTCATGGTTTTTTGTTGATGTCGCTGTAAAGGTTGGCTCTTTGGGGCCTTGGTGCCCTGGTAGCGGTGGCGAAAGAACTTTGAAATAACAAACCATTACGACATGTAAAATGCGGGGGTGCCTGTGTGTTTATACTATATACTTTTTTATCCACTTTGTGCATACACTTTATTAAACATAGGATGAAGTGCGCTCGCTAAAAAACTGTTCTTTCTATGGAACCTAGGTTATTTTTTATCCTGGTTGATACTTGGTTAATACTAATAAATTTTATCATTGTTTCAGGTACGTTTTTCCCAGGAAAGTGCCCGTGCGCAAGAGGGCGAGTAGTAAATGGGTCTGCAGGGACTTCCGTAAAAATCCACGGAAGTCGGTAACGGGTGAATAACTTAACGCTATGTAACTGCCTCTAATCACTCTCTCGGTAGGGCTTCTCAGGACGTCGGTACACGACGAGTCGCTTGGCGACATAGCTTCACCATGAGGGTGGTGAAAACCCACGGCCGACACTTACTACCAGTTAAAACTTCTTGAGCTTATTGTCCTTTGGGCACAGATACAATCACTACTCTGAAATGAAATTAATACTTTATTTCTGCAATTACACTTATAGCTCGTTATGATTTTTTAAATAATAAAATAATTAAATTTAAAAGAGGAAATACAATACATTCAAATAGATTTTGGGTTTGCTTATAATAGATAAGTAAATACACGTACATGAACTAAAATAAAGGTATATTTAATGTATACAATTATGTATATACGATATAATAATAATAATAGCTACCCATATACTAAATACTAATACGTTCATATATAAATACATGCCTAACTCCGCCCATTCGATTAGTCTTGCTAAGAAAAAGCGCAAGAAACTTAAAATAATAAAATAATTCAATTTAAAAGAGGAAATACAATACATTCAAATAGATTTTGGGTTTGCTTATAATAAATAAGTAAATACACGTACATGAACATAAAGGTATATTTAATGTATACAATTATGTTACATAATTTATGTATATACGATATAATAATAATAATAGCTACCCATATACTAAATACTAATACGTTCATATATAAATACATGCCTAACTCCGCCCATTCGATTAGTCTTGCTAAGAAGAAGAGCAAGAAACTTAGCAAGATCATGTCTTTTGTCTCTTAGCTAGGAAAACGCAGCCCGGACACTTCTTGTGTCCATAAGAGATTTGGGCCCGCAACCTACGGATCACTTGATTTTTTTTAAATGTAGCAAACATGCAATATGGCGACCCGAATGGTAAGGAGAGTATTTGAATAAACAATCTAATTATATATTTATGTAATGGTTGATAAACCCTTAACCCATGGCTCCGTCTGTTTAAGCGCTATAAAATCCCACAAAAATCGGTCAAGTGCGAGTAAGACCCGTGCCTGAAGGTTCCGTAACATTCAAATAATTCAGCGACTTGATTATTAATAATAATTACAAAACTATCATTGCCTCCAACATGTATGAAAACAAAACTGCAAAGTTTAGTTGGTAAAGTATTATTCCGCATAAAATTTGAAATTATAGATTTAAGATTTATTCCTTCACTTGTGTCAGAAAACCTCTCTTTTGGTGATCAGTCAGTTAATGAGCTTTTTTATTTTTTTTACTCCAAGAGAAGACTATATAGGTAGATTATAGATATACCTTAGTATTCTATATTACTCGGACTTGGTACCTCCAGCCGTATCCGAGCAAAAGAGTTTTAATACACGGACAACGAAAGTGATCCAAAAAGGGATCTTTTTCCGTGCTGAGGTACGGAACCCTAAAAATTTTGCGACTTGTTTGATTGATAAAAACGGTTGCTCTCGAACGCTACTTCAATAAATTCTCGTATATTCGGGGATTTTATTTTATGTACGAATACCATATAATACTGGACATCGGAACAGGTTCGATAGATTAAATAAATTCGAGCATAAAATAACGAAACAAAACGGAATTAATTTAATTTACAAGAACCCGTAAAAATGGACGCCGTAAATAAAAATGGCCGCAGCGCAAAACTGTAAATTCTTCGAACTCACCGACAGATAAGGGGTACATAAAAGTGGATTTCAAAAACGTAAGACTTTTGGAGTTCCACTGTGAATGAAACCCTGTTTGTTAACTTGGCTGTCTAAATATTATTGGAGTGCCTTGCATATCAGAAAATCGATCAGAAAACTAAATATTTGGACTGGTAAGATTTGAACCCAAGCTTCCAATTACCGCGGGTGTCTATTTATACCAATATTTCTAACAACCGAGAATTATATAGTCTAGCTTTGGTCACTGTTTTTATACAAATATTTACTTACGCTGGCCATTAAAACAGTGAAAGAATTTTCAAAATCGGTTTAATAGTTCCAGAGATTGCCAGCGCGATTGTAATTTTTGACTGTGTCCCTAGGGAAATGCTCGTCCCCAGAAACAAACTATAGCCTATAGCACTCATGGATAATGTAGCTTTCTTTTAGAAAAAAATGTTTTTTCGTCGGATCAGTAGTCCCGGAGATAACCTCCTACATACAAACTCACAAACATTTCCTTATTATTATATTAGTATAGAAGTGCAGATAATTTACAATTTTCCACTTAACTTCTTGCAATGCTATTCAAAATGCAGACCCAAGCACCGCCTGCCCTCCCGCGTAAAACATGCACATGCAAGCAGTACGAATATAAATATTAAGCAATCTTACATAAATAACATGCAAGAAGACTTATCGACACGTGTTTCGGCTCTAAATGGGGCATCCTCAGGATACATTGCTCGCTCAACCGTTCAGCTACATCTATAAGCTCGTTCAGAATTACATTGAAGATGAAAAAATTATAAAAAAGTCGTAATATTCTCTATTCCCAGCGCCGGATTTAGGGGAGTGCAACCGGGGCTGAAGCCAAGAGGGACCTCCACAAGTTTTTAATGTTGTAAACTTATTGTTTTTTCGAATTAATAAGCCGTAACTAACTAACCATACATTTTTTTTCTATTTTATCTATGAGAACTATATTTTTCATTGTATCTTATTTTTTAAGAAATGTAACTACTCTAATTCAAAGAGTAATGTTAAAACACAAAACTTTTACCACCCATCTTACTTCGTTCATGCCCAGGGTCCTCCACACCTTATAATACGGCCCTGTCTATTCCGGAAATACTTTTAAAGGTAAGGTTTGTTTGACAGAACCCGCTGTTTGTACAAAGTTCACTTACTCCATTCTTTCGATTCGCAAATGGCTCTTAAAGGTCATAAAAGAGAATTATTAAGGTGAGATAGTCGGGTTAAAGCCAATGGAGCTATAATACAGCTTACAGGATGTTACTTGGTTCGCTAGGTTGAGAGCATTGAAATATTCTTTAGTTTTTTCACAGTAACAATAGCTCAGTGGGCAGAATGTCGGACTCTCAATCTGGGAGACCCAGATTCGTTGGTTTTCGACGTGCGTCAACGAGCGAAGAGAAGAGGAGGGTGTTAAGGTGGTTACAGAGGATCTCGGTGCAAAATGCACATCATAATATTGTTTTTATAATTTCTAAATAAAGGTATGCAAAAAATGCGTTTTATAGCAATTCGCGCAAACTGCTAGTCAATAGTTAGGTGATCAAATGAAAATTATTCCATTTTATGCGTTACATTTTGACTGCATTGCATTACAACTGTAAACACGCTTTAAAGTTTGTTAATGCAATGCAAACAAAATGTAATAGATTTCACTACATAATTTTTTTGTGATGACTTTATTTTTAATAAACTATTTCCGCCAATTGCATTAAAACGCATTTATTCCATACTTTTTATTCAAAGGTGAAATATTGTGCTATATATTTTGCTATGCATTTTGTACCGAGGTAAAAAGTTAATGTGTACGGCAAATTCTTTCATTGCATGTTACGTTTCACCAGTCTGTACGCACCTTTAGGAAATCAGAGTGCGAATAAGCAGTTTTCGTTACATACGACGAAATATGAGTTAAAAGTGGGTCGGTGAAACTTGTCCCGATTACACATGTACTATCTAGGTATAACATTTGAGATGGATATTTATGTAGTACATACTTATTCCTCTGCAAAATCTATAAATTCATTAACTAGACTGTAAACTAGTTTTTTCGTTTCACTAAATCTAGAATCATTTGTGAAGCCATGTAGTCGAATTATTGTCTAGTTTTAATATCAATTAATAATATCTCCGAAACATGAATCTATCCTGCAAAAATACGGAAAATATTATGTCTTCGTTGGTCCGTTTTTGTTTATACTAGCTTTTGCCCGCGGCTTCGCCCGCGTTGAATTAGTTTTTGTGTACTCCTATATAAATCTATCGATATTTTTTGGACTGGTACGTACACTAAACACAGCTGTTGAAATGTGTGTGTTATGCGCCTCTGTGTTTCCCATTTTGTATGGCTCTTTTATAGCTTTTCCGTGAGCTCTTATGGGATAAAATGTTGCCTATGTCCTATTCAAGGTCTAGAACTACATTTATGCAAAATTTCAGCCTTATCGGTTTCGTAGGCATGGCGTGAAAGGGTGACACATCACTTTTCTATAGAAACTTGAAAGCTCATTTTCATCCCAGGGTAACTGATTTATGGGATAAAAAGTAGCCTATGTCCTATTCCAGGCCTAGAACTACATTCATGTAAAATTTCAGCCGAATCGGTTCAGTAGTTACGACGTGAAAGAGTAACAAACATCCATACATACATCCAAACTTTCGCATTTATAATATCACTAGCTTTTTCCCGCGGCTCCGCCCGCGTGTTATTCAGTTTAACGACATGCTTTTTTCCGGGATAAAAAGTAGCCTATGTGTTAAGTTAAGGTATAAGCTATATCCATTCTAAATTTCATCCAAATCCGTCCAGCCGTTTCAGCGTGAAAGAGTAACAAACATACACACATAAACTTTCGCATTTATAATATTAGTGTGAAGTGTGACTAGTGGGAGATTATGTGTCAATAATATTTAAAAAAGAATCGCCTTATAACGACCACACTGAAGGTGTCAAAACATAGTCTATAGTGTTTATTTTAGTGTTAATCTTTACAAAAATTCTTTCAAATAATATAATGCCGTAATTTAAACGGTTGCTTCTCGGAATGCGACAGCTATATTGATCGCTATGGCGATGGTTTAGTTTTCACTTAGCTCGTTGCAAGGATGTTAAAATGTTTATTAGGTAACGATAAAATGCTTATGTGTTTATTTATCGAAAACGCACCGTTAAAACCGTTAAAGTACCGTGTTTTCGATTTTCGATAAATTTTAAATTTATTCGGTATGAAATAGATTTTGTAGCTGAGATAACTAGGTTAAGGGTCTGTTTATAAGCGCTGTCTCGGACGTAAATTTAAAACCGGCAAAGTGCGTGTCGGGCCACCTGCAGTGTAGGGTTCTGTAGTTGCCCGGTATATTTTATAAGTTGGTCTACTAATATAGACGGCGCCAAACTTCTAGTCCCATACATTGTCGTGTTTAGAGGGGACTAAAAGTCTGGCGCGACCTGTACTCGTAAACCTGTAAAGCCTACTTAGCTGTGATAGTTTTCCTTTTAAATTCATTAATTATATACTACTTCTGCGAATTTTTTCACAACCGTTTAGCCGGCAGGGGGGAGGGGACACTTGACTCTTAACAAAAATTAGCACTTTAAAGCTTTAGATCCCTAAATCGAAAAATGGCTTTCACACCCCCACAATGTTTTTGAACGATCATCTAACGATACCCCACACTATGGGATAGATAAGAAAAAAGAAAACATCACCAATTTACGTAAAAGGAGGTACCCTTCAAAAAAATTTGCTTCATGATTTTATTTTAACCGTTTTGTCGGCGTGATTAATATGTACTCATGCCAAATTACAGCTTTCAGCTTACAGTAATAATAGTCTTAGTCTCTGAGCTAAACTGCGGACGGATGGACATGGCGAAACTATGAGGGTTCCTTGTCGGACTACGGAATCCTAAAAACCGGTCAAGTGCGAATGCGGTTTTCGTACCATTCAAATAAGTTAGACTAAAAATTACAAACTTATGAAATGTATGAAACAAAATAAATTTGGTATCAAACATGTCTGATGCTTTTAATATACTTCGTGTTTTCAATACAGATTCAAAATTATAAATTAAATTATTATTATTTAAATATAGAAAAAGGAATGCTTCGGTGGTTTGGGCATATAGAGAGGAAGAATGAAAGTAGAGTGACGAAATAAATTTATGCTGCACAAGTGGAAGGTAAAGCTCGATCAAATAGGCGACACATACGTTCAGTCAAGAGAGTATAGGGAATGGATGATTTCTGTATGGTTCCAAATTCAAATTAGTTTTTTTTTGTTGTTCGATTGGCACAACTGTTTTCCATTTTTCTGCGGAGTTTGAGTTGCATCCGTTATTTAGAAAAAATACAGTGCTGTTTTTAGTTATATAATATCTTGTGTGTATTGCAAATTTCATAATGGACAAAAACATCGAACAAAGCGTTAGCGTCTTTAATTTTACATCGCCGAAAATGTTACAGAAGGCTTACGGTGAATCGATTTTGTCAAAAACACGTGCTTATGAGTGCTACAAAGCGTTCAAAAGCGGTTGAGATCCGATGGAAGATTTGCCTCGCTCTGGTAGACCATCAACGTCTGCAACTGAAGTTAATATCGCAACAGTAAAGTAAATAGTGACTGAAAATCCTCATTCGAATTTGATAGATAGCCGTCGAACTTTCTGTGTCTCACGAGTCGATCCGTACTATTTTATATAATCACTTGGTTATGAACAGTGTTGCCAGTAGTGGTCTCCAAATTAGTACGTCTCGATCCCAAAATAGTACGAAAATCGTTGTAAAAGTACGCAATTTTTTTTTCCTTAAAAAAATATATGTGAATAAAGCTTGTTAGTAGACACGTGCACGTACATACCTAATTATAAGGCTTTAATTAAGGTTTCGGCAAGAAACTTTAATATTAAACAACAACTATGTACATTTAACTAATAATTAAGTGTATGTAATATTTTTCTTATACAAGGTTTTGTAGACTCACAAATTTTAAATCCTTTGTAGGCTCACTTTTAAACGTTTATTTACGTCGAATGATCTACCTCAATTATCTAAGAGTCGGTTATTTCTACCTCCTCCGAAGTTGTAGAGGGAGAATAAGCGCAATAAGGTACCATAGACATGGCAATTAGAATTACTTTTTCACTTTATTGCGAGCACGGAGTTGATAGTAGATTTCGGGGTCAAGTTGAAAAAGGTACGAAATGGTACGATCTAAAGCAAGGTACGCCAAAGGTACGACGAACGGCAAAAAAGTACGATTTTCGTACTAAAAAGTACGATCTGGCATCGCTGATTATGAAACATGTTGCCGCTCGGCTAGTCCCAAAAGACATGAATTTTCTTCGCACAAGGCTATCATTGTAAACCAAAAACTCAACAAATACCATCGAGAAACCACCTTATTCACCAGATATGGCTCGAGCCGACTTCTTTCTTTTTTCTAAACTCAAATTACCACTTCGTGGCACCCGTTTTCATTCGTTAGAAGACATAAAGGAGAATTCGCGGTAAGAACTGTACTCAATCCCGGAAAAAGCGTTTAAGAAATGTTTTGATGATTGGATTCTTCGTTGGCGTAAGTGCATCGTTTCCGAAGGAGCATACTTTGTCGCGGCTCGCCCAAATACTGCTAATGAGCCACGAAGGGGGTTATATGAGAGAGGCTGATGTTACAAAATTAAAATTAAAATACAATTAGATGAGGTGTATCATATAATCCTCTCTCCATTGCTGCGCATACTTAGTTGTTAACTCAAATTCAATTAACTATTTGATAGATTTAAAGACTGTCTCCCCGCAGGATGATGTGCCCGACTCCTCTGCTCCATATTCTCCATCTGTAATTGAAACAGTACATGATTCTACTTGGCGTAAAATCACTAGACTTGAACCCCAAACTAGACTTGGTACGATTGACTATCAAACAGCATGGTCTATAAATCAAGTTGTCAACATTCATAGTAACCCTATGTTCTTCCTAAGTATGTATGTCAACCTAAATGTAAGGGGTATTTCGTTACCTACCTACTTCCTAAGTTATTTGCTGTATAGAAACATTCTAGGGTCAAGAGTTCTCTGTAGGACAAGTAAACAGGAAAGTACTCATAGGCTTCACATAACAAGGTTAGGCAACAACCACAAACCTTCGGGTCTCCAAGCAGGATAATCCCCTAGGACGGGCCATTGAATGGACCCCCCAGGATTGACAATATCTCAGATTACTTCTTTAGACAAGGTCAGTCAACAGCCATAAACCTTCGGGTAATATCTTTCTCCTAACAGGATACCCTGAACAGCGATATCCTCCAACCCACCTGCCTACCTACCTACCTAACTATTTGCTCAGATTCATAACAGATGACTAGGCTAACTTACTGGCATATTCCATCGTGCCTTTCCCACAGGTCACACTTACGGTGGTCGGTCAGCACCGCACTCCTCACCGTCTAGGATCTGAGATCTATTACCAAGATCATTTCCATCCTCGCCCTACCTATACCTACCTACCTACGTATCAACAAAGATCTAAGAGAAAGCAAAGTGCCCGTCTCCCGAGCCTCGTGGCAAAACTCAGGTTTGCACAACTGAGCTATTCCTAGTGCAACGCACGGTGGTCGACAACGTCGCACACTTGAGAACCGTCTTCTTTGAGACTACCTACCTATTTCTCTAGACTAGACTCAAGACAAGTGAGCAAGATTCGCCCGCAGGCCTCGTATAACAAGCTCGATCTCGGATCATACACCGAGATCGCATATGGCATGATGGTTCAGTAAGCATTAGATTGACCAACTCGAGTCATAGACCTTATCTTATATTAACACGTTATGCAATAGGAATTCAAGGGTATTCAAGCCATCCACTTCGAGGTCACGCCATCACGTTGCCGGCCACTGTCTGCACTGCCTCCAGCATCAGCGATCGCGATCAATCCATTCTCAGGTTCACAGTTCAGAACATTATAAGCAGATGTATTTCACCGAGACACACACAGTGGGCTTTGAATTGAGGTTAACAAATGTGGCTTCTTTCGCAGTCGACAAGAAAAGACGCGCCAAACGGAATTCACGTTCGTGCTACCATAGACTGCCGCTGTAAACGTCAGTCGCGTTCACAGACTAGATAAACTTACGTAGTGTTGCTACTCACAAATATTTAGAGATTTCGCGTTCCGTCGCGACATACTTTGATGCTAATAAAATAAATGTTGATGAATAACTAACATTTTGTATATTATTGATATTTTCCCATTACTTTCTTGACAGAGTAGTATGTACTGAAGAAAGGCAAAGTAAAAATAACCCGGAATAGATAAGCTTGTATGACTAGATTGACAGATTTAGAAGCAAAAGAGGTGTGTCGGGATCGTAGCAGATGGAATTCTGTAGTCTCTGCCTACCCCTCCGGGAGACAGGAGTAAGTACATACGTATATATGTAAAAGCGTTTTATGGTAATTCGCGCATATTGCTTATAAATAAAGATATTGCTTATTAATAATATGCTTATAAAAAAAAATAGCTTAGCAATAAAGTTCTCACAAAAAGAATTCACTAACTTAAAAGATATTGTACAGAAATATTTGAGTCACGGGTTTTACGACAATTTAGTTTTTGGGGACCACACGCCATTAAATTTGTATAAAAATAAAAATATGGAAACAGAGTGACAACAGGAATTTCAATTTAACAGGCCATTTAATCCGTGTTCGAGATACACAATTTTATAGCGACACGTGCGACAAAAATAAATTTTTTAACATCTGTTAACAATTCTTAGGCCTACACGAGTAGAATATTTTCAGGGTTCCGTCCTCAAAACGGGAAAACCCTTACGTGTGTCCGCCTTACCGACTGACACGTTTTCCCGTGGCGTGTAAAGCTATTGACTTGAAATTTGGAATGATTTGGGATAACAAACAAAATATTGTCACGATATATATTCCCGAAGGGGTGTCGGAGGTGTTTCCAAGTGTGGACTGTCAGTAGAACAGACAACACTCGTAGAACTACTTTTTACCGACGATTATTACCTGCCAATGTGATATGGGAGTAAGCCATTGCTTCTTTTTTCCATTTTCAAACTTATTGGTTTATTTTATTTCTTTGTGTATTGTTTTGTGTAAAGTGTAACTGTTTGTTTTCCAAATATTAATAAAATTAAAATAAAATTCGCCGTACTTCGGGCACAAATACACGCTATTTACGGCAGGTTTACCTCAAAGTGTCACCATTCAGCGAGTAGTAAGTATACAAATACTGTACTTAACAAATAAATTCTTAAAAACTCAGTTTTGCATACTCGACTAGCTGGATTCGAGCTCTGGTTTCATGACATAGAGGCATGTGTACGGAACCCCAAGGTGTGCGAGCTGGGCTCACATGACCGTTTCTTTTCTAATTGTTAACACTCATTATCGGTCTAAATTATTGCTAGCAAGTGAATTATACATGAATGATTCCGTATTTGCTGGTCCTATATCCCCCACTAAGGATTTTTGGCGACTTCTGTCCCACATCTATACGCCTGTCTCCCCGCTACGATCGTGACACACCTTTCGCTTCTTCTATATTAATCTATTAAGGTGAAAAACTGCAATTGAGACCTACTTTTGAAGGTCTTCACCTCCTACACGATTGGTAAAACACTTGAAAAAAACATAATATACGCATAAAATAATCAAAAATAATTCCTTGCTTAACTTTGAAAAATTACATAAACATAACATAAACATAAAATTAAAATAATAAATTGTCCTTACTTTTGACAAAAACAAATAGAAAGTTTCCGCAAGAATTTTCCTACACCTTCCGAATGATTGAAGCGATTTTAATGATTCTTTCACCATACTGATGGCAATTTATAGATCTACAAAACTAAACACTTCGCCAAATTCTTCTTTTTCGACAAAACCATACAATAATAGTTAAACGATGAATATTTGTACTAAAGTATACCGGGTGTAAATAGACTGCTACCATTAAATGAAACCAAATATTCTACTGACCCTAATGAACCACTTTTCTCAACATACCCGCGGACACCCTTAGTTTAGGAAATAATTGAGTTCCAAACAAAAATACGTGAACCCTAATACATCGACATACGGGCGAGTATCGAGAGAGCGTCGTCCGTCAAACAGCTGTTACGTTGCAACGTTCTAAAATAGACCTTCCTCCTACGAGATAAAGTCTTTCAGTTACAGTTGAATATCTTTTTCTCTGAAGACTTTCGCGGTTTTTTTTCGAATAGTTGTTCAGTATGATTAGTAGAGTATGTGGTTTTATTTAATGGTAGCATTCTATTTACAGCCTGTATTTTTATTCCTATATTTCTTTATTTTACGCAGGTGTATAATTTTATTACATTTTAGTACCCCAACCTAAATATTTTTTGTACGCATTTCCCGTATTATTATTTTTTTCCATGTTCTATTGTTTTTTTAAAGATTAACTTTGACCTGTAAAAAGTAAACTTTGTGTATCTATTTTACAAAATAAATATTTTGTTTTTGAGTCTAATTTATTTAAAGTACACAATAATTAGTGTTCCCATCTTAATGAAAAATTTGCACATGGCTACCTAAAAATACTTTTCTATTTGTGCCGTTCATATTGAAGATACAAAGTCTAGATAACAACATGACATAGTTTGTGTAAGACAGAGGTTCCCAATGTGCGGATGATGATAAAGGTTTCAAATGTACGAACAATTTTCCGTCATTGTACCTGTCGTGGCCGTATCATGAAATTGGCCATATCATCACACTAATATTATAAATGCGAAGTTTGTGCGTGTGTGTGTATGTTTGTTACTCTTTCACGCTGAAACGGCTGAACGGATTTGGATGAAATTTTGAATAGATATAGCTTATACCCTAATTTAACACATAGGCTACTTTTTATCCCGGAAAATAGCATGTCGTTAAACCGAATAACACGCGGGCGGAGTCGCGTTCAAAAGCTAGTAAAGTATAAAATAAGCTACGATAGTCTTTCAACAAAAAGTCAAAAATAGGTGCGACGACGAGCGAAGCGAGAAGGAGCATGTTAGGTTGCTGGTGATCATACATTCAGGAACCGAGCGAAGCGGAGCGAAGCGGAGCGGAGCTAAGCGACTCTTTTCGATTTAACAGATTTCATGGTATGTCTGATCGAATCATTAAATTGTCAGTTCTACGATTTGGCCACGATATACGTATGACTTTCTTGAACGGACTTCATTTGTAGCGAATTGATTGTTCAAAGTGGCTTGAAGTAAATACAAATCTCTTTATTCTAATGTTCCAATTAAAATTTGTACCAATATGAAAAAAAAATTAAATGGCATTTATTTTTTGATGATATATCAATAATAAAATCCAAATACTCTCCATAAATAGTTCCCTTTGACAGTAGATTACAAGACGCAGCAAACGAAAAGGTCTTATTGAATTAGCAAAACACGGTAGTAGAACTGTGACGCCGATTTTCCTTGCGACACATGACATATAACTTAATCTAAACAGGATGACTTCTCCGAGACGATAGCATGTTTTTTTTCAGAACCCTATCTAGTGTGGTATGGGAGTTCTACTGTTTAAAAATCTATTATTTTACTATCTATGTCGCCTTAACGTTTCGCCTGCTTTTTTTACTTTCCCACTTTTTGGGCGGGCGCACTTCAACATAGGTCTCCTAGCACCCTGTCACTTTCGGGTCGCAGCTCTTAGGTTTGGTACTGCTGGTTTATGGTGCAATTTTAAAACGCTACACCGTTGTACCGCAATATCTCAACGCTTGGAATTTAATATCAGCCATCTTTAGAGTGTTTACAACCCTTTAAAAGGGCGGATGCTGTTGTGATGTATGGGCCGTGACGTAATTGTCTCTTTTGTGATGAGTGATGTTGTCTGTTTCGTTTTGGAAGATGACGTCGCCATTGTTATTATTACTGAAACGAATCAATCAAAACTATTTATACATAGGTAACACTAAAAGTTTCCGGAACTGGCCACTTACATAAACAATATTTAAAAATTTATTGCAACATTTGAAAATAGAACTCTTTGGCTGTAGAATGCAGTTTGTTTCATCTGACTGTCTTTTGTTTTTACCTTGTGGCGCTATTTAAAAATTGTGTGTCTGCATCAACATGGATTTAACTCGGGAAAATTTTCGTAGTATGATTTTCTACGATTTTAAGTGTAATTTGACAGCTCAACAGAGCATCGCTCGGCTTGAAACAGCTTTTGGCAATGAAGCACCATGCAAGACGACTGTTTATAGCTGGTTTGCAGAATTCAAGGGTGGTCGTATCAATCTCAGTGACGAATCTCGCGATGGTCGGCCGTCCACCGCTGTGACCAACAAAAACATCGATGCTCTGCGCCGTATGATTGAAACAGACAGGCATGTGACCTACCATGAAATTCGCGCATCCTTAGAAATAGGCATGAGTCAAATACAATCAATCCTACACAAACATTTGGGTGTGAGAAAGCTGTGCTCGCGGTGGATCCCACACAACTTGACCGAGGCTCAAAAAACGGACCGCGTCACTTGGTGCAGTGCCATGCTTACCAGATTCAACGAAGGTGCGTCAAATTTGGTGTGGGACATAGTAACAGGTGACGAAACATGGATTTATTGCTACGATCCAAAAACAAAGCAGAAATCGAGCATATGGGTCGTTCAAGATGAGCCGAAACCAACCAAAGTGGCGCGCGTGAAAAGTGCATCTAAGCGGATGATTGCTTCTTTTTTTAATAAAACTGGACACGTGGCTATTGTTGCTTTAGAGAATCGTCGTACCGTGAATACTGACTGGTACACGACCATTTGTTTGCCGGAAGTTATTGACGAACTCCGTAAAAATAACCGTAAACGCCGTATCATCCTGCACCACGACAATGCTAGTTCTCACACGGCCAGACAGACAAACGACTTTTTGAAGACGAAAAATGTAGAACTCATGAGTCATCCTGCATACAGTCCCGACCTGGCACCTTGTGACTTTTTTCTGTTCCCAAAAATTAAGAACCAATTACGCGGTCAACGATTTTCATCACCAGAAGAGGCTGTCGAGGAGTATGAAAAACACGTTTCAGAGGTCACCACAGGGGAGTGGCACAAAAGTTTTCAAAACTGGTTTGATCGAATGAAAAAGTGCATAGACGCCAAGGGAGATTATTTTGAAAAACAATAAATTAATTTTGTACCTTTAATAGAATTTTTTCATATTTATTCCGGAAACTTATAGTGCGTCCCACGTATAGGCTGTGCTATATTTAACAGAAACCATTATTCTACTGATCGTACAAAAAAACTTTCGCAAAGAAACATATCATAGGGGAGTGGGAGCGGGAAAACTTGCGATTTCGGGACGTTCTTACTTATTAAAATATTATTTATAACAAAATTAATAATAAAATATTTATTATAAAATTATAAAGTAAAAATATTCATTCAAACTTATCTCTGAAAAGACGTCAACATAAGTATAACACAACAAGTGCAAATTTCTTAACCCTAATCAAAACTCTAACAAATTACGGGAAAAAAAGTCTGGTGTTTCAGGGAGCGCAGATGTTTAATAAGCTGCCAAAAACAATAACAGAATCTAAATCCTTGCCCAAATTAAAAAAAAACTATTGAAGAATTACGTCACTACCAATATTAAAACAATTATTAAACAAACAAAAAAATCTTAATGCCTAAGTAGAACATTAATTATTACGCTTAATAGGTATTGTTATAAAATTGGCGGGCCAAGTAGCTTAGTTTAGCTTGTAACTGTTTACTTGTTTTATTAGTTTTAGACTTTAGGATACATATCTGATGTGGTAACTGTTGTGTTTGAGCACAACAATATGTCAGCTTACACCTGAACCACTGGTCGTGTAAAATAAAATATACTTAACTTTAATTAGAATTTATTAAGTTCTCATTTTAAGTGAATGTGTGAATGTTCTTATGAGAAATAAACAATCTTAACTCCCCCCCCCCCTTATTTATTATTTTGGAACCAAGAAGATGGATATGACGGACGTTTATTTTGGTATAAGTTTGATTGTATAAAACCTAATATAACTCACATGAAATTGTATTTATATCATAGTTTGGACTTACTTTGCGATTTAACATAAATAAACATAAAGAGTGAAATATGATAAATATTTTTTTTCTTGTTAATTATTTCAATTTCAAGGTTTAAAGTGAGTTTGCAAAGAGATAATGTCGGAATAACCCCCACTTAACTTGAAGAACATATAACTTGGATTATCCTACTTATTGTTATCCTAAGTTTCAAGATTACTTAGATTAGGGGACAGGGCTAATTATAGAAATAAGCTGTTTTAATGTGTATCTAATAGTAGTTTAAGAAACTTTGTTAAAATTAATAAATAAATTATCTTAATCTCACGAAGTCTATTTGTCTATGGTTGTAGTAGTGACGTGTACAGATAGGCGCGTTCTGTAGCGCTCCCCAGGTCACGCAGACTAGAACAAAGTGCGTGTGCACGCAGTACTACAACCATAGACAAACGGACTTCGTGAGATAATCCAAGTTCTACTGAGTATTTTGTATGGGCAAGTGAACTTTTATTTGAGCCGTTCAGTATGATCAGTCGACTAATTAGTTTCAGTTAAGGACAGCAGTGTAAACCCGCTACATTGATTATAGTTTTTTACAACGTTCTAAATGTCTGCGCCAGAATGCCTGGAAACGCGAGTTCACAAAACAATTTTAAAATGAACGCGACTATTTCACCCTGTGTCCAAGATTTATTGTCTCCCGAATGTAATGAAATGAATCGCCGTAGCTTTTTTGGGCTATACACCGTTAGATAGACACCGTTTTGTAGCGTAACCGACGGATTCGAATGACACAATTTTTAAAATTAAGGATTACAGCAAAACGCCAACCTACAGATTTTCTGAGAAATTTAACTCAAGCGGTGCTTAACTATGGAATGCGGCGTTGTGATAAGTTGATGCGTAGTCTAAGTTAAGGTAACGTTTAACAAGATTTTCTTTATTATGAAACTGGCGCAAGTTTATAACAAGAGGGCCTTAAAAGCCGCATTGTAGGCGGATTATAAATAATAAATTAGAATTTAAAATTTTTAAATTTTAATTTACAGAAACAAATGGAAACTCGATTGTGGAGGTACCACCATCTTACCTCCAAATCCTCCCGAAGTTATTCGGGGTAGAGTAAGAGAACAGCGCTCAGCCAAAACCGGGCGGCCCACCATTGTCTGGGACCGATGGATGGCGGTTTATCCATCCCCAATTGCCGGGCCTTATATAAAACAGACTGGTGACGGGCAGCGGCGTCACTGGTGCAAGGGCTTCGGCACCGCGCTCAACAACCCGCCTGCTCAGCGTGTGTGAGTATGGGCAATTCTTCCAGGAGTACCGCCAAGACTGGCGATATCCTGGAAAGGCCTATGTCTAGCAGTGGACGAAACAGGCTGATGGATGGATGGAATAGAAACTGCAATGACAGTGTAAACAATACACACATAGGTATACAGGTTTTGAAGGGATATAATTCAGCGAATTTTAGCTTTGAGTATTCTGTTTTGATTTAGGTTTTTTACAAGCGCCTGAAATACGGCTCTTAAATACGATAATACAAACATGTTCCACACTTGATACAAGACTCAAAGCGAATAAAGAGAATTAAACAACTAATTAAATATTTTACAAAGTCGAGTTAAACAAAAATTAATCACAGAACACTTAAACATTTATATTATGCTAAAACTAAGAGAAAAAGTACAATCAAGTGCTGTTACAATAAATTATCAATAATAAAGTTATAATGGTATTAAACTAACATAAAAATGTGAACATAATTGTGTATTTAATAAACTTACATTTTATTTTATATAATATATAGTAATATGTAAATATAAGCATTGTTATATATACATAGGTACTGGGCTGTTGCTCACGGATACGCTCGCGCCAAGGAAAGTGACTTTCGTTTATGTAGCCAAATTCATACTGGAGACTCGGTAAGTATTCAGGACCAAGGTTCAATGACCCTGTTTGCGAAATACGAAAAATATTCTTTGGCGCCACTTTACTAATTCTAGTTCCTATTTCTATTACTAAACGTCCGCTGTCTGCTTTAACCGTAATAAGTAGGCAGTTGAAATTTTCACAGAATACGTGTTACTATGACCTCTATCACGGCAAGTATTAAAAATTATACTCAATAAACCTCTTGCGCCATAGCGCCATCTGAGATGACTTTTTTGACAGCTTGTACAGAGGTTCATTAGTAAGATGATAGATGGCGTTAAGATCTTAAAGACAATGATTTTTTTTGGGTTTCGTACCCGTAATATGTGGTGGTATAGAACGAGTCTGACTCGCACTTGGCCAAATTATTTATTTAAAATAATGTTACGTTTGGCCCCTAATGGAGACTGACGATTACTACTAGGATGAAAACATGTTCAGAAAGCGGGAGAGTAAAATGAGGCTAGCCGTTAATCTGTCTGTCCGATGTCTCATACTATACAACTGCATGTAACCCCTCTCTCCTCGCTCCGTCGTGCCGGTCGACGAGTCGCGTGCCGGCATTCACGAGGGTAGTGACAAACGTCAGCCGAAGCCTACCACCAGCTGAAGTAAAAGGATTTGACAGGGTCTTGGTATTACTGTCCAGAGTGCGTCAGGCGTATTTGCAGCAATCTGTTGTTGTGTCTTAGTTTACACCACTCGGGGTGCTATTAACTTACTGTGTTATATTATACTAGCTTTTGCCCGCGACTTCGTCCGCGTGGAGTTCGGTTCATCCCCTTAGGGGGCGAATTTTCAAAAATCCTTAGCGGATGCCTACGTCATTACAGCTATCTGTATGCCAAATTTCAGCGAAATCCATTCAGTAGTTTCGGCTGTTCAGGTTTGCCTTTTATATATTCGGATGATATCTGATGTTACACGTGTAACGTACGTTACAAAATGATTGCATATTATTGTACGAGTTCGATTAGGGTTACCAGATGTAAAATTGAAAAGTCCTGACAGAAAATCCTAATATTTAGTCGCTAACGTAATCCACGACTCTGGAAATTAAACAAATCAATTTATAATAATTAGTCTCACAGATTAATTGATTCTAAATATAAAATCCAAATAGGGATAGTTACATTATGTTTTTAAATATATTGATGTTAGTTACGTACGTTGATTTGTGATAATATCCAAAGAAGATTATTATGTTTATGTTGATGGTAACTTTCTAATAAAAAGATCGGAAAAATCTAGTGTAATTTATTGATAAACCAGAAAAACTTGAGATTAAAATCCGGCCGCAATCCTGTCAGGAGCCTAAAAATCCTGAAATATCAGAACAAATCCTGAGACATGGTAACCCTAACTTGGGAGTCGCATCGGTCAATTTCGCGAAACCTAAACCCGGACTGAGTTTGATAATTTAACTACTTACTGCGTTCATGTAAAGAACATTTCTGTCTAAAGCAGTTATAAACATACGGCAGTTGAGCAGTAATCGGTTTCGCGAGAAAAGAATGTAACTTTCAAAATAACAGTTCAATGGACTGTAACTGACGTTTCTGTTTACAATATTTCCCGAAATACCCATTTTAGTTGCAAATTGCAGACCATTTTTTGCAAACGGATGTCAACATATCAGCCGTCCACGTGACGCACGTATCAAATAAAACTGGAATTTATTCTCACAAAAGGTAACGGATTAATCCGGCTGTTTGTATGGAAAGAATATTTATTTTTGTTCACTTATTTCGGGCACGGGATTGCGTATCTGGTCTGTGGTACGACTATCTTTAAAACATTCATTTGTCTCGACATAATGAAAATCCATTTGTTGAAAAAGACCGAATCCTTAGATTGAGTTTACCGTTTTTTGTATTCGTTATATGTATACGTTTATTGAAGGGGTGGCTTTGTCTTATTCTTCGCTTTGTAGTCCCGCATTCTTTTTTTAACTAACTTATAATACATTGATGGATGGTGAAGAAGCAAAAATGGTGCGTCAGGTCAGGATCGTGGCAGCTCTGGCTGGGCGACAGGCGTGAGTAAATCTATACTAATAATAAAGCAGTAAAAAGTCCGTACATCTCATATTTTCGCGAAATTTCAAATTAAATGGATTATTGGCATTGTAAGGGAGACCGAAACAACGGTTTTTTAGAATTTTTCTCCGTCGCTATGTTCCGTTTTAACTCGAGAATTCATCGATGCGAGAACCACTCAACGGATTTGGATGCGGTATTTTTATTATCACCGTGGGGACCCTGGTCTATGTATAGGCTGTAAGGGGTGTTAATAAAACAACCCCCAAGCTGAAAACGGGGCAAAGATTGAATCAATGGGGGCGCAGCTGCGGGCAAAGGCTAGTGTATGTATAAATGGAGAGAATCGTTTATCAAGGAAATTCATTTTTAGAACCACCCTTACATTTTAAATCCCACTTCAAGTTCAGGTCTGATTAGAAAAGACCCTCAAAATAATTACGATTCGGAATACAATTGTATATTTAAAAGCCGTGGTCCGCTCGAGAATTTATTAAATTTGCAAACATGGCCTAAAGGGCCGCGGTATAGAGTGATAAAATGTAAGTGGAAATTAATGAAATGAAATGAATACCGTATTTTTGCAATGTAGGTACATAAATACACTTATCGCACGTTAGAATATTTTAAATACGTAAAATGGTTAAATTTAAAAGAGGAAAATACAATATATTATATTAGGATTTGGGTAGGTATATATACTTAATAAGTTAATACACGTACATAAACTATATTAAAGATGTATACAATAATATATATACCTACTATATGATAATGATAGCTAGCCAACCATATACTAAATACTAATACGTTACATATATAAATATATGCCTAACTCCACCCATTCGATTAGTCTTGCTAAGAAGAAGGGCAAGAAACTTAGCAAGATCATGTCTTTTTTTGTCGATCAACATTATATATTATATTAAAATATATATATTATTGGCTATATAAAGCTTTTTATTTCTTCATTTTGAGACAATAATAACAAAATATTGTTTTTTCGAAATATATTTCGGCCCACTTTTCGACTGATGCCGGCCCCAAAGTGGGCCGAAATATATTTCGAAAAAACAATATTTTATTATTGTCTCATTATTATATTAATAATACAGCATTGTTTTAGTAAAGAGATAGAAAGTACAGGACAAGAGAAAGTCGGATAACCAGGCAAAAAATTGAGGCACTTAATATAAAAAAAAAACAAAATGAAATTATTAGATCATCTCTTTATCCTCCTGTTCTATCAGTCCTATCATCTTTTTTACTAATTATTTTGTATACTGTTTCACAAATTATTGTTATTTCCGACCAGTTTCGCCTAAACGGCATTCTCAGGGATTTCATAATACATTTACACAAAAGCTGTTTATGTACACCAGGACGATAATAATCGCCAAATAAATATGAGGGTAATCAATGACTGAATAAATACAAAATATCAATAAATAACCCTAAGAAAAACTATCATAAGTTGTGCGTTTGAAAACGAGGTCCGTCGCATTCGCCTTAAGGGTCCGTATAAGGCTAGATGCCCCACTTCAAATGAGCATATTACTTTGTGTAACTTGGTTAATCGGGAGTGCAAAATTATTTTTAAATTATCTATATTATTATAGACAGTAGATTATGTACCTGATAGATTAATTTTAGAAAAAACGCAAATTCTTTAAATTCGCTCGATAGAAAAAAAATACGAAGTTACCTCTAAATTTCATGTTTTTCGAGTGTTAAAGGGCCTTGTTTATATCATACAGCCTTAAAATTTGAATAAAAAACGCAGATTTTTGTGGGTGCGTGTTTCTTGGTGGTCGTAACAGCCACGGCTGAGAGCGCGCTATTTTAAACTAAAAGAAAACGTCGTAGAGTTCAGTTCTGATGGATGCAAAATGAGGTGCTCAATCTGACCTTATATATGCAGCATTAAAGTGTTTTTTTTTTTTTCGTGCCGTGAGCAGATTCCTCTTTTTTACGATTACCACAGAGATGCGTACTAAAACTCAAGATAAGCAACAAACGCGTGCCCACTATTTACTTACCTGGGTATCTAGCATGGTAGACCATATCGAGGTTTGACAGCTCGATAAACCACTGTGTGTCCCTCTTTAGGTTGGAGTTAGATAGAGCATTGTATCAAGCGCTATCGAGCTCGATATGGTATTTCGTGTTAGAGGTGCTGCTAGTCTAGCATAGCAAACCATATCGACCTCGATAGCGCTTGATACAGTGCTCTGTCACACTCTGTTTATCTACTTAGAGAGGGACAGACAGTGTATTGTATATCGAGCTTCAAAGCTCGATATGGTCTACAATGCTACGTACCCTGGGGATGATAGTTTTATACGAGCTTTGATCGCCGGACCAGAAAAGTGATCACTTTTATCCGAGATACAAATTTCCAACGTAAAATTTTGGAGCACAGCAAATTGACGCCGTGGAACATTCTGGTCGAAATTTTCCAAATCATCATTATCATTACCATCAAAACCAACGGACACATACACATACCACAAGTTTGTTTAGTCAAAGATATTTCATGGTCAATATCCCGTTGTATGTAATTAAGGTCGTATAGTGGTAACGACCATTTTCACCCATCCATAACTGTTATGGCTAAACAAATTGAGATTTAAAGATTTAGAAGTCATTATCTATATGTGTTCATTGCAAGTCTTTCAATTGTTCCGTGTAATAAAGCGATTATTTAGTTTTCATATGATTTCTATTGTATTTTTATACAAATTGTTCTTAACCCGATCAGTTATCGAAAACAATTGAAGAGTAACTTTAGAATATAATTACTCTGAGAGAATGACATCTACGTATGTATACGTATGAAGCGCGATCGCGCATTCTGCAATAAGGCGAGTTAGGTGTTTGTTATAAAAGTAAAAATCTTTGATATGTATCGATTTTGTTTGTTATTGTTCTAGTTTTGAAAAGACTGTTAATTCAAATTGAAAGTATTTTTAGGGTGGGTACCAAACGGAACCCTTATAAGCTTCCACTGTCTGTCTGTCCGTCTCTCACAAGGGTCTACAGCTTCAGCCGTTATAGGCAGCCAGCTGAAATTTTCACAGAATACGTGTTACTATGGTCTCTATCACGACAAATAACAAAATATAAAAACAAAATAAAGGGCGTCACCATACAAGAAATCTTGAAAAAATTGCATTTCCCAACGTTATTTTTTTTAGCTCTATCGTAAGATAGAGATATCACTTCTGTGTATTGCCGTCTTTAATTAGTAATAAAATACACACAAGTTTTGAAATTTTGTCAAATTGTTGCACATTTTGTATTGAGTTGTTGTTATTTACCAGTGGCGTGCATCTCATATAGGCAAATACGCAATGCCTACCCTGGGCTTGGCTTAGCTAACTAGACCACTATCTTTTTAAATATAGGAAGGTACACACAACTATTTCAATATTATAATCAGGTAAGCTTCACCCGTTCTTTGAAATACCTACCTGCCTGCTCCGCAGCGCTCGCGCTACCGTGGCAACACGCATAACTAAAATTCGAAGTCATATTTATATGTGTGCATCTGTAACTATACTCCCATGACGTCAGCGGCTCGCGCTAAGCACGCACACATTCTCATTAAAATACGCAACGCCTGTGCGAAGCAACCACGTTGTCATGATTACTTGCACTACTCACTACTAGATGGCGCCACACGTTTTTAAATAGTGGATTCGTGCGTAGGTAGTTAGAGATTTATTTTTGATAATGGGGTAAGAGATTCGTTTGCCAATGAGCTCGGACAAAACAGAAGGACACCTGTGCGAGTTTTATCTTTATTTATCGTAATTCTCGCTATAATACGTACAAAGAACATAAGGACAGTTTTGTGCCTACCCTACTTAAAAATCCTATGCACGCCACTGTTATTTACCATACTGTTTTTGGGTTCCGTACCCGTATTGTGCGGTGAACCCTTTGCGCGCGAGTCCGACTCGCATTTACTTAAATTATTTATATGTTTATAATTTTTTATTTATCAATAAATGATTTGTATTTGTATGTCAAAAGGCTAAATTATTAAAATAACTTACTGGTTACAATGTGCTATATAGTCAACCCACTGATGCGTTCTACTCTATGCTCTCACTTAAGGGACCGGTGAGACTGTTTTGTTATAATTTATTAATTGAGGACACGACTTAAATAAGGCACAATTAGCCTTCTCATGTACACACCCCGCAATTAAGGCACATATTTATTTGAAATCCGACCTTAAAACAATTTAGTAAGGGTTATAGCGTGAACAGTTGATTTAAAAATAGACTGCCGCCAAAAAATCAAATACCAAATCTCTAAGGTGGAAAAGCTCGGCTGATAAATCTGTGTGACATGTGCCTTATGCCACAAAATAGGTACAGACGAAGCTACGGCTGATCTTGATCATCATCACATGTATCGCAAAGCGCATGCACTCGTGACTAGTCGTGACTACTGAGACTGAGATCGTCGTACATACCCGTCTATGTGTGCGTGCGCCCGAAATCGCTGGTTGTAGGGAGCTGGCCGTCTGTATGTATTTATTTTGTGCTTATGCACTGGTTTTGTTATAAGGGGGTGACAAAGGATCTCGGTGCAAAATGCAAATCTTATAATATTGTTTAATTAAAAGTATGCAATACATCCATTTTATGCGTGTATTCGCGAAAATTGCTTAGCAATAGTTATGTTATTACAAGAAAATTTTGACATCTTATGCATTAAATTTTTATTGCATTACATTTACAAACTTTAAACCGTGTTTACAGTTGTAATGCAATGCAATCAAAATGTAATGCAATAAATGCACATAATACGCATTTATTACATACTTTTTATTCAAAAGTATGGAAACGATATTAATAGGCTAGTAATAGGGAATATTTTTGACGAGCACCGTTTTTGAAATAACGGCGCCATTTTGTTTCGACTCAATTTAGAAAGTCTGCCCTCTTACCTTATTAATTTTGCTGATTATTTCTGAAGCACCACCTGAAAATGGAATAAACCGTTGTTTTCCTTTGATCTGTATTTTTGCCGCCTTATATATTTGCAAAACTGGGGATTTTCTTTCGTCTGAGAAGTGCCCTAATTGACGGTTTGTTTACTCTATCGATAAGAACCAGGGTTTCCAGTTTCGGAGTCGAGATTTATTAAATCTGATTATATATATCTATACTAATAATAAAGTAGTAAAAAAGTACATTGAATATTTTTGGCAAATTTATTGGTGTATTGTACTGAGGCCGAAACAACAGTTTTTATAATTTTTGTCAGTGTGTCTGTATGTATATCTACGGATTTGGATGTGATGAATTGGTTATAATGAGACAAGATTGATTTATTTAGAAGGGATTTTATTATTGAGAGGTGACACACAAGTTAACATGGCGGCGGTTGACAGTGCAAGCAGGAGATGACACATAAGTGAACGAGACAGCAGATGATTGCGTTCCGTTTACATTTCTAACACTGGCCCTTAAACAATGCAATCATTTATCAAACTGGCCCTTAAAACAAAAGCTATAAAGTTTTTATGCAACTTAAAATGAACAGGTAACATTATTAATTGATTTTACAATATTTAAATTGTCTCCGCTAAGCCAAGTTGACTGACAAATTTTTCAGTTTTCTCTTTAGTTAAAGGTTTAGTTAAAACATCAGCCGTCATTTGATCGGTAGAAAAATAATTTAAATCAATAATACCTTTGTTTACAATTCCTCGAATGAAATGATGTCTGACATCAATATGCTTAGTTCTAGAGTGATACATTGGATTAACACAAAGTTTTTGTGCTGATTGACTATCATTAAACATAGTAATTTTACAACTTGTACCTAAACATTCATACAAGAAAGTTCTGATAAACAAAGCCTCTTTACATGCGTCAGAGAGTGCCATGTACTCCGCCTCCGTGCTAGAAAGAGCGACCGTCTTTTGTTTTCTGCTTTCCCATGATACTGTAGACTTACCTATTTTAAAGACAAACCCAGTGAATGACCTCCGATCTATCTCATTGGCGGCCCAATCTGCATCAACGTAGGCGCTGACATCCATACTACTCTTTTCATAAGTAAGACAATGATTAACCGTACCTTTCAGATATCTAAGCACCCGTTTTGCTGCCTTCCAGTGTATTTCAGCATAACTATCGTTGAACTGACTGAGTATGCTGACTGCATGAGCAATGTCTGGCCTCGTGCAAACTGAAATGTACATTATACATCCTACTAATTCTCTATACGGAAAATTATTTTCATTACAATCTGCTTTTACAAGCTTCAGCCCAGATTCCATAGGAGTGCATGCTGGCTTGCAATCAGACATTTTAAAACGCTCCAACACTCTTTGAATATAACTAGACTGATCTAAAGTCCACTTTCCATCCCTTCTGCATAGTTTCATGCCAAGGACGTGATATGCTGGCCCTAGATCCTTCATTTCAAATTGAGTCATAAGCTTCTCTTTAATTTTCAGTTTCTCTTGTTTGTTATTCGAAAATAAGATTATGTCATCGACATAAAGTGCTATAATAGTCACAGTTCCAACATGATTCTTCATAAAAACACATGGCTCTGAAGAAAACTTTCTAAAGTTAAGTTTTTCTATTAAAACTGTATTTATCTTCTCATACCAACTCTTAGAAGCCTGTTTGAGCCCATAAATCGCTTTATTCAGGCGATAGACTTTGTTCGGGTTCTCTTTATCCTCAAAGCCCTCCGGCTGTTCCATGTAGACGGTCTCCTTGAGGTCTCCATTCAAAAATGCAGTCTTCACATCAAGGTGATCTATCTCCATATTCATCTCAGCGGCCAAAGCAAGCAAGATTCTAATAGTTGAGTACCTCACCACTGGTGAAAAAGTTTCATTGTAATTTACGCCATATTTTTGTGTATAACCTTTTGCTACTAATCGAGCTTTATATTTCAATACTTCTCCATTCAATCCTCTCTTCCTTTTATAAACCCACTTGCACTTCACAGGTCTCTGCCCATCTGGCAAGTCAGTCATGGTCCAGCATTTGTTATCCAAAAATGATTTATACTCATCTGACATAGCATCTCTCCATTTCTTGGATTCTATTCCTTGCAAAGCTTGTACCACTGTCTCTGGTTCGTCATCAAAGCGGCTTATCTCGGACAAGTGTGGAGACTGCGATGCTAAGTTCACAACTTCAGTGTACTCTTCTGAACTGTCCATCGATGTGTCACCTGGAACGTAAGTTTCATCGCGCGAATCATCTGATTCAAGGCTACTCACTGATATAATACTATCCCGGGGAATTATAGTAGATTTATCAGATCCCGCATTACTGGGTATCCCTGTTACATCATTTAAATCTGATAAGGACTGATCTAGTCTTGACTGCTCTGGTGACTGATCTGATATGGACTGTTCTTGTGACTGATCTGACATGGACTGGTCTAGTGACTCTGGAACAGTTTCATTGCCCATATTATCTTCAATCTCATGAGAAGTTGAAGAGTTTTGATTGTGAGAATATGTTAGAATTAGCTCAGTGAATTCATCACTTTTACCTTTTGGTAAATAAAATTCATTTTCTAAGAAAGTTACATTTCTTGCTTTAATGCATTCTGACGGACGTGAAGGGTTTAGTAATCTATACCCTTTTGTCTCTTCACAGTAACCCACAAAAATGTATTTGTTACATTTTGAATCGAATTTCTTACGTTTTTCTATCATTGCATAAGCTAAACAGCCAAAAGTTCTAAGGTGAGTAATATTTACCCTTTTATTTGACCATTTTTCCTCAGGAGTAGTGCCCAGAACAGCTTTGGTTGGTGTCCTATTCTTCAGGTAAACAGCAGTATTAACTGCCTCTGCCCAGAACCGCTGATCAAGGCCTGCATCGAGAAGCATGCACCTGGCCTTCTCCACTATGGTGCGGTTGGCTCGTTCAGCAATTCCATTTTGCTGCGGTGAGTGCGGTACTGTGGTCTGGTGACGGATCCCGCAGCTCTTTAGGAAATCCTGTAAACATTTATTTACATATTCACCACCATTGTCAGTGCGCAATACCTTTATCTTATTCCCTGTTTGATTTTCTACCATAGCCTTAAACTCTTTAAATTTATCAAAAACTTGATTTTTGGACTTCAGAAAATACACATAGGTTTTCCTAGTGAAATCGTCAATAAATGTTAGAAAGTATTTCGATCCACTAAATGAATTCTTTGAAAAAGGCCCACAAAGATCACTGTGCACAAGCCCTAACGAGACTTTTGCCCTACTCTTGGACTTCTTTGGAAAAGGTAACTTTGTTTGTTTACCTTGAATACAAGCAACACATGATTTGAAAGTTGAGTTATCAAAATCCATGCCAGTAGCCATACCTTTTAAAAGCTGCATACTTCGCACATTGAGATGTCCAAGCCTTCTATGCCAAACCTCCTGCGACTCCCTGGATGCAGCCTGAGATCCTGGCACGGCCACCTCTGCAACTGGGTCTGTTGGTAAAACAAAATCTGTCCCCCTTCCACACACAGACGCAGCACATGACTTCTCTTTAGTAACAAAAGAAGCTTCACCTTTGGTATTGAGTACATAAATACCATTTTGAGATCTAGCCGTTGCAACTACCTCATGGCCATCACAAACTTTACACAATTTTCCCTGAAATGTTACACTAAAACCTTTACGTGCCATTGCACTGACTGAAAGTAAGTTAGTCGCTAGCTTAGGTACATATAACACATCACTTACAGTTCTTAAAGTGTTCTGTAAAGGAATTTTCACATTTCCTCTTCCCGATGACATCAGTTTTTCACCATTCGCAACACTCACCGATACTGGAGTGTCAAACACGAAATCGTGTAACATGTCTTTGTCATTACACATGTGACTGGTAGCACCCGAGTCCACATACCAAACATCCCTGGATAATTCAACAGATAACGCAGATAACAAGGCCTTATCTGAACTCTTTCCCTTTGAATGACCATCATCCTTGGCTCTGCGAGGACAATCCTTGATGCTGTGGCCCGGTTTCTTACATCTGAAGCAGCGAAACACCTTTGCCTGTTTCCTTACTATCAGCGCTGTGCTTGCATCGTCTCTTTCTTGTCTCCGCTGATATTCTTGAGTTAATCTTGACCTCACAAACTCAGTTGTGAGTTTCAAAGTCGAATTTTCTAAAGTCATGATGAGTGGGTCGTAGTCTGATGAGAGCCCGCTCAGCATTACGATAGCTAGAAAATTGTCTTCCACGCCAGCGCCTATATCGTCAAGCTGTTGGCCTATCTCGGCCACCTTCGTGAGATATGACTCTATGTTTGAGAAAGAATCGAGCTTCATCCCGAACAACGTGCGTAACAATGACAAGCGCCTGCTCAGGCCTTTACCTTCATAAACATTTTCAAGGTTGCTCCAGGCCTCGTGTGCCGTCTTCGCGTTTCTTATGTGCGGATATACACATGGTTGAACAAGAAGACAAATACGAGCTAATGCCTTCTTCTGTGTTTTGTCATCTTTTTCCTTCTTTTCTTCCACAGCGTCCCAGAGTTCTTCATGTATCAGTAACATCTTTGTTACAAACTTCCAAGTGCCGTAATTGTCGACACCACGTAGTTTTTCGATGGTCGTCTTGGGGTCGGCCATGATGCTTGGAATTACGAACTTGGGGGAAAACTATGACAATCTGTCTGAATTCAAAAAATATATTTAATTTAATCACAGGGAAGCAAGCTGGTGCCCATAACCTGATGAATTGGTTATAATGAGACAAGATTGATTTATTTAGAAGGGATTTTATTATTGAGAGGTGACACACAAGTTAACATGGCGGCGGTTGACAGTGCAAGCAGGAGATGACACATAAGTGAACGAGACAGCAGATGATTGCGTTCCGTTTACATTTCTAACAGGATGCGGTTTTTATTATTATCACCGTAGTGACCCTGGTCAACACATAGGTAAGGGATGTCCATGAAATAAGGTCCAAGCCGAAAAGATTGGGGCAAAGATTGAATTAACGCGGGCAGAGCCGCGGATAAAAGCTAGTTTAGAAATATGTTTAAATCGCAATACTCCAGACTATAGTTCAGTGGTTCTTGAACTTTTTGTAGCCACGGACCACTTTTAGAATTTAAAAGATTCCACGAACCCGAATTGTCGAAGAAAGTTTTAGAAAAAAAAAACAAAGCATATTAAAAATCACTTTTATTGGTTAGTTTACATTTTTATACTTCATTAAATAATATCAAAACTAAGTTAATGAAAAAGATACTGTTGTTTGGACTCACCATAATAAATATGTTAAGTGTGAACTAAGTAGCTGTGACCATTTCACAGACCCCTAAGGGGTTCATGGACCCCACTCTGAGAAACCCTGCTGTAGACAGTCCTGTTTCTGACATAAAAATAATATGTTGTATCTTGTATTAGGTATTACCGAAGTCATCGGTTATTGATTGAGCACCTTGTTGCATCAATCAGAACTGAACTCTACGACGTTTCCTTTTAGTACAAAATAGCGCGCTCTCAGCCGTGACTGTTACGACCACCAAGAAACACGGACCCACAAAAATCTGCGTTTTTATTTAATTACTCTGCTTATAGATGAAATTTTAAAAATATTCTAAGACGAAGTGACGACGTCATTTGTTAACTTATTTTAAATGCAAATTTCAAGGCTGTATGATTTAAGGGAGGCCCTTTAACACTCAAAAAACATGAAATTTGGAGGGTACTTAGTAGTTTTTTTCTATCGGGCTAGCGATTAATCTATCAGTCCTATAGTCTATTGTCTATTATTATTTTTACTATACCGATTAACCAAGTTACACAATGTGATATGCTCATTTGAAGTTGGGCATCTAGCCTTATACGGACTCATAATAATATAAATTATGACGATAATACAATGTGCTAATACGTAATTCTGATAGCTTTATTTTAAATGAGTCTTTTCAGGGACTTCTGCAAAAATCTACGGAAGTTGTACAGGCGTAGACTGATACTACGCAACTGCCAGTAATCACTCCCCGGTACGGCTTCTTATGCCGTCATGCCGGAACACGACTAACTTCACGCCCGCTTTTGTATAACAAACGAGCATCTCCATTTCCGGTTTGCTTCATCCGGAACCTACTCTTGAATAAATCCACGAAAATTCCGCTTTAACCGAGTGCCGGAGTCAAAAACCCCACAATTCATACTTTTTAGGGTTCCTTTGGAAAATATTTATAAAACTCACGTCTTCTTATAAACAACTGTTACTTTGTGTTTAACCTTTATACCACGAAAAATAGATCGGCCGAATTGCAGCGGAAAAAACCGTTATTCAGAGTGTCAACTGAACATTCAACTCCCACTTTTCACATTACATTATTCTAAGTATTATGAGAGTGCTTAACAAGATAAAAATATCATATAAAACAAATCCTTGAAGAAAAATAAATCTCAGACTGGGCTCGACGAACCAATTTGTCCACCGAAATCTACTTCTGTTTCAACGTCAAAGGAGACTTTGTATTTCGAACACAAAAAAATGATTTTGTGGGGCACAATAAAATCCTTATCAAGCAGGTTTTAAACGACGCCGCATTTCATACATAGATTATATATACTATACTCACCCTTGTCTCCTAGAGGAGTAGGCAGAGACTACAAATTTCCATCTGCTACGATCCTGACACACCTCTTTGGCTCCTTCAGTATATCGCCTATTTGGTCGGTCAACGTCCTTCTTTGACTTTTCAACCGGTTAAAATCAAACTTTACGGAACCCGTTCCCACTGTACAAAGTACACTTAACAGACTTTTTATAATGCATTACTTCCCGATGCACTCTTGCTGGCCATTTGGCGTCCATCCAATTTATTTTTTCCCGCTGATATGTTCGGACGAGTCATAAAAAAGTTTCGCCTCTTGTCTCTGTGGATTCGGATTTAGGGGGTGAAAAAGGGCCACTCTTGATAACTATAACCGTCTGTGGGAAGCTGTTGATACTGAAATTGATTCTGTTTTGCGAGGTATGCGAAAATCGATCTTATTGATAGTTGTTAAGAGTTAGGATGTTCGTCTAAAAGATGTGGTGGGGTTGGGATTAAAGCCAGGGTTGATACGAAGCGAAAATGTATGCATAATTATTTTCAAGATATTTATTGTTCGGCCTAGTTTCCTGAAGTATAGGGATTTATTATTATTATTTATTGTGTACTTATAAAATTTTCTTGATCCAACGGAAGTATATATTTGTTATATAAATATTACCCGTATTGTTTTCTGTTTGGGGTGAGGTGAAATACAGAGATACTCTCTTAAGGCGTAGTAGGTGGACCGCACAACGAAAGATATAAGCGTTTTTGAAAAAGCGCGCGTCTGAGCAGTGCGGTGAATCAAGATGAGAGTGTATAATGCTGTTTTTCAATGTATAAAATTGTATATAAATTCATACAAGTGCGTTTATTAAAAAAAAACGCTGTGCTGTAATATTCTTATTTTTACTTTATTTTGACAGACTGCTTTTTTGAAATGAAAAAATAGCCTTTACTTTGCAATTTTTTTCGATCGAGCCAATTTTTATCAATCGCGTTTTGGGTTGTTACATCGCCTTGGAAAAGGCTTTGTTTATAACATGTATTTATTTCAGAACCATATCTATTAAAGTTCGAGAGTACTACTTGTTCAAAAACTCCGTTTTTACTACCTACGCCGTCTTATAGCTGTTAGAGAATTGAGAGGGTTAAGGAATATAAACCGCATAATATTGAAGTCATAATAGAACAAATGGTAACAACGAAGACCTTACGTAAAGTAAGTCTAATCAACAGGACACAGAGATCACTTTGCAATGACCGAATAGTCAACTGTATCTCAAAGGATGTACCACTTTGCATGCTATTTGCTTATTTGTTGAGCTTTAGGACCGGCTACACAGCATCTGTGTTTAGCTCAGATTGAGCTGTGTTAGTGCAAATTACTGACTGTGACACTTTGGTGAAATGGTGATTTCAGGATAGAAACACGTGTGTTGAACGAATAAGGAATTACAATTACTGTTTATACTAGGGTTGCCACCGAATGCCATCTGCCATTTCCCGACGAGAGATTATTAAAACATTTTTGTACTTAAAAAATAAACTTGTACTTGGTGTTAAAAGAAACAGATTTTAAATCCCGTATTATATTTTCGTAATTACGGGTATCTATATTTTCATAGCGTGAAAATGGTTAACCTGTAAAATACGGAGCATCTGGCAACCCTAGTTTGTACGCTTAAAGGGTGGTTATCCCATTTTGTCTCTTTTCAAATTCATTTTAAACCAATAAATAGCGATGGTTAAATTTTGTAAAAAATATATGTCATATTTCATTCTTTGATCTTGATATTTCGGCTGTTCGATACACAATTACTTACACTTTGCTCGATCCAATTAAATCGCAAAGATAGGTCTAAACTATGATCTAAATATCATTTCATTTGAGCCATATTAAGTTTTGGACAATAAAAGTTATACTAAAATAAACACTGGGAAAAATGGGATATAAAACGGCTATCATTTTGAAAACTTATTCCTCTAATTCCAAAATAATAAATAAAAACACCTCGAAACCGCGAGTTTTCTGAGCGGCCCGCTTCCGCTGAGCAGGATGACCACGTGTAAAATGAAAGCGTTGGAGCAGGACAGATTTCTCTGGATAACTTCGTCTTAAATATTTTGCATTCTTTGACGACACAACAGGGCCGCCGACTCGTATGTAAAGGCGGCGTCGGTTACTGCAAAGACACGGCGTGTGGTGTATGGTGTACTACGTCCCAGCGTAATAGTGGTGAGCCCTATCGGACATATACTAGATAATATAACTATTTAATAGATAATACGGAACAGAGATTGAATAAACGCGGGCGGTGCCGCGGGCAAAAGGCTAGTCTAAAATAATATAAGCTTACACTCCCAAGTACTTAACTAGAACTGCTGTTGCACTAAACACTGGGAGGTACTTAGGTAGTGCGGCAACGGGGGCAAACATCTTATTAAATTCTCAAGGACATTACCCTACATGAGGGGGGACGTGAAATGGCGTATGGTTATGCATTTAGTAATTAACGTTGCCGTGTTTTATGGGACAAATTGTTTGAGCATGTGAGATTACGAAGAGAAGGATTTAGGGCGGTAACAATGTAAACCGATTAAAAAAATTTGGCCAAGTGCGAGTCGGACTCTCGCACAAAGGGTCCCATAACACCACATAAAACGGATAAGGAACCCTAAAACATGATAAATAACAACAATATACATGCCAAAGCAACATTAAGGTCATCCAGGCTACAAAAAACAAGCCTACAAACCGACTAAATTTAAAATATGTAGGTATGTACAAGAAGGTCTCAACAATGTTTTTGTTAAAATGTGTTTTGTACTGAAATAAATATTTTTTTTTTTGTATGTAAGTAAGAGTCAAAACCAAAAACATTTAAACAATTCAACTTTTCCGAGGTGTCTTGAGGCCATAGTAACGAGTATTCTGTGAAAATTTCAACTGTCTAACTATTACCGTTGACGCTGTAGACACCTGTTACAGACAGAGAGACAATCTTTGCTGCGAAAATCTTTTAACATTTCTGATAATTGCATATTTACCATAAAATTGAATATATCAAGGAGAAAAAGCCATACAACAAAAACACGATTTTTTGTTTGTATTGATGTAAGCAACATGAATTTTTCACTCGTGGCCTAAATAATAAAAACAATTGCTAGTTTACCATTTTTTTTAATAAAAATGGTTTTTGCGTATATAATAATCGTCTTCGCACATGATGTGTAGTTTTAACAAATATTTCTTCGTTTAATTTTAAACATCTCAAAACTAAACATAGTCTACAAAGAGCTCTGGTTCCGTCTACAAGTTTAAAATTTACGACTGAACCCCAAAACTTGGAAGATACACGTATAAACCGGGAATCGAACCGGGTTACCTCCATGATTTATCTCTGTGCCACGCGAAGCTTGAGATATCTCGCACCGAACACCTTTGAGCAATATATCCCGAGATATTCCTAGATACGTCTGAAGATATATCTGGAAATGAAGCTGTCGTGTATTTTGTACTCCCAGATACCGGAGCCAGTGAGAAAATATGATCGCAGCTGAAAAATTGCTTTGTGAAGACGCTTCCTTTCACAGATGCGTGTACTAAATCTTGGATAGGTGACGTCATAAAATGAATATTCTAGTCTGTAGTATACTTATAGGTACTAATACTACTCCTATTTAAAGGTTGAAGTTAGGGTCCCTAAATCGGGCAAAAACAGGGGTCGGCATTCTCACTTTAGATGATAGTAAATAGTACAATTTCTAAACAAAGTAAATACCAGATCATAAGATATAAAATAAAGTACGGGGTCATTAAAAAAAATACTGTAAAATCTTACGAGAATTTAAGAAAAAAAGCTGGAAAGAAGAGTTCAAGAAAAAGTTCTGAATAGCATTGTCGCGTTCTCAGTTTAGCGATTTAATTATAGACATAACAATGACAAAACATATTTCAGAGCCATAGTAATATGTAAAAAAAACATAATAAATAAAACAGTTAAAAATTTTACTGCAAGAAAAAAAAAGGCTTGCTATCTGAGGTTTTACGTGCACGACAGTAACTGTCAACTGTTGATTAAAGTTAAAAAACAAAACCTATGACCGAGTAAACATATAAAATGTTATTTGATCGTTTAAGTTGGCTCTTTCATCAAATTAAGGTGCCTTTTACACAATAGGCTTTCGCTTAGACACCACCGCGCCTTACAGTAAGCCTCGATAAGATCTAGGGAGGAACGGATGAATGACGGGTACTACACAAATGCCTGTAATTACTCTCCGGGTACGGCTACTGATGACGTCATCCCGGAGCACAACGAGTCGCTTGGCGGCATGGTGACGTCACGAGCGTGGTGTCAAGCCTACCACCAGGCACACGCCTGAAGCTTTTATTACTCAGATGGATAAAATCCATCCATCGGTCAGCCCGGTTCGTCCTATGCTGGACTAACCCTTTCCTCCTGGACTGATAAAATATTTAATTATATTTTGGCCTCGAGAGATGATGAATGAAAGTAGAGTGACGAAAGAAATGTATCCTGCACAAGTGGAAGGTAAAGCTCGACCGGGCCGCCCTAGAAGGACGTATGCTGACCAAATAGGCGACATACTGAACAAGGGCAAAGTAACAAGTACCCGGAATAGAAGAGATTGTATGACTAGATCGATGGATGTAGAAGAAGCAAAATAGGTGTGTCAGGATCGTAGCAGATGGAAATCTGTAGTCTCTCTCTACCCCTCTGGGAGACAGGTGTGAGTATACATTATATGTTTGTATTTTGGCCTCATCGATGTGGCTGTTATCGAACTGTGGAAAATATTTTATTGTTCATATTTCATCCGGACGGATTAAATAAATGGCTAATTATATAAAACTTTATCTTTATTGACATTTTATTATTCAGCTTGGTTTTAGTTTGTATGGAACTAACATTGATAGGATTTAGGGCTATTGCACTTTGCTACATTATGTTAGATTTCTGTTTGTATATTACGACAACTTAAAGAAAATCTGTACACTTTGTGTGGAACCTTTACATTAATCTCATTTACTTTAAGCTTTTGCCAACTTGTTTAGACCGTCCCTTGGTTGGGTAAAGTGCTGTCACAAAGACGACTTTTTAAGCCCTTGAACTTTCTCAGAAGGCAGGTTTTAGATTGTTCCCTCGCCTTTGATCTGTGCCCTTGAGAAGATAAAACCCAAAGCTTTCTCAGATCAAATATCCCGCACGGGAAAGTAAATGTAGGTAGGGTTCCAAATCTAGAAAAGGTGATCTAATTCTCATCAATACATATACTCACGCCTGTCTCCCAGAGAGGTAGGCAGAGACTTTAGATTTCCATCTGCTTCAATCCTGACACACCTTCCACATCCATCAATCTAGTCATACAAGCTCTTCTATTCCGGGTACGTTTCACTTTGCCCTTGTTCAGTATGTCTCCTATTTGGTCGGCATACATCTTTCTAGGGCGGCCCGGTCGAGCTTTAACTTCTAATTTTTTATTTTATTTTTTTATTTTTTATTTCAGAATAGAAAACATACATTACAATAATATGTAGGTGTATCAAAAACCTGTTAGGGTTTGTACGTACACCGAGATTCCGGTATTACTTATCCAAAAACAAATATAATGATAAACTAATCTTAAAATATCAAATGTTTTATACAAATAGATCATACAAATTTACACTTATAAATTTATTATTACTATCATACCCACATAATATCTTATCGCAACCAGCAACCATGCGCGTGAATCAATAGAATACGACATTAAAACCTGTTACAAACTTATGGGTGACTTGGATATGAAATGTAGTCGCTAGTTAGAATGTCGTAGAAGCTATTTTAGATTGCAGATAAAGGTGTTATTCAAGAATTAGTCCGGTTAGTGCTTGGCATGGCTACTGTATACAGGATGGTAAATTATTTTAGTAAATTATAAAACTTCTTTCGTCGCTCTACTTTTATGGTTGAAGAAAACACCTGTAAGATTATGTTTTTATTGCGAAATCCATCGCTTTGGAATACTCTAAATATTATTATTAGAATGCATTACAAAAATATTTTCAAATTCTTGTGTTTACATTTGTTTCTAATTTATCTTTTCTGGTTTGTAATGCACTCTAATAATAAAACACTTGTACTCTTTCACAAAATTATTATATTTATATTTCCGACTGGTTTCGCCTTAACGGCATTTTCTAGGATTTAATAAATGTACTTGTATATCACAAAAGCTGTTCAAGTATGTGAAAACAGGATGACAATAATACCCAAAACCAAACATGAGGGTAATTGATTACTAATTAATACCAAATGTCAATAAAATTTTTCGTTGGGTAGTCTACTAATCAGTGTTCATGGTCAAATTATTTTCCCTAAAAATGAGGAAAATTTTTCGTCATGTAAAATTAAAGTCAAAAAATTAAATAGCACTAATGTTAAAGTCAAGGGTGTAAAATTAATTAAATTTTGTGTGTGAAATGTCAAAATACTCTACTTAGCTCTACTTTTATTCATCCTGTCTATATTATTTATTATTATATCTTTATGATCTTATCATTAGCTACAAATCTTAGAATAGAATAGAATATCATTTATTGCTGAGTCATAGGTAGGTAGGTAAATCTTAAGCTTATAATGTGCCGTATGCTCTGCCGTTAGGCGTACAATTCTTTATCATAAAATGATTTTATATATTTACAAAATACACAAATTGATCACTTATAAAATATTAATAACTAAATACTATTACATTACTGATTTTATGTCAGAATAAATTTTAAATTCAATTGCTTGTCAGTTAGGTCAATTACCTTAAATTTAAATTACACTATAAATTACATGTCAACTATTTCATTTCATTACATACGAGTACCTATTATTCATTATCATTTTCTAAAAATTCGGTCAACGAGTAGTAGGATTTTCTGGTCAGAAAATTTTGTAATTTAAATTTATACAATACAATGTTATCTATTTCTCTGATGGAGTTTGGAAGCTTATTATAAATTTTGTTACACATACCAAAAACACTCTGATTAAAAAATTCTGTCTTGCGAGAGGCGGCCTTTACCTTATTGCGGTGTCTTCTACCAGTGTAAGAATCAAATAGGTGGATGTTAGATTTAACAAAAATTGCTACTTCCAGTACGTAAATGGAAGGAAATGTTAATAATTTGTGCTCTTGAAAATAAGGCTTACAAGTGTCCCTGGGCTTTGAGCAAAAAATAGCTCGTATGCATTTTTTTTGTGCTTTGAAAACACGGAGTCTATCTTGTCTTCGGGGTAGGCGGATACCACAAATCTTCAACTGCTACGATCTTACTTACCTCTTTCGAAATTTCCGCTATATTTAAATACCAGAGGATTCCCGCGGATTTGGGATATAAACTGCTCGTTGTACCCGTCGGAAACGCATTTCCGATACAAAAGTTCACACCTGTTTCACCCCCTTTTGGGTTGAATTTACAAAAATAATTTCTTAGTACACATCTACCCCTCGTAAGGAACACATAATAAGAAAAACTTGAAAATATTCTGTATTATAGGGGTAATTAAAAAAGGAAAAACCACTGCTATGTTCACAACGTTATTAAAATGTACAGAAACACGATTTGAGTATGAAACCCAGATCAAATTCGCAATTACCTACTTTTTTTTCATTTGAATGTTTTTTTTTTAATAAGAAGGTGAAACCAAAGTTTCCTGACCCTATACACGCTGCATATATTTTTGGTACCCTCCAGGAAACGTGAACTTACGAGATTTTTAAGGCGACATAGATAGGTATTAAAAAAGGAATGTTTGAAACGGTGTTATTCTGAAATAACAATAGCTAGGGTTCTTAAAAAAATACCTATACATTCTATAAAGAAAGCCTTTTCCAAGATAATGATAGAGCCCAAAACGTGATTGGGAAAAGTTTGTTGCATCGAAAATAATGCAAAGTGAAGGCTGTTTTGTTTTCAAAACTAATAAAGTAAAAATAACAATAATGACTATTTTTAACATATGAACACGATCTAAAACATAGTAGAGCGTTTTATTCCAAACTCCTGTGTGATTTTATATTAAATTTTATTAATTTGAAAACATAATTATCCAATCTCTTCTTGATTCACTGGACTACTGGACATGCACTTTTCCAGATATGTTTCTCTTTCGTTATGCGATGAACCTACTGCGCGTTAATCAATCAACGTGAAACATGAATGTGGAATACAAACACACAAGAAAAACTTTCTGTTCTGTTTCTTCAATTCTCTAGACAGATATATTTTACGATGCGTGACAAGACCGAGCGATAGGTTACAGGTAGTTGCGTAATATTGGCGAATATAGGGCGGAGGCCAACCCCCCGCAAAAAAAAAACATCCAGGAATTCCATACATTCGACCGTATTTTTCGATTCAGGTGCACTTTTACACAGCTTAGAAATATCCGAAAATAGCAATATATTATTTGCAACAAGCATTCACATTATTATAATCACTACTCACCTAGCGACCACATCCAGTTGGAATCTTGGAATAGATAGGGGTTGAATTTCTAAAAACCCTGAAATAAAATATGTTAAATTTTTTAATTGTTTATGTACAATATTTATGGTTTAACCAAAACTATAAAGGAATTCTAATACAAACTTTCACCTATAGCTCCCTTCCTTTATTTACAGTGTTAATATTGAGAAAATTGAATCTTATGATTATAAAGAAAAATACTTATTAAATGTGCAGTTTTGATTTTTGCTGAAGATCGAATAAATGGACGTAACAAACTTCAAATAAAGTGATTAAGAAAATCAAGTTAGAAGCTGTCTATGATAAGCACTATGCTTTTTAATATCAAAATTATCTTGTATGATTGTATAAATTAAATAATAAATTGTGTTAAAAATGCAAATTTATTAGAATATTAAAATTATAGTTAGTTAAACAATATACAGAATTTCTTTGATTTCAGAAAAAAAACATGACGAATTATGCATACACTAGTTTGTTAATAAGTCAAAACTACCATTTACGGTAAAAAATAAGGACAAATTATACTAAACAAATTAAAAAAAATACATTTTTTGTCAACCCTGGTTCCTAACCAATTTTTTCATTGTGATCATAACTTCTTAAGGGTTTTCCTCTAATACTAACCCTATGAAAAATTAACCTGCTTTATCAGTTTTACTTTGAAACTGGAAAAGAAGAAAAATATGTAAACGAAATTATGCTACGATGAGACGTAGCTAAAACTATGAACTGCTACGTCGTAGCTCTAGCTCCTTTCGTAACGCCAACGAGACGCGGAAATAATTTGCATTTCTTCTTCGTTTCTTTACCGAAGTGTGCTGAAATTGATTTTGACTCATTGTTTTTTTAAGGCTACATATAAGGTCAGATTGAGCACCTCATTTTGCATTAATCAGAACAGAACTCTACGACGTTTCCTTTTAGTTTAAAATAGCGCGCTCTCAGCCGTGGCTGTTACGACCCTCAAGAAACTCGCGCCCACAAAAACCTGCGTTTTTATTTAGTAACCCTGCTTCTAGAATCAATTTTAAAATATTCGAAGACGAACTGAAGATGTCATTTGTTAACTTATTTTTAATACAATTATGATTTAAGGAAGTCCCTTTAGCACTCGAAAAACATGAAATTTAGAGGTAACTTCGTAACTGCGTTTTTTCTAAGATGAATCTATCAGCCATATATCTAAGGTACTGTCTATATTATTTTTACTATACCGATTAACCAAGTTACACAATGTGATGTGATATGCTCATTTGAAGTTATGCATCTACCCCTAATGTTTTCTAATAAAATTTCGTTACTTCATGCATTAATTTGATAATGATTATAATGAATTAAGTTGTTGTGCACGGTTATTTACAACGTAATGCTTAAAATAACACAAATCTGCTAGAAAGACACTTAATTAAACACTTAACTATTTTCGCATAATGCCATGAATCACATATTTCTTACTTTTCATCATACTTCTCTTTTACTTATTTCAAAAACAAGAAATACAATCATAAGTTGTGGGTTTGGGGTCGAAACCCATCGCTTTCACCTTAAAGAAGTTAGCTATTAAAATCTGGAAGCTTTGCTAAAACAACATGTTTTGAACGAAAAAGTTTTTACCTCCCTGTCCTTGAGCCACCTTATAACTTTTGAACGAGATTTCGAAGTATGACAGTCTAATGCTACTGTTTATCTACGAAGAAGATAATTTGCCGTTTTAATGCTCTCACATTTAAGTGACATTCTGTTATTAATTAGTTTATCAATGCAAGTGCTCGTAAATACCTATTTTGTATGCTTCAAAACTGTTTTTAAAGTCAATTTTACTACACTCGTGTTTTATTTTTATTTATTGAAAAGAAGTTGCCAGTCTTTTCTTGTGTACCATGTATAGACTTGACAGAAATTAACTACGAACGCATCAAACTGAAAGCAGCTTATTTCCGTCAAGTTGGCAACTTGCGTGCAAATAAAAAGAATGCCCGCTTAAAGTTAATTTGGAGTATTGATTGTTTGTTTTTTAATTACGTTTCATTTATTTATTCACACAATGCATTGAAAAACGTAGTTTAGACACGTGGGTTAGGGCAATAACTTACTCGTAACTTTTAAAACACTCGCTTGTCGCTCGTGTTTTAAATCGTCCTCGTAAGCTATTGCCTCCTTACCGCACTTGTAGCATAAACTACTATTATTAGACCGCCTCTGTGGGCTAGTGGTACAAACGTCTTGGCCATTAATCCTAAGGTCGTGGGTATACTGCGATTTCCGAGTCCACACTCGGAAATATCTATGACCCCCTTTCGCGATTAATATCGTGAAGATTTCTTATTTTTAATAAAAATTATTTACTAAATGTTTTTTAAGACTCACTGGTTTTATGGCACTATGCGGTGATAGTTTAGTGTCAATTCGGTGTTTCTAGCAAAGTTTAGTTATTTTATGTATTACTCTGTAAATGATCCTGCACAACAACTATAAACACGCATTAAACTCTTGAAGCGTATTGCCATAAACAACATTTATTAAGATACTTTTTATTAAAAAATAATTAAAACAGTCATTAGTTGTGCGTTTGGGAATGAACCAATCAAATTAAACCAAAATTATGTTTTTATTGCGAAATCCATCGCTCTGGAATACTCTAAATATTATTATTAGAGTGCATTCGAATCCTGACCCGAAGATTTATCTTTTCCAGTTTGTAATGCACTCTAAGAATAATATTTAAACCAAAATATTTATTTTTATAAAATAGATACATTAAGTACACTTTTAACAGGTCAAAGTTAATCTTTACAAAAATAATAGAATGAAATGAAAAAAAATAATAATACGGGAAATACTACAAAAAATATTGAGGTTCGGCTACTAACCAACTAAATACGGAGATAGGGTTAACTATTCTTTGACTGCAAGGCTGTCAGGTCGTTCTGATTTACAACATTTGTAGTTATAAAAAAAATATGTTAAATAGCGTTGAATAAATAAAATATTCCAGCTATAAAAATACTTTCAGACTATTAAAAAAATTTATCAACATAATTGTAATAAAATATAGGTATTTGGATAATAACGTGCAGTCAGCTATTAGTGAAATTATTTTTTTCACGGCATGCTTGGCTGCTTACGTTGTACAGCGATAACATGCAAGCTTAGCATTCCTAAATAAAAGTTTACCTGAAGGTGAGATCGTTGTATTAAATCATGGGTTTGAGCTTTTATGGAAGGTCACATACACATTACGCTTATGTATAGTAGTGAATGGCAAGATGAGCATCGAAGTAGACTCAATGCATTGAACGATGGAGAAAAATATCGACATACGGCATTGTTGCGGCCTGAACGCTAAGTGCGAGTTGCCATCGAATGACTTTACTACCGCGTGAACCAGCGCGTGTTTTGTCCTACACACTACACCAAAACGTCTACACAGTATATTGTTCCGCTACATATTTGTGTTTATAAACGCCGTGTCTCCTGCATGCTTATCAGTAAAAAAGTGTAGGGAAACAATGTTTTGTGTACACGTTTTTGTTTAGTGTGTAGTACAAAGCGTGCGCTGGAGACCCGGCTTGACTCGATTCACGCGGTAGTAAAGTCATTCGATGGCAACTCGCACTTAGCATTCTGAAAGAACATGTAGTAAAGTAAAAAGTACCCGAAATAGAATAGCTTGTATGACTAGTTTGATAGATGTAGAAGCTAGAGGTGTGTCAGGATCGTAGCAGATGGAAATCTGTAGTCTCTGCCTACCGCTGAGGGGATACAGGCGTGAGTATTCGTGCAACACATTTGTATGAGGCGCTACGTGAAAATATTGGTTCGAAGTCGTGTTTTTGTTAATTTATAAACTTTTTTAGGGTTCCGTACCTGAAAATGAAAAAATGGAACCCCTATATAATCACTTTGTTGTCCATCTGTGAAGATCGATATTTGGGCCCCGTTAGAGATCAATGCCCGTTTTCACTAACGACGAACAAGGCGACGCCTTACTAAGTAACTCCTAATTTATGTCCATGCTTATCATAAAGTTCCATTTCACCAAACTATTTTTACTATGTGATTCCTAACCCAAGAGTAGCCTAAGTTTTTGATACTTGTCTTTGATTTTGTTTGTCAAGTTGTCTGTTTGCGGTTTTTTTGACGTTTCACAGTACTACAATAAGCTTAAATTTCAAAATCGCGACTGTCACATGCATGTGTCAGTTTAGGGGCGCCTAAGCATTACGCACCCCCGAATCGGTGTTGTAACTTTAGGTGATTCCTAATGTCGTTAGTCATGACTTAAGTGTTAGTGAAACGTGTTTTTACTCCTAAATACATAGGCATCTGACTTAGGCGTCTCCTATGGTTAGTGAAAACGGGCACAAGTTCATGAAGGCTACGAACCCGTAGTAGTGCTGTTAAAAATCAGGCTTCTAACTTAACGCGAAAAAAAGTTATTGACCTTTACGTAATCGATTTCATTGGCTCACCATGAAAACCTAGAATACCTCCACCGGGCTTATTACGTATCTTTGAATCGGTTGCAAACTATGGTTGCTATTCACCAAAAACATATAAAAAATGAACTTTCAAAATAACCTTCAATGGGTATCGAACTATTTACGAATTGTGACGCCATTTCCAGTGCAAACATATCCTTAGATAAGCGGATATGCATATTTTCGCCGATATGCACTCTTTTTGGCAACTGATTTTACGATACAGAATCGGGGCGCAGTTGACAAGTTTATAAACTTCAAATTCCGTTCACAATTAAGTCTTATTGCACACGCCAAGGAGAAAAATCTGAAAATTATTCAAGAAGAAATCAGTGACCAATTATTAGAAAGTTGTCGGTTAATAAGTTAAAAGTACCATTTACGACTAAAAATAGGAGAAATTAGTAATAATAGTAGATTATGCACTAAGGGAAAGCAGTGTCTTATGTCGTATCAACATGAATATTGCAATAAAATTCACTGACAATCACAGCACCAAACACCGTCTTTTGTTTCAAATTCTTCGTAAACGCACCTTTTTTTTTTGAGTTCTGCTTATATGGGCCGGTTCGATTTTCGAGCAAACCTCTTTACAATGCGATATGGGCATTTTTTTACTTAGAGTTTTCCACGAGTTTCCACACGAATTTGACGTGCCAAATTCAAATCACTTTATTCCCTAGGCAGTTTCATACAACTTATCCCTGAGGAGATAATGCTTTACTTTACGTTGAGGTTGCATGATATGTAATTGGACATTGTCGAGCAGGTGGTTTGAAAATCGAATTTATCTCCCGCATTTCGAGTTAAATTCTACTTATTTTCAGAGCATTAGTGATGAAAAGGTCTTTAAGACTCGGGTGCAATTTTAGTTACGAGGCTTGTCGAGCACAATACACCTAGTAAGCGTTAACCAATCAGCGGCGTTTATTTCTATTCGGAGCTCACGTCTGTTTGAATTTGAAAAGAGAACTGTGAAATATAGCGACGGTTACGAGTACGAGCGAATGAGTAACTGGAATTGTTGCAGTTCCCAACTGATACAAGTTTATATTTACTATTTTGTTCAAAGTAATAAATTATGTGATGTTGCTATATGTCAAACGAGGAGAAAAGTGTATTTGAAGATCTCACTTCAATAACTATTTCTATCGAAGAAAATTGCATGTATGTTTCATGAAAAAAATAAATTATTTACGTAGCCTCTTAAGGCGACAATTACTGCTGGTAACCCCGGGTGCGTGCGTCTCACCCACTCGCACTACTCGCCCCGTATTGATCTCTCCGTCGCTCCACGGGGAATCAAGTTGCGAACGCGCTAAAATATACCTAAATCATTAATTACAATTATTATCATAGCTGAAATTGTTCAAAAATAATTAAGGGAAATCATTTGTTTTTATAATATCTTCAATTTGAATAAGTTTCAATTTGTTTCTTTGCATACTTAATTAATTAAACCGGATATTCGTTTTCAATTAGACCTAGGTTTGGTATTTAGTTAAAGATTTTGAGGAAATAATAATAAAATAATATCATCAATTTGAATAAGTTTTAATTTATTTCTTTGCATACTTAATTAATTAAACCGGATATTCGTTTTCAATCAGACCTAGGTTTGGTATTTAGTTAAATATTTTGAGGAAATTTTAAAATTCTAATCAAGGCGCATCATTCCGGATATTCTGTAGTTTTTTTATCATATATCTTTTTATTTTTATAACGTTTGATCAAAACCAGATTTAATTTCGACTTTCAAGATAACCAGCAGGTATATAGCCCTCTTAATAACCATTTTACGGTTTCGATGCGGTTTTCGCTATTAGCCAAAGTTACTAGAGGAAGATTTTAATCTATCATAACGCTGTAACTAAAAGCTAGGCAGTGACTGTTGTTGTATGTTTTTGTATTCGTTTATAATTTTTAATTACTGTACGAATTTCAATAGGGATTTATGGGAAAGCACTCGGGTAATATCGCAGGCTGTGCTGAGAACTGGATAGCTCAGTTGGTAGAGCAATCGCTCGGTTTGCGAGAGGTCCCGGGTTCGAATCCCGGTTCAGAGCTCCTCACGTCCAGATTTACTTTTCTGATTTTCTATACCGAAGCGATATTATGTGATTTTGTAATCTCCTTGCGATGGATAAATCGCAAAGTGGTTTAAATATATAGAATAGAATAGAATAGAACAACTTTATTTGGTAAATTTACATTTTTGTATACATCTTATAACTAGGAACTAATAAGGATACCAAATAGGTCTCCACTCAGCATGTGTCATAAGCATAACATGTGCCATGACGCTGATTTTCAGTGGATGCCTACATATTATCTTAGTTATATAAATTGTTAGTAAAACTTAAAATTAAAATTCTAAATTATACAGGAAACACATTTGAAGTTCAGAGTTCAGAGTGCTACATAAAAATAAGAAACAAAAGACAAACAAGAAACAGTAAATTACAAATAACAAATTACAGTAAATTACAAACAACAACAAATCCCCAACAACAACAATTTTCAAATACAACCGCTACTATTTCAATATACTAATTAAATAATTAATTAAATATTGCTACGATATCGTAAAGAAGAAGAAGAAGGTAAATCTGGATGTTTGGCTGGTGTACCTAGCTGATATGCGAGTAAGTAATATTTAATTATGAGAGCATTTTCTGGAAATTAAGAAGATAATGTTTATAGTGTATCTTAAAAGAATTAACAGAAACAGAACTCTTTAAAGGAGGTGGTATGTTATTCCAGCACTTAGTCGCACGATAACGAAAACTCCCTCTGAAAGCAGCAGTTTTGTGAGTTGGACATTTAAGGCGATCAGAGAATCGTGGCCTATCAGAAAATTTTAGTTTATTATACAGGTACTGCGGATTTTTATGCTTAATGACGCCAAACAATAATACAGAAAAGTGGAGGTTACGTCGAGAGTCCATGTTCATTAAACTATTGCTATTAAGGTATGGCGTTATATGTGCTCTACGTGGTATCGGAAAACAAAATCGCACACATGAATTTTGTAAACGCTGTATGAGCTTCTTAGTGCGCACTAACATACAACCATCCATAACACAGTCTGCATAATTTAATTTCGACAAAATGAGAGTTTCGCACAGTTGTATCCGACTTTCAACGCTCAAAAACTGTCGTATAGGATACAAAACACTAAGCCTATAATAGCAATTCCGGACAGTATTTACCACATGTTTTTCAAACTTAAGATTAGAGTCCATTAATACACCTAAATTTCTGGCCTCAGTTACTTGCTCAATATCATTATTACATATTTTAACTTCCGGCTTATACATATTTATAGTTTGCACCTGCAACTTTGTGCCCAGCACTATAAATTTAGATTTGCTTGGATTTATGAAGAGACTATTGTTTTTCGACCAAATAGCGATTTGTTCAAGGTCTTTATTGATTTCATTTACAGCGGTTTCGGTTTCTATGGGTTTGAAAGTAGACAATTATTTATTGTTTTATTGTTGCTATTTACCATGTTTTAGGGTTCCGTGTAGTGGTACGAAACCCTTTGTGCGCTAGTCCAACTCGCACTTAGTCAAATAATATTTAATTCGCTACCGAGGTTGGAGAAAGCGTTGATGTGATCTAGGATGAAGGGCGCTCGCCTTCAAAGTACCTTTAACAAAGTACTCTTTTAAAGGATTCTAGGCTATTTTTAATCCTCGCTTACGTTGGTAAATAACTAATAAATTTTATCTTTGTTCCAGGTACGTTTTTACCAAGAAAAAGAACTAGAATAACAACTTTGTGCCAATGGGGGCTTCGGGAAGGTGTGGAAACTTGATTAAATCCGACAATAAGACTTGAGTGTTTCCTAACCGATTTCGGTTACTCTGGGAAATTCCTGGAATTTACTGTCAAATAGTGTAAAAGTGGCAACCCTAACCTGCTGGTGTAAACATATTGCTATCTTTAAATGAAAACACAAATTGTAGTGATCAATGATAATAGAAATATATCCATGCAAATTGATAATTTATTGGATTCTCATTAAAAAATTCGAACTTAACTATGTTAAAATAAAGTTGTTATCAGTTCGTACGGCTGCAACGTCAGTTGCTGCGACTGAGAATTGCGAAAATAGGGTGTTTTTTATATATTTTAAATAAAATAAAATGAATTTCCGAAAAGTAAGAAAACCATATCATTTTATAACAATATATACGGAAGTTTATAATATTTTATACAGTTTCTATAAAAACTGCAGCAGTAATATAGTTACAAGTGGACAAATAACTGATAAAAGGATGCATTCGGATTTTTTTACTCACTTTTATGTATTAAAATTATATTAACGCAAAACGACATCACTCTTCGTATTATGTAGATTACTATGTATTTTTCTTGTACTGAAAAATTTTTTTTTTCTTATAAAGTGGTTACAAAGTTATTCAGTTCAAAGTCGTTGGCGTAGTAGAGAGAACTATTCCGTTCATTTGCACGGGAATTGCTTTTGGAATATGTTTGGGAATGTTGGTCAGTATGATCACTACATTAGAGTATGTGGCTTAATTTAAAGATAGCGGTCTATATACCCGGTATATAAAATTTGACTAATGAGATGTCTCAAATAAAATCTTGCTGTCTTGCTTGACGGCACCAATTTTTCTCTCTTCGATTACTTATTTCTATCTTGGAGCTCGTTTCCGTTTAAGCTAATATGTACCCATCATCTTCAGTGATCAGATGGGAACCTAAATGGCCCGCACCGTTCATAGACTGATGCTCCCGTAGATCTTACAAAGTGTGGATATTGGTTGTTCCACGTAGACACGCAGTTGTCCCGCCATTCACGGAACTTTCATACGTATTGCAATGTGATAAAAGTCTGGATGGAGAATCCATGTGTTTAGTAGGTATTGAGAGACATTTGTGAGCTGTGGAGGTGTAGAGTGAAGTAACATTGTTAAACAATAGTAAACACGCGTGTGATTTGTGACAGTAGAGGTGAAAAATGAATGTAAATTGTAGGTTGAATTACGATTTTTGTAGATAATTTAGTAATATAATTATGTTCTTGTTTGCTTTTTTTTTGCCCTGAATCAAGAAGGAATCCTATGGCTAAAACAACATGCCCTTGCATTGCAAAAAAGCATCAACTTTTTTAAGTCTGCTAATTTTTGACTTCTTTTTATTTAAATATTATTAAAATTGTATTACAAACTAGAAAAGAGCAGTTAGAAGCAATTTTCAAATAAACAAATATTTTGGAAAATTTTCTCGACTCAGGGTTTGAACCTGGGGCCACTTGCTTACACGGCAAGTATGCTACCGACTGAGCCACTGATACCTAACCTATACACCGAATTTTTGTAACTACTCGATATACCAGCCAGTAATGCCCATACTACACAACACAAAAATCACTTTCCAACAGATTTCCATGTTTACTTCCATTAAAGATCTACTTTAGTAAACTTAACAAAGAAAAACTGTACAAAATTGTAAGAAAAGGTGAGACGAAGCAAAGAGTGTGTCTGGCAAAATAGACACTGCACTTAGCCACTGCACTCTTATTTAATGTAATAAAGGAAGTTCTCTCCGCACTGAAAATATAAGTTTTTAAATCAATTAGAGAGATGTCCAGAAATTGCGGTGTCACAAACAAGTCGTAAAGAAATAACTAGCACTTTTAGCAACGTCATAAAATGAAAATATGATGATGTCTTCCAATTTTATAGAAATACTTTTCACGTCTTTGAAGGGAAAACAGTCTTGATGATGACGTTTAAAACTCAAATAAGTAAGTCTGACATGTTTTATTGCGATTTGCCCAAACTATATGCGGTATATTAAATTATTCTTAAAACTTTCATACTATTAAACTTACATATAAATCCATCCATCAGCCTGTTTCGTCCACTGCTGGACATAGGCCTTTCCAGGATTTCGCCGCTCTTGGAGGCCCTCGGTGGTGAGCGCGGTGCCGAAACCCTTGCACCAGTGACGCCGCTGCCCGTCACCAGTTTGATTTATATAAGGCCCGGTAATTGGGGATGAATTTACCGCCATCCATCGGTCCCAGGCAATGGTAGGCCGCCTGGTTTTGCCTGAGAGCTGTTCTCTTACTCTCCTCCGAATAACTTCGGGAGGATTGTGAGTAAGATGGTGGTACCTCCACAGTCGAGCCCGGCATCAGGTCTACCACCTATAGAGGTATATAATTATATATAAACAAAAGTCACCTTATCAAGGTATTTCACAGAATGGGTCATTGAACCATAAAGCGCCTTGTTTTTATTTTAATATCAATTTGTATATTGTGTCAGCCCTGAAGTGACAGTGCGACGAGATAGTAACTAAGTTAATAACATATTAATAATAATTCATTGATTATTTATAATATATCGATAATTTAACAGCCCCGCCCGAGCCAGGTTCTCATCTCGTATTTACTCGTCATTCTCTTTGACGTAGGTTTCTAATTGTGTACAAAGCAAGCTGCTATTCTATTTTCACAGTTCAGTGTTGAGTTTCATGCTGTTATGAAACTTAATACGCTTTTGAAAATCTCGTAAATAAATCGTGATTTATGCGTTCACAGCGCACCAAGCACGTTCATGGGATCTGTTTCATCTACTATCAGCAAACGGCTCGCCTGCTCTGTTGCAAATACTTGTTGCTTGCATGTGGCGGTCTTAGCTAGCCCCCTTTTAAATTGTTTTTTAATAACGCTTCGTTTAATTTGTAAGTGGTCAGAATCAAGGTTAAATGTACATTTCTGTGATACGCAAAATTACATTTAGACTTCCGAGTAATGAGTCTAGGTTGTACTTGATGAAGCATAGAGGCACAAAAAATATTTTTTGTATTTCGCAAACAGGGTCATTGAACCTTGGTCCTGACTACTGACCGAGTCTCCAGTATAAATTTGGCTATATGAACGGAAGTCACCCTATATTTACCAATTCGGATCTACAATTTACAGATCTACAGTTTACAATGTCTGAATAGTTAAACTAATATATGAACGATAAATTAATGCATGATTACTAAAGGTGGTAGAGCTGTTGCCGGGCTCGACTGTGGAGGTACCACCATCTTACTCGCAACAGCTCGCAGGCAAAACCAGGCGGCCCACCATTGCCTGGGACAGATGGATGCCGGTATATATATATATATATTTATTCTTAATGTACACAGAAAACATATTAATAAAATATACACTTGAAAAGCTATGTACAATGGCGCGCTTATCTCAATAATGAGATTTCTTCCAGCAGACCAAGGGTGGATGAGATATATAAGATATAAGTAAGGTATTCATAATGTGCACATAATAATACTTCCACAAAAACAAGATTAAAATAGTACCTAAAATATACAAACAAGTAAAAAATACATACAATAAACTACATAAAATGTACATACATATACCTACACAGTATTAATAAATAGTATCCTATCAATAAATATATAATCATACATATATATATATATATAATTATACATATATTATATACATAATATGTATACCAGGAGGATAGGTTAACAGAGATAGTGCTCTTTTATTTTCCTTTTGAATACACCAATGGAAGGACTGTCTCTGATAGTGTGAGGAAGAGAGTTCCACAGTTTGATGGACTGTACAGTAAATGATTTTCCATACGCTGCGGCGTTATGAGAAGGTGTTTTTAAAAGTGAGAACGTGTTAGACCTGACTTGCTTGTCTCTAAGGAAGATATACTCATAACGATCGCGGAGGTATATCCATCCCCAATTGCCGGGCCTTATATAAAACAGACTGGTGACGGGCAACGGCGTCACTGGTGCAAGGGTTTCGGCACCGCGCTCACCGCAAAACCGTTTTCGGGACCGCAAAAAGTGGCGAAATCTCGGAAAGGCCTATGTCCAGCAGTGGACGAAACAGGCTGATGGATGGATGGATGGATCTAGCCTTATACGGACCCTTAACATTTGACCACAGAGGCAGCCGTCCATAATGCAATAGATTATACCATCTTCATTACACCACGTAGTTTTATGTCCGCCATTTTACCTCCGAAATCTTTTAATGAAGTTTTTTATGAGCTCGTTGCTGTCCTCGGTAATGATTTATTTGTCGTTAAAAGTGACGGGCGTTTTATGGGATGTCGGGTTGATTAAAAGTTTTTTGAGTGCGACTTTCGTATTACTATTTTAATAGTTAATGCAGTTTTTGCTCGACTAAAATTTTTGTGGGTACTTGTAACATTTTTGACGTCCGAATATCTTAACGTGCTGTTGGTGATCCTACTTCTAAAAATCAAGTTCTTCGATTTTTATTTTGATGTCTTCAAACATTTTTTGCAGTCCTCATTAATTTTGCACTCACATGAATGCCATATTTTCGCTGAAACTATGTTTTACGGACGTTCAGACAGACACCGAATATTAAATATAACTAAGGTTTTTCATCTTAAGGGGTATCTTTTTACCTCGGTACAAAATGCACATCATAATATTGTTTTCTTTACTTTTGAATAAAAAGTATGCAATAAATGTGTTTTAAAGCAACTTGCGGAAATAGTTATTGATAATAAAGTCTTCACAAAAAAATTACGTACTTTACTGTATTACCTTTTGTTTGCAATTACATTAACAAATTTAAAAGCGTGCTTACAGTTGTAATGTAATGCAGCTGAATTGTCACGCAACAAATTGAATAATTTTCATGTGATCACCTAACTATTAACAAGCAGTTTGCGCGGATTCCTATAAAACGCATTTATTGCATACTTTTTATTCAAAAGTAAGAAAAACAACATTATGATGTGCATTTTGCACCGAGATCCTCCGTTACCACCTTAAAACAAAATAAAATACCTAAGTCTGTGCATGAAAAATTCTAAGCCACTTCGAGAGAAAAACCAATTTCCATCCTTTAGTGTTCTAACAACTGTATAAGGGATCTATTTTTAGTATGAATCTCTAAAAAAGAACAACCGGTATAAGGGAGATGATTTACAAAATTATCACACTTTAGCATCTTTCCTCCGCAAACAAGCACAACTTACCCACAGTCACCTATTGCAATGCTGATGTTAATACAGTTCGGGCTAGTACCTACACAAAAAGCGCGTGAAGTTAAGCACAGAGGGCGTCGCAGTCGCACATTCTCGAGGCGTCGACGAAGAAAGGGCTGCACTGCACAAAGGAATTCTGCGTAGCTAACAAACCGTTGGTCGAAGCTGTACATACCAGAGAGGGAGGCTACAGATCGCCATCTGGTACGATACTGACATACCTCTTTCGCATCTTCCACATTCGTTAATTAGCCCAAGCTATTCTACTCCAGGTGCTTTTAGGTAATTTTCAATTTTATTAAATATAAGGTCCAACAATAATAAGTGAAAATAATTTTAGGATAGATTGTGTATCGTTGACTGATTGATCATAGAGAAAAAAAAATTTTTTTGTCTAATTTTTCTTTAGTTCCAGCTGACAAAATTTCTCTGAAAAAGTGAAAAAAGTTCGCGCAAATAAAAAATTTTTTCGTTGAAAAGTGGGCTAATAGCGATACTGAACCTTAATTTTTTTTTCTTTGAATTATATGATGTAGGAAATTGTTTTTTTATATTTTTTTATTATTTGAGGTGTTTGTATTTCGACTTTATAGGAAAGTCGGTTTCAAACTCAATGGCCGTTCCATTAATGCTATGTATAATATAGAAGTTGTTGTCTTGAATATTCTGGCGTTATAATTGAATTTTCAGTGGATTGTCTAAAAAAAATATTTAAATGTTATTGTTCATTCATCACGCAATCATAGATCAAATATACTATTTTTTACGTCTCAAGACTTTTCGGTTTGTTTCCGCTTTATAATGTACGTGTTAATTCATGTTTAAAGTTAGCATTGCAATAGAGTAGCAGGTCTATTTCGAACCGTGGCACGTGAAGGCGGAATCACCCTTCTTATTTATAACTGCGAGGGGAAAAGGTTATTGAATCAAAGGAGGTTCCTTTGTGTTCGGAATTTTTACTCTATGATAGCTAGTATTTTCTCTTACAATGCTACGTAACCTTTAACACATGGGTGTTAGGGTGATTTTGCTTTGGCTCGGGGATGGTGTACGCGGTTTTCTGGTTTGTATGGAAGGCAGTTTGGAAGGAGTTATTTCTGTTGTACTCTTATTGTCTTAAAACAATGTGGCAATATTTAGTATGCTACAAATCCTGTTCTTGGGCGTTATCTCTTTTCCTACAATTGCTTGGAAATAATTTAACTTCTTGTGAAAGTTGTGGTAAAGCAGGAGATATACATAGTTTATTTTGAAGCGAAATCTTGACGTATAATAAAAGAGTAAAAAGGTCATGTCTGTACATTGAATATTTAATATTGAAATTTTAAATGAAATGGATTATTACTGAGGCAAAAACTGAAATTTTTTGAATGTTTGCCTCTCTTTTCCGTTTTAACTAGAGAACCACTCAACGGATTTGGATGCGGTTTTCTTTTTTATATAGGTCAACATAAGGGTGTTGATAATAACCGTATAAAATATGTTACGGAACATTATGTATTTTAAGTATTATGGTAGATTATGTATTGTCTATATATACAAAATCGAAACAGCGCCGGATTTAGGTGAGGGCAACCGGGGCTGAAGCCCAGGCAGGGGCCTCCACACAAGAGGGGCCTCCACAAGTTATTAATGTTATACACTAATTGTTTTTTCCAATAAATAACTCGCCGTAATACATATTTTTAACTAACCATACATAAAAATACAGTAAGTACAAACTGCATAAAGATGTATTTGTATTGTATTGTTTTTGTCCATGAAAAATATATTTTTCGTTTTATCTTACTTTTTTAAGAAATGTAACTATACTAATTCAAAGAGTAAATGTTAAAACACAAAATTGTTTTCAAACACTAAAGTACAACTAACATCGTTCCTGCCCAGGGGCCCCCACACCCTAAACTACGGCCTTGAATCGAAATACCTACCACTAACTCACTCATTTCAAAACTAGAGCGTACATACTTAAAATTTATACTACACAGAGATAAAATACGATAAAAACAGCATTACTGGATACATTTCTGGCACACCCTGGAAATACCTTGAAAACATCTAAAACTAGCACAAAATATACATATGTAGGTACATGGAAAAAATGTACCATCCAAATGAAGGTTAATTTTAACAAGGTACTGATTTTATTTTATTCTAACACTTATGGACGCGTCAGCACGAGGATTGGTCAAGTGTGAACTTTACAAATAATATTTTTTTCAATTTGGGGACATTGGGAATTAATGTATAAAAAATCAGTTTGGGGAACTTGGGGAGATCGGGCATCACCTATTATAACAGCATTTGAAAGTAGCTAAAAATTTTGCTGCAAGTTTTAATAAAATGTGGAAACCAGAAAAATAGCTAGATCTAGTTACAAAGTCGGCAACATTGCCTATTAGAAAAACATACAAAAAGGGCCCAGTTGTCAATTCGCGGGTATTGTTATAGATGAAAGAGTTTTGGTAGCCAACATAATACACGTTAATCTATCTACATATATTCCCATTAGTGACCTAAATTCACTAAGATTCCACCTCGAAATACGTTCCAAAGCCAGCCCCACCGCAGTTCGGATCTCGAACCTGAAATAGATCTTTTGATGTTCACACAAAATCGCTAGTTTTGTTCAGCCACATAAAGTATGGCACATGATTCATTTGGATGGATATAGTATTTGGATGTAACGATGCAAATTTGAATTTAAGGCGAAGTTGGCGTTGAGAAATCCAACTTTATACATGCTATCCATCAGCTTTTTTTCTTTATACAAGTTGTTCGTAAAACAGAAAAAAATACATATTATTGTTATTATAGCGAAATACATCGAGCAATACTCTAAATACACTTCTCATCAAAAAAATCGAAACACTTCTCAAATTTATATTCCAGATGAATTATTAGAAAAATATTGTATTAATGCGGAAATAATTAAAATGTCGTACAACAGTAGTTAGTACAAGGTTTCGAATTCCCTATACTAATTGTCATCCTGTTTTCACATACTTGAACGGCTTTTGTGACAAACTCGTACATTTATAAAACCTGGAAAATGCCTTTAAGGCGAAACTAGTCGGAAATAAAAATATAATAATTTTGGGAAACAGTACAAGTGTTTTCTTCAACCATGATGATGTTTCACCAAGTGCCGACAATCGCAAGTATTAACCCTATACTAACGTTCCAAACCCAATTTTTTTTTTTAGAATTAATCCTCTTTTTTGGTTATTTGTCGCCAGAAAGAAAGTCTTGGTAGTGTTTCGATTTTTTGGATAAGAACTGTATTATTATAAGAGTGCATTACAAACTAGAAAAGATTAATAAGAAACTAATTTGAAAAAAATCGAACCTGCGACCTATTGTATAGGACCTTTGCTTTTTCTGCTGTACATTAATGATCTGCCAAGTAATATTTCGCATCCCATGGTTTTGTTTGCAGATGATAGTACTGTGACAATCCAATGTAATAATGTAAACAATTTTGAAAATGACATAAATAATACTCTGAAAGATATAATTGTTTGGCTTGATGAAAATAAATTAATTGCAAATCTTGAGAAAACAAAATCTATGACTTTTTACCAACGTGCTAATAAAACGCCAAATCTGAATGTAAATTACAATGGAAAAATAGTCGATGAAGTCAAAGTCACAAGATTTTTAGGTTTATTAATTGACAATCACCTGACATGGAAGGCTCAGTCAACAGAAGTGTGTAACAGATTAGGTAAATCAGCATACCTTTTATATAAGCTTTCCCATATTGTAAGCAAAGAAGTCGTGTTAACCGCTTACCATGGGCTTGTTGCATCTATTTTGCGATACGGAATTATATTTTGGGGCTTTTCCACAGAAAAGAAAACTGTCTTTAAAGCTCAAAAAAGGTGCATACGATCAATGTGTGGCCTAAAACAAACAGACAGCTGCGAACCATCATTCAGATCCCTTAAAATACTTACCATGCCTTCTCTTTACATTTATGAAGTTGCAGTTTTTGTAAAGACAAATCCCGAACTATTTGTTAAATTCTCCGACAGTCACCACACGGATGTTAGGGTGCAATACAGACATCAATTATGTTTAAGATGTTCAAATACTAGCTTAATGCACAAAAGTTTATATTGTATGGCTCCCAAAATCTTCAATAAAATTCCCAACTATATTAAAGATCTAAATTTTACACAATTTAAAAACAAACTATTTTACCTACTTATACTAAAATGTTATTATAGTGTTGATCAGTTCTTAAATGATAAAACTATTTTGATTTAATAATGTATCCTGATTTTAATAATGTTCATATTTGATACCTTTGATAACACATATTTAGATTAGAAATTTTGCATGTGCATGAATATCTTTGTTCGTTTAATACTTATCATAAAATATTTGTATACCATTGCGGTAGATCATAGCGTCCAAACAAACATATTATTTACCACCTAAGCATGTATCACTTTGATGTACTGTAAACCTATGTTCACAAATAAAGCATTCTGATTCTGATTCTGATTCTGATTCCGAATTTTTTGTAACCATTTGATTTAACCAGCTCGTAAGGCACATACTGAACGCTATTTGGTGGCGATGAATGCATGGCATAGTTTTATGTAAATCTACTGTTGTTTCCTTTTTTTGTGTATGTTTGCTTAAAGCATTTAGATTTAATTGTTATGTATCTTTAGTAACTTTCCTATGTATTCATATTGTCCCTAAATAAATTTCTTCCTTTCTTTTACTCTGACTGCACGTCTTTCCAATGTCCACTTCACCTTAACATTGAATTACGTTACAGTATTTACATTTTATCGCTTTTCTAATTTATTAGATTGAGAAAACCTCTGGCACCCCCTCGGGAATTCATGTCGTGACTATATGTTTAGATTGGATTATTTAGGTTTATTTTTGGATTATTTATTTTGTTTTCAAACGTTCGTTTCTAGAACGCGGATAAGTGATAAGCTTGTTTTTTTTTTTCATAAAATAGGAAATAGAAATATAAAGGCTTTCTACGTAAATCCAATTTTTTTTTCCCTACAAAATATTTCAGTACTAGCTAAAAACCCTCCGATCTGCTGTTTTGCGTGTGATTATTAGTATTACGCGTCCTAGACAAATCAATTAGCTAACCAATAATCGCCTCTATCAAAAGTTAATAAAGTATTTGACATTGGCCTTTTTGTGTTGTGCGGGCAGTACATTTTTTTCCTAGCCTATGCCATACTCTTAAATAATAGTTGTTTATGGCACTACGCGAAAATACTTTATTGTCAATTAGGCATTTCTAGTAAAGTTGTGGTAGTTTATGCATTATACGTGGGACGCACTATAAGTTTCCGGAATGAATATGAAAAAATACTATTAAAGGTACAAAATTAATTTATTGTTTTTCAAAATAATCTCCCTTGGCGTCTATGCACTTTTTCATTCGATCAAACCAGTTTTGAAAACTTTTGTGCCACTCCCCTGTGGTGACCTCTGAAACGTGTTTTTCATACTCCTCGACAGACTCTTCTGGTGATGAAAATCGTTGACCGCGTAATTGGTTCTTAATTTTTGGGAACAGAAAAAAGTCACAAGGTGCCAGGTCGGGACTGTATGCAGGATGACTCATGAGTTCTACATTTTTCGTCTTCAAAAAGTCGTTTGTCTGTCTGGCCGTGTGAAAACTAGCATTGTCGTGGTGCAGGATGATACGGCGTTTACGGTTATTTTTACGGAGTTCGTCAATAACTTCCGGCAAACAAATGGTCGTGTACCAGTCACTATTCACGGTACGACGATTCTCTAAAGCAACAGTAGCCACGTGTCCAGTTTTATTAAAAAAAGAAGCAATCATCCGCTTAGATGCACTTTTCACGCGCGCCACTTTGGTTGGTTTCAGCTCATCTTGAAAGACCCATACGCTCGATTGCTGCTTTGTTTTGGGATCGTAGCAATAAATCCATGTTTCGTCACCTGTTACTATGTCCCACACCAAATTTGACGCACCTTCGTTGAATCTGGTAAGCATGGCACTGCACCAAGTGACGCGGTCCGTTTTTCGAGCCTCGGTCAAGTTGTGTGGGATCCACCGCGAGCACAGCTTTCTCACACCCAAATGTTTGTGTAGGATTGTTTGTATTTGACTCATGCCTATTTCTAAGGATGCGCGAATTTCATGGTAGGTCACATGCCTGTCTGTTTCAATCATACGGCGCACAGCATCGATGTTTTTGTTGGTCACAGCGGTGGACGGCCGACCATCGTGAGATTCGTCACTGAGATTGATACGACCACGCTTGAATTCTGCAAACCAGCTATAAACAGTCGTCTTGCATGGTGCTTCATTGCCAAAAGCTGTTTCAAGCCGAGCGATGCTCTGTTGAGCTGTCAAATTACACTTAAAATCGTAGAAAATCATACTACGAAAATTTTCCCGAGTTAAATCCATGTTGATGCAGACACACAATTTTTTAAATGGCGCCACAAGGTAAAAACAAAAGACAGTCAGATGAAACAAACTGCATTCTACAGCCAAAGAGTTCTATTTTCAAATGTTGCAATAAATTTTTAAATATTGTTTATGTAAGTGGCCAGTTCCGGAAACTTTTAGTGTTACCTATGTACATAAAGCGTACTTATAGTTTTTGTGTAAGACCATTTACAACTAAATTCATGCAAGAACACAGCTTTGCTAGAAAAAGGTTTTGATGATAAGTCAGTGAGTAAGATTTTTTGTATGAAAATACTCTTTTAAAGAACGTATTTTTATTTCGTTAAACTATAAACGTCAATTTTGTACAGCAGTACAAGGCCACAGAATTTAGTATTCGATATTAATTTCAACCTGATACCTTAAGCCGTTTCTGAAAAAAAGTTCTTGACACAAATACCGATCGAGAATAAAGTAATTCTATTTACACCTAAGGGATATTTCGATTAAAAACGCGACTAAGATAAAAAATAGTTTTTGAGCTGAATCCGGCGCTTTAGTTCTCAAAATGGTTTAAATTTCTCTAGAGAACCCTTGATGCAACCATCTACCGGCCGAGTTTTGCGTGTTTACAACAACTATATCAATTTGAATGCATGTTTGCTTGTATGCAGTTTGAAGCACATGATACAGCGGGCCCAGTGCCAAATGAACGCTTTCGGATGTCCAAATGGCTTCGTTAGTAGCTTGCTTTTTAATTTGGTCGGTTGTTCGGACTAGGAATGGAATAAAAGTGGCATTGTTGGTTTTAAAGTTCTTAGGGTTCCGTACCTGAAGGGTCCCATTATAAGTAAAGGCTAAAGGTTGGAGGCTAAGGCCTCTGCTGTCTATCACAGGGGTCTACAGCTTCAGCCGTAATAGTTAGCCTGGTGAAATTTTATGACAACGTTGGTGTTTTTCAAACACTAGACATTTTGCTGTTAACTGTTAATCAGTTCCTTTTGTTTCTGCGACTTTAGATTGGCCAACTATATGACCTCGAGGTCAAAAGTGGGTTTGGGATGATGGTGGCGGGATGTCCTGCAACTGTCTTCTGATCGACCGGGACGTTTTGCCCTAATCCCCACATTGAGAAAGCGGGTTGATGCAATGTAAATAGGACTTTGCAGCGAAGACGCTATTATGTGTCAACGGTCTACCACCATTTTGGAATTATTCCGGGGAGAGTAGGAGGACAGCTCTTAATTAGGCACAAGCAGGTGGCCCACCATGCCTGAGACCGATTGACAGTGGCATATCCATCCCCGATTGCCGGCCCTTATATAAAACAGACTGCGTGACTGGTGCGAGGTTTTTGGCAGCGCGCTCACCAAACCGTGAAAGGCCTATGTCCTGAAGTACATGAACCGGCCTTATGGAAGGTCTGTGGTAATTAGCTGTATTGGATACCGCTAAGAGTCTGTCCCAAATCTCATCCGCAAGTCAGCAGGGTGTACCACAAGCTTGTAAGGATGACGTTTGCAAAGGCAAGGTCTTCTGCTCTTCTTTCATGTCTAGAGACCAATAATAACCCTTTTCACTAATGACCCCGTGTAAATGTAAATCGATGTCTTTGTTCCAATATTTAATTAAATCCCTCCAAAGAAGGCATTCGGACATTTTCCAAAAACGACTGTTTATCAAAAATGAAATATGCCATCTGCCCTTTGATTTCAGTGGGCTTTAAATAAATTTAAATGTTTTAGCGAAAGTGAAGATGTCTTAGAGGTATTACAAGTCTTAATTACAGTATTTTAGTATTCCAGTATTTTACCAGAGGTCGTGGGTTCAATTTTTGTTCGGTCTGCGTACTTCGGAAGGTACGTTAAACTGTTGGTCCATTTAAGCCCGGAGTACGGCGATGGGGCTCAACACCCATTACATTTGGGACGTAATAATCGTTGGGTACACCCCTTCAAATGGAAAGTGCATCCTTCCTGTGATGTACAACCAGTACGTCCTTCCTATGATGACGTATGGCGCTGAGACGTGGTCTCTTACAAAGGGCTTGATCCACCGAGATGAAGCGGGCTATGAGCGGGTCGTCTACGAAAGTGACATAACCTGCAGAATCACTTAGTTGAAGTGGCAGTGAGCAGGCCATATCTGTCGCCGGTTGACCAGAGCAGGCAATATCTGCCGGGTTCGAAAGGTGTAAGAATGGAAACCAGCAAAGCGTAGCGTAGGCCGACTTTGTTAAGGCACGTAGATTTAATAGAACGAAGGCACAACAGAGGAGAATTTCTGTACATTTGTTAAGAATTAGCTATCTTTTGTAGATTTTATTTTATGTATACCCTGAGAAACTTGTCGATTTCTAATATTTATAGTTGCCTATTAGTTAGCTTACGCCACAATCTATACCGTTTCAAAATTTTCATCACGTTTTGTTGGTACTAACAAGTCCATCCATCCATCAGCCTGTTTCGTCCACTGCTGGACATAGGCCTTTCCAGGATTTCGTCACTCTCAGCGGTCCTCCTGGAAGGAATGCCCATACTCACACACGCTGGGCAGGCGGGTTGGTGAGCGCGGTGCCGAAACCCTTGCACCAGTGACGCCGCTGCCCGTCACCAGTCTGTTATATAAGGCCAGGCAATTGGGGATGGATAAACCGCCATCCATCAGTCCCAGGCAATGGTGGGCCGCCTGGTTTTGCCTGAGAGCTGTTTTCTTACTCTTTCCCGAATAACTTCGGGAGGATTTGCGAGTAAGATGGTGGTACCTCCACAGTCGAGCCCGGCGTCAACTCTACCACCTACCGTACCTGTACTAACAAGTAAGAAGCTTTATTATATTGGGTGAAATTAAATCAGCCGACCAAATTCATACTGGAGACTCGGTTAGTGATCAGAAACTAGGTACAAAAAATATTTTTTTGCTCCCTTACCGGTTGGACTAGTTTAAGTTCAATTCCTAGTCTAGGCAGTACGGAAGAAAAAAAAATTTTTTTCGTGTTTCACCAAAAGGGTAATTGAAGCTTGTTTCTGATCACTAACCGAGTCTACAGTATGAATTTGGTTGGTTGATTTAATTTCACCTTGTATGGTGAGATATGATGAACGAAAACGACTATTCGTTTAATAATAATAAAACGTCACGACATGAATCCCCGAGGGGGTCTCACAGGTAATTCTGAGTATATATTTCTGATTATTACCTCCGGATCAGTGGTCGAAAAGTATGAACCAATATACGATAGAGGTAGTTTTAAAAAAAATCTGTAACTAGTTATTTCAATCTCTGCCCCATTTTTGGCGTTATAGCCTTTATGTTAACCATGGTCACTATAATGATAAAGAAAACCCCATCCAAATCCGTTATGTGGTTCTCGAGTTAAAACGTAACATGCAGACAGACAAAAATTCTAAAAATTCTAGTTTTGGCTTCAACCTAATACAATACAATAGGCATGATGACTAAAAAAATTTTATTAGTCCGTCAGTTAGAGTATCAGAAAATATTGGACACGTATTTTTTCTTTTTTCAATTTAACAATAAATGATGAAGATATAGCCCGCTGAAGTTCCGCGTGACGTCACATCTAGGTACAATTTTACTTAGAAGTGACGTCATTTTCCCCCACTCCCAAACTTTGACGAGCTTTATCTCTGTCATTTTTTGTTAGATTGATAAAAGATAAAATACGTGTCCAATATTTTTTGAAAATCTAAATGACGGACTAAATAGAATAATACTTTGTTTACTCTGTCTACAAGCCTATTCAAATAACCCAGATCATTAAAAAATTGAAAAAATTATTCAGACATGAAGACAGGCGCGAAGTTTTCTCTAAACTCCAGTTATATTTCAATACGTATGTCTTCGTAGTCTTTAGGGTGGACAGAAAATCCTTTAAACCCTTATTGTTTAGTACAAAGATGTTTCCCTTCGTCTCGCTTACGTTTTGACAGATATTCTTAAGGTTTCGCTCATGATATTGTAATAGGCGTTTTATTGAGGGAGGGAGGGCTTTTGTTTGATTTGAATACGACTGTCTGAGTTTTGCGCGGTTATTTAAATTTTAATCCCTTCTTGTGTATTTGGTAGATTTAAAAAATACATTGTCATGACATAATCCCCTGAGAATGTGGGTGTAAGAAGTGATTTCAAGTGTGGATTGTGAAATGCAAGTCACTTGTTGTACGCCCATGTTTCACCGACGATTGCCAAGGCAACGCGTGACGAGTGGTGAACCTTATCACCGTACGTTAAGGCTAGGTTATCCATTGAAATCTGTCCTACTCCAACGCTTTCATTGTACACTTTTCTATCCGGCTCATGGCACCGAGCCGCTCAGAAAACTCGCAACAGGTCTTTTTACAAATTATTTTGGAATTAGGAGAATGGATTTTAATATAACGGTCGTTTTACATTTCTTACGACGTTTATTTAAGTATAAGTTTTCTTGTCTAACCTAATATAACTCCAATAAAATGGTATGTAATGTACATCATAGGCCCATCTTTGCGATTTATTGTATGCAGTAAATTGCACGTAGATAATCTTATATCTAACGGCCGAAACTGCCCGAAACATAAAGATCAAAGAGTGAAATAGTAGTTTATGCTTCAAGTGCGTAAAGGAGGCAATAGCTTACTAGGAACGATTTGACACACGAGCGATAAGTGAGTGTTTTAAACGTTACGAATAGGTTATTGCCCTTACGCAAGTGTATAATACTACCTTTTTCAATGCATAGTGTGAGTAAATAAATGAAACGTAATTAAAGAAACAAACAATAAATACTCCAAATGAACTTTAGGCGGGCATTCTTTTTCTTTGCACGCGAGTTGCCAACTTGACAGAAATAAGCTGCTTTCAGTTTGATGCGTTCGAAAGCGGCTTTCAGTCATACATAACATAAATTCGACTCCACCAGCTTATTTCGATAATGTGAACGACCATTCGGTGTACGGGGCGGAATGCAAGTGGCCAGTATCATTTTGCGAACTCGTACATTAAAACTTTTTGTCCATTGGCATTATAATCAAAAAGCTCTTATTCATATTTCGATTAAATGAGGTTACCTACCAAGAAGTTTATTTTAACCAGATTCCATTATCCTTCTTGTTACCTATATATAATGAAAAGAATTTAAAAAGTAAAAATCAGGCGCGAATTGGTTGATTAAGTTTCATCAGAATTTCCAGTTTGTAAAGTTACTACCTCAAAATGTCGTCTTATCAGTTTTCATTTCATTTCATCCAACTGAACGCAGCCTACGAACGCATCAAACAGAAACCAGCTCATTTTTGTCAAGTCTATCTATGGTACACAAGATAAGACGAGCAACTGTTTTTGATAAATAAAAAAAAATAAAAAAATTTCAGACATGAGCTAAGTTCCATTTGCCTTCCCACTGTGTAGGAGAACAAAAAAAAAAAACTCTTTTGCGGTTAAGTTTACTTTGACAACAGATTAGACACATATAAAATAGAACCTTACGAGCACTTGCATTGAAAAATAACATATTTTTTCCAATGTAATTATTACAATTTCACGGTTTAAAATAAGTTATCAAAGAGACAGTATCGGGATATCCCCAAAATGAGCTCAAATATGGACTCGCAACTTAACGTGCCTTCCGAAACTCGTAGACCAAATACATTGCCCCTTCGGGATTTAATTCCGTGACCTCCGGTATCGTGGCCGAAGAATTCGAACCAATGTGCTGGCGGCCTCAGAATCATTTACTTTAAATTTGCTGTAAGACTGCATTGGTAGAAGTTATTGAGAAGTATCCATAACGAATCCCATCCATCCATCAGCCTTTCCAATATTTTGCCACTCTTGGCAGTCCTCTTGAAGTTATCCCCATACTTACAACACACGCTGGGCTCGAATCCCATCAGAAGATATTTAACTTGCATAAACATACTCATACATACATACATAAACTTAAAAAAAAATGTAAATTGAACAAGATCTTGTTAACCGTAAACAACTATCTTAACTCCATATGACCAAGATGTCAGTTTCCTGTTCTAACTCAACTTGTTTACTTGACCGTAAAAACGTTGGAAACAACCAATAAGTTAGTTAATATAGGCAAAATTGCCGCACACAAGACACAATGCCTCTTGTTTTTTGAAAGCTATTTGTTTCAGTGTATAGATACACTCGTCTGTCTCCCAGAGGGGTTGGCAGAGACCAAAGATTTTCATCTGCTGCGATCCTGACACGACTATTTTGCCTGTTTCACATGCATGAATGGGCGTATGTCCAGCAGTGAACGATGACAGGCTGATGAATAGATGGACATGCATCAATCCAGTCATAAAAGCTCCAGATGGCAAAAATGATAAAAGCTCTATTCCGGGTACATTTTACTTTGCCCTTCATCAGTTCGTCGCCTATTTAATCGGCATACGTCACTCTAATTGCATTCGCCCTCTCTGTATGCCCAAACCATGCCGAAATTAATTAATTAATAGTAGATTACACAACAAGTGAAAAAAAGGGAATTTCTTTAGAGGCTCAAAGGTGGATCCCGAGAGGAGTGAAGGATTCTAGAGTAGAATCCTGAGCGGAGCGAGGGATCCAAGAGCCGAGATGGAATTTTTCTTTTCACGAGTTATGTACTCTACTTTTCACCATTGACTATGAGAAAATAACAGTACCATATTAACTATTTGAATCAAATTTTATTATACTTTCAACCAGTCGGTACATAGTAAATTAATAAGAGAAGAAAACATAACAATGGTGGTTCTTTTTTTATTTCTTCTCTTTTTTCCAAGCGGCCAGCCAGTACGTTTGGTACGATATTTTTTTTATATTGTGCATTGACGCTTGTTCCAAATTTAAAATGCTTTATTCGGGCATTTTTGCGGAACATAAAATATAGTGATTGCAAGAAGTTTATAGTTTATAGCTTCTCGGGTGATTATGTTTTAAGATGGCTGTATGGTCACAGATACCTTTGCCATGCCTTTGCCTATCCAAAAAGTTTAAAAAGTTACTTGTTCTCACTCAGTGAGGAAAAGAGCGTTTTATTCACTGTTTTTGGTGAACCAATAACCCTTTTTCGAATAGTAATGGTGAAAAGAATATTGCCTATACAGTTAGTTTTTTTCGTTTGTATTTTTACTGAATATTTAACTTTCATGTGAAATATTCATTTATCATTTAATTAAATCTCTCGCGTTAATCTTACAAGAACAAATCGATGTGCATTGCGAAGATCAGTAATAGAATTCATGAATCACTTGGAAAATGTCTGCGATAAGTGTACGTCGTACAAAACATTATGGGTTCCGTCAGTATCAACGTGATCTGTTTTGAAATAAGCTTCATTTGTCACAAGGGGCTGTTCTTTTATTACGTAAGACGATTTGGGGAGGGAGGGGGTCCGAGCAAGTCTTATTTTTTCTGGCTGACCTTCGACTTGGAATATTAAATTCAGATTATGATATTATTATAATTACTGAAACCTGGCTGAAACCGGGGATATATGACTCTGAGTTGGCTGATGATAGGTACAGAATTTTTCGTAGAGACAGAGATTTATCAAAAACAATAAAATTAGATGGAGGCGGTATCTTTATAGCTATAAAGAAAACAATTCCTGTAACCAGACGATTTGACTTGGAGGACCCGGTTTACGAAGACATTATTATTACCCTATCGACAAACCAAAGCTCTATCCTACTTTTATCAGTTAATTATATACCACCAAAATCAAAATCAAATATCTACGAAACACTTCTAGGTAAAATGCAGAGAATATACTCAACTCATCCCGAATTTACCTACTGTATTGCTGGTGATTTTAACATTCCAGACCTCGAATGGAGTCCAAACCATTATGATAGAGCACTGACGCCTTCACAACCTACTAATTCAATCCATAGAATACTTATAAACACTTTAACTTTAATGAAACTTTCCCAGTACAACTGCTGTCTCAACAATAATAAACGTATTCTCGACCTACTACTCTGTAGTATATCATGTTCATGTGCTCGGTCCAATATTGACATCTCTCGGTCCGGAATCCACCACCCATCTTTTGAATTTACAATAGAGAGATCTGCGCAAAAATCTATCCCCCCTAAGCACAATCCTAAATACAACTTCAATAAAGCTGATTATTCATTAATCCGTGACAAACTTCAGACCTTCGATTGGGAAGATGAGCTCAAGAATACCGGCGCAACAACTTCGGTGGATAAATTTTATGAAATTATTTATAATATAATAGACCAAACTGTACCACTAAAAAGAAATAAACAGACAAAATACCCAGTTTGGTTCTCTCCAGCACTTAAAAGTTCATTAAACCGAAAGTTGAAATTATGGCACCGGTGGAAAACTTATAAAGCCCTTTCTGATTACGCTGAGTATTCTCTCCTTCGTACACGTTGCAAATATCTTTTGTCACAATGCTTTCGAACGTATATTGCAAATACTGAATCAGCTTTACCAAAAAATATAAAACACTTCTGGCAGTACGTGTCATCTTTAAAGAAAAGCGATTCCGGATATCCCATTACCATGACGCTTGGAGAATTCTCGTCTAGTGATCCATCTACAATAGCAGAGATGTTTAGTGACTTTTTTTCTTCCGTCTTCGAACCAACAGACTCTTTAAATTACAAAGACTTAGATAGCCTCCATACCAACCCTGTGGCCGACCAAACAGTAACAATAAATCTCACACAAAGAAAAATAGAGCAAGGACTAAAAAATCTAGACAGTACTAAAGGCCCAGGGCCTGATAAAATAAGCGCCTTATTTTTAAAAAATCTCCACGTTGAATTAGCTTACCCACTTTTTATAATATTTAACAAATGCCTAATTGAAGGTACGTTCCCAGATAGATGGAAAATGGCTAACGTCACTCCTATACATAAATCTGGTTCTAAGGCGACAATACCTAATTACAGACCTATATCCAATATATCAACTCTGCCTAAACTATTTGAATCTTTGGTCCATGATGCACTTTACCCCATCTTACAGTCACAAATAAGTCAGCAGCAACATGGTTTCATGAAGAAAAGATCAATAGTCACCAATCTCTTACTTTATTCTAACTATTTGTTTGAGGCCTTAGAAGCTGGAACCCAAGTGGATGCAATCTACACGGATTTTCGTAAAGCTTTTGATAAGGTGGATCACAGATTGCTTATTGAGAGACTTTCTTATAACGGAATAAAGGGTAACCTACTGAAGTGGTTCGTTTCATACATTGAAAATAGGTTTCAAGTAATCACAATAAATGGATACTGTTCAGAGAAAAGGCTTGTCTCTTCTGGTGTTGTCCAGGGCTCTATCTTGGGACCGCTGCAGTATCTACTATTTATTAATGAAATTGAGCAGTGTTTTCACTACTCTAACATACTAATGTTTGCTGACGACTTAAAGATCTTTAAGACTGTCAAAAACCAACACGATTGCATCCTTATACAAGATGATTTGAACAGGTTTAAAGATTTCTGTTTACGTTATAAGCTGCAACTTGCCTTTGATAAATGTCAACAAATATCGTTTACCAAAAACCGTAATAAGGTCGATTATGTGTACAAGATAGGAGGCGTAAAGGTAGCTAAAGTAACCAGCGTTCGTGACCTCGGGGTAACTTTCGACGAAAAGCTAATATTTGATCAGCACGTAGATAAGATCTGTAAAAAAGCCTATCAACTTCTTGGATTTGTATTAAGAATAACGAAACATTTTAAACACGCATCGACGTACATAACGTTATATCAGTCACTTATACGTTCACAACTCGACTTTGCCTCAGTAGTATGGAACCCATTTTACACAGTGTATTCTAATAAACTAGAAATCATTCAGAAACGATTTGTGAAAGCACTTCACTTTAGACTGACGCGATCTCGAGGTCACTATTCTGACCTCCTTCAACTCTATAAGTTGCAACGCCTAAGTGATAGACGAACCTTACTGGACGCGATGACTCTCTATAATATCTGTAATAACCTTTACGACTGTCCTTCTCTTCTGAAACAGATAAAGTTTAGAGCACCTGGGCGGTCTTCACGATCTCGGGCTCTATTCTCATTGGCTATGACGCGGAAAAACGCCGGTCTTCGAGCCCCTCTTAGAAGAATCTGTGAGTCATACAACAAAACATTCCTGTCAGCTGACCTATTCAATTTAAAAAGGTTTACTTTTAAAAGAAAAATAAGAAAAATCCTTGACGACTCAGAAAAAAAATCAAGTAATATAATCTAATTAATTAAAATATATCAAACATTGGGTACGTATAGTATTAATATGAATATGTTTATGAATGTAATATTTTAAGTACAGTAGGTATATATTGTATACGTGTGTATGTATATTTTCCGACATATCTATTTATGTATTTACTATTTCGGAAGACAGAATTTGTAATGAAGTGTAGTTGTAGATTTAGTTAAGTTAGGTTTATGTTTATATTCTTTCATCAGTAATGTTCACCAAAAGTTAATTACAAGTCTATCTCTTTGTGAAAAATGTTAAAGGGAGTAGATTTATGTACATGTCAACATTTCTATAATACTATTGCTTTCTGTAGTTTGCTCCTGTTGTTTTTCCATAAATAAATAAAATAAAATAAAATAAAATACATGGGGGTGGGAGGGGGTATAGATGTTTCCTACGTAAGATCACAAAAGTAAGCACTGTTTTATAACATAAACCAACGCGTTTTTATATTTTCACTCCTTTTTTTGCCATTTTGGTAGATACTTATGTTACGTAAGATTGAAATTTTAATTTGTGCTTATCCAAGTCTTATTTTTTCTTACGTAGGGGAGATGGGGGGGGGTCAGAAAGTAGTTAAAATTGTTTTAGTAGTTGTAATTGTCTTAACGTAGTCAAAGATGATATTTTTCATTAGAGATCTTCTAATATTAGAATCTAATGAATTAAGTAATTTCGTTTTAGAGAGTCACTTTGTTCCGACGCTGATCTTCTAGGAATTAAAAAAGTCATGTATTATTGATACGGAACTATTACGGAACCCTAAATGTGCGAGCTGGACTCGCTATGGCCCCGTCTTTTTTTGTTGTTGTTTCTTCTTTTAATTTTAGCCGTTTTGTGAGAGCTTTTGTCGTCTTATGTCGGAACCCTCAAAAAGTTAGGGTTCCTAAATTGAATACTGTTTTCATTCATGTCAGTAGTGCAAAACATTAATGAGTCACTTAGAGAAACGATTCGGAGCAATTTGAATATTAATCTAAAAGGTATAAGGTGGGAATTGCATTGCCGTGCTTCGAGTGTTTTCGGTGCGCATGCCAAAAGTGCCAAATTATGCACGTACGTATGGAATGTGTGTTTTTCAATCTTTACGACTTAATTCTACCACGAGGCGGGCAGTTTGTAAACTATAAGGGTCATATTCCAGTTAGAGCTAGGAATAGGTTGATGGCGACCAATCGAATTGACGAGTTTTTAGTGTTCCATTGTGAAATATGTAAATCTGGAGTTCCGTTGTTTGTCCGTTTGTAGCTCTGAATGACCTTTAATCGTGACTCTCAGAGGGGTAGACAGAATGCAAATTTCCATCTGCTACGATCATGACACATCTCTTTCGCCATTTCAAAATCAAGCTCTTTTATTGCGGGTACTTGAAGGGTGAATGATGCAAATAGAAATAATTAAAATAAGAATTAATTCAATTATTTTGATTACAAAAGTTACATAGATATCGAAGTCCTTAACTAACTTTTTATTATAGATATCGCATTTTCGGTGTCTAAAAAGAACATGTGAAAACATTTTTCTTTCATAAACAACTAGACTCACAATCTCGCTCAAAAAGTGTCCGCGATGCATCTTGTCACCGCTATGGGGTGACAAAATCGAATGACGATTTCGTACAACTGACATTGCATCTTATGTTAATGACATAACGTCTTAATTTGGTTGAAGATTTTTGCCACTATGCAAGTTCGGACACTTTCTGACGAACTTTTCTTAGAGACTGTGTGTCTTGTTGTGTTATGAGAGATCAATGTCAAGGTCAAGAATTCGGATCTGAAGATCGTCGTATTTTTGAACTGACACTGTTTACCGGCAAAGCTGACTTAATTTGGGACTAGATATTGGCTATCAGATTATAATTGCCAAATTTCGATAGATTCTGTGCATTGGTGTAGCATTCATCACGAGAATACGTTTGTATGGCGGCGAGAAGCTCAATGATTCCCTTCGGGAGGATTTGCGAGTAAGATGGTGGTACCTCCACAGTCGATCCCGGCATCAGCTCTACCACCTAATAAACTGATTAATTAAATACAATTTAAAATACTCATATCTATCCCCTAAAGATGTTTAGGAATATGTACTTTTATTTTAAGCTCCTGTGAAAAATTCAGTTTATTAAAATGGATATATTTTTTTTTAAATCACCAAAAATGTTTGTTGATTATAGACGCTAAATGGAAAGAGCCTCTTTCAAAAATTTGCCAGGTGAACTACTGCCAATACATTATTTGAATTTTATTTATGTCACATTAAATGTAGACCATGGGCAAAGGTCCACCCGGGGTCACCTGTACCACGGGAAACGACAACAACAGACAACGTACAAAGCATTGAATTGTTATGAATAAACTCATAATTCCGTCCTCAATAAGACGTCACGGTACCAAACGGGCACAATCACCCCCCATCGCGTTGTGTCCAATTTAGCACGAACACGTCCTGAAAGTGCTGTCCAGTTTAATGCGACCGGCAATGGGCTTTTACAGCCCGAGCGGTTCGCGGCTCAGTCGGTTTGAACGTTGACTCGTGCCGTGAACTTGTAGGTTTGATTCCTGTAGGCCTACCATGAGTTTTGCTTACTATACACGTTACCGTCTGCATAAAATATTTTGTATGAGAAATGCTGGTTCCTTTACTACACAACTGGTATTTTTGTACGTAAATTAAAAACATATTACGTCATCGATTTTTGCGAATTTTCGACCCCCCACAATCATCCCACCGTCATTATCCAATGACCCCACCCTCTCACAAAACTTATCTAATTTTAGTTCCCCATTATTGGCCATCTTTGTTCATGATATTACCGTCATCCGCAAACCAGAACACCCCCCCCCACCCTGATTTCAAATGACGTAATAATATGGTCCCAAGGTAAAGCTCGACCAGGCCACACTAGAAGTATGTATGTATGTCGACCAAATAGGCGACATACTGAAGAAGGACAAAGTCAAAAGTACCGGGAATAGAAAAAAGAGGTGTGTCAGGATCGTAGCAGATAGAAATCTGTAGTTTCTGCCTACACCTCTGGAAGACAGGTGTAAGTAAAGTATGTTCAAAACAATCCATTATGCACGTACGAAATATCATCTTCATAAAGTATTTCATACTTTTTCATTTCAAGTTGAATGAAATATACGAACAATAACAGTGGAAAGTGTAACACGTAGATGACTACCACCTTAAATATTCAGCTGTCTTCTATCAAACCAAACCTCATGTCAAGGACATAGAGTCTATTTTCCATTGATGTATGTGAACGGTTAGATGGTGAAACAAAACGCAGAATGTTCCCATCGCGTAATGAAAGTTGTAGGTTTTATGTAACGTTTTGTTTTTGCTGTATTTCTAGTGATGAAATTGTTTAGGTGATAAAAGTTACACATCATCAAGCAAATCTACATACTAGTATCGCTTCGATCGAAAATAAAAAAGCCTTAAGAGACGCAATAGCCATAGATAGACGTTAGTGCGAACAATCGTCATAGAACGTTACACAAGTACATCACGAAAGCGCACAACGTCTCTCAACGGGCTCTTTTGCACTAAATTACCTGTAAGCTAAGTCGCTGTGCGTCATTTAGGATAAATTATACATTCGGAGTGCTTCTTTGTGAGTGATGTAAGTGAATTGAAACGTAATATATTTTGTATGGAAAAATGCTGTGCGTTTTTTCATACTTACGAAGGCGCCTATGTTCGCACCAACGTGTTAAGAAGACATAGGTAGTAAAAATATATTTTAAAACAGTAGAACTCACATAGGGTAAAAAAGAAAACATGTTTAAATGAGGCGTTTTCCAAGCCGATAAAAGAGCCCAAAACGTGACAGAGAAAAATTCGCTGCATCGGAAAAAAATGCAAAGTTAAGGCTGTTTTTTCTGTTCAAAACAGTAGTCCGTCCAAAATAATAAAGTAAAAATAACAATAATAACTGTTTTAAAAATATAAACCTAATGTAAAAACATAAAAACGCGTTTCTTTAAACGCTCTTGTGTGAATTTGTATTAAATATTATTCACTAAAAAACAGAAATATCCAACGTTTTCTTGATTCACCGCACTGCTCGGGCGCGCACTATTTCAGATATGTTTATCTCTTTCGTTGTGCGAGGGACATGTTGTGCTATTTACTTATTTACCAGAATAATTATTGAATGTGCTAAAAAATATTGAAAGATTGTCTAGAAATGGCAAAGTGTGAAGTAATCAGTAGATTTATATCAGTTTATGCCGCTCGGGGAGGGTCTTTCATGCAGCCCCTTAGTACGTCCACGTAAAGGTGATAATCGTACAAAACACTGGTTAAACACTCGTAGGACTCTTGCCCTGAAGGATCTGTACATACCATTTATAGCACAAACTTATTTTACTGGTTTTTGAATAATTTATTATACAATACAATACAATGATTTATTTATAAATTAAAATTTACAAGTCATAATAATGATAAGTCTATGTACAATATAGTCAATACAGGCGATTTTCAGTTTTTTTAGACCTAATTTTAAACAGAATTTTAAGTAAACTGGAAGGTTTCCGTGGTGAGCTAATTTGGATGAAATTGATTACGCAGAGGGTAAGATTTTTTTTGGTGTCGATTTAGTAGCCTTATTTTTAATAGCACTTTGGGGCCGTACACTTCTATTAGAGGTATTAGTTTTAACTTGATATATCTAACAGGTGCCGAGAAAAGGGCTTTGACAGACAGACAGACAACAAAGTGATCGCAAGGGAGTTCCGATTTTTCATTTTGAGCTACGGAACCCTAAAAAGGCTTAAGACGTAGCGAGGCCATGTGTACGCATCATAATAATGTAAAACGTAATTTATTTAACCACCTAAACGCTTTATGGCCACCCTATTAAACGGGATGAATGCTTGTATAGTTCACCTTACGTGTTAAAGACATGTAGCCATTGCAATGTGGTCTTTCAGTCAATATTATAAGAGCTACAATGAGAATGACATTTGTCCTTAAGCCGACTATACCACATCCGGTTTGAGCGACTGAACGTTTACCTTGGAACGTTTGTGGCCATTTAGGGGCACAAACCATAGTTTAGCCTTAATTTGGCCGGAAATTAGGGGATTCAGCGTCTGCGGATTTAGTTCTCCTGGGATCGTAGAATTTAAAAGAGTTGCAAAGTATACAGCGTGCCAGAGCTACTACATCTCAAGAAATATAAATAAGTATATTTTGCAATATACCTACGTTATAAGATGACTTTCGTTTATATAGCCAAATTCATACTGGAGACTCGGTAAGTGGTCAGGAACAAGGTTCAGTGACCATTTCTATGAAATACGCGAAATGAAATTTAGACTTTCTATACTAATGTAGTCGAGGTTGTTTATGAACAAGTATAGAAGATTTTTCGTATATAGCAAACAGGGTCATTGAACCTTGGTCCTGACCACTTACCGAGTCTTCACGGTGAATTTAGCTACATAAACAAAAGTCACCATACATATCTACACTTATTACAAATCAGTTCGAACAGTTTTTCATATATGTTTATCTCTTTCGAACAACGAAAGAGATAAACATAAATGAAAAACGTGTAGGAATATATGAATCAAGAAAAGTTTGGATATTGCTGTTTGTGGTGAATAATATTCAAAGTAAATTCACACGAGAGCGTTTACTTTCTTCATGTTTTAGTTTAATAGGTTTATATTATTATGTTTACTACAGTTTTGTTGGAGTTGATGCTCGTGATTGTTGGCACTTGGTGGAACTTTTGAAACATTTTTTGTTTGATAAAAACTTGTACTTGTCCACTTATTTATATTAATTTCCCTTACCGGTTTCGCTGTTAAAGCATTATCAAAGGTTTGTTTGGTTGTTTACGTACAATATATGAATCACAGTTTTGTTATTTTTACTATATTAGTTTGGACGGGCTACTGCAAACTTTTGGTCCCCTCTAATGCTAAAAATTTGCTATATTTAGCGAATTCTTCTTAGTCACGTTTTGAGCACTGTTATCGTCTAGGAAATAGGCTTTCTTGTAAAAAAAATATTTTAGAACCCTATCTATTGTAGTATGGTAGTTCTACTGTTTCAAAATCTATTTTTTTACTACCCATGTTGTCTTAAGGTGGTAAAACCGAATCTCGGTGCAAAATGCATATCATAATATTGTTTTCCTTACTTTTGAATAAAAAGTATGCAAAAATCGCGTTTTAAAGCAATTAGCGGAAATTGATTACTATTAATATTATGTTATATTATACCTTACATTTTGATTCCATTCGATTACAACGATAAATACGCTTTTAAGTTTGTTAATCGAATGGAATCAAAATGTAAATCATAAAATGATAGAATTTTAATGTGAAAACTTAACTATTACTAATAAATTTCCGCTAATTGCTTTAAAACGCAATTTTTGCATTCTTTTTATTGAAAAGTTAGGAAAAAAATATTATGATGTGCGTTTTGCATCGAGATTCTGCTTTCCCACCTTAACGACACGCCTGCTTTCACTCTCCATTATCTGGTTGAGCGCGCTTCATCCTCGACGCTTTCCATCAGCTGTAGTAGTGGCCAAGCGCATGTCTATTGAGTATAAAAAAAAGGCCAAGTTCGTGTCGGGCCACACGCAATATAGGGTTCCGTAGTTGCCCGGTATATTTTATAAGTTGGTCTACTAATACAGACCGCGCCAAACTTCTAGTCCCATACATTAGAGGGGACCGAAAGTTTGGCGCCACCTGTACTCGTAAACCTATAAAGCCTACTTAGCTGTGATAGTTTTCCTTTTAAATTCATTATATTTACTACTTCTGTGAATTTTTTCACATTTCTATAAACCACCGTTTAGACGGCAGGGGGGTGGACGCCCCACTCAAACTAAAATTTTCACTTTAAAGCTTAATATTTTGCCAACGGATCCCTAAATCGAAAAATGGTTTTCACACACCCACAATGTATTTGAACGACCTATCCAACGATACCCCACACTATGGGATAGACGAGGAAAAAAAAAACATCCCCAGTTTACGTGTACGAGAGGTACCATTAAAAAAAATTTTTTTCAAGATTTTATTTCGTCATTTTGTGGGCGTGATTAATATTTATATCCAGGCTAAATTACAGCTTTCTACTACTAATAGTCTCTGAGCTAAGCCGCGGATGGACGGACTTGGCGAAACTATAAGTGCTCCTTGTTGCGTTGGACTACGGAACCCTAAAAAGATGAAAATAGTTAATAGGAGGCGTTTTTTCAGCGCACAGTAGCTTTACTCCTAAAACCCGGACAATGAAATTGCGCGCGAAATTATTCAGTATTAAATTTTAAGATTAAATAGATTAAAGTTACAAACGGTAATATAACTTTATACTAAATAAATATTAAAAAGGCAACTACGACGATAAATTATTTATTTTGCTTGGTATTTTTTAATTTAGGGTCCTCAATGAGAATAATAAAATACGTTTAAAAACACCTCTCGCTTATTACGCATGTTTTAAAAATGTCGTCCATTACCATAAAAGTTGCATCGGCCTCAATTCCGTTAACTTCTTAGAATCAGCTAACAAAAGAAAGACGTCCGAAAATGTCTTCATCGTTTATAGAGGCAGAGAACGGTGTTTTTGAAACCTTTTTTTTATTACAGATATTTCACATGAAATCGATATTACCTTTGTAAGCAGAAAGCCTAAGCGCTTGAGACATTTTGACAACAATTTCCATAAAAGAAAATTGCAATCGTAACCGAGGTATTAAGGCCAGGGACGACTTAAGGTGGATGCGACGTGTCTCGTACTCAAACGCACAACTTGTGATTGTTTGTTTTATTTTTAGAATTAATCAATCAATGTGGTTTATGGCATTATGCGACAATAGTTTAATCGGATGAATAGTTCCAGAGATTACCCCCTCAAACAATCAAAACATTTTTACCTCTATATACCGGTTGAAAATGAACCCTTTAGCTATAACAAAGAAAACTCTTCTTTGTTCGAAATAAAAAATACTGGTTTAGCTACTTTTGCCATGATTCATAATTAAAAAAAGATATCGACCGCCAAAGAAGCACTAATGCTCCGGTGACAAGACGACGCTCTACAATACCTATGTGTACATAGCCTATGTGCATTATTTACCACTGGGAATGTGCAAGGGCTTTTGTCAGTCACATGTCCTGCAGCGTGCGAAATTTGAAAAGAAAAAAAAAACTTTGCGGTTTTGTGTTCTATTAGTGATCCTAATTCATAGAGTCCAATATAGCTAAATGATTTATTTTCAACCTGTATGATGCGTAGATTATGCCATAAGAAAAAAAAAACGTGTCTTTTTCTTAATTCCTTGACAGACAGATATGTGCTGAGCAGAGCCGAGCTCTGCCAAATAATGCCGAAGTGATACTGAGTGATTGTAATGATACAAAAATCAAAACACCAATTAGTTTTATGAAAACTGGTTGTAACTCCGGAGTTCCGTTCTAAATCAGGATTAAAAATACCATAGTTCAGTCCGAAACTCCGGAGTAACAAAACTCCGGAACTTCGGTTTGCAAGCCCTAGTCGGACGGGCAGCTTTTATTGCTCGCGCTTTAAGGATGACTTTCAAACGTTCGCCCGCTCTTGCCGGTGTACCTCACGCACACATACACGAAGCCTCTGTACCCCCTTAAACAAAGCAATAACCAATGGATAATAATAAAGCCTCCGAAAATCAAATTAAATCCCAGCGAACTGCTGCACACTGTAATACTATCTAAGCAGCGGTAATATTAGTTACCGAAAAATATACAAATTTAACTGCGTAACGTCTACCGACAAAAAAAATAGTAAACTAAAATTCCTAACGACCAACTGGTTTAAATAATAAACCTCCGACTAAATTACTGAACTTCCGAAAGAAATACTAAGTTAACGAAAAAAAATGTTCTGCTGAGTCAAAAAATAGGTGCGATGACGAGCGTATCGAGGAGGAGCGTGATAGATTGACATCTAAATACATATTGGGAGTCGAGCGAGATGACCCCTTTAGTTTTAACAGAATAGGCTTGTAGACAGGGTAAACAAAATATTATTCTATTTAGTCCGTCATTTAGATTATCAAAAAATATTGGACACGTATTTTATCTTTTGTCAATCAAACAAAAAATGACAGAGATAAAGTGTGGGGGGAAAATGACGTCACTTCTAAGTAAAATTGTACCTAGATGTGACGTCACGCGGAACTTCAGCGGGCTATATCTTCATAGTTGTTTGTTTAATTGAAAAAAGAAAAAATACTTGTCAATATTACAATATTTTCTGATATCTAACTGACGGACTAATTAATTTTTTTTTGTCATCATGCCTATTCATGATATGGTCAGGCAACTTTGAATATTTATTCGGAGGTCTACGACATAAAAAGCTGACAATAGTTTTCGCTGAAATGTATTTTCAGCTGGTGAAATAGTATTATGTCATCTTTTTGATGTATCAAGTTTTCGGAATTTTCATTATTTCATTCGGTAGTTTTCGGTAGTTGGTAGTTTATTTATTAGCACAGAAGTTTTCGATAACTTAGTATTTAAAGCAGTAACATTCATAAATTGAACAACCTCATTTTTAATTTAGTTTTCGGAGCTTTTCTTACCAGCTATAGCCAATGTAAGGACACGTGCAAACTTTCAACGAGATCAGACTTGTTAGCACGTCACAATAACCTTGTCTTTATTATGGTAACCGAAGTTGTTGGGTCGGTCACCTTAACCGGCAAATTTCATAAACAGAACGACGCGACGGGAATTTTTAGGGTTCCACTTTATCATCTGGGACTAATGTTGTAAAGAAGTTCCGTTACAGTTAGTGACGGTTGAAGAAAAAAGGTGTTTAAGGAAGTAGGTAAATGTTTCCATCCATCCATCCATCAGCCTGTTTCGTCCACTGCTGGACATAGGCCTTTCCAGGATGTCGCCACTCTTGGCGGTCCTCCTGGAAGAAATGCCCATACTCACACACGCTGGGCAGGCGGGTTGGTGAGCGCGGTGCCGAAACCCTTGCACCAGTGACGCCGCTGCCCGTCACCAGTCCGATTTATATAAGGCCCGGCAATGGGGGATGGATATACCGCCATCCATCGGTCCCAGGCAATGGTGGGCCGCCTGGCTTTTTGGCCTGAGAGCTGTTCTCTTACTCTTCCCCGAATAACTTCGGGAGGATTTGCGAGTAAGATGGTGGTACCTCCACAGTCGAGCCCGGCATTAGCTCTACCACCTGCGTTTAAATTAAAAATGTTAAATGTTTTGTTTACCACAAATAAAAAATCGCAAGATTTATTTTTTAAAAATAAATAAAAACATATTATACTTATGATAATATTTTTGCAATATCTTTAATGAGATGGGTTATTTGTATAAAACTCTAATCTTTTATTTTTTTCTCTCTGTTCCGTTTTAAATCGTGAACCACTCAACGGATTTGGATGCGGTTTTTTTATTATCATCGTAGTAACGTGGTCAACATATAGGCTATAAGAAGTGGTCAATAGTGATATGATAACCGCAAAGGCGAAAAATTACGACATTTTATCATAAGTGCAAATGAAAAATATATCGATTGAAACTTCCATGCACTTCTAACTTCCACGTGAGTGAAGCCAAACCTACGTTTCACCTACGATTATTCCGTCCCAGCATGATGGGCAGTGAAGTGAACCCTGTCATCGTACTGGGGGTACATATGTATGGACCGGTTAAATGTGTCTTATAAAACACGTAGACCGATAAAAATGTGCTCCCACGGGACCTTCGGATTATTCGTCAAAACGTTTAAACGAACAACCACATATAAAATACAGCAACAAAGCTACGGAATCCCAAACCCCTCACCGGCATCACCCTTGCCAGTTATTTTTATTTTATTTCCCATTAACTTTGTACCCGTATCACGTAGTAGGAAAATGCCAGGTGCCTCCTATACAGCCTCCCTCGCATTATAGACTCCTTTGTCTTTGCACTGGCGAAAAAAAAATACTCTGCACTGGGTGTAATTAAGGAGATTTTCTTCCTTTGAACGAGGTTTTTTCGTTGGAATATTGGAATATTTTTTATTGTAAATGCAGAACAAAGGCTTAGGAAAACGATGGGAAACTAAATTAAATCTTTTGATTCTCATTATCGCTAAAACAATAGATTTCAGTCCAGATTGTGGCTTGGATTCTTAGCAACTAGCATTTATAGTGCGCTTGTTGGTTGTAATATGTTAACAGTTTTAACCAATCAGGTGTGAGCTAACCGTGATCGGGATGCATTTAAAGATTAGTTTTTTAGTAATGATAACGCCCAAAATACAACGTTTACCTACGGACAATGTTTGCAAATAGTTTGATATACGCCTTATTTTAGTGATATTATAGTAGCTTCAAAATGATAATATTTTCCATAGCCGTGATTACGAATACGAAAAATCTCAAAATTATCGTAATCACGACTATTGAAAATCCTATCATTTTAAAGCTGCTATAATATAATCAGATATAAGTTTATATGTATATTAAACTATTTGTAAACATTGTTCGTAGCTAAACAATGTTTTTTGGCCGATTTAATTACTTCTTATGATTTGGCTACAAAATATTACAAATCCGGTTAATAAGCTCTTAATCAACAAAGCGTCAACGCCGCTACGGCGTAGTTGCTAACATGCGCTACGACGTGCTACGTGTACTACACCGACATGCTCCGATTTGCTACGCGCTGGCAAATTAAACTATTACTATTCTGATTTTTAAGGCTTATATTTTGGTTAGTTAGAACTAGAGTAACTAGCATTATATTTATCAGATTACTTACCCACTCTAATATCCTAGCTGCAATATTTAGTATTATTTTGTAACTGTTTACATTTCATTATGTAAACTTGCTTGTAACCGTTGTAAAAAAGAAGGGAACCCAATAACATAAGTATTTTTGCACTAGTTTTCTTTACAACATTCAGGTCTTTATGGATTCCTTTAGTAATAGAAACCTTTTCCACAATCACAACTTAGCAGACCCGCCACACCGTAGTCCGAACGCAAATATGAATTAGGGCAACGTATTTGTTTAGGTGAAGTCTCATTGTCCTATGTGTTTATAGTATATTTCTTCTTATCAGTGGAATGACGAAAATGTTTTATGACTTTTCATAATAAATACTAGTATTCGTATGCAGGGTTGGACAAAAAAACAGTTTTAAAAAAAAGATCAAAACATCTTGTTTAAAACAAATATTTACTGATGTTTTTTTGCGGCTGTTTTAAACATTTTTTGGTTATCGTATTGGTATATTATGTAATGAATAATTATTAAAAAAGCGTTTTTTAATTGTAATCATAATCTAATCATTTATTGAGTGAAAAATAATAAGTGCTTTCCCAATAAACACGAAACGTAGAAATGCTTAAAAATACAAGTTACTTGTAAAAAGTAACAAGTAACTGACTATAACTTGTTTTAAACATTTGTTTTAAACAATGACAACCCTGTTCGTATGGCGTTTAAATAACGTGTCCTTCCATTGACGAACACGATTTATGTCAATACCTTAGGTAATTGCCTCAGTTTCTAGGGTATAAACATTGACCTCTTATAAACAACTAGACACACAATCTCGCTCAAAAAGTGTCCGCGATGCACCTTGTCACCGCTATGGGGTGACAAAATCGAATGACGATTTCGTACAACTGACATTGCATCTTATGTTAACGACATAACGTCTTAATTTGGTTGAAGATTTTTGCTACTATATACGTCGCACGTTCGGACACTTTCTGACGAACTTTTCTTAGAGACTGTGTGTCTTGTTGTTTCATGAGAGGTCAATGGGTATAAAGTACTGCGAAACCTACTTCGCCGTATTACCAAAAGGTTTAAAAATGTACCTTCGTAATGTATGACCTATAATTTATATTTACAAATACATAAACTGTTTTATCATGAGTTACTTGGTTAAATACAAACTGTACTTAAATTTTATTTTTTGCCAGTTTGAGCAAAGACAATAAAACTTGGTTTTGGCTCTATCCACAGGCATATGACTATATTGATAGATGTTAAGCAGCAAAAGTGGTGTGTCAGGGTTGTAGCAGACGGTAATCTGTAGTCTCTGCCTACCCCTCTAGGAGACAGGCGTGAGTATATGTATGTATGAATTGGCGTTTGGTAATGTAAATAATATACAAAATTTTACAATTAACATCATGTCAACACAATAGTAACACACCACATCATCTATATAGCTTACACTTCTCTATCGGCAATATCTACGTACAGGGTGTTCCGAGAGCGTGTACTAATTAGAGAACACCATTGATCCATAAAGCTGTGTGCACAGTTTGGGACATTCCGCTGTTGTGACTGTTGTATTGTATGATTAACCTACTTAGTTGTTCTAATGAAACATTCGTGTTAATGTTGCAAAAAATACCTAAACGTTTGCTTCCATCCATCCATCCATCCATCAGCCTGCCTCGTCCACTGCTGTACAAAGGCCTTTCCAGGATTTCTCCCCTGTTGGCGATCCTCCTGGATGAAATGCCCATACTCACACGCTGGGCAGGCGGGTTGGTGAGCGCGGTGCCGAACCCCTGCACCAGTGACGCCGCTGCCCGTCACCAGTCTGTTTTATATAAGGCCCGGCAATTGGGGATGGATAAACCGACATCCATCGGTCCCAGGCAATGGTGGGCCACCTGGATTTGCCTGAGAACTGTTCTCTTACTCTCCCCCGAATAAGGGGAGGATTTGCGAGTAAGATAGTGGTACCTCCACAGTTGAGCCCGGCATCAGCTGTATCACCTTTGCTTAAAAGAACACAATTTTAAAAAGTCGGTATGTTCTTTACCTTATAACTTTTTTGATCGTAATAACATTTTTGCACTGAGTTAGATTAATAATTACGCACCAAAACATCTTGAAAGTTACCTAACTTGCTTTAAAAATAAATTTGATCAAATAAATATAATTTCATTACAAAAGTTACATTATGCATCACATCATCTATAGCGCACACTCCCCTATCAACTACAGGGTGATCCGAGAGCGTGTACTAATTAGAGAACACTATTGATCCACGGATGGCAATTAGCCGGCGATAAAGCTGTGTAGTTGAGTGCACGAGTTGGGACATAGCGCTATTCTGACATGGGTTTATATTGAATGTTCAACCTCGCATACTTGGGTGTTTTGGTTACAAAAATCCCGTCAATATCGCAGAAATAATTCAAATAAGTTAATACATTTGGTAACTTAAATTTGCTGATCTAAATAAAACTTTTGTGCTGGGCTAGATTGTGTCCTTTATATATTTAGAGTGCATTTCGAAAAAGAAAACATATTAGATTAATTTGCTCAACAAATTATATAAAATTAAAGTATTATAGTGTGAAGTGTGATGAGATAACATAGCCTTGTCTTATTTCACCACAAAGTATGAAGACCGCGCTAATTAGACACCTGATTTTTCAATGATATTGATCTATCACACAGGAACCATGCATTTTTCCGGGATAAAAAGTAGCCTATGTGTTAAGTTAAGGTGTAAGCTATATCCATCTAAATTTCATCCAAATCCTTTCAGCCGTTTCAGCGTGGAAGAGTAACAAACATACACACACACACACACACACACACACACACACACACACACACACACACACACACACAAACTTTCGCATTTATAATATTAGTAGGATAGGATTTACAAAGTATTCTCTAACAAAATTGACGTTATTTCGATACAGTTCAAATTAAACTGTTTAATAAATATAAGTATTTTTTGGACATGCAATGCTTTGGTGGTTTGGGCATAAATAGAGAGGATCAATGAAATTAAAGTGACTGAAACTAATTTATGGTGCGCAAGTGTAAGGTAAAGCTCGACCGGGCTGCCCTAGAAGGACGTATGCCGACCAAATTTTACTCATTAAAGACTTTCTGTTCTTTTCCGCGGTCCCAAAATCTCCCCTAACAGGCCAAAATTTAATGCTGAGACGAAACAGACAAAAACCAAAGCTTCGTAATACTGATTTCTGTTTTTTAGGGTTCCTTACGTCAAGAGGAAAAAACGGAACCCTCATAGGATCACTTTGTTGTCCCTCTGTCCGTCCGTCCGTCTGTCTGTCTGGCAAGACCCTTTATCTCGGAAACGCGTGGAGGTATCGAGTTGAAATTAAAATCATATACTCAGGTCTACAGTTCCTTGAAGCTGTGAAGAAATCAAACTTCCAAGTTAACTTGTCCGGTTTTTCTAGGAAGCCATCGCATTCACCTTTGCTACGGCCTAGCAAGTGCTACGACTCCATAACTTTTAGATTTTTTGCACCAAATTCTTTTTAGAATGTCAACGCCTTCTAAGTTTAGGCATAACGTCACACTGTTAAAAATAGAAAAAAGTTAACTTATGTAGTTGATGCTTGTGATTGTTGGCACTTGGTTGAACTTTTGATACATTTTTGATTGAAAAACACTTGTACTTGTCCACTTATTTATATTATTTCGCTTGCTGGCAATAATATATATTGTACGTAAACAACCAAAAAACCTTTGAAAATGCTATAACAGCGAAACCGGTAAGGGAAATAATATAAATAAGTAGACAAGTACAAGTGTTTATCAATCAAAAAAAAAAAGTTAACTTATGTGTTATTTTTTTCATTTTAAGACAATTTCGAATTTTACATATCTTTTGAATTTGTCTGATGGTCTTCATGCCTTGTGGTTCAGAGAGCTGTTCGGGCCGCCTTACAGGTGCCTGACATGGTTTACCGACCATTATCTTTAGATATCAGCCGAGATCAACAGCTTTACGTGCTTTCTGAGGCACCGAGTTACCCACATGCCACATATGGTCACCCATCCAAAGACCGACCACGCCAAGCGTTGTTTAACTGCGGATAATACTGATCACTGCTGCTACAGACCCCGCTGGTAGTTGTAGTTCTATCCAGAAGCGTCACATTTACATGATACAGCCTGATTGTGGTCGAACAAACAGAATCTCTAATTAGAACACTCTGTATAAGGGCCTCGGGAAGAGCTGCGGTTCTTTGAAGATGAAGTTAGAAGTTTTAATTTGATTTTAAAGTAGATGGGATTCATTAGTGGTGGTCTTATGGTCCCACCGGTAGAGTGGAACCCTAAGAGGTAAATAAAGTACTAACCTTAAGGCGCTACAGCGAAAGTATTGGCACTTTTTGGAGTCCTGTTATATTTTAAATCAATTGTTTATTTTTTAATGTACACATATAATTTTCGATACTGCATATTCATTTTCTTGAATAACATTTTAAAATTACATCCAGATTTGTCCTTATTTTAATATTTTTAATTTAATATTTACATTATATTGTATTGAACTTTTATAATAAACACCACATAAACCTTTTCAGGTCTGAATGATTTACCGTATCGATGTGCCATTTTAAAATGTTGTTCAGGAAAATTAATAATTTTAATTGAATTTTGGAATACCCTTAAGAATTTTGTTATTAAAATGTAAAATTTCATGGTCTTCCTTTAATTTACGATACAATGTTACTCAGAAGAATGTGGTTCTCATTCGATCGGTATCATAAAAATACAGGATGTTTTTTTACACATTAAAATTTGTCCGTTTCGATTCCCGGTTCAAGCAGGTGATTTTTTTAAATTCTTTGATTGCAGTTTTCCTTAACTTTAAAAATTAAATTAAGATTCCTTTAAGTAAAATTTGCTATCTTTAATATTTGAGGTACTTTCCCTCCAGGGGGTATTCGTTTGGTTCACTCTGTATATGTATGTATTAGTATGCAGTGTATTTTATTTAAGTAATAGGCTTGAATAAAACTGTTTTCGTTTTGCACACATACCAATTCATTTGTAAAGTTTTCGATGTCCTAATACCCTCGGTTGATTGGAACAAATTTATTTGAGGAATAAGTCGGCCCTAGCCTTCTGTTATTTCGTATTCTGTGTTTTATTTTGATATTCTGTGCAATAAAGTGTTTAATTCATTAATTCTGGTCTCTAGATTATTTTAAAGGTATTGCCATATTCCATTCAGAGTTATTATACCTGGTAATATAGACACAAATGAAGATTTCATCTCAACAATATCTATAAGTAAATCTTTAAGGGCCTCATCTAGGAGTAAGGTGGGTCCGTGGAAGGGTCTCTGTATTTTAATTAAAGCGTGTATGGTACGACCGGATTTTGTGCGAGTATAGAGGGCGCTTTTTGGGATACCTATTAGGGATTAAACGATACGTCCATTAATAAAAGGATACTGTTAACGAAAGTATCGTAGTGAATATAACGAAAGCGATACCTTTATAATACAGCTTCAGATAATTAATGATTTAATATGATTTATGATTAAAGTATTGTTTAAAATTAAACAACACAGTACACTGAAAGCCAAGTATTTAATATTTATATTCCAATTTCAATGGTCAAAACTAACTTTGATTAAATTAACAACAAATTTCATGTCAAAACAAGCCTTAGCTTTTTCTGGGAGATCCCAGCATGCAGGGAAAGGTAACCAATACAGCCAAATTCGAACCAACCATAAATTGTAACAGGCCCTTTTGTATATTTTTTCTGAAAATATAGGCTAAATCATGAAGATACTTACTGTTCTTTAACTTTCAGGTGGTATTTTTTATAACGAAATTATTTTTTGAAAATTAGTTTGGAGAAATGGGAATGTGACGTAATAGTCATACCATTTAGGCTCAATAGGGAGAATTCTTTGAAGTAAAGAAAAAATGAAAAAAAAAAATTAGGGGATAAAACCTGAAGATGGGATTACTGAAAATAAAAAAACAAACGTCGGTTTTGACATTACTTTTTTTTCTTGTGGGCAATGGCCTTTTTCCTGTAATGCCTAAATGACATGACTATTACATCATCAAAGCTATTTATTCAGTTCCTGGATATTTTCATGTATATCTTTTGTATTTCAAGGAGAAAAAAATTTATACTTTTATATGACCTTAAGAAAGTCTATTCCTTTCGAAAAAATCGACAATTAGGTGCTGTTATGGTATTCTGGACCATTCGAATTTTCACTGGCTCGGGATACAAGTAACCTAGTTGCAAAAAAAAACAATAATCTTATTGCATCATAATAACAGTCGTAATGCATCAGTTTATTTATTTATTTCAGTACCGCTTAATCGTAACAGTGTTATGGCATGACGTCATAAGAAGCGTACCGTGAGAGTGGATACGGGTAGTTACGTAGTGTTAGTTATTCTTACAATACCAAGTTCCGTAGATTTTACTGTTAGTACACTTTAGTAATGTTTAAAGTTTTCCAAGCGATGGATTTCACTGTAAATCTTATAATCAGAGACACTAAAGCCTGAATTTTATTGTATCAATTTTTGTTAACATATCGAGTCTTTAATATAAATGTGGCTGCATAATTTTACGTTCAAAACTGTAGTAACCTTTTTTAGTCAGACTATAACAAGATTAGGGTTGCATCAGTAGTAAGTCTACGATTTTGTTAAGTAAATGGTTCAATAATCCGAGCTCAAAGGGGGAAAGTGGGTTCGGTATGCTTCGTTCTTCAAGCTTCGGCCTTTGCTTCATAAAAACATTATTAGTCTTTTGTATCCATTGACCTGTGATAAACAACTAGACTCACAATCTCGCTCAAAAAGCGTCCGCAATGCATCTTGTCACCGCTACGACGTGACAAGATCGAATGACGATTGCGTACAACTGACATTGCATCTTATTTTCACAATATAACGTTTTAATTTCGTTGAATGCATTTCTGCTACCAGCACGTCGCCGTTCGGACGCTTTCTGACGAACTTTTCTTAGAGACCGTGTGTCTAGTTGTTTATGAGAGGTCAATGTTTGTATGTAGTTTTTTAGGTTATGAACCCAGGTGTAGCCAAGCTTAGAAACCCTTAACAATCGCCATGTCTTTATGTCTTTTACAAGCACAAAAAGTTCGGCAGTCAATCATTGATTTAAAATAAATGGCAGTTGCGTGTTAATTTCCGAATCCGATGAACCCACAGAGAGCTCAGAAACAAGTAACTACCAAAGACAAAAAAAAATTTTTTTTAGTTTTCCTAGATCAAGTCTATTTTTATGAGATTTTTTGCTCTCGGTTTTGCTAAGGTAACAGAAAAAAATTTAAAGTTTCTTGAAACATTTTTCCCTGGAATAGATAGCAATTTAAGCCATAATGAATAAGAATAAGAATAAGAATAAGAAATATTTATTGCCAAACACACGAAAAAAATTAGTGCAATCAAATTTAAATAAAAAAAGAACAAAAGACACAAACAGTTCATACACAAAATATAAACATTTAAACATAAAGAAAACATTTCGACAAATGGGAATAACTCAGCAATTTTCTGACGCTGTCATACAGTGTGCAGTGCTGGTTTTCAGTCATCCCCAGCTCTAGTGTTCAGAGCATAAAGTATTAGGGGTAAGTACACAATAAAAAAGAACGGTTGTAATTGTGTAAAGTGTCTGATGTGTAGTGTTATGTATGTGTAAGAAAGAATAGTGACTATTATTTTAAACTAAAATACGTTTAATGTAGTGTAGTGAATGTTGAGTTTTAGATGAGGGGCATGTTTACAATTTGCTTGGAGATAAAATGTTTTACTTAATAATATATATTTAAAAGAAAATTTACTTTAAGAGGATGCTTCAAATTTTCACCTTGTTTTTGTCGCTGTAGAAGTATTGCCTTAAACTTAGCTTTAAAAGTTTTAGTAAACATTTGTTCTCTTAACGGTGGCGGTAGATTGTTCCATATTTTTGATGCCGCATGTTTGAAACATCCTTCGTATCCTCTGGTTTTATGCTGAGAAATGAAAAGTAAGTTCTGGAGTTTAGATCTTGTATTAAAGTTGTGGCCATTCTTGCGCCATTTAAATTTCTCGAACAAATATTCTGGGTTTTTTACTTTATTTTTTGTGTTGTGCATGCAATATGTACTTCCCTGCGTGCCTTCATATTGAGAATTCCATAATGCTAAACTTCGTTCCTGCTCCTAAAGCGTTTATTTCTTTGTGTCCTGGAGGGCAATCCCGGAACCACGGTCGAAACGAGATTTCTAAAACTTGATCGAAAAATGTATGGAGTTTGACAGATAAAACGGGATTTTACGGTCGAGAAGGCTATTTTGACAGACTGAGAATAGCCCTCCTGGTCCAATCAACTGCCGTGCACGCAAAACTTTGTTATTTTGAAATTGCGGCTTCATTAGGATATCAACTATAAAAAAAATATGATATAAAGTTTTTTTGAAATTAAGTATCTGCGTGTGGTAGTTTCATTTTAATCAGTTTTGAAATACGGGGACAGTATCGCTTTTTTCTTGAAATTTACATTTTTTAAAGTATAAATTAATTGTTAGAAGATTAAAAGTATGTATGTTCATGAAATGTTAATAATAATACTTTTTCATTAAAATTAGAGTGAGTTGACATCATAAATATTTAAAAATGGATTGGACTCACTTTTTCAACTGCGAGGAGGCACAGGTCGAGCTTTCGATGAGATTATGACTCATCATCATCAGGACTCTTCGGAAGTACTTTTGTCGAGTACTCGACTGACCGCCGTGGGCAAAAGTACTCCCGAAGAGTCCTGATGATGATGAGTCATAATCTCATCGAAAGCTCGACCTGTGCCTCCTCGCAGTTGAAAAAGTGAGTCCAATCCGTTTTTAAATATTTAATAATACTTTTTATTCATAAAATACAAAGTAACTTTTGAATTTTTTTGTCGCTTACCTAAACGGAAATGAATCCGATTAAAAAAAATATTATCAAGGGATAGTCCGTAATAAATTTTTACAGATAAATACATAAAAATATAATAATAATATTTTTTTTTTATGATTTCTATTCGATTAATCATTTAATTAGTGTTCTCACCGCTTCTGAGGCCGAGTGCTAGAGCGCTTGCCTGCTTACCTACAGTTCAATACTCGTGTAGCACAATAGTTTGTGTTTGGTCTGCGTGCTTCGGAAGGCCTCTTTAGCTTCTGGACCATTTGTGTCCGTAGTACGCCGATAGGGCTGACCACCATCCATCACGTTTGGGACGTTATAATCGTCGGTGAAAAGCGGGTGTACTTACAGTTCACACTTGAGAACTCCTCTGATACCCCCTCGGAGTTTCATCTCATGACGATATGATGTTTATTTGTAGTGCTCTCAGCTTTTTACTGTATTATTTAGGGTACCTTACAAGTTGTTTCTAAAGCCTCTAATATAATGTTAATCGTGATTGCCTTAATGGGCCGACTAATAAAATATTTTCAACAAAAATAAAAAACAGGAAACCTGAAAATTATCTGAATATTTATTGAATTTCCCTGATACCTTTCACAGCCTTTGTGCGCCCAAAAATGTTTATTTTCATATAAATTATAGAACAAAGGACCGTTTAATAACGATTTAAATAATATTCGCAGTTTTAATGGCTGCGGTATTACCTAATTAAATAGAGTTCGGAAATAAAATAGTTCAATTCAAACTGCGTCCAAATAGTTTTAATGATTAATTGTTAACGACCGTAATTGGGAATTATGGACTATAAAAAACAAAACTGAATTTTTACGGGTAACATTACCTACATACAATTAATACCGTGATAAGTGGCATTTTCGATTTCTTTCCGTAATAATTTTCAAGCGAGTGTCTTCAGTCATCAGTCATCAGTTTGGCAAATATTACTTTTTAGGGTTCCGTATCCGAAGGTATCCAAACGGGACCCTATTACTAAGCTTCCGCTGTCTGTCTGTCACAGAGGTCTACAGCCTCAATAGTAACGGGTAGAAAATTGAAATATTCACAGAATACGTGTTACTATGAATCTCACGACAAATAATAAAAATAAAAACCATAGCACCTGAGATGACTTGTTTATCAGCTTTTACCGAGGTAGTAGATGGCGCTAAGAGTAGCTTGTCAATCTTTTTGCACCGAGGTTCATGATAGATGGCGCTAAGATCTTAAGGGCGGACATTTGTTAATTTTGCTACTTACCACAATGTTTTTAGGTTTCCGCACCCGTATTGTAGGGCGGTACGGAACCCTTTGTGCGCGAGTCCGACTCGCATTTGGCCAATTTTTTTTTCTGGCAATCCTGTAATTATATTTCGTTTTATTGCTTATTGCCAATCATAAATTACATGAACAAGAAATACCAATTAACATTATGAAGCCATCGTTAGGTCACGGTTGAAATATATTTTTTCCCTAACGATATTGGTCACGCAAAAGAATTTTTCTGTTAATTTACTTTTCGTATTCTTAGTTAACGATGAACAAAGCTACGAATTTTTTTTTTCCTATGTGAAGTATTTACATATTTTATTTTGTTTTAGGAATTATTTTGCGCATCTTGCGTATTTAGGGAACTAGCATAATCTGATTAAGACGACATATGTAATAAAAATCAGATTTAAAACAGTAGAACTGACATACTACAACACAATAGAACTAAAAAAAAACTTGTTATTAAATGAGGCCTTTTCCAAGACGATAAAAGAGCCCAAAATAGATAGATAGTGATAGAGAAAAATACGCTGCATCGAAAAAAATTGCAAAGAGGTCACTACAATGCTAATAAAAAAAACATACTCAAATTCATTGAGTAGTTCTCGAGTTAAAACGAAACATTCATACATATACATAGACAAACGAAAATTCTAAATATCGTAGTTTTGTCTTCAGTACTAATAACTCATTTTAATTTAAAATTTCGCAAAAATACTAACCTTTTTAGTGTTATTTCGTAAATAAAATAAAATTCTATGTTTTAAGTTTTCCTGAATAGTAGGTGGTAGAGCTGATGCCGGGCTCGACTGTGGAGGTACCACCATCTTACTCGCAATCTCTCCCGAAGTTATTCGGGGGAGAGTAAGAGAACAGCTCTCAGGCAAAACCAGGCGGCCCACCATTGCCTGGGACCGATGGATGTCGGTTTATCCATCCCCAATTGCCGGGCCCTATATAAAACAGACTGGTGACGGGCAGCGGCGTCACTGGTGCAAGGGGTTCGGCACCGCGCTCACCAACCCGCCTGCCCAGCGTGTGTGTGTGTGTATGGGCATTTCTTCCAGGAGGACCGCCAAGAGTGGCGAAATCCTGGAAAGGCCTATGTCCAGCAGTGGACGAAACAGGCTGATGGATGAATGGATGGATGTTTTAAGTTTTCCTGGATACCTAGATGATTTTTAATGATCTAAAAATTTAACAAAGTACATTGAAAACAAGGTTTTAAATTTGATAATTTGACTCTTACGTAAACCTAACTGATCTAAAACGTACAATTGTGCCGCAAAACCTAAGAAAGTTTTTCAAATTGGATTTTGTCCTGCTATCATGTAATTTTCGTTAGAATTTTCCTCCAGAGTTTTCCCTCAACTGCCTGATAATTCGTAATAGGGACGAGTTCTGTAGATCTCTGATGGGACTAGGGTCACCAGATAGAGTTTTTGAAATTTCCCCGAATGAGACTAAAGAAATTCCCCAAAAAGATTCAAATTCAGGAACTTCTCCCTAAATATATTAAAACTATATATTCCTTTGAAAATAACATATTACTTAGCTATATTTATTAAAATTTTCTCTCACCAAATCAAATCAAAATATTTATTTTTTAAAATAGATACATAAAGTTTACTTTCTACAAGTCAAAGTTAATCTTTACACAATATATATCTTTTTAATATAAAAAAAATATATATATTAATAAGGGAAATACAAACAAAAAATATTTAGGTTGGGCTACTAAAGTGTAATTATACACCTCCATAAAATAGAGAAATCTAGGAATAAAAATATTATATATAAATGATGCAATGAACAAATAAGTTGATAAATAAATACGGGAAATACATACAAATAATATGGAGGTTGGGCTACTAAAATGTAATAAAGTTAAACACATGCAAAAAATAGAGAAATATTGGAATAAAAATAATATATATACATAATGCCTAACCATCCGCACCATTCGATTAGTATTGCTAAGAAGAAGGGCAAGAAACTTAGCAAACATGCTTTCAATAAAAACTTTAAAAGTAAAAACTAATGAGGACGTCAATTATAGCAATGGATTTTAATCAAATTTATTAATTTATTTCGAAAATTTCCCCTAGACTGTAATAGTGTTGCTGCACATAGTGGAAATAACTATATTTTCCCTATTTCCTAAATTCCCCTATTATATCGACATATTTTTCCCCAAAAATTTCCCCAAACTTTTCGTTTCCCCAAAAGCTTCCCAGACCTAAATATTATTCCCATAATTGCGAAAAGAACCCCCAATCTGGAGACTCTGGATGAGACGGTTCGCTGACGTCCCCAAGGAGCCTTACGCCCACACACACCCTCACACACACGTTCACATTCATCATTACTAATATCTGTTGGTCAATTTGTACCCAAAGTAAATAAAATGAATTATTTTATTGTGTACTTAGGACAAAATTACAATAATTTTAAATTTTTGTCTGTTCCATTTTAACTAGAGATTAATAACGATTGAAATATTTTTAGTTGTTTGGTTATGTCGGTAAAATATGTCGCTGAAAGCTGTATATGGAGACCGTTTGTATCTGTGTGAGTGAATCGTTTGCCCAAGGCGAACACATATCAGTAAGGGTATCTCCATCTCTGTATTATTTCTGCCAGATTGCGCTCCACCGGTTGTTTTGAAGAAAGGTCTGTGTATTTGTTTATATTACGGAACACGGACTCAAAGTAATGGACTATAAGCTTTCTTGTAGAAGTTTCGTGAAATGAGCTCTACAGAGTAAAACGCTTGGGATGCTATCGCCATCTACATAGCAGCAGCGGAGTTAAACATGAAGTTGTCCTTCAACGCCGTCGTGAAATCGAAGCGGCGCTAGTATCGCTAATACAGAAGACACGTAAAGGCAACAAATGAATTTTGAAATGATATTGTAGTAAATGTGTTAGTATTTTTTTGTGTTTGGTAAAGATACTATGCAAATAAAATAGGGGTGCTTATTCTTGTGTTTTTCAAAAAATGCACAGAAAATATTAATAAAATGTTTTATATGCATTTTGACCTATTGGATTTTTTTGGGACCTCTCACTTACCGGTCGATTGCTCTACCCGGGCTCGAATCCCGGTTCAGAGCTCCTCAACTCTAGATTTACTTTCTGATTTTCTATACCGCAATGATATAATGTTAATTTGTTATCTTGTTGCGATGGATTAATCGCCAAGTATTTAAAATATAGACATTTATTTCTATCATAGTTACGTGTAGATAAAATTTCCTCGCTGGAAATAATTTATTGAAATGCTATCCACGTACACACTTTTTTCCTCTTTCGACGTATATGAATCATGTATAGAAATCAAACACATTTTATTAGAAGATATATACCCATCTAAAAAAAAAATGATTTTGGAAATTTTCATATTTAGTAGTATTCATAAAAATAAGAAATACAATTTTTTCTCTTTGGCCCTGAATCCGCACTGCACGTTTTTTCGCTTTGAATGCCAGTGACAAACACTATTAAAATTTTAAAACAACCGTCTGTTAATAGCGTACTCGTACCTACAAAAAACTACGAATCGATTGCGCTGAAAAAGTCATTCTGAAAAAATTCTAAAAATATTAGATGTTGTCCCGTTTTGAATAGTTGGGTGGGTGTCATTTAATATATTAAAATAATGTACTTGCATTGTAATATGTATATGTTACGGGTAATACTAGAATAGAAGATAGAGTAAACCTAGGTTTACCCGGGTAATGTTATACAAAACTTTGGGGGTCCGCTAACACTCGCTTCGCTCGTCGTCGTACCTATTTTTGACTTTTTTCGGACTTTATCCGACTTCGAGCTTTACCCGTAAATTCACGTTATTGTAAATGTTCGAGTTATTAAATTTAATAATCAAATTTCTTCAACTTCATGTTTTTCTGTGGTAATGGCCCTTAGTTAATTCTTCATGTTACACTCAAAATGTTAATGTGCAATAAATATTTATTTATTTTCAGGTAAGCTCACTTCTGGTGGTTAATGGGGATGAATTATACAAAAAAGGGATGAAAAGGTTACTTCCGGCAAGTAAGTAGCAGTATGAGTTGTCTACGTTCAATAACAAACCTTGTGTTTTGATAAGAAGGTTTATTTTTCCCTGACAAGGAAATATTCTCGTGAAAGACCGGTAGAACAAATCGGAAAGTTAATTTTGGAAAACCTTCTTGCTGGAACGACGTATTTATCTAAGTAGTAAATACTTTTTCGGATTCCAGGAATTCTGGTTTTGCTTGTAATTTAATCTCCATTCAGCAAATGTTAGTAGCTTTAAGGCGAGGTGCAACAACAAATGTCTACGATGAGAACGAAATCCATTTTTAACGTCCATTGTTTAGAGTCGATTCTTGTGTGGCACAATATATTATGATGAATGCTTAAAAATTAAATAAATTAGCAAGTACAGATGTTTTATCCCACGACGACGACGGCATAAAAGATATATGAAAACTTCAAGGAAACGTCCTGCATCGATACACACACAGAAGTGTTCTTTTACACGCTGTCTCGGCTATTGTCGCGGAACATTAGCGTCGGTTGGCAGTCGCGAGCGCTGCACCGTGTCATAAGGTTGCTTTTAGATTTCGCCCGATGCCAGCTCCAACGCGCCGATCGGGCGTAGGTAATTATCTCAAGAATACCGTGGAGTTTCCCTACTGTTTATATATTTTACTATGACGACGACGACGTGCAAGCTTGGTTGTGGTAGTCCGGGCACGTATACGTTGATGAAGTGTGCATGAGCGCGCTCCTGCTCCCGCGCTTGTGTGTGAGCGAGAGCGCGTTCACGCACACTTCACCAACGTGTAATTGGAGTGCGTTACGCCAGCGGCATGTTGGCGCTTTTCAGGATTTCAGCTTAACAGATAATCAGAGCGTCATCTCGTGTAAATGTGCCCGAAATAAAAAAATTGTGCTTCCAGCCGATCATTCATGAAAAACAGATTCCGCTGGAGTAAGGTTACCCCAGCGGCATGTTTTTTTTTCCTGTAATCGTAGCGAAATAAAAACTAGCTACTTAGGTAGATATAATTAGTGCCCAATTGTGCCCCAAAAACAAAATTAGTGCGTCCAGAGGTTTCATAGTTATTCAAGATGCCGCTGGGGTAACGTTTAGCCAATTGCTGTATCTCTTAAACGGTATGACATACAACTGCTTTTTTTTACTAAGGTGCGTCTTAATTAGTTCCTAATTTGTGCAAATTTTTTCTATAATCGACACCGTTCCTAAATTATGTTTTTTTTTTTCAAAAACCCTAAAATCGGCCCTTGCGCTTCGTTGAGAATACCTAGAAACTTACCAATTATGGTGGTTTGTACCTTTTATCAACTCAAAGCACCTTGTGAAATAAGATGTTCCTACTTCAACTCCTTACAGAGTTATGGCATTTTTATTAAAATCTGGCTACTCTGTAATGTAACGCTTCAATACATGAGTTATTATTAAGTTTATCTTTAAATTTATATTTAAAATTTCAGCTGAAAAAACCTGCTAACTACTGAAACATAAGGAAAAAACAACAGGAAAGCAAATCAGACTTGGTAAAAAAAAATCGTTGTTATATGTCATGCCGTTTAAAAGATACAGCAATTGGCTAAACGTTACCCCAGCGGCATCTTTAATAACTCTGAAACCTCTGGACGCACTAATTTTGTTTTTGGGGCACGATTGGGCACTAATTATATCTACCTAAGTAGCTAGTTTTTATTTCGATACGACTACAGGAAAAAAAACCTGGGGTAACGTTACTCCATCGGAATCTGTTATTCGTGAATATCTTTGGATCGGCTGGAAGCTGTAATTTTTCATTTCGGGCACAATTACACGAGATGACGCTCTAATTATCTGTCAAGCTGAAATCCTGAAAAGCGCTAACATGTCGCTGGAGTAACGCATTCGTATAATTGCACGGACTACTACAATCGAGACTGACCCGCTGTTGTGAGATAGCACAGCTGTAATTCGATTCGTGTAACTTTTGAGAAACTAAGACTTCGGTTTTGCATTTGTACAATAAGTATAGCTGCAAGTTTTTCAAATTATAAACAGTTTGTATTTTTTCCTTAAATTCTGGTATTTCGGAAAGAAAATTTTCTACCATAAAACTTAACGATTTATGTTCGGTTAATTTAGTTTCCTCAGCTATGAATTGTATTTTATCGTATGATTAAAATGTTAAATGTTTTGGCACTACCCACAACAATTTCCCCATTGCCAAAGGTTGGCTAGTAGAAAATATTAATTATTAAGCTTGCCTTTCTACAAAAATTGTATTTGGGTATTATGCGTGTATTTGTAACGGAAATACGGCGAACGAAAAAAAACCGGACAAGTGCGAGTCGGACTCGCCCACCGAGGGCTCCGTTAAAGACTATATTTTTTATGATTTAATTACAAATGTATAATTTTCAGATTTTTCCCTATACTTGTAGTACTCGTATAAGACGGTATTATTTGCCAAATTTCTATGAATTTTGATTGCCTTGAGTGTCGAAATGTACGTTTTTTGCGGCATAAACGGCCGTATTTTTTTTCACGGTTACTTAGAAGTTTGATATTTTCACAGCTTCAAGGGTCTGTAGACTTGAGTATATGGTTTTAATTTCAACTCGATACCATTATGCGTTTCCGAGATAAAGGGTCTTGACAGACAGACGGACAACACAGTGATCCAATAAGGGCTCCGTTTTTTTCTATTGAGGTACGGAGCCCTAAAAAACGGTCGACTCCAAGCGCGGATAGTATTAGGCTTTTATTGACATATGTATTCGATTTTTAAGATTTTCCAAATTTTCATGACTTGTTCTGATTATGAATTTGTATTTTTTCTGTGTACAAAATAGTTAATAGTTTCGGACATACTAGGCCTTATATTGTTTTGCAGTTATTCGTAGATTTCTTTAAGTTCATGCAATTAAATAAGGTTCAAATATATATTTTTATAATCAGCTCTTTAATACACTGGGAAAAAAACTCGGTTTTTGTAATCGGTTCAATTCACGGTAAAAGAGTAATCGGTTGCGCAAACAAAGAAAAACCAACCGATTCAAAAACCGTGTCTTGGTTAAGCGAAAGGAGACGGTTATCATAACTAAGTTGTCAGTTCCAGCAACCAAACACTCGGTTGCACTTAACAGATTATTGGATTTAACCGAACAAGTCCACTTAGTTACAGGCAGAGTTGGGAGTGTGATGACTGAGTACTCGGTAAAATTAACAAAGTAAAGATTGCCAAGTTCATTTTAAAGAAACTGATTACTCTGAGAAAGGTTTTTCGCTGTGTTAAGTTAACCATCTAATAAGTTGAAAGATGTACTCGCCAAAAACCTCGCTTAAGGTAAAACAACCAGAATCGGTTGATGATAACTGAGTCCTTGCTTAGCAACCTCCTGGAGACTTATTTATGGGCAGAGATTGGAGTGTGATGACCGAGTACTCGGTAAAGTTAAAAAAGTAAAGATTGCCAAGCTCATTTTACAGAAACCGATTACCCCCATGAAGGTTTTTTACTTTGTTAAGTTAACCACGTAATAAGTTAAAAGAGGTATTTAAAAAACAAACTCGCCTAAGTAAAAACACCAAAATCGGTTGATGATAACTGTTAAGACTGCTAAGTTTTATGTTCTAAGAAAACAATGTAGATGGTGTTGTACGATTATAGATCGCGGTATCGATATTTCTTGTGCTAAATTGTTATAGTTTAATAATATTTTATTTCAACAGGAATCTTTCGCCTCTCCATAGAATACCAGTATTAGTGGGACATTTTAGGTTTTTTTTCGACAATCGGAAAAGGCTGCTAGAAGTTGACATTGTACTTTCCAATCGGTACCGACTAGGTGTGTTTTACTGCCTATGGTGCTTTGAGTATTGGTTCAACCGAGTAACCTTACTCGGATGCAAATCATTGACCGAGTTCATGTCACTTAACGGATAACGTTTTTTTAACGAGTATACAATTTTACCCCGCTTAACCTAGTGCAGTTTAACCGTGTACCACTAGTCTGTTACCCGTAACTGAGTGTGATCGGTTGCAAATCGGGAACCGATTTTACACGGTTTATGTTAACCGAATTTAGACCCCATTTTTTTCCCAGTGTACTTACAATTCGATATCCTTATTAAATTTAAAAGATTATTTTTTAAATTATCAGATTACATACATACATATACTCACGCCTGTCTCCCAGAGGGGAAGGCAGAGACTACAGATTTCCATCTGCTACGATCCTGACACACCTCTTTTGCTTCTTCTTTAGTTATACAGGCTCTTCTATTCCGGGTACTTTTCACTTTGCCCTTTTTCAGTATGTCGCTTATTTGGTCGGCATACGTCCTTCTAGGGCGGCCCGGTCGAGCTTTACCTTCCACTTGTGCAGCATAAATTTCTTTCGTCACTCTACTTTCATTCATCCTCTCTATATGCCCAAACCACCGAAGCATTCCTTTTTCTATTCTAGTCACTACATCTTCTTTCAGGCCACAACGATCCCTTATGTCGAAATTATCAGATAAATTTTTGCAATATTGTATTTTTTTTTGTGTTGGCAAATGAGATATTTTTTGAAAATTTCGAATAAATGACTCAAGCTAAATCTGATCAAGACTTTAGAGATGGACAGAGGGACGGACAAACAACGGAGTCTCACCATAATGGTTCATTTTAGCTTAAGATACGGAACTCTAAAAACTTAAAAGGTCGAATTCATCGTATCCATTACCCATCCTAATAAAACTATTTTTCGACCAGAAACAATTATACCATGTCTGAAATTACACCTTATCACGCAAAACAGAGAGTACAATTCCAAATGACAAGCGAGGCCCACCTTAATCTAGTATTGTAACTCCCTTACGCAGTGAAAATCTCGATTATTCGACCGAAAGGTGAAAATATACTACTCTCTTCACACCACGTCATTGAATAGGTTCAATTATCGTCACTATTGCAACTGAATAAGAGTTAGTGAAAGTCTGTTGTGGAGGAAAAACTGATAATAATGGAGTTTGTAGCGAAATGGTACTACAGAGAAAAATTCGTCAGGTGTTTTTTAGGGCACGTTTCCATTTGTACCATAGGTTTGGACCAACAACGATAATTCTTAGAGGTTAGGTTAGGTTATTTCGCGAGATATTTCGGCGGAATATCGGATATTCACTAAAAAAACATTGTAAAAATCCGTTTAAAACATTTAGAATAGTAGATTGTGATACAAGGGATGCGAGTCATCAATTACACTCCAAGATATTGAAGCGCACGAGCGAGGGTGCTTATTTTGAGGGTGAAATTGATCATGTACACCCGAGTGGAACGCTCAATTTTACATGATTAATGCAAGTAATAGAAATAAATGACAGAATATTATATAAAAGTAGATTGGACAAAATAGATTTTTTCCATTGCCATTTAGCTGCACGCACGAGTGACTTACCAGTTGGTAAATGTAAAAGAGCCTCATTCTATTTTCAAGTTAACTTACATCCCTTGGGCTATAAATCGAATTTACATCCTGAATTTCGCGTTAAATGGGACCTACTTTTAAATCAGTTGTGATGCAAATATGTTTTGTTATAACCATCCTGTAACTTTGAACTCTCGCGTTTCGTACAACTTACATTACGACTGGTCTGCCGCAATCTAAATTATTACCATTTTAAGAACAGTTTCCCATAAATCACGAAGTATGCAACAGCCTCGACATTTAGATCGTGATAGACCTGTTTAAATATTATAGTAACCACGAAAGTTCTAAAAATCCTTATATAATTGTTATATTCCTAAAATTTGGGTGAAAACTCAACAGAATTTATTTTTAATATTAAATCGTTACGTTTGGAATTGGCGTTTTGTCGAACTGGCTACTTTGGTCTCAAATATCTTGCGTTTGATTAGGAATTCCAAATTTGAGCTCGTGGTTTTTTGTTTGGAATTTAGTGATTCATTTATTTTCGCGTCGTTAGATTTTTCTTTGTTATCATTCTGTTTAATAATACTAGTTCCATGGCGGTACCGGCGCTGCAGAAACGGCTCAAAGGATTAATAATTATGTGTATGGAGCTGCTACTGCAAAAGAAAGCGCGGTACGTTTTTGGTTCAAAGGTTTTCTTTCTGGAAATTTTGACCTATAAAACCCGTCCCTGTGTACAGCCGGAGACCCAAGTTGATAACGAAGAATTAAAGGATCGTGGAAGCGGATCCATAGCAAACTATGTCAGAGTTAGCGGCAGACTTCGGTGTAAGTGATAAAATAATTTTAATTCACTTGAAACAAATAGAAAAAGTGAAAAATCTCGAAAAAATGGGTACCGCATGAATTGACTGAAGCACACAAACAAAGACGCGTCGACTGTTGCGCTGCATTACTCAACCAGCACAATAATGAGGGGATTTCGAATCGTATCTTTACTTGCGATAAAAAATGGATCCTGTGATCGATAACGCTCATCCCAATGGTTGAACCTAAGAGAACCGGCCAAATCCAGCCCCAGGCGAAAGTTGACTCAGAAAAAAGTACTGGTGAGTGTTTGGTAGAACAGTGCTGGTGTCATCCATTACAGCATCTTAAGATATGGCGAGACAATTACGGCAGATGTGTGATGAATGAACCATGATGGAAGAGTTAGCCATTAATCAACCAAGACTTCAGGATAACGCTAGATCACACACTGTACGAGTGACGATCACTAAATTAGAAGAGCTGTGATAGGAGTTTCTTCAATACCCACCATACTCCCCGGACCTTGCTCCAACAGATTACCACTTTTTTCGGAATTTGGATAACTTGCAAGGAAAAAAAATCAGTTCCAATGAGACAGTTTAAACCGCCTTCAAATATTTTTTTGATTCTCGGTCTACAATTTCCATAAATAGCAATGGTACATAATTTGATTGGCTAAATATATAATTTCATTTTGTTTTTATCAATTTTTATTACCTATTTTGTTATATCTTTTTGTTTTTTCCATATAATTTCATATGTAAATTGACAAAATATATAATTTCATCGTTTTTTTTTCCATATAATTTCATATGTTAGGACCTTAATACCTTCTAAAGACATTTTTTGTTGTTAATGGATTATAAATAATATACGTAAACAAAAAAGTATTAAGTATTTCGACTGACGGCTATAAGTTGCTCGAAACATATATCGGAACAAATTAATACATTTTTTTTTATTAATACATAATCCATTAACAAAAATAAAATTAGGGTGAGTTTTCATCATAACGAAATGGGTATTACCTGACTCACTTTGATTTTAACGAGAAGACCCGACGTTTCGGTCAAACTTAAAAGTGACGTTTGTCAGGCTCCACGGGTTGATACGGCGCGTGCAACAACTTCGAGAATCCTCGACAATCCTCGCGAATACGAAAGTCGGGGACTCAAGAGCGAGGAAGAAGATGATACGCCAATAACACAACGTGAAAAGATCAAGAGAGGTATGTAAAGAACAAAATCTCAAGAACACTTTATATACCCATTTCGATACGCTCAAATATAATTGTCTTTCATCAGAACCTGGCTATGATGAAGAAATTTCCGAGGAACACGAAGTGCCTAGGAAAAGGAAGAAGGGAAAGCCCCAAGTGAAGAGTGAACCTGCTACGTATGTGAAGCGAGAGCTGGTTGGCATGGTAAATAAAATATTGATATCTTCACGATATGTCTTCGAAGGCCAAGGGGGTGTCAGAGGTATAGGCCGGGACGTTCCCCTGAACATGCAAAATTTAAACAGCCGTTTCACCGACCTTGTTTACGTCCAAACGAACGTGATGACTAGTGATCTATCACCGTACTTCGGGTTTCAATGCATAAATATTCGATTACGTCACAAAATTCATGTACAATTAACAAAAGAGATAGGTAACCAGGCTCAGGAAAAACACTTTGATCCTTAAACCTACAGACGAGTGCTAGATGAGGAATACTTGGTTAATTCAAACGAATACTCATAATTGTTCCTGATTTTATCTAGTTATCACTTGGGTTTGAGGATTAAAGTGTTTGACCGTACGATATCAAATGTTAACTATTCAAAACGATTTGTCTGTTTCAATATCGAGATGAATTCCCGGGGGGGTGTCAGGGATGTTTCAGTATACACCCACGTTTTACCGTCGATTATTACGTCTCAGCTTAATGGATGATGAGCGCTATAGCCATATTTCGAGCACAAATATAGATCCGCAGTTTATTGTGCCTTGCGATTCACGAAGACCGAACTCAAATTTTCCCCTAAGGGATTTGAACCCGGTCCCCAAGGATTAATGGCCGGGACGTTTGAACCACTAAACCATAGAGGTGGTTTAATTATTTTCTAAATGCCCTGTTGGGTTATCCTGCAGACAAACATGCGAAAGACAGCACAAGAGCACAGAAGATATATGAATCAAAACGTAAACTTCAAGCAAACGCCCTGAATCGATACACACACAGACGCGCGCTTTTACATGCCGTCTCGGCTATTGTCGCGGAACGTTAACGTCGGTTGGCAGTCGCGAGCGCTGCTCCCGTGTCTTAAGGTTGCTTTTAGATTTCGCCCGATGCCAACTATAACGTGCCAATCGGGCGTAGATAATTATCTCGAGAATGCCGTTGAGTTTCCCTACTGTTTATAGGTATATCTATTGCTTATATTTTCCTGGTCCAACGCTAAGGTACCCAACAAAAAGTACCCGCAATTTCCAATTTTTTTTTGGCCGTTAGGGAGACACAAAAAGGTCTCCCGCGATGTCGGGAAAATTAACTTTTGTGATACGAGTCCTCAGTGGTCAGTAAAAGTTGATAATGCGTGCTAAAATGACGGAAAAAGTCTGTCTTACCTCGACATAAAGCAGGGGTTTCGGCAATAAAGATGCTTGAAAGTACGTTTCATTTGACACCCCACTTGAAGTTTTGGATTTTCGTCTGCTTATACAGAAAAAAAAAATGTAATTCTGCACTTATATCACAGAATACTAAGAGATGTCAGACGGATTTATATCATTTATGACTTAACGTTATGTATAAATAGATAAACTGACTGTAAAATGCGATAGATATATGACATAAATTCCTCCTCCAAGTCTTGTTTGGAACAAAAATTATTTAAAAAAGGAAAATTAACTTAAAATAAGACATGGTCTTGCTGCCCTTATTCTTGCAAGACTAATCAAATAGGTGGATAAATAGATATATATATATATATATAGATAATCATTTACACAGTACACATTACAGTACAGTTGATTATCTGTCATACATAATCAAATAGTTACAATAAAATAAAAAAACAATAGATAAAATAAAAATGTAAAAAAAACAAAATCATAATAAACAATAGATACACATTGTTATGTATTATCGCATGTACGAGTATTGTTTAAATGACATTTGCCCTGGCTCAGCAAAATGTTGCAGGTAAACCTCCAACGCTGGTATTCTGCCAACACCAGCGGAGTTATGTATATATTCATTTGTTATTTATAGAGAAAATTTGTTGTATTTATTGCGTTATTTATATGTATACCTATATAATTGTATTTATTACTGTATTTTTATTTATCTAAGTGTTTTATTTTATTAAATTTAAGTACGACCCTTACTTTAATTTTTTTATTGTATTTCCCCGTAATATACCTATTTAATTCTATTGTTTTATATTACATTAGAATGATGAATGAAACTTTTAATAAGTGTGTATGATGATTATTGATGATTGATATGTGTACCCATATTACAAAATTAAATATTTGATTTAAGAGTGAAAAACTGTTTCTGCTTTTAGACGTAACGCGGTTATCGATTAAAACCTAGAATTAATTGGGTGTCCAGGGATCAAAATCTACGGAAGTCGGTTATGACTCATACCGCAACTGCTTTTACCACTATTCCAGTGCGGCATCTCATGACGTCATACGACAAGTCGCTTGGCGGCATTCCTAAAGGTGGTGGCAAGCTATGGCCTAAGCCTACCATTATCGTGCTTGGAATAAAACCATCCAGCGGGTCTAGAATCACAACCGTTCGAGGCTCGTTCGCCTCGTCTCCGTCAAACGACGAAAGAGACAGATGTATACAAGTAAGAGAGACAAATAACAGGTATCCTGCTCACTCGCGTAAGTTTGTTCCTTTTGTCGTTTGTCGAAGACGAGTCGATTGAGCCCCGAACGGCTTTACTTCTAGAGCAGCTGTATAGTAACCTTTCTAGAGCACATAATATGTCCGACGTGACCATTATAGCAGCACGCTATTTAGCTCTGCAAACATTTTCGCCACAATTCGCTGCATAATAGACCATGTTGACGATGTATTAAGTATGAAGTTTGTGATTCACGGGTGTACATGCAGGCGGTGCATTAGCAATGACGCAAGCATCACGAGAGAATTACTGTTCTGGACATAGCACGTGTGTAGCTAAAACGATCCGAGTATAAATTACACACTGAAAATTTTGAAAAACATCTGTGTTTCTTAAATGGCGTGACGATCAAAATGTAAGAAAGGCCGCGGCGTAAATCACAAAACTACAAATCTTTACTTCTTGGAAATTTTTGACGAGAGAAAACTTTCTTGTCGCTTGTTATCGGCCGTGTCTCCTCGCTTGCACCAAAATGGTCACTGATCAGTTGATCACACATATACTACATGGTCAATAAACCTTCACAAAAAGCGCCCAACAAATAGAATAGGTGCATAAAAATAATCCAATGGTTTTTAAGTTATAATCGCACATTTGGACTGTTAGACCAGTGCAGTAGTGATTAATTACATTTAACGTAAAATAACATTTTAAAAAGAGCTAGATTTAGCAAAATCGCGCTGTAGACAAAAAAAAAAGCTTCAGATTCAGACAGACGTTGCATTATACAACGTGAAATTTAAGTCATTTTGTTAACGAAAACTGGTGATAGTACTCGTCCATATGAACAACTTTTACTATGAATCCAACCCTGAAATCGTGAAAAAAAAAACCTGCTGTTTCATACATTTGGGTATAGTAGGTATTTAACTTTTCTATGGAACAGCAGATATTTTTTTCACGATTTCAGGGTTGGCTCCATAGTAAAAGTTGTTCATATGGACGAGTACTATCACCAGTTTTCGTTAACAAAATGACTTAAATTTCACGTTGTATATAAAGAATATTTCTCTGTCATTAGATTACACACATAATTACAAGTCGCTTCCAATAAACAAGTCGGCCAACATAATTACCCGTGAATTAATTATCCGTTTAACACATTCGGCGACATATTTAGTGTAATTTAAGCTGCTAACAGTTTAAGCACTTTACATGTCGAAACAAGCCGCTAAAAGATATTCGTGTGGTTGAAACATAATTGTTCTTGTAAGGCTTGAAACATTTAGTGTTCTACATTATGAGATTTAGCTGGATAAGACGAAAGCTAGACATTATTTAGCTGATAAGTTTATTAATTGCTGCTATAGTACATTATTGTCGGGAATACGAAGTAGGAAACTGTTAGTCGAGTAAAATTCAAGTATAAAATGTATATAATAACATTATAAAATGTGCTTTTCTTTTTGAATAAATAGTATAAAATAAATGGGTCTTATATTATTTCGCGACTATTGTTTAAGGTGTTTTTAGTCATAATTGAAATATTAATTATATTATTGGTAGGTGGTGGAGCTGATGCCGGGCTCGACTGCGGAGGTACCACCATCTTACTCGCAAATCCTTTCGAAGTTATTCGGGGGAGAGTAAGAGGACAGCTCTCAGGCAAAAAAACCAGGCGGCCCACCATTGCCTGGGACCGATGGATATCCATCCCCAATTACCGGAGCTTATATAAAACAGACTGGTGACGGGCAGCGGCGTCACTGGTGCAAGGGTTTCGGCACCGCGCTCACCAACCCGCCTGCCCGGCGTGTATTGGCATTTCTTCCAGGGGGACCGCCAAGAGTGGCGTAATCCTGGAAAGGCCTATGTCCAGCAGTGGACGGAACAGGCTGATGGATGGATGGATATTATTAATTCGTTTCTCAATTTGTGAACATTAATTTACAACGTAATGCATAAAATAACACATCTTGGTCGGTGAATGCCATATATCACATTTATTTAATACTTTTTATGTAAGAATAAGAAAAACAATCATAAGATGTGCGTTTTAAAACGTTGCCGAAAATGTTTTGCATTTGGACTAGTCCGGCAATGTGACTTGTGATCCAAAATAAGGTTTTTAAGTCTCGAAAAATTGGAACCATCACATCAAAGCTTTGTTGTTTGTTGGTCTGTTTGTGTATAACTCTATAACGGCTGAGCTGATCTACATACAGTTGTATACAGATTGCAGATTTAGTCGCTAAAGGGCCGAAAACTTGATATAGTAGTTTCTTCTAATCAACCCTGTAATCACGAAAATAAAGTCAGCCGTTACGTGAAAAAGGTGTCTACATACTTATGTATGGAGTTCGACTGATAAAATGGGTTTTTACGATCGAGAAGGCTAATTCGACGGATACTGAGACTAAGCCTATAGGCGATTTCTTTATCGCGACTGTTTTATATCCAGCAAAATAAGTTATTCTCCAGTGACGTCACCATATAAAATTGAATGTGAATACAGTGTGTTTTCAAGTAGATCACATTGAAGAAACGTGTAAACGACAATAATTACAAAGCTTACAAAGAAACTTTAAAGGCAAATTAAGAGGTAACTATCAAACTTTGTTACGGGAGTCTTTAGCTAATTCTTCAGTTCGTCGATCCGATCTTCATTGTGAAACTGTAAAAACAACTAAGCGAACTGTGTTTCAGTGTCAAAGTTTGATTGATGTTGGACGACGGGAATGCGGTCGCATCAAGGAAAACATTAGTAGTTCTTCAAAAAACACTTGTGTAAAAAAATTCATAATTTCACATATTTTACTCATATTTTTCAAGACTTTGACACCTCGCTATGTACTCTCATGGTCGATGTTTTCGTGTTGATATTTATATTGACTGCCGCGCGGCCATACCAAAAATGTACGGCGAATTTGTGGTGCGTTTTAAAAAAATCGTATTGAAATCGCGATGCATTTTTTTATGTGAGGTTTGGGATTGATTCACACTAATATTATAAATGCCAAAGTTTGTGTGTGTGTGTGTGTGTATGTGTGTTACTCTTTCACGCTGAAACGGCTGAACGTATTCGGATGAAATTTAGAATAGATGTAGCTTATACCCTAACTTAACACATAGGCTACTTTTTATCCCGGAAAAAGCATGTCGTTAAATCGAAGAACACGCGGGCAGAGCCGCGGGCAAAAGCTAGTTTGAGATAAAATTCTACAGTTAAGTTGTTAAAATGACTAAAACGCCAACACGTTGTGCTAACTTGTCGAATATCGTTTAAATCCAAGCAAGAATGTCGAATTTACTACGTAAATACCATTTTCTCAGGACAATGATCTCCTGCCTTCAGTCAGATTACAACAGAAAATCATGAAGGAAAAAACTGATTATATTTTGTTAGTAAAAACGAAATGCACTCGTAAACTGAGTCCAATTTGCCAAATGAATCCGTCAGAAACAATGACGTAGAGGAAAAAACGGGAACAAATGTTCGCCGTTTTATTTTAATACGTGGAGAAGTGAATTTTACATAAGTCCTACAGTTTTATGGCTCACTAAATTTTCAAGTATTTTCCTGTATTTTTTTTGTGCTTATTTATTATTTGGTTGGGGAATTGTGGTAAACTAGGCATACAGAATTCCTAAACAGGCTTCAGCTTTTTTTTTAAAGTATGTTGTCACGACATATACGAGTATGTATGTCAGAAGTGTTTCGACAATACTTGTAACGCCCTCTTTTCAAAAACGATTTTCACGTTTCAACGTGAGCCTTATTGCCGTACATCGGACACAAACAGTGTTGCCTACCATATAAAAAGTGAAATCCGTTAAGAGTCTTGAACGTAATTTTTCTTGACGTTACCTAGTTATAGGAAGTTATAGTATAGTTATACCTAAGCTTCAATAAATTATACACAAATTCTTGAACGGTTACAAGCTTCTAGAGATCGAGTTTTTTTGTAGTGTTGAAGTTATTCCAGTAGTTTCAAGTGCCAAAACGAAGTTACTTCGAAATTTTCTTAAATGCACCATCCATCAGCCTATTTCAGCCACTGCTGGACATAGGCCTTTCCAGGATTTCGCCACTCTTGGTGGTCCTCCAGAAAAAATGCCCATACTCACACACGCTGGGCAGGTGGGTTGGTGAGCGCGGTGCCGAAACCCTTGCACCAGTGACGCCGCTGCCCATCACCAGTCTGTTTTATATAAGGTCCGGCAATCCATCGGTCCCAGGCAATGGTGGGCCGCCTGGTTTTGCCTGAGAGCTGTTCTCTTACTCTCCCCCGAATAACTTCGAAAGGATTTGCGAGTAAGATAGTGGTACCTCCACAGTCGAGCCCGGCATCAGCTCTACCGCCTGACCTTAAATGCACATCCTGTATTTCTAAACCGTATTCTTTCTGTATTCAAATTATTTTTGCGGCTCTGCAAAAAGTAAGCTGAGTTGTGTGTACAACTGCTATTCGTTAAACACGAAGGCAGGTATTGTCTCGGCAGAAAGGCATAAAGTTCGTGCCCTACCTTATCCCAGACACAAAGTAACGGAACGAAGGCATAAAGTTGTGGATTTTATTTGTATTTATCAGTTTCATAAGTCGTAAGGAAGGGATCATTGGGGAAGGGTGGCGGGAAGGAATAATGAATGAAACGTTGGAACAAGGCTGGAGGTACACAGAGTGATGTACTCGGTATGTGACCGGATCTTCCTGGAAATTTGGTAAGTGATCAGATCCAATGTTCAGGCCCGTAAGCCTGGATTCGTATTCGGGGGGCTATGAAGCTTTCAGAAATGCCTGTAAAACGTTGAATACGTGTCGCGTTTATACGGTTTCTTTATCGAGTTACATGTGGTTGAAATTCCACACCTGTCTCCCAGAGGGGTAGGCAGAAACTACATACAGACTTCCATCTGCTACGTCACACCTCTTTTGCTTCTAAGTGGGTTGCTTGCACATGTCGACGTGTTAATTTTAAAATAACCAATTGAAATGAACTGATTTTTTCAAGTCCAAAGATTTCGGGTGGAATAGGACAACCATTTCCTCCTCCCCCATCTACAGGACTGCTAAAGCCTAATGACCGTATTTGATAAATTCAAGGAATATTTATGTGTCTCCCTGTGAACTATGCGTCACGATACGGCGGGGCGGCAAAACTCGAAAGTTTCTTACTATTGCCAAAAGGGTTCTTGAAAAATAAGGGCACGCTATTCGCCCTGACTCCCATACTAGCGCAGTTTGCTGATAATATTCTTATTTATAGGTACTTGCTTATTATTTTTTCTTTTTCAACATATCCCATACAATACCCATGACTTGAACCTAAAACATTTATCAAAATCAAATACATACAAAAGTTACAAGCGTATAAAAGTCCTGGATTTTACACATATTTTGATGAATGTTTATGTACCGTAATGTCCTAGAAGCGATACGACAAATCAAATGATTTTAAGTTCACAGCATAGAATATTTTATACTATTCAATGTTTCATTTCGATTTTTGGGATATTTCTTCTGAAATCATAGGAAGAACCAAAACCATTCTCGAGTTTTTTCAAAACATAAATGTGGTCTCGCGTTAGCTTGCCTCTCACACCGTGTTCGGTTAGTTCCGTACGAGCTCGGGAAATGAACGTTCGGGCCAACCAATAACAGTCAGTTAGTGCTCTATAATCCGAAGTTGAATGTAGAATGAAATAGCAAGCATAGCGACCCCGTGCGCGACTGACTTCAAGCCACCGACTACAGGCCCCTTAAAGGTAGCTTACCTAGTCTCTAGTGAGAATTTTACTGGATAAATAAGTCACCTTTAAAAAAAAATCGATTTAAAAGCAAGTGCGTGGGTTTCAGCAAGGTATTTTCCATTTAAAAAGTCAAAGCGTGAGTGCGGACTGAACTTTAATACTAAAAATGCTTAGCGTTAATAGAAACTCCAAACTAAAGCTCTAGCTATAATACATAAATATATCGTCATAACATGAATGAGGGGGTGTCAGAGGTTCTCCCAGGTGTGAAGCACGCAGACCGAACACAAATTATTGTGCACCGCGGGAATTGAACCCATTACCTCTGGATTAGCAGGCAAGCGCTCTACGACTAGGTCACAGAGGTGGTTTACTATTATAATTACTTTAGTAATCTACTATTAATAACTATAAGATATATATTATTAATAAGATGTAAATCTAATAAAAAAATATTTGTAATGTTTAAGAAAATCTGCAAAAACAGCCAATTTTGAAGTGATGGATGAGCCATGACGTCATATTTGACGTCATTGGTGTATTCAAAAGGAAAATAAAAGAGCACTATCTCCGTTAACCTATCCTCCTGGTATACATATTATGTATATAATATATGTATATATATATATATATATATATGTATGATTATATATTTATTGATAGGATACTATTTATTAATACTGTGTAGGTATATGTATGTACATTTTATGTAGTTTATTGTATGTATTTTTTACTTGTTTGTATATTTTAGGTACTATCTTAATCTTGTTTTTGTGGAAGTATTATTATGTGCACATTATGAATACCTTACTTATATCTTATATATCTCATCCACCCTTGGTCTGCTGGAAGAAATCTCATTATTGAGATAAGCGCGCCATTGTACATAGCTTTTCAAGTGTATATTTTATTAATATGTTTTCTGTGTACATTAAGAATAAATATATAAATATATATTTTTATTGATATATTGTTATGTAAAGATACGATTTTATTTGCGGCTAGATATCGTAGAACCAATTTATTTATGTCAAGAATCATCTAATTCGTTCTGAAATCTGATTTGGCTGGTTCGTTTCAGCTATCTGAAGATTTTGGCGTTTATTGTATTTTTTTAGTGTATCGTCAGAAAACGGAAACCGTGAAAGCCAGTCAACGGCATAACTTAGAAGAGCTTAGCAATTTGAGCTGAAAATGAGCAGATGAAAAATTAATTTGAAATCCAATTTGAATAGTATATTATGCAATTAGTGAATAAAGGACGGATTTAAAGCGAGGGCCATAGATCAAATGTTAGAATCCTGAGCGACGCGAGTGATTCATGGCCCTCAATATAAATCCGTACTTTATTGAAGAGTTGCATACTATACTTTATACCATGACTACAAGCAAAATAAATAATTTAAGCGAATCGACAATTCATTAAAATAAATTAGGAAAACAGACTCTGAAAATGTGCCCGAAGCTTGATTTTGATTTTTCCATTTGCAAAACTCATCGTAGGCTTTGATGTGAACGAGCCGTGATTTGTTGGGTAGCAAGTTTTCTACTATATCGGCTGCCCTCTCTTTCATAAACTCAGGTGTTAACACTGAAGGAATCTTCGTAAGTAGACTGTAGGCTAACAAGCATAATTATAGTCCACTAACAAGGTAACAAGCCTACAGTCCACTTACGAAGATTCCTTCAAACACATCTTCTTCATCACTTGAATGCATATTCAATCGATTTATTATAAAGTAACTTTGTGTTCGTACAACTTACAGTACCTATTGAAAATGGTGCAAATTTACCAATATATATTTTTTTCTATACATAATGGCAGCAAAGAACACAAAACTGTTTTTATTCTAATGCTAAACTCCTTGTAGCAAATATCGACCAATCAAATCTCCAGGAGTTATTTGCACAAAGAGTTTGTATGTCAAGTATTCTTTGCGCAAGGAGTATGTATCGAGTATTTTTTGCGCAAAGAGGTTGTATTGTATAAGCATTGAGATGGAGTTCAAATATATTGGTGTGTTCTAAATTCAAACACCAAAATAGTGATTAAAAGGCCTTTTTATTCACCGTTTTCAGTGAATAAAATGAGCTTTTTAGAGTGGGAATGGTATAAAATTCCTTTCGCTGTTTATCATTTTCTTTTTAAACGGATTTACATATTTATTGACGACAACGGTACTTTTTAAACTGAACAGACCAGACGTTTTTTTGGCTTTAAGTTTTCGTCACCCGGTGAGCCTCCAACCTAATCGGACATCCGAATTAATGAAGTCTCATAATACGAGCAAATGACGTAATTCAAAACGAAACTCGCCAGTGGCGTACAACGGAACGTCGCTCGCAAGAAAAGAAAAATACGCCGCCATTTTTATTTTTTGAAACGACGCGTACTTTTGAATTCGGAACGAGGGTCTGTGTTAATGTTGAGATGAAATCGTTTTAAATTACCGGGTGAAACATGTAAAAGGTAAGAGCAGAAAGATTTCCTTTATTATTTCGGTGTGAAGGTGGTGATTATAGAGATGAAATAAACAGAAATTTAGTAGCCAGGATTTCGGAAGTTTTGAAGCGGTGATTCGCTTGAAATAGTCTTTTAATTTATTTTTTATTATTTTATTCTTTACTAGCCTTTTCCCGCGACTACGCCCGCGTTTATTAAGTCTTTACCCCGTTTTCGGCTTGGGCGTTATTTTCTGAATACCCCTTACAGCCTATTTGTTGACCAGGGTCACTTCGATGATAATAAAAAACCGCATCCAATTCCATTGCGTGGTTCTCAAGTAAAAAGCTAATCCTTGCCCCGTTTTGGGCTCTGGCGTTATTTTATGAGCAGCCTATGTGTTGACCAGGATCACTCCATCCATCCATCCATCAGCCCGTGTTCGTCCACTGCTGGACATAGGCCTTTTCCAAATTTCGCCACTCATGTCGGTCCTCCGTCCTCCTCATCCAGCCGCCCCCCGCAACGTCCTTCAGGTCGTCGGTCCAGCGGACACGAGGTCGGCCTACACTACGCTTTGCTGTACGTGGTCTCCATTCTAGAGCCTTTCGGCCCCAACGGCCATCATGTCGGCGACAAATATGGCCTGCCATATTAGGATCACTACGACGATAATATAAAAGACGCATCCAAATCCGTTGAGCGGGTGCCGAGTTATAACGGAACGTTCATACATACATGCAGACAGACAGACAAAAAATCTAAAATTTATCGTTTTCACTCCATTACAAATACTAATATTTAACCTATTTCATTTAAAATTTCTCAAAAATATTCAGTGTATAGAGACAACTGTTTTACTACTTTATTATTAGTATAGATTAGCGAGAGTCGTTATATATGACTTTCGTTTATATAGCCAATTCATACTTGAGACTCGGTCAGGACCAAGGTTCAATGACCCTGTTTGCGAAATGCGAAAAATAAAATTTATTACATCAATTATTTTCCGTATTTCGCAAACAATGTCATTGAACGTTGGTCCTGAACACTTACCGGGTCTCCAGTGTGAATTTGACTACATAAACGAAAGTCAACTTGTGTATAATTTTCATAATTTTGTGGAACGAATCTAGTCGAGATTGTCTTGTAATGGAAAGGCTACGAATCTACGGTGCATCTATATTCGCGCTACGCCGTATCTGGCGCCATGTGCTACGAATTGCTACGCTGGCTACACAAACGAGCAATCCGCTACGAATAATGAAATCATTGTGCACGGGATTATACATTTAACTTAATCGCTTTAAAAGCCCTTTTTGAATGTATTCTCTGTCTCAATTTGAATTGCCATCAGTGTTAAATAACCGGTCAAGTGCGAATAGGACTCGCGCCCTCAGGGTTCTTTACCGTTATATCAGATTAGTTAGTTGACATGGATAATTTAAATAAAAAATGAAAACTTATCATTTCGTACAAAGTGGCAAAAAAGAAACTGCAAAATTAGGTTAGTCAAGTTTTTTCCCGCGCAAAAGTTATGTATAAAAAAACTAGATAAGAAACCGGCCAAGTGCGAGCCGGAGTCGCGCACGAAGGGTTCCGTACCATTATTTGAATTTTATTAATTATTTTTAAAGTGAATAATATAACTCAATATTCTGTGAATATTTCAAGCGTCTACCTGTTGCCGTTATCAACATTTGTTGTATGGGAGCCCCCCTTAATATTTATTTTATTATGATTATTTAGTATTTCTTGTTATAGCGACAACAAAAATACATCGTCTGTGAAAATTTAGTGATAGTTAGATCACGGTTCATAAGATACAGCCTGGTGACAGACGGACAGCGGAGTCTTAGGGTACGGAACCCTAAAAATTGACTTGCGATTGTCGGCGCTTGGTAAAAGGAAACTAGGTTTTATAGCTTTAGTATTTAATATTAATTTCAACCTGTTCCTGAGAAAAGGGCCTTGAATTGATACACATAAAGACAGAGAGAGGAAAACAAAGTGATCCTATACTGCCGTCAAAATCATTAGTGCAGTTATAGGTGTACCAGAATCTCATGGCAAAAATATATCGAATCATAGAGAATTTTCACACGAATTTTTGCCATCAGATTCTGGTACACCTATAGCCGAAAATTGTTTTTCAAGAAAAACGATTTTAAATTTATAACACTATTTATTATACTTATAATTTCAACGGCAGAATAAGGGTTCCATTTTTCCATGACGACGTGCGGAACCCCAATAACCGATGACAGTATGTGAAGTGTCGACATTTTGTTACACAATAATGAATAAAGCACTCATGAAAAATCATTGAGAATTATTTTATTTTAAACAAGCGTTGTTGCAATTGGCATTGGTCATGTTATTTTGAACGCGTCGGTAATGGTTTCGTTATTTCGAACGCAACGGTATTGGTTATTTTGATTGCTGATTGGTGGAAACGGGAATTGTTGTGACAATGGCAGTGATTGATTGGTTCATTCCGATTCCGAATTGACATTAAAGTTATATTTCATTATTCGAAATGTACTCAAAGTTCTTCTTTTTTTCACTCTCCAAGTTCGAAATTTTTTCAGTAATTCTATCGTACTTTTCAGACAAAAGGTTTTGTGACTCTTTAATTTCGCTGTTCGATTTCTTTATGTCTTCTAAAAATGACATTAGAGTCATAAACCTACTCTCTAGTTGACTAAATTTTAGGTCTTGTTCGGTTTTCCAGGAGCTGAAGACTCTATTAAATTCACTCGATATAAATGAACGAAGTTGTTCATTTAAACAACTTCGTTCGTTTAAATCTCCTTCCTGCTCTTTTTCTTTCATAGTTTTGACTTCAGCATCTGGATTTTGGGCGCACATAGACTTCAGCATATTTTGATCAATTTTGATCAGAAAAAAAGAAGAACTTTGAGTACATACAGTTACTTGAGGAAAGAGTCGAAAACATGGAGAGGCAGCAGAGATCTACAAGTATCGAAATAAGAAATTTACCCAAAAAGCAGTCTGAGAATAAAGATGATCTGGTGAAAACAATAAAAAAGGTGGGTGAAATAATGAAAATTGAAGTCAGATCATCGGATATTAAAGATGTGTTTCGGTATAACACAAAAGCTGAAATTAATCCCATTATAGTCGAGTTTAATAGCGCGATCATTAAAGAAAAGTTATTGAGAGCGAGTAAGACCGTTAATAGAGAGGAAAAGAAACTTACAACTACCCAACTGCAAATAGAGGGCGACACCAAACCGATCTTCATTTCAGATAACTTAACAACCAAAACCAAGAGACTGTTTTTTCTGGCCAGGGACTTTGTTAAGTCAAATGATTACAAATACTGTTGGACATCGCGTGGAAGAATTTACATTAGAAAAACTGAAGGATCACCACAAATTAGAATTGATACTGAAGGTGATATCGGAAAGCTTCAGAAAAAACAGTGATTTAATCATATTGTTGATATTTTATTTAGAATTTAGTTTTTATGTTTTACCCTATTCCATACCTTTTAATAAACCATATTGCTCGTATACTGTACTCACACACACATTTGAACACACAACCTCGCAAACATTATTTATCAATACTCGGCAGTCTTTATATAACTCCCTCGCATACACACTAACGCCTGAAAAATTACTTATTCAAATTGTTACCAATACTCTACCAATAATGAAACGACATACAAAACCAAAATTTTCTAACAGCCAAGAACTACATCAAATAAATGATACTATCGTTAGTATCAAATACAGTGAGTTAAACCATGAAACTTCAAACAATCATTCTCGAAGAAATTAACATAGAAATTACAGAAGACTTGGACAGAGATATAGATACCGAGTGTATTAATTTAGATGAGCCACACCTGTGCCCCAAGGTTCTTGACTATGGTAGGAACTCAAAATTTTCATTGTGTGTGCTTACAGTTAATATTAGAAGTGTGAACTGCAACTTGGATGCGTTTCTGGTTTTTGTTACTAGTCTAAACATAACAGTGGACATAATTGTCTTGACTGAAACTAGGACGGACGAAGATTCTAATATTCCTACCATAGTTAATTACAACAAGTATTACACAAAACGCTCTTTAAACCAAAATGATGGCGTTATTGCCTACACCAGAGAGGGCCTTACGGTCACATCTGTTTCTGAACCACAAGATACAACGGACGGTAACTTTTTGGTGCTTGAACTCGCCAATGATTTTGCAGTCGTCTGTTCCTACAGACCACCAGCGTCGAATTTGAATACGGAAAATTACATTGACTCAATTGACTTAGTACTAAGGGGCTGTTGCTGTAAAAATCTTATCTTTACTGGTGATATTAACTTTGATACTTTGCCAAATAATCCCACCAGCGATGCTTCTAGATACCTAAATCTAATAGCATCACACGGCCTTCGTCAGTGTATAGACCGTCCCACGAGACATAAAACGTGTCTAGATCACTTTATGGTTCGATCCAATTGTAAAATAAAAACTATTGTGTTTGACAAATTTACTGATCATAGTCCAATTCTATTATACCTCGACAAAACTAACGTTGATAAAAAAACAATTGCCTATGAAAAAGTCTCGATAGATCACAATGGTATTGAACAATCTCTTGATGAAATAAATTGGAATGAGTATTATGCAATCACAAATGCCAATACTGCCGCAAATATGCTCGTCTCTAGCTTACAAAAAGTTATTGAAAACAACACAACGATTATTAAGTTACCTAGACGACATACACCTTTAAAGCCTTGGATCACTACTGGAGTGGTCAAATCTATTAATAAAAGAAATAAAATGTATAAAAAATTGATTAAAGGGCATAATTTTAACAATGAACAGTTGAAACTACAGTATAATACATATAGGAATAGATTAAACAACCTTATCAAAACACTTAAAAAACAATATTATACGAATCAACTCCAAAAATCTTCGGGAAACATGAAACAGACTTGGAAAATAATCAAAGAACTTTGCAACCTACAAAATGTAAAAAAGTCGACACCAGAGTTACTTACAACCAAAGAAACACCAAAAGATTCGCTAAACAATGTCAATAACTTTTTTACCTCCATAGGAGCTGATCTAGCCAATAATACATTGAACAAGTTAAATACTACGGATTCTGTACTGGCAGGAAATGCACTTGATCAAGGTCCGAGCAACTCAATGATGATGTTTCCTGCTAATCATATTGAGGTAGAAGCGATCATAACTGGCCTTAAACTAAGAACCGCACCAGGCTGGGATAAAATATCTACATCTTTTCTCAAAACGTATTGCCGCAAACTATCTGAACCTATTGCACACCTCTGTAACTTAAGCTTTAAAACAGGCTGCTTTCCATCAATATTCAAACAGGCCATTGTAGCTCCCATCTACAAAAGTGGTGATAAGAACTTAGCTTCTAACTACCGACCTATTTCTCTCTTGTCAACTATTTCAAAAATTATTGAAAAATTAGTAAATAAAAGACTTACCAAATATTTGGAAACTAATAACTACTTATCTGAAAACCAATATGGATTCAGAACCGGAAGGTCAACAGAAGATGCTGTTCTTAAATTAACATCATTAATAACGAAATACCTAGATAAAGGCAATAAGTGTTTGGGAGTCTTTCTCGATCTGCAAAAAGCTTTTGACACGGTTTCGATCCCTATCCTGTTGTCTAGATTGGAGAATGTAGGTGTCAGAGGAACCTCCTTACAGTGGTTTAGAGATTACCTTACAAACAGGGAGCAACGTGTTAGAGTTTGCAATCAGCTCAGTGATAGTGCTACTTGCACTTATGGTGTCCCCCAAGGAAGCACTCTGGGACCAACACTGTTCCTTTTATACATCAACAACCTATGTCAACTATCTGGTGCTGGTTCAAATCTTATCATGTTTGCCGACGATACGGTCATACTCTACCATGGAGCTAGTTGGGACGAGGTACAGAGTATTACTGAACGAGGCCTTTCTAAAGTAACTAACTGGTTAGAGAAAAACCTTCTGTCACTAAACACGACCAAGACAAAATACATGTGCTTCAGTAAAACTATTGTGTGCCTCCCTAAAGAAGATTTCAAAATAAGGATTCATACTTATCCTTGCAATACTAATCCTACCGATCTACAAACATGTAACTGTCCACATCTGGATAAAGTTAGCACTTTAAAATATCTTGGAGTAATTATCGACAATAGGCTTAACTGGCACTCTCACATCTCAAGTACTGCCAAACGGCTAAGAAAGTTAATTTTTGTTTTTAAAAACCTACGTACTGTAACCGAAAAGAAGAACCTTGTGCATGTGTATAATGCTCTGGGTCACTGCGTGATTAATTATTGTATAACTGCATGGGGTGGAGCTTCAAAATCCCATCTGATTGAGATGGAACGTGCCCAACGCGCTGTACTTAAGGTCATGTTGTACCTACCATGGAGACATCCTACAATATCAGTATATGAACAATCTGAAGTTCTCAGTGTGCGTAAGTCTTATATATATCAATGCCTTAGAAGGTATCATCGATATACAGTTCCACACCTTACTGAAGCAAGGCAACGCACAGATCGCTGTCCTTTACCTGCGGTCAAAAGCGTGTTTGCACGTGCTCACTACGATTTTCAGGCTCCAAATTTGTACAATGCTATAAATTGTACAGTAAGATTAAAAAAACTAAGTAATTATCAGGTGCGTCATAGGGTTTTCCAATGGCTAAGCGACTTAACTTATGAGCAGACTGAAAAACTGTTGTAGATTACTAATTGGCTTGTTAAACCAACTATTCAGACACAAATAGCCTTCACACACACGCACGATCTTTCACTCTCACATACACTCAACCGATCTCATAATATCACTCGCAACACACTCAATACCCACTCACACCTCTCACATACAGTATAAGTACAACCTCTTTTAACTTTGTTTAGACTAATAATATTATAAGTTATATTCTAACATTTACAAACACTACTACCAATGAATGTAACTAAACGTAAACAAACCTTATCTACTTTAAATGTTGTAAATTTTAGCTTTGCTCTTTTATTTATCTTTTTAATTTAAAATAACAAAAGATAATTTCACAGTTATTATTACAATTAATAATTGTGTACTACTGGTCTTAAATCATGTATAGCTATAATACTAACCCTTAGTTAAAAAAAAAAAAAAAAAACTTTTGTACCTTTTGGCTAGATAATATATTTAAAAACTGAAATTATGGGAATGTACTGACTCCTAGCTTACAGTTTATACTTTTATAGGAGTTGGATACTCATTGTTTTATGTAAATGTATTATGGTCAATAAATATATTTTATGTTATGTTTATGTTTTATATTATTATTAGAACGCTGGCCTCTCAATCTTTGAGATCCAGGTTTGATCCCCGGCCGGGCATGCACCAATGAGTTTTTCCGAATTTATGTGCAGAGTATTTAATACTTACCACTTGCTGAACGGTGAAGGAAAACATCGTGAGTAAACCTGCAAGGCCTAAAAAGCGTGTATTTGTGCCCGAAGAATGGCGATAGGGCGTTAGGACGTAATAATCGTCGGCGAAACGCGGGTGTGTCGAGTGTGGACTGTGACTTGCATTTCACAGTTTACACACCCAGAACACCTTTGGCACCCCCTCGGGGATTTATGTCGTGACGATATATTTATATATATTTTTAATCTATAAAATATAATTTAAATAAAAATATCTATTAGAACGACACGTAGTCACGAAGAAACGAAAACCTGTCATATCAGAAATTTTGTCACACTCATGCATCCTTTCACTGAAGATTTGAACGTGTTGATAGAGATTGAACCTTACCGTTGTACTGCTGCGGCTATACAGCCGCAACACTAAAGATCTAAGATCTTTTTTTAGCTCGAATGTTACTTAGGAACATCTTAAGGCACTAGGTTTTGAGGTTGATGAAGTTGTTTAAACATTTGGTGTGTTTACCTCAGTTACAAAATCTAGATATTCTTAAGACTCATCTTATAAAATCATGTTCGAGTTCTGTATGTATATGACTCCTACCCGTCAAACGAGTAGAAAAAGTGTGTCTCTTTACAATAAGAATTTTTCATCGAGTGAATGTATCAATCGCGTTTCTGTTAAGCCAGAAGTCTGGAAAAAGGTCCCAAAAATGTTCTTGAAAGTGGTTACAGGACACCAAAAAGTGCCAATATAAAAGCGCCTTAAACAAGAAATGCGCATAATTCATACAATTCAATCACATAATATACCCGTTGCGAATTACTTCTGAAAGCGAACGAAATAAGCTGGTAAATAAATCAAAAGCTAGCGTGCCTAATTAGTTTATTAAAGTACCCCCTTATCGATATTGTACATTGAATGTTATTATTTGTTTTCACGTTCACTTGAATTGATTAAATTAGATGAGGTTTGTCGCACTGTAGTAGTAACAAAAGGTACATTGTGTGCCAAGAGAACAGCAGTGGCGTGCATAGAACTTTCTGCTAGAAAAGCAATGTGAACTTTGAGAAGGTCAAATTTGACGATAAAAACAACATAAATAAAATTAAAAACAAATTCGAAAAAAAAATATTTCTAATGAAATCATGGTACTCTAGAGTGGGCAGTGCAAATGATACAAATAATGATTTTTCAAAGTGACATTAATTATTTATTGTCAATCTCGACCTTCTCATTGCATTTCCAGCAAAAAGTCCTATGCACGCCACTGGAGAACAGTGACCAATTATTACAGGCGGGCCACCAAATTAAACATTACATTTGGGCGATGGACAGAGGAGATGAATGAAAGTAGAGTGACGAAAGACATTTATGGTGCACAAGTGGAGGATAAAGCTCGACTGGGCCGCCCTAGAAGGACGTATGCCGACCAAATAGGCGACATACTGAACAAGGGCAAAGTGAAAAGTACCTTGAGTACAAGAGCATGTATGACTAGTTCGGTGGACGTGGAAAACGTTTGTCAGGATCGTAGAGGATGGAAATCTGTGGACTCTGCTTACCCCTCTGGGAGACAGGCGTAAGTGTACGTATGCATGTATTAAAAATAACATATCGTAATCGGTAATTCCTAGTTGACCGTTATGACCAAAGACTTCCTATGTGTAGACATGGTGTACCGTACTGAGTTGCGCCACAAATCCAATGCGAGAGCGAGACAACAGGTCTACAGCAAGTGGCTGAGAGCGAGACGAAAGTTCCGCTGCGTGAGCATAATTTTGATACCGAACAGAGGGTATGTCTGGTATTTTTTATACATTGAAGTCTTTGGTTATAGTTATAACAGAGAATGTTACGTAAGGCATGTCAAATATTACATTATAATAAACTAACAATATCTTATAGGTAAAATAAATAAGTTATGTAAAAAAAAAGTTTTCTCAATAAAATATAAATTGTCAATGATTATGAATATGATATACGTATAAGTGAGAATGAACATTTAATAAATTGCTAGGTCATGTTTATTAATAGAAAACAAAGGATTTAATTCGAGAAAATATTTTAATTTAATAAAAATAAATATTTATAACAATTTATCATTACGACATATGTCCCTGAGAGGATGTCAGAGGTGTTCCCGAGAGCTGAACTGCCAAAAGAAACGTCAACATTGATTAGTAACACCCTTCTTTCACCGACAACTTTTACGTTCCGTAACGGACTTAGTCCAACCCCCTGATTCGGTATCGTAAATTCAGTTGCCAACCGGGTGCCTACCATCGAAAACATACATATTCGCTTATCTAAGGATTATTTCGTACTTGAAATTACGTCACAATTCGTAAATACCAATTCAATTACCGTAAATACCGTTCAATACCAATTGAAGATTATTTTGGAAGTTCATTTTGTATCTGTTTTTGGTGAACAGCAACCATAGTTGGCAACCGACACTGAGTTACATAATAGGCCCGCTGTACTGCCAATTCCTATTGGACAGTCAAATTACTGATTGTCCGAGTGTTTCATTGTTGACTATAACTGTCGGTTCTCATGATATATCTGACACACCTTCGAGAATAAATGTCGCAATATTTTTATTAAAATGAGACAGCGTGGTTTAGTGACCGTGCAATAATTCAACCCCTAAAAAAAGGCTCGAAATGACATGACCTCGTTAGAACATCGTTTGTGAAGATAACGCCGGTGTTAGTCTAAAATACGCATTGTCCGTTCCGGGTCGGGACGCCGTGTTTGAATTAGAATGGGGTGGAAAATTTCGGTTAAGGACTTTTCGGAAGGAAGATAAATAAATCTCCATCATACTGAGGAGGGGCAAAGTACCCGTAATAGAACATACATACATATAACTCACTCTTGTCTCCCAGAGGGGTAGGCAGAGACTACGGAGTTCCTTCTGTTCGCGGGTACCTTTTGCCCTTGTTCAGTATTTCGTCAAATTGGTCGGCATACGTCCTTCTAGGGCGGCCCGGTCGAGCTTTACCTTCCCCTTATGCACCATAAACTTCTTTCGTCACTCTACTATCATCCAGAATGGGAGACCTTGTATAACTAGATTTATGGATGTAGAAGAGACTCTGATGGACCCGAAGACGCCATAAAAAGTGTCTCTCATATACTCACATTGGCAAATAAAATAAAAGGCGGGGCTGGTCGAGATCGCAACATGCAAGCAAAAAAGTTTTGAAACTGGTCAGGCGCGAACCTTGTTGACTGTACGTCAGTGGTTTACGGATGAAGAGTCCTTACCCTTTACACCCCCTTGCTGCCAGATACGTTTTTGAGAATTAATCCTCTTAATGAATGTTAGTTAATTTAAAGGGTATATAATTTTATGTAACAAATGTTTTAAACGAACATGTGATGAGTCAATCTGTCCTTTTTGTAATACTTTTGGAGAAAACACGTAAGCCTTTCAATTTGGGTTCACGAAAAGGGTAAAAAAAAACAGTGAAGCCCAATTTAAAATTTTAGCTATTTATCGTTTATAACGAGCCCCTCATTAAAAATTGTAGGACCTGCATATATAAGGTGACATTAATTTATGCAGCCAAATTCTTACTGAAGACTTGGTAAATGCTTAGTAACAAGGTCCGATGGCCCTTTTTGTGAAATTCGCAAATTATTCTTTTCGTGTTCCTTACAAACGCAATCCAGCCCCGAGTAAATTACTATGGGACGTCAAGATTTTATTTTGCGAAATTAGCAAAAAGTGTTTTCGATCCGTGTTACTGATCACTTACCAAGCCTCCAGTATGAGTTTGTCTGTATAGATAAAAGTCACCTTATATATTTAGGGTTCCGTTATTCTGTATGGCTAGGTTAGTCGCGATATAAGACTAGTAAAAACTCTGGTTTCATGTGGTTGCCGATTTTGTACGGTTCCGTACCCGAAGGGTTCCAGTTGAGAGCCTATCATTAAGCCTCCCTCTGTCACGCGGGGATCCACAGCTTCAGCTGTAATAAGAAGGCAGTTGAAATTCTTAGGCGTTCAGCGACAAAAAGTAGCTTTTTTAAGGTAAAAATACTCATTTTTTTTTTTTTTTTTTTTATTGGTTACTTTTTAACAGCAGGTTCATTTAAAACGGAATGTATGCCAAACTAATGAATCGATGCTGCTAACTGCACCTTATTTTGTGACACGATTACTTTCTGTGCATTTGTCACACATTGTTCCATGGTAATGAAAAAGATAGGTGACTTTATTAACAGCTATACTTTCTTACGTTTATAACCCTTTATGTCTTGAAATAAAGGTGTTAATGCCTTATTTAAGTGGTCTATCTTAATGGTGGGAAAGGAAAGTGGCTGCCTATGAATTATGTATGCGCATTTAACGCCTGGAATAGTGGCTACGTCATCGGTTAAGGGGAAGGTATTCTAGTTTCAAAGTAGGGAATAAAAAAAGAATTTTTCTATATAGATAAGACGAGGTAACGACAAAGACAGTTATTATTCTGTCCATTAAACAGCAATGTCATGGTAAAGAACGATTTAAAAATCTATTCCAAGATTCTTTGATGACTAGTATTTCTGAAGAATTATTATAAATAATTATTGTAAAATATATAATAATTATTAAATAAATAATTAATTATTTATCATAATAATAATAAATAATCATTTATAATTTTATTTTATAATAATTATTATAAAAGGGTTCGTTCAGTTAGGATTAACCGACACGATTTTGATTCGGTAACGATTTTGTAACAAATTATTTATTCATAGGTTTGATTTTAATAACTTGAAAATCTTTGGTGATGACCAAGTTATAAAATAAACAAAAATTATATAATACCATGATCTAGATAAATATAACTTTGTAATAACTGTCTGTACTTATAGAGTATGTACATATGTTTAACTGGTTTTTATGCAATTTTGTGTAAAACTTCTTATGGAAGAGTACTACCTGTAGTTTACATTACCTTTAAATCATAAAAATCTTTTTTGAATTTTATATAGTATCGGTCATTGTGGATCGCACCCTTTTTAATCGTAAAAATGTCGATGCACACGATTAAAGATACAACAAAATCGTTACCCTTTCTTTCCAAAGGAATACGTTTGTTGCGAGTCTGCTTCCCCTTAACAAGTTCTTATTACTTCCATATTTGAATTTCCCGCGCGAGTGCCGCCCCCCTCCCCCTCGCCCTTCCCCCGACAATCACTCTCTTGCCAATGAGATTGCATTATCATCTTTATGGACTCGAAATCATATTTTACTCACTGCTTTCCATTAGTAACTTGACGCCTCGTTTTTATTTTAAACATTTTTGAATACATATCTTTTATGGTAGAAGCACATCAAATTAAACCACAGAGCAAAACTGTTCTGAAAGAAATAAGTAATTCGGATATACGGATACCAAGTCCTTGCATTTTAGGTTTTCTCAAATTATCTCAATAAATTATATTGTAAAAAGATCGTCTTATGTCAAATTAATGTACTGCACTGAAAAATTGCACACTGAGTTATGGTCTAAAAAAAACATCGAATGTATTTTTGTTGTTGTTGTTGTTAATTAATCATTTTAAAGTTATCTGTAAGTAGCGTGTAATGTAAGTACTGAGAAAGAAGATGATTATTTTAAAATAAAAATAAATACCGTTTCATTTATTTATTGTAGTACAAATACCTACTACGAGACCCTAAACTCATGTAAGGCACGCACTTGGCCAATATACATACACAAGGAAAGCAACCGCGTAAATAGCGGCCTGTATGTCCATGTAGGTACTAATATATGCTACCTTTATGTCATACCGTATGATTTGCGGTAGCGTCGCTGTCCGATACTCATTGATTTATGTTAGCCTGGTACCTTGCGCACTCCATCCACATTTGCATTTGCACAAAATTTAGGTTAAATGAAGATTAAATGATAAAAATTATGCATAGATGTATATATAATACTCACGCTTGTTTTTCAGAGGGGTAGGCAGAGACTACATATTTCCATCCGCTGCGATCCAAACTAACCTCTTTCGCTTATTACATATCCATCAATATATACTAGCTAGCTCTTCTGTCTCGGGTTCTTTTGAACATAGTCGAATAAAAAAGGGAACGGAGTCGCCGCTAAGCAACAACTGAAGCATGTCGGCGGCTTACAAGAGTACTATGGGCTTACTATGGGTGCTTCAGTTTTTGGTTGGCGAAACTTCTTCCGACTTTTTTGTATTCCTATGCTTTTGACTTAGTCCGTCTGTAGTATGTTTCCTGTTTGCTCGGAATTAAGTAATTCTGAAATTATTATAGTCTGTCAAAAAAGTGTTGAAATGAAGTAGGATAATTTAGGTAATATGGTCATGAAATAACAACGCGATAAACTCGATTTAACCGATTTTGTACTTGTTTGTTTGGTGTAACCAGGCGAAAGACAAATAATTTCTTCAATATTCATTTCAAAAATTTTTTGACAGTCTGTTTGTGTCCCGGGCTGGTTGTAGGTCTTTTTTATAAGTGTCGTCTATAACTCAAACAGATAACGCTTGTACACCCACATTGTACCGACGCGACGGTATCATCGGTATTGTGTTATGCCGTTGCGTTTTTTTAATGTGAACTGTATCAGTTTGTATATTAGTTTCGTTTACATATTGGTTTTTGAGGTTGATCTTTCAATGACAACTCATAATCTACTGATTTTACTAAACGACTCCACTACAAAAATAAAAAAGTAAACGAATTTTTTTTTCTAATTTTGAAATCCTGCTTTGATTTCTGTATGGGGCAGTTCCCTTTTTTTGGGACTTTTGATCTTTAGGATAAATAAATTATGTAGATTCATTGAAATAGGTTGTCCAACATAACCGATATAGTGGCAAACTAAGCATATACAGCCAGTTGCAAGCAAATCACAGCGCTGGTTTTCAGTTTGTCCTACTGAAAGAAGCTCGTTTTTTCACGGAACCCTAAAAAAATATGTTTCTACCGTACAACGATAAGCCATTAATTCTCGTTGTCAGATTAAGCTACCAGGCGGCCATAACTCTCCAGCACTGACGGCGCTAATCTGACAGCCTGACATAACATCACTGTTGCATAGTTAGTCGAATCAACAGGGTGTACAAGGATTTTCTCTTTGTTAGTGTTAAACCCGCGGCAGCTTAGGCGTTAGACTTTCAACCTAAGACTCCGGTTCGAATCCTACGGGTCTAGCATCCAGCAATGAGTTTTTCCGAATTAACCTTTAGTCTGCCATCGAAAAAATATAAGAATCGAGTTTGTGTCTGAAGCGTAGATCTACGTTAAAGCGTCTCAAAGGTTAAGGGTCCGTATAAGGCTAGATGCCCAACTTCAAATGAGCATATCACATTGTGTAACTTGGTTAATCGGTATAGTAAAAATAATATAGACAGTAGACTATAGGGCTGATAGATTCATCTTAGAAAAAACGCAAAATCTCAATGTTCAGTCGATAGAAAAAAATTACGAAGTTATCTCTAAATTTCAGGTGTTTCAACTGTTAAAGGAAGTAAGGCCTTAAAATTGATATTAAAAATAATTTAACAAATGGCATCGTCAGTTCGTCTTAGAATATTTAAAAAATTTCATCTAGAAGCAGAGTTATTAAATAAAAACGCAGATTTTTGTGGGCGCGTGTTTCTTGGTGGTCGTAACAGCCACGGCTGAGAGCGCGCTATCTTAAACTAAAAGGATACGTCGTAGAGTTCAGTTCTGATTGATGGAAAATGAGGTGCTCAATCTAATCTTATATGCAGGCTTAAGCATAGGTATTTGTATACTCCACTTGCTAAACGGTGAGGGAAAATATTATAAAATGACTTTTTAATAGCGAAATACATCGCTCTATAGCGAATTACATCGCTTTATAGAGAAATACATCGCTTTAGATACTCTAATAGTAGTTTATGAAACTGGTACATAAATAAGTTATTAAAACACCAGTTATTTAATACCATTTTCGAGTTAATAAACAGGATTTTACGAAAGAAGTGTAGACAAACATTGTTTACAAATGCTGCATTTATAACACGTACACTGTTTGTTGTTAAGCATTGTTTATAAAATATATTTTTAAGTTAAAGCCCTTGATAATGCTTATATGTATAGCGAAACTGGTTGGGCAGAGTAAAATGATAATATAATTTGTGTAAAATTGCAAGTGTTTTCATCACAACAGTATTTGATAGGTGTTCCATTAATATTAATATGTTAAAACTTACGTGAGCTGACATTCTAAATTATTATTAAATACCGGCTTCAACACTCCCGTATTATTATTGTTGACTATATGCCAACTAAGAACGACATTCGCCTGGAAAATGCCGAATTAGGCATGATGACCAAAAAAAACTATTAGTCCGTCAGTTAGATTATCAGAAAATATTGGACATGTATTTTTTCTTTTTTCAATTAAACAAAAAATGATGAAGATAAAGCCCGCTGAAGTTCCGCGTGACGTCACATCTAGGTACAATGTTACTCAGAAGAGACTTCATTTTCCCCCACTCCCAAACTTTGACGCGCTTTATCTCTGTAATTTTTTGTTTGATTGACAAAAGAAAATACGTGTCCAATATTTTTTGATAATGTAAATGACGGACTAAATAGAATAATATTTTGTTTAACCTGTCTACAAGCCCATTGTCTCGGTGAAACAGTTGGCATATAGTCAACAATAATTATACGTGGGTGGAAAAGCCGGTATTCAATAATAATTTAGGGATTTCCATTTTTTTAAACTGTATGACATCTTTCAACGATAAATCGTGTACACATCCTGACCGCAGCAAATAAAGCCGCGCGGTGCGTAAATCAGTCTAGACAAATGTTGCCGATTCGAATCCCGGTTGGAACAGACTGTTGATGATGTTCTTTTATATTCATTCTTCTTTTTGAAATCCCGGCCCTATTTCCTCCTTCTCTATTTTTCCGGAAATGCTAATGCTCTAGAGCAGGCATGGGCAACCTTTGGGAAGTCACGGGCCAAACAATCATAGGCTCATGAATTTGCGGGCCGTACGTAACGACGCAAACGCAATCAGTTAACCGCAGGTTCAACTAGAAAAGTTACAATGTAATATTTTCATAATTTCCAATAGATGGGTATCTTATGCCAAATTTTCAGATGTACTACTTACATCTGAATCAATTCCACTAATAAACCAGACACAAAGAATTTTGCAAATATGTCTAGGTTACCCTGGTTTGTGACTTGGATTTATTGATTTTCATCCCTGCTTATTTGTTAGTTTTCACCTTTCACTCACTTGCTCCTTTACTCAGATCTTTACTTCGTCTAATTTTGAATAATTGTTCCTCGCCGCGGGCCGGCGGTTGCCCTTATATGCTCTAGAGCAATAGCAACAAGTTCCTTATGTTCTCCTGATGTATGGTTGCAGAGCAAAAGCAACATGTTCGTAACATTCCCCTTCTCTATGGTTCCAGAGCAATGGCAACAACTTCATGGCGGGCGAGCCGCGCAGGAAGCGCGAACCGCCGGCGCGGCCGAACCACATCCTGCTCTACACCATCATCAACCCTGCCTACCCCATCACTGTGGTGAGTGCTATAATGTATAAGTCATCATCAGTAGCAACAGCATATAGAATAGAATCACACTATCACATCACAAAAGACTACTGTACTTATAATAACACACGTAGTAAAACACTGGATATGATGGTGACTCCATATCATAAAACTGCAGGCTTCAAGGGTGGCTTCAAATATGCAGCCACCAAAATATGGAACAATCTGCCTCCGCCTTTACGTAAATTTATGACATTGGCCACTTTCAAAAAACATCACCGACGTAGCATTTTAATTAAACAGAAAAATGATACAAACTGCATCAGAACAAATAAGTGACACAAGGAATTTTTTTTTTAAAGCACTCTTTGAGTTATATATATTTTTATCTTTATCAATACCATGCGATTCTTTGTATATGTATTTAGTTTGTAATTTATTTTTTCTTTCGTGACAAATAAAAACATTTTATTTCTTTCTTTCAATTTTATAAATGCGAAAGTTTGTGTGTGTGTGTGTTTGAGGGTGTGTGTGTGTGTATGTTTGTTACTCTTTCACGCTGAAACGGCTGGACGGATCTGGATGAAATTTAGAATGGATTATACCCTAACTTAACACATATGCCACTTTTTATCCCGGAAAAAAGCATGTCGTTAAACCGAATAACACGCGGGCGGAGCCGCGGGCAAAAGCTATATAATGTAATTTATTTGTCTCAAAATTATTTATACATATTATACAGTTATAAAGTAGTTGACAAAAAGGAGTCAGGCTCAGCTTCTTGCAGGAATGAGAAACATCGTCTTCACAGCGCGGTTTTTCCGCCTGTCCCTGATCTCACAGATTTAACATAACTGCAGGTAGTCAAGACAAAAAAGAAAACCCATGCAATAAAAATAAATATAACAATTGACATCGGGTTTAACAAATACAAAAATCAAGTAATATGACACAAAAAATCGTTGTAAACAACATTAATAAATCAAAAGCTGCCAAAATATGGTGTTGTGGGGGCTTGTGGAACCGGGCCATTGAGAAATACAGTATCTTTAACTTTATACTATTTATTTAAGGTTTCTAGCACTTTTTTACAGATCAGTTAACGTGCGATAAGTGTATTTATGTACACTGAAAAAATAACCGTGTGCGGCATACTTAAAATATGTAGCAAAACGATACAGCTGTACGCATAGAGCCAGCGCCATGGAGAATCATAAACGAACAGTACGTTTCACCAGTAGTACGCGGTGCCGGTGATACGTATGTTGCACTCGTAGTAAGTAGCAAGTTGCAATACCATTACAAAATCGGGTCATTTAAGTAGCTTTTTACCTGAGTGTACCTACATTGCAAAAATAAAGTATTCATTTCATTTCATAATTTAATTTCATTATTCACTCAAGAAGATGCTTAGAATGGGAATCTGCTCGTGTTTTGGTTTTTATAGAATTTTTGTTCATTTTTGGAAGATCTCGATAAATAAATATTCATAAAGATAAATCGATTGCCAACTAATAAGTAATCAAAATATAAATAAATAATTAGGTTTTTGTAACCTAACTATGACTTAAGTCTTGCCTAGCTATATTAAAGTGTGAGTCTCGTTAAAATGCTTAAATGAATTTGGGTAAAACTAGACCCAATTTCATCGACAGAAAAAAATAAAAAATAAAATCTGATTTACCTTTATTTTCTATACTAATTTATGAAAACGCCCAGAGTGCCTCTATTTAACTGCTGAAAATGTTCCGTCCCTGATAGAAACGTGATATTTTCATTTTATGAAAGCTGATATGATATAGTTTGACGTAAACTAATAAAAATTGGGGGTCAACTAGCCATTATTCTAAGAATTTTATTATTATTGAAAAAACAATAAATTTTCCGTAAATCCTATCTTATTTTTAATTGATGGTAATTTTTGTTAGGTAAATTATATTTAGGTAAATTATTGTAATTTATTCGTCACTGCCCGTTAGTAACAATCATAACTATTTTGCTTTGACATAATAGGGCACTTGGTTAAAAAAATACAACCTTTCCTTTACAAAAGGTCCACAGTTGCTGATAGAATTTTTTTTTTCTGTCTTTGAAATTGGGTACAGTTTTACCCAAATTCATATGTGCCACCATTATTCTGCAACGCGTCATTGCGCGTGGGTAGAGCGCAACTCCCTCTAAAACGGAGTATTTTTTCGTTTTTGAGGTCATGACTTATGATAATTTCAAACATTTTCATGGTAAGCCAATTTGTATGAAATCGATTACGTAAAGAGCTATTACTTTTACCGCGTTAAGTTAGAAGCCTGATTTTTTAACAGCACCGTAGCGTAACCATCTGTGGGAGATATTAGCTTCTTGATCTTTCACGGGGCCTGAGAAAAGGGGTCTCAACAGACGGACAACAAAGTGGTCATATAAATCTTCCGTTTTTTTTCATTTTTAGGTTCATTATAGGGTTCCGCTATAAAAGCACTTCTATCTAATCCCAAACGGACTTGGTGAGAAAGAATATCTATGTCTATCAATTTTACTACTAAAAGATTCGTGGTTTTAGGTGGTAGAGCTGATATCGAGCTCGACTATGGAGGTACCACCATCTTATTCGCCAATCCTCCCGAAGTTATTCAGGGGAAAGTAAGAGAACAGCTCTTAGGCAAAACCAGGCCGCCCACCATTGCCTGGGACCGATGGATGGCGGTATATCCATCCCCAATTGCCGGGCCTCATGTAAAACACACTGGTGACGGGCAGCGGCGTCACTGGTGCAAGGGTTTCGGCACCGCGCTCACCAACCCGCCTGCCTAGCGTGTGTGAGTATGGGCATTTCTTCCAGGAGGATCACCAAGAGTGGCAAAATCCTGGAAAGGCTTATGTCCAGCAGTGGACGAAACAGGCTGATGGATGGATGGATATACATAGTGTCAAACAGGGACCGTCGCGTAACCATGTTTGCCCCGAAGAAACTGTACGTATACAGTGAAACTAGTCAGGCGAAATCTAACTATAAAATCGTGAGTAGCCGGTTCAATTGCATTATGTCTATTAATATTTACCGATAGAGAAATGTAAATAAATAAGAAAAATGGACTGTTTGTCTTTGTAATCAAGTTTTTATACAGATATGCTGAATAAAATTAAGTTCAAATTGATAGTGACTGATGCCGGACCCAGGGTAGGGCCCGAAATATATCTCGCTATCAATTTTCACTTAATTTTATTCAGTATATCTGTATACATAGGTAACACTAAAAGTTTCCGGAACTGGCCACTTACATAAACAATATTTAAAAATTTATTGCAACATTTGAAAATAGAACTCTCTGGCTGTAGAATGCAGTTTGTTTCATCTGACTGTCTTTTGTTTTTACCTTGTGGCGCCATTTAAAAATTGTGTGTATGCATCAACATGGATTTAACTCGGGAAAATTTTCGTAGTATGATTTTCTACGATTTTAAGTGTAATTTGACAGCTCAACAGAGCATCGCTCGGCTTGAAACAGCTTTTGGCAATGAAGCACCATGCAAGACAACTGTTTATAGCTGGTTTGCAGAATTCAAGCGTGGTCGTATCAATCTCAGTGACGAATCTCGCGATGGTCGGCCGTCCACCGCTGTGACCAACAAAAACATCGATGCTGTGCGCCGTATGATTGAAACAGACAGGCATGTGACCTACCATGAAATTCGCGCATCCTTAGAAATAGGCATGAGTCAAATACAATCAATCCTACACAAACATTTGGGTGTGAGAAAGCTGTGCTCGCGGTGGATCCCACACAACTTGACCGAGGCTCAAAAAACGGACCGCGTCACTTGGTGCAGTGCCATGCTTACCAGATTCAACGAAGGTGCGTCAAATTTGGTGTGGGACATAGTAACAGGTGACGAAACATGGATTTATTGCTACGATCCCAAAACAAAGCAGCAATCGAGCGTATGGGTCTTTCAAGATGAGCCGAAACCAACCAAAGTGGCGCGCGTGAAAAGTGCATCTAAGCGGATGATTGCTTCTTTTTTTAATAAAACTGGACACGTGACTACTGTTGCTTTAGAGAATCGTCGTACCGTGAATAGTGACTGGTACACGACCATTTGTTTGCCGGAAGTTATTGACGAACTCCGTAAAAATAACCGTAAACGCCGTATCATCCTGCACCACGACAATGCTAGTTCTCACACGGCCAGACAGAGAAACGACTTTTTGAAGACGAAAAATGTAGAACTCATGAGTCATCCTGCATACAGTCCCGTCCTGGCACCTTGTGACTTTTTTCTGTTCCCAAAAATTAAGAACCAATTACGCGGTCAACGATTTTCATCACCAGAAGAGGCTGTCGAGGAGTATGAAAAACACGTTTCAGAGGTCACCACAGGGGAGTGGCACAAAAGTTTTCAAAACTGGTTTGATCGAATGAAAAAGTGCATAGACGCCAAGGGAGATTATTTTGAAAAACAATAAATTAATTTTGTACCTTTAATAGTATTTTTTCATATTCATTCCGGAAACTTATAGTGCGTCCCACGTATAAACTCCATTACAATATTTAGAGAGATGATTTATGTGACTTTTGGCAGGGTTCGAAGTGATAATTATCATTGATATTTATCTTTGATAAGTGTATACCTAATCTAAAATATTTGCCACTGGTTAATTTGTCGCATTCAACGACTGCGTGCTTCAATCAGCAAACTGTGAATAATAACGCAGATTTAAGTTGAATTTTGAATTTCGATTTTAAAAATATATTAAATAATAATAATTTATTTGGACATTAACATAACAGGTTACATTACAAGTGACTGGTGTCTCCTTTTAAGCTTGTAAGTTGCCTGTGTCAGGAGACACCACTCTTCCTAAATATGTACATACTTCAAGTTGTAGCCACAAACTTTCTTTCTTAATTAACATTTACTTCTTATTGTGAATTTTATAGATATCTAAGATATATATATCCAAGAAAAATTTATTAAATCCTAGAAAATGCCGTTAAGGCGAAACTAGTCGGATAATAAATATAATAATTTTGTGAAACAGTACAAGTGTTTTCTTCAACCAAGTCCATCCAGTTAACGCAGTTGAGGATAATATTACACTCATAAATTTAACTAAGTAATTTGTAGTTGATTATCTTCTAGAATTTTGGTTTGCAAGTTTATATTCACGAAATTATAAACAAAAATTTATAAAACATTACCCTGATTTTAAAATGTGTATAATTTATTTACTAATTTACTTGCTTTTAGCGAAATGTTAATATGTAATATAATACAGTTAAAAAGGATTGCTAGGCTTATATCTGGTTGATAATTATCATGATAATTTATCAGAAGGCATATTTATCTTGATAATTTCAAACCCTGATTTGTAGACACTTTGTTCTTGAGACTTACGAATGTACGAATAAAATTATTTTTTACAATGTTTTTTGCTTCACAAAAGCGTTGTATATACATCAATTACGGTCTAGCAGTGTAGTTATTAGATTTCAGTACACAAACACCGCTCTCATATTCACTACAATTCACAGCAAACATTAACTCGCTGACACAACCATACAAGTTCATACAAATGGCACTCGGTGAGTTGACAAGTTTTACAACACAATTTAAACTTGTGCGGCTGACGTATGTTCGGTCGACGTCAAAATAGCAGCCCTTAAGACGCCGACGCAAGGGTCATAATCCAACGAATACGTCTAAAGCTGTAACCGATTGCGTATTTCTGAACGTTTCACGCGGCTTATGAACCGCACGTGAGTGAGCGGAAAAGTTTCGGGCGCAAGGTGGGGAAAGGGTAGCGGGGGAAGCGGATGCAGCTTGAATTAGCGTTATGTTTGGGCTACACCTGCGTCTTATTGCGCTAAAATCTACTATGAGTCTCAATTGAGGGGCTTCACAAGCTAAACTGCATTTAATTACCTTTTTGAATCGCTTTAAACTTTCTACATGAATATTACAAAATTTAGAACAAAACAAAGAAGTAAATAAATGCCTTTAAAATGCTTTAAAAAACTGGTAAAATGCTCAAATTCACCCAATCCAAAACAGACCTAGGTTAAAACTTATACACACACAATCAAAATATAAAAATCTAACATAATGAGGTTTAAAAGTTTTAAATATCTTATTTATCAGAAAAGTATTATTTTCTCATATTTTGCGTATCCGGCGACGCAGCGATCATAGTAACAGCCACCTTGCAGTGCGCACTGATATGAACGTTATTTCAATGTCGTCTCGCCAGAAAGCGCGAAATAGAGAAAATAATATCTACTTTTCATAATATATAAAAAAATATACATATTTGACGAAAAGAAATCGTACATGTTTGCTCTGTTAAGATATTTATTTATTTATTTATTTATTTATTTATTAAGGAGCTCCAACTGTATACTCCGATTTCAAACATATTCTTAGTTCTATACATTTGTCCTGCAGAGTGATGCAAATTATAGGAGCACACAGCCCTCACATATAAACCCGGTACAATTTTCAAAAATAATAAACCTTAATTAAACAAAATTAAAAATATGCCAAATTATATGAGTAACTACAAAAGCAGCCACAAACAAAGCTTGCATAAACAAATTAAAACTAACAAGTTACAAATTAAAAAAAAAACATTAATTAAGCTTAGCCCAATTATTTGATTAAAAATTTTTTTTTTATAAACTTTTCTCATAACTCACAAAAATAATTGATATTCATATCGGCGGTCTTGCAAGTCAACCATGTCTTAGTTTTGTTTATATTCAATTTAAACATTGCCAAGGAATTGCAAAAGATATCAATGTCGCTGTTATTATCATAAAGATTATTATAGCAAACCGACATTCTATTTAAAGGAGAAAATTTACCTACATTTGTTAAATGAGTGAGAGGTTCAAAAACTTTTCGCCTTTTATTAGGTCTTATAATGTTGCTCCTAGGTACAGCAAAGTTTAATTCTGAAAGAACACCAGGCAATTGCAAATTTCCATTGACAATTTTGTGAAGGGCTATAAGATCATTTAAGCATCTGCGGTGTTCAAGGGAAGCCATCTTGAAATGATTGAGTCTTTGTGGATAATCTGCACGAAAAGGACAAGACTTATCCCGATACGCTAGATATCTAGTAAAACTGCGTTGCACGCGTTCTATTCTGTCTATGTGTGTTTGGTAAAAAGGACTCCAAGCCACAGATGTAAACTCTAATGTGCTACGAACAAAAGCATAAAATAAAGTTGTAATGGGGAAAACATTCTTGAATTCTTGGCACGTTCTTTTAATAAAACCACAAAGCTTAGCAGCCTTAGTAACTATACTATCATAGTGTGCTGCAAATGACAATTTGCTATCCAAAATGATTCCAAGATCGCGAATCGTAGCGACCTCCTTTAGTGGCGTATCGTTAATTGTATATGAAGAAGTCACGATATTCAATTTTCTTGTAAATTTGATGTGATAGCATTTGTTAGGGTTAAGTAACATTTTATTATTTACACACCATTCCTGGACCGTTTTTAAGTCCTTCTGAAGAAGATCAACATCGGATAAATCGTATATTGGTCTGTACAACTTGAGATCGTCAGCAAAAAGGAAGCATTTACTAATTTGTACTTGATCCTTAATATCATTAATGAACACCAAGAACAGGATCGGCCCCAAGTGCGATCCCTGGGGGACACCTGAGGATGCCTCATAAAAGTTCGACGAATAACCCTTCACTAATACCCTTTGCTTTCTGCGGTCAAGATACGATTGACACCATTTTAGTAGCGAACCATGTATACCGTAAGTGGATAATTTGTTCAGAAGTATCCCGTGGTCCACGGATATTTATACGATATACTATCAGATATTTATTTAGATATCTAATTAGAATTAGATATTTATTTTTTTAACATCATTATGTTGAATTTTTGTATTGCTCGTGTGTGCGCGTGTAAGTTATAACCTAGTCTCTTTTAAATAAAAAAATAAGCATTTTACCAGTTTTCAAACCATTTTTCGACCATTTGATAGGTGTTTATTTACACATTGTTGATTAAACCTTTACGGGTTTTAAAACATCACGATTATAGGACGTAAATCGATAAATGCAATATATATTTTTCTTGTAATCAAATAAAATGTTTAAGGCTATTCGAAAACGTTTTTAAACGCAGTTAAGTTTCTGTATAAGTGGTAGAGCTCATGCCGGGCTCGACTGTGGAGGTACCACCATCTCACTCGCAAATCCTCCCGAAGTTATTCGGGGGAGAGTAAGAGAACAGCTCTTAGGCAAAACCAGGCGGCCCACCATTGCCTGGGACCGATGGATGGCGGTTTATCCATCCCCAATTACCGGCCCTTATATAAAACAGACTGGTGACGGGCAGCGGCGTCACTGGTGCAAGGGTTTCGGCACCGCGCTCACCAACCCGCCTGCCCAGCGTGTGTGAGTATGGGCAATTCTTCTAGGAGGACCGCTAAGAGTGGCGAAATCCTGGAAAGGCCTAAGTCCAGCAGTGGACGAAACAGGCTGATGGATGGAAGCTTGGGTAGCCCCTTAAACGCTAGACGTGTGTTTTTAAAAGATTCGCTACTACTTCGGAGAATCAAATCCTTAGCATCCAAAATTGGTTTCTTTTTCAAAGAATTTAAACAATTTCCGTCGTCCAGTCTGCTTGCGGCACCCGTTTTGTGGGGGCAATCTAATTTGGTGATCAAAGCTGATTTGAGGTTCCTTAAAAAATGAAAACGTTTTAAGCGGAAAAAAATGGCTGCCTGAGATGAATATGAAAATATTTTATATTTTGGAAATCGATAAAATACATTTACGTTGTTAGAGCCCGTACCGTATATTTCTGTATGGTATGACATATGCATACTATTATATAGACATACATCTCAACGAAATATATCTTGAACAATTTTGTTTTACTTTTTTCCTATTTATTATTCTTGTATCGTATATAAAATACACAATAAAAGCCATTTATATAGACAAACAATACGACCAGCCGATTTCAATGGTCGAATACTCGATCTTGAGACAAGTGAATTGTCTTTATGTGATACTAGCTTTTGCCCGCGGCTCCCTCCGCGTGTTTTTCGATTTGACGACATGCTTTTTCCCGGGATAAAAAGTAGCCTATGTGTTAAGGTAGGGTATAAGCTATATCTATTCTAAATTTCATACAAATCCGTCCAGCCGTTTCAGCGTGAAAGAGTAACAAACACACACACACCCTCACACACACACACACACCCTCTCACAAACTTTATAATATTAGTGTGATAGTGTGATTAGTGTGATATCATGAGCCTTTCGCCCTTTTTAAGCTCCGCAGGCCTAATATGGTGCAACTTTTACACCATTTTTAAAGTTTCCAAGTATTTACTCTCAAATGGTGTTCAAAACGGTGTTAAAGTGGCAACCATGCCATTTGAGTAATAAAGCCGCACCTAGCCTACCCATTTTCAAAACGAAACTTAAATACTGGTTTGTCGAGAAGTCGGTCTATACCTTTGATGAATTTTTGAATTTTTAGTTATTTACTATATAAATAAAGATATTGATGATGATGACGAGTCAATCGGTCGAGTTAATGTCTATGTCATGTTAGGCCTACTGGTGCTATTTGCGAATAACACGCGTCTTCCATGTTTTCTACATGCTTCGAGTTTCATTATGATCTCGCCCCGATAAAGCCACCACACTTACTGTCAAGCGAGGCCCTAGAGACGATAAAACCCGCTCAGCCCATCACCCTGCGCCTTGACTACGTCACTCGAACAAGACTCGAATAGTTCTCGATAGTTTGATGTTATTGTTGCGAGTTACATGGTCCGTGTGATTGGACTTACTGGTTTTATTGTATCATTCTCAAGTTGTAGGTTCAGTTGGGTTTTGTAGTTTGTAACATAGTGTTTGGAAGTCGTTTTGTGTTGTAACCAACTTTCATTCGCCCTGGGCAAACTGAAATCGCTTGCGAAAGTCGGTTCGAAGTTTAAACAGTTTCAGTGGAGTTTGTAAGGTAATTTTGGTTAATTTTCTGTGCCGGTTTGAGTTGCAACTTCTGCTATATGTAGTGTGCCCATAAATAGTTATATTTTCATAGTTTTATCACTCGAAAAACACTTGAAAAAAGCCTTGCCCTCGTGCGATCACTGTGTTGTGTTGTCCGTCTGTGAAGACCCCTTTTCTGGGGCCGCGTTGGAGATATCAAGTTGAAGCTAATACCTTCTTCAAAAGTCTACGGACCCATAGTGCTGTTAAAAAATCAGGCTTCAAACTTAACGCGGAAAAAAGTAATCAATTTCTTACAAATTGACTTACCATGAAAACATAAAACAAAGTCCTTGTACTTTAAATATACAAGGTGAAATTAAATTAACCGACCAAATCCATACTGGAGACTCGGTTAGTGATCAGAAACGAGCTTCAATTACCCCATTGGTAAAATTCAAAAAAATTTTTTTTTTGCTTCCTCACTGGCAATACTAGAAATTGTACTTAAACTAGGCTAACAAGGGGGCAAAAAAAAACATTTTTCCAATTTGGCCAAAAAGATCACTAAACCTAGTTCCTGATCACTAACCGAGTCTTCAGTATGAATTTGGTCGGTTGATTTAATTTCAACCTATATATTTGTGGAATAAAAAGTACAAGGAACTTGTGTATAATTTATTCAAGATGATTTTCCACCAAGAAATATCAATCGAATCCATCCAATATTTGAAAACCTATAAGGTACCTCTAGTTGACTTAAAAACTTTAAATTCCCTTCACTATAAGGACTTAAAGCAAACGTCTGAAAAAAAATCTGAAAATAACTGATATTTAATTATTAAAGATGAAGTTTCGGACCAAATAATTAGACCCTTGGGTGACATGGAGTTCAATTGATCGTAAGTGTCAAGTCAGTTTGTTTTTTATACGACTGCTCGTGGAATTCGTTTGTGTTTCAAAGGGTATGTACGGAACCCTCGTAGACTTACACGCACTTGACCAGTTTATTGTTAAATCCTGTTAATTGACTTGCATGTGACTCGTGAAAATTGCTACGTTCATGACTAAACATACTTACTTACATTGTTAAAGTTTGCGGAATGTTTTTTAGGGTTCCGTAACTTTTCACACAAAAACAGAACCCTTATAGAATCACTTTATTGCTCTTCTTTGTCTCCGTATGTCTAGTCTAGGCCCTTTCTCTTAGAAACGGCCTGAGGTATCAAGTTAAAATTGATATCAAATATTTGTTGCTCTCGGTACAAAATGCACATCATAATATTGTTTTCCTTACTTTTGAATAAAAAGAACAAGCAGTTTGCGCGAATTGCTTTAAAACGCATTTATTGCATACTTTTTATTTAAAAGTAAGGAAAACAATATTATAATGTGCATTTTGCACCGAGATCCTCCGTTATCACATTAACGCGCAATTTTAGATTTTTTTTCTTATTCTTCAATAAAAAGTATAAAATATGTGATTTAGGGCAATCCATAGTTTAATAACAATAATAATTGTGCTTTTCTAGTAAAGTTGTGTTATTTTGTGCTTCAATTTAAAGAAATATTATTAATGTCATGGAAAATTCGTGTTACTGATCACTTATCAAGCCTCCAGTATGAGTTTGGCTGCTTATATTAAAATAACCTTATCAATCAATCAATTTATTTATTTGTTTATAAAAGCATGTACATAGAAGATCTTAAATTATAAATTAATTATCAATGCTTTTTGCCAACTAGCATACAAATATTTAGTTAACATTCATTCTATATATAGGTAGTTTTTTAATTATTTATTCCACAAGCAGAGACATTATCTAAATACAAATTAATGTGACAACCTTATTTTAAATTATATTAATAGAAACATTAATTGCCATAATAAAGATAACAACAGATTAAAATGTAAAAATTTCAATTTTCATAGAATTCACTGGTTAATACAGATACATGTCAATTACACATTTAAACAAATATATTTTTTATATATTTTTCTTCAATAAATTCACTCCTTGTTAAAACAGTACGGAACCCTCCAGACACGAGTCCTACTTGCACTTGGCCGGTATTTCGACTGTACCTGTAATTTTTCCAACAGCATGACATTAAAACTGAAATCGCACTTTGTTCTATAAAATTCAAAGTCGGATACTTGTTGCTGCATAAGCCAACAATGTATGAGCGAGTTGAAAACATACAACGTTATATTATTCAGTCAAACAAACGCATTTGAACTCTATACCGTTGCAGTATGTCCTACTTTACGTTGCACTGGCTGCAGAGGAAAGTTTGCGGGTATGCTGAGAACTTTATTCCATTATCGTTGGCTGTGGTATTGTTGTAACTCGAACTTTGGACTTCGAGATTGCTAGGAAACATGAAGACTTTTGAATGGAATCGATGAATGAAACTCGTTTGATTGATCTTTGTTCTGGTGGTATTGTTTAGGAATGATGGTTGAAACTTTCCGCCGTCGATTTGTCTTTCTTCGCGGAATAAATAGGACGTTATTGTCTGGAAACTATTATGTCAAGTCAATTCAGTCCCCTTGTATACAAAAACCAGGATTTAATAGCAAGCATTTCACCATCTTTCCATCTAAAATTCAAGAGCAACGCCCGTTGTCAGTGGAGTAACTACCACCTTCTCTCTTATCCTTTTGGTACAACTAGACATCAACTGTTTCCTTCACTTTTTAGGGTTCCTTAGTCCGACAAGGAACCCTTATAGTTTCGCCATGTCCGTCTGTCCGTCTTTCCACGGCTTAGCGCGGAGACTATTAATACTAGAAAGCTGTAATTTGGCATGGATATAAATATTAATCACGCCGACAAAATGGTAAAATAAAATCTTGAAAAAAATTTTTTTTATGGTATCTCTCAAACACTGGGGATGAATTTTTTTTCTCGTCTATCCCGTAGTGTGGGGTATCGTTGGATAGGCCGTTTAAAAACATTTTGGGTGTGTAAAAAACATTTTTCGATTTAGGGATCCGTTGGCGAAATATTAAGCTTTAAAGTAAAAATTTTTAGTTAGAGTGGAGCGTCCCCCCCCCTCCTGGCTAAACGGTTGTTTATAGAAATGTGAAAAAATTCATAGAAGTAGTATATATAATGAATTTAAAAGAAAAACTGTCACAGCTAAGTAGGCTTCACAGGTTTACGAGTACAGGTCGCGCCAAACTTTTGGTCCCCATAATAATGTATGGGACCAGAAGTTTGGCGCGGTCTGTATTAGTAGACCAACTTATATGTACCGGGCAACTACGGAACCCTACACTGCGCGTGGCCCGACACGCACTTGGCCGGTTTTTTTAAAAGTTATTTAGTGACGTGTGGCAACATCATCTTAAAAGAATATTGTCACTCCGTAACTTCTGGTGGATGCTGAAAAAGGCGACTAAGGGATAATCCTAGATGGTAGAGCTGGTGCCGGGCTCAACTGTGGAGGTACCATCATCTTACTCGTAAACCTCCCGAAGTTATTTCGGGAAGAGTAAGAGGCTATCTCTCAAACCAAGTTCCCCATTATACATGGGACCGATTGATAGCAGTATATCCATCCCCAATCGCCGGGCCTTATATAAACAGACTGGTGACAGGCAGCGGCGTCACTGGTGCGAGGGTTTTAGCACCGCGCTCACCAAACCGTCTGCCCAGCTTGTGTGAGATAGGCATTTCTTCTAGGAGAACCGCCAAGAGCGGCGAAGTCTTGGAAAAGCATGTCAATCAGTGGACGAACCGGACTAATGGATGGATGGAAATGTGTCTAATAAAGCGTATTTCCAAACATCCGCTTTATTAGACCACTTCCATACATTTATCAGTCGTACGTAAGTCGTACAATTTAGTTTTGTTTTTTGTAAAAAGACATTCAGGATCGTGGTGCCCCGTCCTACATTGTTGACGAAAATTGGCGTGAGCTTTAATACTTTCCTCTTTTATTTTTCTTTTACAATTGCTTCAATTCTTTCAGAAAGGGAAGGCAGATTAGTGTTAAATTGTTTGATTGGGATTTTGCGAAACGGGCGCAAAGCTGACAAGTTTAAAGGTCATATGTTAAACACATTACTTCCCATCATACGCTTCGAAAAATGAGGAGAACTTGGACAGATTTCAAACGACAAGTTCTATTTTGTACTAGTGAAACATTGGCCGACTTATTTGATAGTCTTGATTAATTAGTATTATTTATTTATGTTACAATTGTTACTATCTATTTTATAAAGATGCAACAAAAACCGTTGAGGGTTTATCCATACACCCTGTCCCTTTTAAATATTAAATCAACTACCTACAGTTAGTAAATGTGCCATAGCAGAACGGGTAAGCGAACTTGTTAATTTGTACGAGTCCCTTGACGCATATTTGCATTCGGACTATGACGTTTACAAAGCGGGAAATTAACTGTGGTGTCGTAGGACTTACTGCGCTAGGTCGTAGCGGAAAGAAGACGCGAATGTGTTAATATGTGCGCTAGGTGCTGGTAATTCCACATTTTTAGAAATTTATGTTGTAGTGTAATTACTTATTACTTTTACGATTTTTTGCTATTTATATATAGCTCAAATAAAATGAAATATATTGGATCTTCTGCCCGCGCATTTGATTCAAAGTTTTAGAAAATATATGGAAAAAAAATAGTTAAAATTTCATTTTATGTATTTTTTTGTTCTTAAAATTCTGTTGTCTTCCGAAGTATTTACGAAAGAAAAATCTGGTGCCTCAAATTCTGTGAGTTTACACAGTTTTATTAAATTTTAGACTTGTTAAGTGACGAATATTTTTAACTATTTTTTATGATATATCGTACGTATAGGTACATCAGGCTATAAGCAACAAAAATACAAAATAAATAGAAGATGAAAAAATGTTTTTGTTTCTTATTTAGATTTCCTAAAACCTTGAATCAAATGAGGGGCAGAAGGTGTAGTCCAATACTATTAAATTTATTTTGTTTGAGCAATTTATAGATAGCTTCAAAATAATTCCACTATTACAACATAAAATTCGAAAAATAAGGAATTTTGAGCTATCCTGTCCTGTACTCGTCCATTGACGCATATTTGTGTTCGGACTATCACCACAAAGCGGGAAATTAACGTGGTGTCGTAGCACTTACTACGCCGTAGCAAAAAAGGACGCGAATGTGTTAAACTTGTTTAAATTTGTTACTATTATATTTTATTTTTACAAAACTTTTACATGTTTATTTTTACGACTAGTTATATACTTTTACGTGTTTTTTTCTGGCATTTATGTACTGTAAAACTTACATTGGTACTCTGACATGGTAACAAATCACAACATTACTGTTGGTACAATCAAATACAGTGATATATTAGGTATTGTTTAACTTTATCTATTGTTCATTTATCCCTTTAAGAATAAGTATGTGCAGAGAGTTTTTTTTGTGTTTTATCTAGCTATTACCATTTGCATTTGTACCAACAAAATTATTAAATTTTATAGGGATGCGCTGAAAATCAGCGCTGTTCGGATCATAGCTTATGATCCGACAGCATTGCTGAGCGCATGACCTTTTGTCAGAATTTATCTACCATTCTATGTATTTTTTTTCTCTTGTTTTTGACAATAAATGATTTTTTTCATTCTAAACATGAGAAAACTATTTACAAAACTTTATCAATAACTCTCTGAAGTTTTTGTTTCGACTAAAAGTCGATTATTCACATTTGTTTGCGATTTCGACTTATCGACGACGTTCCTATGAAAGTCGAATAGCAGCGACCGTTCATTCGAAATAACTGAACCGTTTCAGAATAAATGGATCTCCAGATTTAATTATTCCTTTTGGGAGCTTATTATTGAAAATTAATTAATATAATATCACGAAATACGTTGAACTCTGTGAAGTTTTGTGTACGCTCGCTAAACATAATATTATTTTCGGGGTGGATTTAAAAGTTGCAATTTTGTTTGGGTTCCATCGAGAGACGAACACCATTATAAAATGATTATTGTTTGATAATTGTACCCAGGAGTCTTTAGTTTTTACAGATTTCACGATGTTTGTACAGATCATGACATGAAGTGATCAATTGTGTTATATCGCCACAACATACTTAAATCTATCTGTCGCCGACATGATGGCCGTTGGGGCCGAAAGGCGTTAGAATGGAGACCACGTACAACAAAGCGTAGTGTAGGCCGACCTCGTGCCCGCCGGAGCGACGATCGAAAGGACGTTGCGAGTGGCGGCTGGATGAGGAGGACGGAGGACCGCCATGATTTAATTTTTAACAATATTGCTTTAGGTTAACCTGTCATAATATTGTTTAGTTATTAGTAAATAAATAAATAAAAATAAAAAGAGTGGCGTAATATTGGGAAGGCCTATGTCCAGTAGTGGACGATGACAGGCTGATGGATGGATGGATGGATGGATACTTAAATATATTTAACCTAATTTGGTAATTTAAACAGTAAAATGGACCGCGATCTTATCTGCTATCAATTGTTTTACGATAATAAGAACACAAAAGATAAAAATATGTTAAGAAGACGATAAAGGAACCCATTTTCTGTGCATACTTTGTAGACTTTATATTAGTACATACTTTTTAAATTAGTTTAATCTGAAAAGCCACAAGGGATTTTACCTAGCTGTCATTTTGTTTGCAAACAAAAAAATTACTTTCATTCGTGTGTTTTTTTTTTGAAAAGCTTATTTACTTTGCTGTTTTTTATCTGTAGTATTCTACATATAAAATGTATAGGTATATGTCGCCTGCCCAGCGTGTGTGAGTATGTGCATTTCTTCCAGGAGGACCGCCAAGAGTGGCGAAATCTTGAAAAGGCCTATGTCCAGCAGTGGACGGAACAGGCTGATGGAATAGATGTATAAGTCTGCATTATAAATTCGAAATTAAAATCCAAATATGTTTATTTTTCTAATAACTGTTACAGTTATCCTATAAATAATTACAGAGCAGTTGCCTTAAGGGGGTAACTTCTTATATACTATATGTTGACCAGGGTCACTACTATGATAATAAAAGGAACGGAACATGCATAATGTACAGTCAGAAAAAAATTCAAACAATGGTTGTTTTGGCTTCAGTACAAAACTAATATTCAAATTCAAATACTTTATTTTGTAAAATACGCGTAGGTACGTACAGGGTGTAAATGCAAAGTCAAGAATCCCTTTAGGGTATGAAAGTATACACGATTCTGATGTCATTACGAGAAAAAAATATATACCTGGAATTTTAACCAAAAATTCCATAATTTTTCTAAGCTATGGCTACGCAGCTCACCGGCCTCCCCACACACCTAATTGCACCCCGCAACCCGCACCCCTCATCCGAGTGGCCAGCGCCCAGTGAGGGTGTCCACGCGATTAGTGTATTTTGAGTAAAGAAAATCGTCTTATTATGAGGTACTGGTACTTTATTTAGACATCCCAGTATTTAAAATAATATCTTTACCGATCATACTAACACACCCTTAAAGGATTCTTGCCTTTGCTTTTACACCCGGTAAAACACATTTTATTATAATAACACAATTCATTAAAATTTTGAAAAAAAAAATGCTATTTACATATTGTACATATATACATTCTGAGTTTCTTACTACTTTATTATTGGTATAGTATAGAATCTATACTATAGATGAATGAAAATTACGAAAGAAATGTACGAGTGTGGTACGCAAGTGGAAGGTAAAGCTTGATCGGTCCACCCTAGAAGGGTTTGTTTGGCGACATACTGAAGAAGGGCAAACTCAAATGTACCCGGAATAGAAGAGCTTGTATGATTAGATAGATGTGGAAGAAGCGCAAGTGTCAGGATCGTAGCAGATAGAAATCTGTAGTCTCCTCGCTGGGAGATAGGTGTGGGTATATTTATGAATAATATGTTATCGTATTAAAGAAAACATGTAAATATTAGTTTGAAGTAATATTTATAAGACATTTTCGATTTGTGATATCGATTTTAAGTAGTTGGATCATGTAAAATTGGACCTGACAGTAGTTAAATTGTCGTTATTTTCAAATTGCCAGCTATTTTATTGTTCCGGTGGGCAGATTCTTGTGTTATATAAAGTTGGGATTAACGGGGATATTTACTGTTTCTTCGCCAGTTATAGTCATGTTTCAGTTTCAAGGGCTCTTTTAATCGCTTCTATGTTTGTATCGCACAGTTTTTTTCTCTAGACGCAAAAAACACTTTCCTTACAGAATGTTGACACTATTAATTGTTGGCACTTTGTGAAATTTTGAACATAAATCACTAGTACTATTCCACATATTTATTTATTTCCTGACCGGTTTACCTTTATGCCATTTTCAAAGGATTTATAATTTAATATAGCACAAATAGCTTACAACATAGCAATCAATGACACTCTTTCAACTTCTGACTTTCCATAAAGTTGATTGGTATCCAATTTGGAAGTTAAATCGGAATATTTGTAAGTGATCAGTAACAAGGTTCAAAGGTGTCATCATCATTAACACGATTTTTTAAATTTTACTTATTTTGTAATAATTTTAGAATACGTCTACTGATAAAAAAAAATAATGTGTTAGGTGAATTAATAAGAGGTTCATTTGACTCCCTCCCTGCGACAAAACACAAAATAAAATTTTGTCTCCTTAGTAGGTATATACTAATTGTTTGAAAGTTAAGTGAAAAGTATTTATTTACCACAAAAAAATACATACACATTGCACAACAAAACATTTAAACATCATAGGTGGCAAAAAGGGGCAAACTCAGCTAATGTTGCCAGTTGCAAGCAACTCACAGCGCTGGTTTTCAGTTTGTCCCATTTCTTTGCAGGTGGGTGGCTAAACAATAATTATCAATAATCATAATCATACATAAATTAAATTAGATATCATCATTTTATACATATTGTTGTACAGTGAATAAGTTGGATTAGCAAAATTTTTACAACTGAACTATACTATAACATGAAGAAAAAAGAACATTTATTTAAGGCTTAAATAAAAATTTGCAATAGTAATGATTAATGAGTTATTCTACATATATTTAACTAAAAATAAAAATTTAAATTACGGAGTAATTAACTCGGAGTTGTTCTTGGACAAGTTCAAGTTCTTGTTCAATTTAAAAAGGTTTACTTTTAAAAGAAAAATAAGACAAATCCTTGACGACTCAGAAAAAAATCAAGTAATATAATCTAATTAATTAAAATATATCAAACATTGGGTACGTATAGTATTAATATGAATATGTTTATGAATGTAATATTTTAAGTACAGTAGGTATATATTGTATACGTGTGTATGTATATTTTCCGACATATCTATTTATGTATTTACTATTTCGGAAGACAGAATTTGTAATGTAGTGTAGTTGTAGATTTAGTTAAGTTAGGTTTATGTTTATATTCTTTCATCTGTAATGTTCACCAAAAGTTAATTACAAGTCTATCTCTTTGTGAAAAATGTTAAAGGGAGTAGATTTATGTACATGTCAACATTTCTATAATACTATTGCTTTCTGTAGTTTGCTCCTGTTGTTTTTCCATAAATAAATAAAATAAAATAAAAATAAGTTTAGGGGCAATCATAGTGTTTGCTGACCACTTGTAAAGTCTTCAGTATGAATTTGGCAGTCAAAATAACGAGTATTTTATAGCGTTATAATCGTTTAAGTCCAATCAGTATAACTATAATTTTATAGCAACTCCCTCATTCCGATCGCGGCTCTACTATGAAACTAGTTCGGGTATTAACTAGAAGTAACAAATAACAGTTATTTGAACGGCAACGGTTGTAAACTCGGTGTAAAATTGTGCGTTATTTTTAGTTTAAACACAAGCGTTTGAGTTGATGGAATTCGTTTAGGGTTTTGAAAATGTTTTCAGGGGTTTTATTGGGGACGGATAGCGACGCCCCTAGGCGTTGCGTGGATCCCGTTTCTCTGGATACCGTGAGAATTTTTAAAAATCCCTTTTTAATTGATGTCTACGTCATACAATCAAGGCGCTTCCCCCACCAAAATGCTGTGCGAAGCCCTTTTTTGCTTCTTTTTAACTCGTTAGTGTATAGACATCAAAATAAATGAAAAATACTGCACTTATCTCCAATATGAACTCAGTTCCAAAAATCAATTATTTTCTAACTTATGAATAAATTAAGATATCTGCTTTCGAAATAAATACTGAAGTTAGAAATATTTACTGATGGCATGCATCTTCACCTCAAATTGACGTTATTTATTTTCGAGCAAAACACTAATGGTTTGAGAATTTGATAACTAAAATATTACACAAATAAAATTTTCGAATTAATAATCGCGTCCATGTGTAAAGTATTAGTTTCGCCTTTTTTGCGCTATTTGGAGACGCAGCGATCGTTGTAACAGCCACTTTGCAGTGCGCGCTGATGTAAACGTTATTTCATTGTCTTTTCCGTCGATATTTGTACCAACACAAATCGAGTTGCTAATATAAGTCAGGGACGCACCTGAAGCTACACTATAAAGTCCATGTTCCTAGCAGGGTTGCCAAATGAGTATACCTATAGTTTGATTCTCGTTCTTTAACTCATGTCCAGATTTACTTTTTTGATTTTCTAAACCGCAATGATATAAAAATTCACTATTGTTGTTGCTTAATATTATCAGTAAATTACGTCTCAGATACAAACGGCACTAAAAATAATGGTGCCTCTTAAGTTTATATATTTCTCCATCTCACTCTTTCATTTATTTCTCTCTATCCGTCTAGTCGGTGCTAACTCAAAGAAATTGTAAACAGAAGTATACATAGACTGTGCACTGTCCAATTTTTGTCCAACAAAAGTAGATTTTTTTTCCTTAAAAATAAGGTTGTCATTATTGTGATACCATATTCAAGTGAAAAACGAGCCGAGCGAGAGAGCTCTCGCCACTTGTGTGTCCTTGTCTAGCAGGTTACCGTGTATATAATATATACAATCTACCTATATAGTGTTTTTGAGTGCCAAACGTGATAGAAAGGGACCAACGAGTGCTTGCGCCCTTCTCGCTCGGCTCGTAGTGCACAGTCTAGTTCTCTATACAATGTCTCTGAGCTAACTTCACTCAGGCGTCATAGATTTGGCGCGAACTATATATGTACTACATTCGGGGGCCTAGCACGCACCGTCGATACAGTGTCTTTCCATCATACTTGCTCTCTCGCACATTGACAAACGCGGGATGCGTGAGAGCGCAAGTAGGATAGATAGGCGCTGTATCTCTGGCGCGTGTTAGCTACTCAGGTGTATTCTTTATTTTCTGCACAGTTTATTTTATAAATCCATACAGTTGTCCAACGAAGGCGTTCGGACAGAGCGGTTGTGCGTGGCTTACGGGGCGAAACTCCGAACTGCTTGTTCAAAGATTGTATGTAGCTCGGTGGCTTACCTCCCGCGTCTCGCCCCGCAGGCCCCGCACACTATTGCTCTGTCTGAGCGCTTCGTTGGACAACTGTATGGATTTTTAAACCATGTTTTCAATATCATGACACGACAACGCATGGTTTTTCCGGTTGGCACCTTATTGTGTCGGATAGTTCATTGAAACACCATTAATGGACGTGAGTTATGTGATACGTTCACTAAATACTGATGCGTTAGTTGCGCTATTCAAATAAACGTAAATTTAAGCTATAATTGTGCTCATAGGAGTTTAAAACGTGGAGCAGATTTATTCAACAGTAAATTATTTCAATTTATTAATAGCTTTACGTCTAGTTTGTGTATTTCAATTTGTATATTGCATTGGTTTGGATCACGGCTTCAACCACGTTAAATTAGGTTAGTATTTAAATGGTTATCTAAGTTATACACTCCTCATACAAAAATATCTCAAAACTCGAAGTACTTTGATTAAAATCAAATATACCCTGTAAAAATTTATAATTCTATGTGTAAGGTTCAGAAAAAAATAAAATATTTTAATTATACATACATACATATACTCACGCCTGTCTCCCAGAGGGGTAGGCAGAGACTACAGATTTCCATCTGCTACGATCCTGACACAACTCTTTTGCTTAATTATACTGTGAAAAAAAAAAAGAAGCTTATGTAAGTTTTCATCATCACGAGGATCTTATCTTGTATGGAAAAATAAAAATAGTTTACTACTATTTACTATCTACTATTACTTTTCCTACATCATCCTTTTTTGGATTTTTTAAAATTCATCCCTATTGAATACGTTTTTGTCCCAAACAAAATTCAGTAAGTTTGCTGTATCACGACAATCAACTAATCTTTCCCAGATTAGTTGTCAACTTACAAAAGTCATCACTTATGGCGGTTATTTCAAATCAAATCAAATCAAATCAAAATATTTATTTTTGCAAAATAGATACATTAAGTATACTTTCTACAAGTCAAAGTTAATTTACACAATATAATATATCTTTAGAATAAAAAAAAAAATATATAATAATACGGGAAATAAAATATACACCTGCATTAATAAATGATAGTCGTAAGTTTTTAAATAAATAAATAAATAAAAAATAAATAAAATAGGGGAATCTAGGAATAAAAATATTATATATACATAATACAATGAAGAAATAATAAAAACGGGAAATACATACAAAAAATATTAAGGGTGAGCTACTAAAATGTAATAAAGTTATACACTTGCATAAAATATAGAAATATAGAAATAAAAATATTGTATATACATAATGCCTAACCATCCGCACCATTCGATTAGTATTGCTAAGAAGAAGGGCAAGAAACTTAGCAAACATTCCTTTTTTCAAAATAAAACATATGATACAAAATCATATACATACCTACTCAAGTAAAGGCATAAAAAAATATAAGACTGCGGGAATTAGTCACGAGAAAAAAAAATATATCTTAGTCAACCCGTCTCATATTGTCTATTACCTTTAACAAAGTAAGTTTACATATTAATTAATTTTAAGCCTTTAGAGGAATCGTACAGTATTAAAATATGCTAATTATTAATTACAATATTGAATAAGATTATTATTATTTATTACACCATGCTTCATTATCATCCAAATAATCATTGATTTTATAATAAGCTTTCTTAAGTAGTCCCTGCTTAATATATACTTTAAACTTATTTTCAGGCAAACTAAGGACCTCCTCTGGAAGCTTATTGTAAAATCTTATACCATGTCCTACAAAAGAGGTACCTACTTTGGCAAGTCTTAATTTTGGAAAAGCTAGTTTATGTTTGTTTCTGGTTTCAACAGAGTGGTGCACACCAAGCCTCGGGAAATTATCAATTTTTTTTCTGACATATCTAATAACTTGATAAATAAATTCATATGGGACCGTAAATATATTAATTTCTTTAAACTTTTCTCTTAATGAATCTCGGTACTTCATGTTATAAATAGACCGAATTGCTCTCTTTTGCAAGACAAAGACTGCTTCTATATCCGCGGCTCTACCCCACAACATTATGCCATATGACATAATGCTGTGAAAATAACTGAAATATACTAATCTAGCAGTATCTTCATCAGTAATCTGCCTTATGCGTCTAACAGCGTATGCGGCTGAACTAAGTCTACCACAGAGAGCTTCTATGTGGGGACCCCACTGAAGACGAGAGTCTATAGTAATACCTAAAAACTTAGTTTCGTTAACTAACTCCAGCTTGGACCCCTGCAAAAATAAACTGACATCTACTTGAATTACATTTGGTAAAGTAAACTTTATACATTTCGTCTTTTTTGCATTTAGAACTAAATTATTTGCAGTGAACCAATCAAGAATCATCACTTAGTAATAGCGTCCAAGCTCTAAGTATTTTTTTAAAATTCACCCCTTAAAGGGATGAAACGTGTGGTCATCTTTTGTATCGAAAATGCGTTCCCACAGGTACAACTGGCTGTTTATATTCCAGATCCACGCAGACAAAAACGCGGACGTCCTCTTGTTGTGAAAAAAACTTTCTATTGGACTCGTTTTTGCCGCAGACAAAGGACAAACTTATGATGTAGCATAGTCGTTTCTGAGCCATAAGAACATCATCTAAGAAACTGTCCAACTTATGAAGTAACAGAAGGGATAAATAGTAAAGTAACGGAGACGACAAATATCAAACTCAAATAAAAGTGGCGTTCCGAGAGGGTAGTTGTCGGATAATGGGTTTGTAACAAAGTTGGGGGAGTGGTTTTTTTACGCGGATTTTCTCAGATTTACTTTAAGTAGATAAGACTAAGAAAAGTTGTTCTTCAACATCGGATGCGTTCATAAAAAATACTTCAATGGAATCATTCGTTTTGATCCCTGACTAAAAAGACGAGCGGTTAAAGATATTACGATTTTTACGTCCCAACCTGAGCCTTATCGCCGTAGTTCGGTGCACGATCGACCGGGCAGGAATCGAACTCATGTCCCCAGACTACTAGACCTGCTGACTGAGCTACCGTTTACCCAAACTTCAGAGATAACCCAAACTGCTCCGCCAAGACGAGCCAAAGGAGGCAGGGCATTACGTACCTTATCTCAAAGCGTTTCATCGTATTTTCGAACACTCATAGCTTCGGTCTGAATAGATATATATTGATTACGAAAGTGAAAGAAAACCCTATACACATCAATCACCATTCTGATCGATATGAACGACTTACTATCCGATCAAATGACAAAACTTACTCGTAGCTCGCGAAACAAAACCCACGACTAAAATACAACTTTCGCTCTTAATACAAAGCAGTTGGAGCTATTTTGGCACGTTGTTTTCTTTGATAATCAGACTACACATGTACATAGCTGTTGTGAACATAAATAGGATTATGTAAAAGAACAGATAATGTTCCGAGGTTGCCAAATGTGTAACAAGAGTTGTTGAGTCAATATGTTTATTGTAAGTATTGGTCTCTGCGGCCGACATTTCTTTTACGATATTCGTTCTATTTATTTGGCGCCTACCAGAAAAGTTATTAATTGAATAATATGTTTAATACAGTGGTCGAGACATGAAATTTTACCAAAATACGGCACTTGTATGGAGCAATGCCACTTTTTATGGTGGTAGTGCTTCTTTCTTTAACAATTTTGGCCCCAAGTAGCACTTTCATATTCTATTGGAAACAAAATGGCGGCCACGTACGTAGAAAAAATTGTTAGAAGCATCTTTTTTATAAACGTTTTACGTTTAGAGCGCTGAAATTTGAAATATGTGCGTCAGGATGCACAGAATGTGTAAATTGTAAAAATTTTAAACATCTACATCACGCATGATGCACTTAAGACGAACATATGTGTATCTATTTTGATGTATAATACTAAACGATATAGAGAAATTGAGAAAAAAGAAGACTTTGTTTCAGATATGTTGGATAGATATCTAATGAAACCTGACAATAGATTAATTTGAAAATGTATTTATTAATTAATTATATTCTTAAAACTTTTAAAGAACACTGAAACCAAATAGTTGGGCGGAATTTGAAATTTTTGAATCAATAAATTGAGAAATCAGTTTTTTTTTTATCAGTTTTACATGTTTTAAATTTTTCCAAAAACATACCGCCATCTTGTTTCCAATGGAATGTAAAAGTGGCCCTATGGGCCAAGTTAGTAAGAAATGCATATTCTACCACTTTGCCAAGTGAGATTGCTGCATACAAAAGTGAAGAATACTTTAGTTTAGACCTCCTGCAACCGCGCTGCTACACACAATTCTGCCGCTGTGAAGAGAAAATCTAATTGGCTTACTAACGATTTTTCTTTTCTTTTTTGCAGGTAAGTTCATAACGCTTTATTAGATGTTTCAACGCTGCTGTGCAAGAAAATAAATGTATATCGTAAGTTTTTTCTCATAATATTTTGATGTATTTTTTTTTGCAACTTTACGATATTACTTTGTATTTTATACATTTTGGTCCCTTCATTTTTTCTTGTCGTTCTACACTATCGTAGTTTAGTTCTAGAAATACAAAATGTAAGTGCGAGCTTTTCAATCTTGAGATAGACTGTCCTAGGATCTATTTATCAATAATAATTCATACAAAGCATCTTCAACTATTTACATATTCGCTGTTATACGTTTATAGCAATCGCTGTTATACGTTTATCTAAAGGCAAATATTGAATATTAAATATGGTAGGCTTCTGTTGTGGTTTGCCACCAACCTCATAAAGAGATTCTTGCCGCCAAGCGACGCGCCGTGTCCCGGCGTGACCTGTAACAAGCCATATCTCGACTGTTTTAGGCTCTCTCAGAGCGGGTGCACTTCATCCTATGTCTAATTGTTTATGAATAAATGTAATAGAATATAATTTCCCACAGACACGGTATTGGTCAAGCGTAAAACCATTGTGAATAAATAAAAAATATTAGGTCCTACAATGATAAGTGAAAATATTTATAGGGTAGATTATGTATCGTTAACTGATCACAATACAAGAGAAAAATAATTTTTTGCTCAAATAAATTTTTCGCTTCCCAATACAAAGTGGTTTAATCAGCTGACAAAATATCTATGAAAAGGTGAAAAAACAGGTCGTGCAACAAAATATTTTTTGTTGGATAGTGGTCTGGATTCTCTATCTTCTCTTGAATTTTTTTCACTAATTGTGAGACCCTGTATATTGGACTTTTTCGCCATCTAGAAAACGCTAAACATTTCAGCGACCTTTTCGGGCTATCTCCCCGAATGTCAGCTAAAAAGCCATAGGAAATCGTTCAAAAAACGATAAAGACTTATCCAGTCGATTTGCAACGATGATGGATAACGGAACATCATTCGGTATTCCGCGACGATATCATGATGTTGAGGTTTGAGGTTCACGAAAGAAGCTGTCGAGTGACGTAAACGATTACTCCAAGAAAGCCAAGCGCACCCTGGACATTGACAGACACAACTTAAGGCCCTGCCCATGGAACACAACCACAAATTAAATACATACAGAAAGCCAGCTCCCTACAAACAGCGATTTCGGGCGCACGCACGCATAGACGTGTACGTACGAAGATCTCGGTAGGACTCGGTAGAATGCCAGTACGACTAGTCACGAGTGCATGTGCTTTGCGATACATGTGTTGAGTAGGTATGTAAAATCAAGGTCGGCCGCAGCTGGCCTTCTGTACCTATCTATTTTGTGACACAACCATCCTATCAAGTGATTTTGAACTCAAGTATATTGTCAGAACGTCTACATTAGAACGTTAATTTTCGAGGTTTTTCTGGAATTTCTGAAAGTATTGAAAATTAAATTAAAAATAATCTATAAATGTCTTAGGTAAAATTCAGTAGAAGTTTCAATTCTCTCAGCTGAACAACTTTGCTATAAACACATTACTGAGGAGCTTACTTTGCATTTTTTTTCTATCGAGCGAAGTCAGTCAAATTACGTTTTCAGATCTACTCATGTATTAAGTATGATCGCTTTTGTAACTTATACTTTTTGTATTTTAAATATGGTATTTAACGGACTCATAAATTAACCAAAATTCTCATAATATACCATAATTGCAGGGCCTTAATGACAAATAGAAGAAGAAGAAACAAAAAAGGTATGTCAGGATCGTAGCAGATGGAAATCTGTAGTCTCTGGGAGACAGGCGTTTGTATATGTGTGTGTGTGTATGTATGTAAATGACTCTAATGACAAATCTTTTCACTTCAACTCGTGATAAGCTCATGATAAAAATGTATGTACAGCGTAATAAAGTTTTTGTAAAGCTATTACTTTCAGGTTTCCGTACCCAAAGGGAGACAAACGGGACCCCTTTACTAAGCCTCCGCTATAAGTCTGTCTGTTCATCCGTCTGTCACACGGGTCTAATAAGTAGCCAGTTGAAAGTTTCACAGAATGGATGTTACTGTGGCCTCTATCATGGAAAATCCATACATTACAGTCGCCATGTAAAAAATCTCGAAAATTTTTAACATTATTTGCTTCATCTCTATTAAAAGAACGGTAATACGAACAAGTTTAAAATTTGGTCAGATTGTGGTACGTACTCTAAAGTAAAAGAACAAATACAAAAAAATTACCCACATGGTGCCGAATGGTTGTCTGGTGCTACCATTTTGTATCATTTTTTGTCGCCTTGATTTTGCTTATAGCATTGGCCCTTTGTGCGTTAGCCCGACTCGCACTTGGCCAAATTACCATGTAAATGTTGTTGCGCATATCGAACACGAATATTTCTCGCCACCATTCGATGCAAGCGATTATCGCCCTTACGATGTTAGATTACTTGTTAAGGCGATACAACGTTAAACTGTCGTTACGTTATCACTCAGCAGGATTTCCTGAGTCGAAGCTCGCGTTATCGCACGCTCAAGAATGTTGTTGTGTCAGCTTCAGCACCTAGTTAGGTGAGATAACCTATTTTAGTGGATGGGGGATGAAAATGGCCTGTAAGGGCTAGCGCGCACTACGATTTTTTGTCGCACGATATTTTTATTGCAGAAATGCAACGTATGTATTAGTAAGACAGTGCGCGCACATGCGACTGAAAAATCGCAGCGATTTAAAAATTGTGATTTGTCACATTTTGCTGCGACCGCTCGCAACGCGATTGCCTTTCTTCAGCTGGGATTGCATTTCGCCATCTAGTATTTTTGTATTCAATGTATTAATCTGTCAAATGTTTGAATTTTCATTCTTTATTAGCCAAATAATTTTTTGAGATACGTCCGAAGTTCATGGTATTTCAGATAAAAGAAACCATTGATAATTCTGTATCCGCTGTAAAAGGTAAATATGTCCAGATTTGACGAATTTTCTTCTTTTTTCTTCTAATCCTCCGAAGTAGTAAATAAACACAAGCAACTTGTACGAAATCCATGGTGCAACTGAACAAAGATCACCGAATTTTTTATCGCAGTGCGCGCATCGTAGTCTCTGCGATTTTTTACAGCGTGATTTTAAAATCGTGTCGCAAAAGTATCAATCGTAGTGCGCGCTAGCCCTTAGTCTTCTTAAAGGTTTCCTTTTAAAAGTTCTTTTGCCTTTTTGCCCTCTCAAATAAGTCAGTAAATCAATATTGGATCCTAGGGAGAGAGGAACTGAAAATAAGTACTTGGTAATCGTATTTAGAGGTGGCTTGAGCTTCCTGTTTTGTATTTATTTATTGGACGTAGAAGAATAACGATTCATTGGTAACTTTTTCGTAGTTCTCTTTTACACATATTTAGATGATAATTGACACCGTACCAAAATTATCAGAAAAAAACGTACATGGCCAAATAAATGTACATTTTATAAAACACTACCTCCGTCGAAATGACCAATTTTTTTTTAATGAACTCCCTTTGGTAATCTATTTACCTATTTTTTTTTGTTTTCTTTTTATGTCTTTCAAGAACTCTTATGGAGGCTTACGCACATTATCTGATTTAAGAAAAGCTCACTATGCAATATTAAAGTTACAAATAAGTAAAATACAGCGCTGCATTTCATGTTTAAGCACCGCTTAACTTTAAATTCTCAAAAGTAACTGGGAAATCAAGGGATAAGAAATACAGAGCGAACTTCTAACTGCCCGATTGACCAACACTTGTTAGTACGTAATTGTACTCGTAATAAGCTACTAAAACGTACGCTTCCCTTGACGCATATATGCGTCCAGACTATGACGTAGCGGCTCTACGATGCTGGAAAACCGAGGGATCGTAGCACTCGCTACAAGGGATCGTAGCACTCACTAAAGGGGCTCGTAGCACTCGCTACGTCGTAGCAAATAAGAGATGCAAAATGTGTCACATTCCGATCTTGACATACGTGGCTAAATAATCCAAGTCCGAAGTTAAGTATAGACGTAGTGGAACGTACGAGCACGTTAGCACCTAGGGAATGGAACTTTATATATGAGATAACTTTAACCGGTTATGTCTTGCGATAATATATGTTCTTGAAATGGAACAAACACTTTCCGTTTAAGATCCGTATAAGTTTTTTAAATTATTTTAATAACAAAATGTGTTACCTTATCATTAAAATATGATTTCGCTGTATTTTTGAAGTTACATAAATCACGTTTATAGCTTGTGTATCCGCCTCCTGATTAAATGGCTAGCCTTTTTGTTTAAATTATGTTTCTGGGTGATCATAAAAAAATAACCACGAAGGTTACGTATGGCGGTCGCGCTACCACTTATAATCTAACGAAATTTGATAAATCTATACACTGCGAGATTTTTTTTTTAGAATGGAAGTCTAATATTGCGTTGGACGAATTTTTCTGTCGTTTTTGCTCTGTGACGACCATACGTGCTTGAAAATATAACTTAACTACAAATACAGCATATGTAACGTAGAGAGGATGAATTGAAAGTACAGTGATGAAAAAAGTTTATGGTAAGTGGACGATCAACCTCGATCGGGCCGCCCTAGAAGAACATGACCAAATTGGCGACATACTGAAGATCGGTAAAGGCTTATCAGGAATAGAAGATATTGTATGACTAGATTGATGGATGTGGAAGAAGCAAAAGAGATGTGCCAGGATCGTAGCAGATGAAAATCTTTAGTCTTTACCTACACCTCTAGGATATAAGCGTGAATATATAAGGTGACTTTTGTTTATATAGAAAGAAAGAAAGACGTTCATTGATTCATGTAACCAAATTCACACTGGAGACTCGGTAAGTGGTCAGGATCAAGATTCAGGGTTCTTGTGAAATACGCAAAATTTAAAAAAGTCTAAATTTTGACTCCCTATACTAATTGAGTCGAGGTTGTTCTTGAACATGTGCAGGATCATTGAACCTTGGTCCTGAACTCTTACCGAGTCTACAGTATGAATTGGCTATATATATAAATACGAAAGCCGCCTTTTATGTATGTATGTACAGTGGAGCCCACATCAAGCTAAACACTTTCAGTATAAGCTGACCTCTCATTGTATAGGCTGGTAGTAATAGTGCGGATGGTTAGGCATTGTGTATATATAATATTTTTATTCCTATATTTCACTATTTTATGCAGGTGTATAACTTTATTACATTTTAGTAGCCCAACCTTAATATTTTTTGAATGTATTTCCCGTATTTATTTATCAACTTGTTTGTTCGTTGCATCATTTATATATAATATTTTTATTCCTAGATTTCTCTATTTTATGCAGGTTTATAATTACATTTTAGTAGCCTAACCTAAATTTCCCTTACTAGTATGTATATGTATTACTTTGTTTATTCTAAAGATATATATTGTAAAGATTAACTTTGACTTGTAGAAAGTATACTTTATGTATCTATTTTACAAAATAAATATTTTGATTTTGATTTTATTTTGGCTTCCAGTGCAATGAGAGGTCAGCTTATACTCAATGTGTATAGCTTGATGTGGGCTCCACTGTACAAAGAAATAATAATCCCATAGCGTATTATACGTTAACAGTAGGGTGAACTTGAAGGTAAGGTCGGACATTAGACGCGTATATGAGTCAAGTTCTAACCCTCAAGTAAACATCATTTGCGTCTCCACGTTATCTCGGCCGCCTTCCCCGGAAGACGGGGGGCTTATCTGACCCCAGTAGGGTTAACTTGTACCGGATGACGGGAATCGGGCCGCTTTACACCCCGGACAGCTTAGGGGTTAAGATGAAGCTCGTTCGTGTAAACTGAAGAGGTACTCGTATATACTGAATGAGATATGAAGCGGCGGTAGCTTAGGCGGTAGAACCATAGTAACAACAGACTAGTAAGCTATCTTCACAGAGATGTCGCCCGCTCTTATCTACTTAAAGATGGACAGTCTACCATGCTAGGTACCCTGGACATTACCACTTTTTAAAGTTTAAGAAATGAAAACCCTGAAAATCTAAAGGAAATCTTTTTTTAATTTTTTGATTGAAAAACACTTGTTCTTGTCCCCTTATTTTTATAATTTCCCTTACCGGTTTCGCTGTTATAGCATTATCAAAGGTTTTTTGGTTGTTTTCGTACAATATATGAATCGCCACGGAAATCTCTATAAGTTTTAGAGGCATTTGTCTCGTCTTCTCCTTAACCCGTCGAGTGCGGATGATAAGTATCTCCGTGCTTTATGTGGCGGGTAAACGAGATTTGCTGGTCGCGTGATGTTACCATGAATGTTTCATACGGGTTTGTGTCACCGGACGGACTGTTTTGTTGTTGTTTAGAAATGTCGCACACGCAATGTGTAGATAGTTTCTGCTTGAAACGACCTTCATTTGACTTCCATCCATCCATCAGCCTGTGTTCGTCGACTGCTGGACATTTGACTTTGTTAAAGATTTATTTTATTTCAAACCCTTATTAGGTCCACAGCACAAAGAACATATTTTACAGAAATTCAATTTAAATATGCCAATTACGGAACTAAATTTTGTTTTTTTTATCTACACTATAAGTACTATTTATAATACTAATATAAATTTTTGATACATATGGATTCCATTATCTGAAATAAATGTTTATTATTATTATTACACTTTTCTCTCTGAAATTACTCGAGAAAATCTCTCAGTAAAAACATAAATATCACTGTTGTGCTTCGATCATCAATATACATTATATATTGATGATCGAAGCTTTTGTGGTAATAAACAATAAACACTGCCACGGTTCAGCTTGTAGTACATCACTAGAACAGCACTGGTGTGGTTCTTAACAGAAAGTTAAATTCAAAAATTGTAGGGAAGCCGGTGGAGGATTGAGTGTGAGGGATTCAGCTCTACCAGCTGTGGGGAAATCACCAAGTCTGGCGAAATTCTGAAAAGCTTATGTCCAGCAGTGGATTAAGATTATTGGTAGATACTCGTAGATGGTCGACAACTCTTTGTTTTAATTTTGTGTAGGAATCTTATTTGGGACATCTTTGCGGATATAATTCAATGCCGTTTTTACTCTTTTTATAAAACAAAACGCTACCAAAGTACACATGGCCGCGCGCTACGCTGTACGTTTTTGTACGATTATCACCTTTAGGCAAACGTAAGAAGAACTATCATTATATAAGGTGACATTGATTTATATATCCCAGCCCCGAGTCAAATACTATGGGAGGTCAACATTTTATTTTGCGAAATTAGCAAAAAGTGTTATCGATCCGTGATACAGATCACTTACCAAGCCTCCAGTATGAATTTGGCTGCGTAAATTAATGTCACCTTATTTACCGTGAAGTGTTGGAGACGGTACCTAAGGTCGTTCAGGTTAGTGTCGATCATTTACATAATTACCTGTCTAGTACCTAGTACGGTTACTCACTTTATTTACTTTTAAACTAGACCATATGCGTATTGAGATAAAATCGATTTTTGAACTTAAATTAAAAGTTCTAGCTTACTTCAAAGACGTGTTCAATTAAATTGTTGTTTCTACAAGTTTGGTCATCGACTTACTATTTAAATATATATCGTCACGACATGAATCCCCGAGGGGGGCTCAGGGGTGTTCCGGGTGTGAACTGTGAAATGCAAGTCACAGTCCACATTCAGCACACCCACGTTTCACCGACGATTATTGCGTCCCAACGTGGTGGCTAGTGAGCCCTATCGTCGTACTTCGGGCACAATTACACGCTTTTTAGGGCATGCAGGTTTCCTCACGATGTTTGCCTTCATCGTTCAGCAAATGGTAAGTATTTAATAGTAAAGTTTACACGATTTTATTGTTGATTTTAGTTTGAGTTTTGTATAATGGAAAATCAAGTTCAGCAAATTTTATGTAGGTACCTTCTTCTTTTCCTACATACATTGTTCGGTTTTTCTTCAAATTATAGCTACAATCGTACAAATTAACTAACTTTAACATAAAAAAAGTTTTGAAAGTGTTTCGCAGTAATATTCGAAAACAACTTAATTTGTTAACAAAACTCGTTTAATTTCCCAATTAAAGTTCATTCGCGCAATTTAGGTCGCTATTTTCTGAAAGAAACTTTTCTAAGCGAAGTATTTTATACTTTCTCTGAGAAGTTTCTTTTTAAGTGGAAATGTACAGGTATTTTCTTATTTTTCGCTCCTCATACTTATACGGCCTCGGATGTTATAAGTCTTCGGTTATTTAAATATTGGTTTGATGTTTGTAACAAACTCAGGCTTGCTTTGACGTTGCGTCGGTTCGAAGAAAGCTCGATATTAATGTACTTACGTTGAATTTTCTTACTGTAAACGAGTTATTGAATGAAAAAACAATTTATATAATAAAGAAGTTTTTATTGCCGTGCTTACAAAGAAAAATACATAAAACAAACAAAACAAAAATTGTAAACTTATAAGAGAGTAATACTCAACTGATGCCGGGTCCAGACCGGACCCAAAATATATCTTGTGTCTTTATGTTTGTGTTTTTTGTTTGATAAACACTTGTACTTGTCCACTTATTTATATTAATTTCCCTTACCGGTTTCGCTGTTAAAGCTTTAACACTTGTACTTGTCCACTTATTTATATTAATTTCCCTTACCGGTTTCGCTGTTAAAGCTTTAAAAGCTTTAACAGCGAAACCGGTAAGGGAAAAAGCTTTAAAAGCTTTATCAGCGAAACCGGTAAGGGAAATTAATATAAATAAGTGGACAAGTACAAGTGTTTATCAAACAAAAAATGTTTCAAAAGTTCCACCAAGTGCCAACAATCACGAGCATCAACTCCATTATGTTTGTGTGTTTTATAAAAATATGTATGTAAAATTAATAATAAAAAATAAAAAGCCTTGAAGAGTGCTATATTAAAAAGAGCAACACGACAAAAGGATGTGGCTCAGCTGTGTCCCTTCCAAAACATGCTTTGGTTGGCGCTGGTTTTTAGCTACCCCCTTATTTTATAATACATGTACTCATATACTTTATTTTGCTACTAAAAGATTCGTGGTTTAGATTCATACTGATATTGAAAGGGCTACTCACGATTTTAATAGTCAGATTTCGCCTGACTAGTTTAACCGTATTCGTACAGTTTCTTCTTACTTACTTATTTACTTCTTCTTAATATACTTATTACGTATACACAAAACTACCTATACTAAGTAATTATTTAAGATACTAACCAACGTAATAAGACCATTGAATACAAAGACTGTTACGTTGGTATATAAACGTTACGAGCTACGATTATGGACCTGGAGTAAGTTCGTGTTATAAACTGTTTTTAACCCTTATAGTTTTGCCATGTCCGTCTGTCCGTGGCTTAGCTCAGAGACTATTAGTACTATAAAGCTGTAATTTGGCATGAGTATACATATTAATCACACCGACAAAATAGTAAAATAACACAATGAAAAAAATTTTTTCAAGGTTACCTCCCTTACACGTAAATTGGGGATGATTTTTTTTTTCTTGTCTATCCCATAGTGTGGGATTTCGTTAGATAGGTCGTTCAAAAACATTGTGGGTGTGTGAAAGCCATTTTTCGATTTAGGGATCCGTTGGCGAATATCAAGCTTTAAAGTGCTAATTTTTGTTTGAGGCAAGTGTCCCGCCCTGCCGGCTAAACGGTTGTTTATGGATATGGGAAAAAATTCACAGAAGTAGTATAATGACTTTAAAAGGAAAACTATCACAGCTAAGTAGGCTGTTCACGAGTACAGGTCGCGCCAAACTTTTAGTCCCCTCGAAACACGACAATGTATGGGCTGTGCTTCTAAATGTACGGGTTTAGAAGTTTGGCGCGATCTTTATTAGTACACCAACTTATAAAATGTACCGGGCAACTACGGAACTCTATACTCCGCGGTTTTTTTGTTTTTTGTAATTTTTGATTTGTAGTTCATAGAATGGCAACCCTGGCTGGAAATAGGCTGTTTTGAAGGGGCAGGCAGACATCTCTACCACTCCTCTGATTCCAGTATCTGTAACGCAGTTATAACGCTCAACATATCTGACGAAGTCCATTATCCTCAGTAACGGGGCTCGGTGCCGCTGCAGATACGCAAATGACATCGGAACTGGATTACGGGTGCGTTCTAGCCGAAGGTATTATTGTACATACGTACGTTGTCTTCCAGAGGGTTAGGGAGACTAAACTTTCGCAATTACCGCACATCTTCTATACTAATAATAAAGTTATAAAAGTCGTGTCTGTACATTGAATATTTTTGCGAAATTTAAAATGAAACGGGTTATTGATATTGTATTGAGGCCAAAACAACAATTTTTAGAATTGTTGTCTGTCAGACTATTAATGCATGTAAGACTAGATTGATGGATATATAATGAGCAAGAGTTTTTAAATGATGAAATGATGAAAATTTATGTGATGGAAATCTGTAGACTCTGCGTACCCCTCTGGGAGACAGGCGTGAGTGTAGGTATGTATGTAGTGAACGTAAGACTCAGGTTTTAGTGGGGTAAAAATAAAACATTCCTCAAGACCTACTTCACCAAATTACGCTTTTTGTATTATGGCGTATCTTTATGGATCGTATTTTTTTGGAATTTGGAGTAATATTAAATATATTGTTCGGTCTAATTAAATTAAAGAATTGTCAATAAAATTGCATAATACGATTGGTTAGAGACTATGGATTATTGTCGTTACGCTTTATACAATACAAAAAGTCATGCTAAACTGGCGAAATTAATCGGAAAAAATGACGGAAGTTTTTTTTAAGCCGAATGTGACGAATTTTTGGTATTTTTAAATATAACAAATATTTCTTGTAGTTGACAGTTCACTTATATAAAACTGATCGCTCGCTATGTATTAACTACCGTCGTGACGTTAATATATAGGCTTTTTGCTTCGCTCATTTCCAATATGAATAATAAACATTCTGCTTTAGATGTAAACTTCTATGTCTGATGTTTCTGCAATTTCTTTCAACAAAGTTATTGGACTTGAATAAAAGATTTAGCTCTTTAAAGTTGGCTTTGTGATTATTTTTCTCAAAAGCAATATTTAATAAAATTATTTGCATATTTCAATCAATTATTTACAGCTAAATTCACTATCAGATATAATCTACCTTTATAGAAGCTATCCTTTTCGATAAATCGAGTAAAAATCACTTTTAGTTTTTAATTCCATCCATCCATCCATCAGCCTGTCAACGTCCACTACTGGACACAGTCCTTTCCAATATTATGCCACTCTTGGCGTCACAGCGGTCATCCCTCCTCCTCGTCCAGCCGCCACCAGCAACGTCTTCAGCCCCCTGATTCTATATAGTAAAATTATATCTAAGAATACTTTCGTATTTTGAGAATACGTAACCCAACCAACAAATATTTTTTGTATGTATTTCCCTTATTAGTATATACATATTATTTTTTTATTCTAAAGATATTTATTGTAAAGATTAACTTTTACTTGTAGAAAGTATACTTATGTATCTATTTTACAAAATAAATATTTTGATTTGATTTGATTTTATTCGCACTTGAAATGACTTCACAATTCGTAAATAGTTCAATACCCATTGAAGGTTATTTTGGAACATAATGAACAAAAAATCACTGGTACTATTGCACAATTTATATTCGTTATTTTGGAAGTTCATTTTTTATCTGTTTTTGTTGAATAGCAACCATAGATGGCCACCGACACTGAGTTACATAATAGGCCCGCAGGTCGTCGGTCCAGCGGGCACGAGGTCGGCCTACGCTACGCTTTGCTCTAATAAAGTTTTTAATTTAGTAATATTAAACTGATTTGCGTAGTAATGTCTGAAATCTCGTCGTCTCCATCAATGGAAGACAGATCATATCACGATCAGCCGACGCACTCGGCTCAGCACAAAAGCGACTCCGGTCCAGCATAATCCACACCTGTACAGCCCAGTGTGAATCTCAGCGCCTGCTATTCCAATTTCTACTTTACGTGTCAGTCTTAAAGTATCAGTTCCATTGGCTCAGTGCACCCGTGAAACTAACATCGGGTCATTTAAGCCTATCTGGTGATGCACAAAGCGGTTCAGATTGTCCTCACACCTCTGTACAGAACGTAGGTTATATACCGACGTTGTCTATGGTATTCGATGCATATGTCAAAGGTTCCGTAAAGAACTAAAAAAGCTGGTCAAGTGCGAGTAGGACTCGAGCCACGGGTTCCGTACCCAACCGGTTTCGATATTTAATTCATTTTTAAGGGCTTAACAACTCATTTTAATATTTTAAGACATAACCTACGTGCTGTAAATAGAAATTTGTTTTTTTTTTATTTACAGCACGTAGGTTATGTCTTAAAATATTAAAATGAGTTGTTAAGCCCTTGAAAATGAATTAAATTTCGAAACCGGTTGGGTTAAAAGTACCTATAGTTATAGTAAAGTTGTGTAAACAGTGAACAAGTGGTTTTCATCAAGAATGCTTTCCATGTTTCACCAAGTGCCGACAATCGCAAGTATAAGTTATGTATCGTACGTTTGGATTTAGTTAATAAATTATTTAACTTATTATTTAAAAGAGGAAAATACTACACATTAAATTATGTTTTGAATCTGCTTATATTTAATAAGTTAATATACGTACATTAACTAAATTAGAAGTATAACTAACTCATACAATAATGTATATACGATACACATGACATAATCTTAATTTAAATTTAAATTTAATAAGGCCTACGTACTGTTTACCTAAAACTTGTTTTTAAAAAGAAACTATTTTGTATTTTTGTGTGCATGATTAGCTACCCATATACTAAATACGTTACATTTATATATAAATAAATACCTAACTCCCCCGTCTTGCTGAGAAGAAGAGCAAGAAACTTAGCAATTTTCTTAATTTTAAATCATAGTAATGTACTTCTTCGCATTCCTGACGGTTTTTAAAAACAGATTTATTAGTATTTTTTGCTTACAAGCAGACTTTATAGCTCATTTCACTGACAATCTTCATATAATTTTCTTCTGCGTTATTTTGCTTTAAATTTCACTTAGCTAAAAATTAAGTTCGCCACCCCGAACCTCATTTTAATAACCCGATAATATTTTACGTGTAATAGGACTTAAAGGTTCATTAAAATAATTAAGACTAAGCCCTCGGGGGGTGGTTAGGCGGGATGACGGTTACGATAATCGTTGGGCGATTAAAATTGACATTAGTTGAGTTTTCCCGTCATTACGAGGTTAGAACTTTGTCAAAGTTGAAATTGAATTTTCCTTTTCTGGGGTCGTATTATTTTTTTTAAAGCAGCAGTATTTCAGTCGATAGTAGGGATGCAACGATATATCTAAAATTCGATAATATCGACACTTAAATACTTAACAATATTTAAATCGATATAAGTACGAACGATACTCGTATATTGATGTATGGATACGATATAGGTAAGTGAAAAATATATCGAAACTTATCAGAAATACATTTTAAAATTATGTATTAAGTCAGATTTAAAGAGGTTTTTTATCAACTTGATAACGTTTTATTTAAACAATGCAACTTAATAACTTTCCTTACTTTAAACGCACGTGTAGACAAACCATTTCACGGCTTTACCTGCGTGAATGTAGATTCTCCCGTTTCTGAGATAATTTCCTAAAATCCCATTTTATCTAAGATGTAAAGTCGATTTGTTGAGTTCATTGGAATTTGTTTGTAAGAATAATTATCTAAATTAGTTACCTTTTTAATCATTTAAAAATCGCTTTTTATTTTACATTTTAATTATCAATTTTATCGGTGCCCGAATTTTTATTTGACTTTGGACTATATACAACAATCGGACTTTGAAACTTGTTTGTATTACTTACCGTCTTTTAGATAGAGCTGAAACAAGGAACTTCGTAATTTTGTGTAACTTCAGTTATAACTATGTGAAGATGTGCTTCCATCCATCCATCAGCCTGTTTCGTTCACTGCTGGACATTGACCTTTCCAGGATTTTGACACTCTTGGCGGTCCTCCTGGAAGAAATGCCCATACTCACACACGCTGGGCAGGCGGGTTGGTGAGCGCGGTGCCGAAAACCTCGCACCAGTGACGCCGCTGCCCGTCACCAGTCTGTTTTATATAAGGCCCGGCAATTGGGGATGGATATACCGCCATCCATCGGTCCCAGGCAATGGTGGGCCGCCTGGTTTTGTCTGAGAGCTGTTCTCTTGCTCCCCCCCGAATAACTTCGGAAGGATTTGCGAGTAAGATATGCTTAAAAGGATGAAACTAGTTGCAAAACTATTTACTAAGTATTTATACATAACAATTATTTATACTTATCATTTGGGAAAATCCCAGTAGCTCCCTTTTCATCATGTATCCCATTTAGTTTAAACAATCATAAATTTCTCACGAAAGCATTAAAAGTCAGAGCTGTCTACAATTGGCAGCATTACACTACACAAAAGCGGCAAAGACTAATTGACACTGAATGCTATAAAACTACCCTCCCTGACTAGTTGACACTAGATGTGCAATAATCGTCCTTATTGCTAGAGATTAAGGCTGTGTCGTTTGTGGTGGGATATAATTTACAAGACGATCTCGGTGGCAAGACGGAACTTGTTCGCGCGAACAACGCTGTGACGTCATATGTTTGTTGTAGTTTGTGCGTTTCAGTAAGCCTTTTTTACAGGCTTATTGATATAATTCTATTAGAACTTAACAAACCTTTACTTCGTAAAATATTTAACTTGCAGACAAAAGCTTTATAGTTTTTTAGAGCGTGTAGGTTTTACTCCAATGTTGTTAATTTTAATCAAATATTTATGTCTTGCTAAATTGCCGTGGTCACGGTCAAACGCCATTCGCAAAAATATTCATTACCCAAACATACTTGTAAACATTTCTGTAATCTTTACAAAACCGTAAATAAAACCTCGCACGCACGCCTTCGTGTCATGCAACGTATATTCACGCCAAAATGCACTTTATACTCGCCGTGTCGAGCACTGTTCATTCCAAGAATACCCACTCTATTCTGGATTTTATTACTCATAAATTTTCTTAGTTTCAGAACGTATTTCATTCATGATTTTATGAAGATTCTAAACGATATGATTCATTATGAATGATACAATTATTGGTTTCTGAACGCTCTCGTTAAATGCGTTTTCGATGTACAGAACTGCGTCAGTGATGCTTTTATTAAGTGTGAAGGAATTAATAGGGGGATTATCGGTCGATTATACGGGTAAAGATACACGTGTTTAGGAGATATTTTAGTGAATTTGCGTTTAGTTTTTGCGCAGACCATAGCTTAGTTTAATTTAGAATCATATCGTTTTTTCTAATACTAAACCTTTCGTTATTATTTCGACTTTTTAGAATATTGTGAGTGATGAAAATGAAATACACGGAAATTTGGGTCTTTACGTAAAACATATCGGTTGTTTTTAGGGTTCCGTACCCGAAGATCAACACCCGGAGCTCTATAATTTCGCTCTGCTGCGTGTCTGTCTGTCCGTCCGGTAGTCACGGGTCTCTAGCTTGCAGAGGGAATGAGCTGCAGATCTGAAATTTGGATATGCTATGTAAAATGTTGACCCGAAACAGAATGTTGAATTAAAAATGAGTTTTAAGGAGGAGGAGTACATGAAAAGGGAGCCGAAAAATAAAAATGTTTTTCTTACCCCTGCATGTGGGCTATCGTAGTCTAGAACCCATTAAGGGGGGGCTATCCCGATTTTGTCTCTTTTCAAATTCATTTTAAACCATGGTTAAATTTTGTAAAAAATATAATGTCATACTAGCTTTTGCCCGCGGCTCCGCCCGCGTGTTATTTGGTTTAACGACATGCTTTTTTCCGGGATAAAAAGTAACCTATGTGTTAAGTTAGGGTATAAGCTATATCCATTCTAAATTTCATCCAAATCCGTCCTGCCGTTTCAGCGTGAAAGAGTATAAAACATACACACACACACACACGCACACACACACACACAAACTTTCGCATTTATAATATTACTGTGATTTCACCCTTTGATCTTAATATTTCGGCCATTCGATACACAATTACTTGCATTTCCCTCGATCCGATTAAATCGCAAAGATAGGTCTTAAACTATGATCTAAATATAATTTAATTTTAGCTATCATACGTTTTCGACAATAAAACTTATACAAGAATAAACGTCGTGAAAAATGTGATATAAAACGGCCGTCATATTAAACACCCATCCCACGAATTCCAAAATCTTCTTCTCTATACTATACATATAAAATAGAACGTCTGTCTGTCTGTTCACTCGCTTATAACATGAGAACCACTTAATGGATTTTGATGCAGTTTTCATTGAAAGATAAAGCACTTCTTCGGGAAGGTTTTAGGCTATGTATCATCACGCTATGACAAAAGAGAGCAGCGCAATGAGAATTTTAGTGAAACATGGAAGGTTTGCCGCTGTAGCGTAGCCGATCTTAATTCTAAATTCGTAGCGGGGCGATGGGTCCTGCACTGACTCTCCGTGATTGTGAGTATTGTGCACTTCCCCCCGGTCAGTCAGCCCAGCCAGGACAGCTCCTTGAAGTGGAGCCGAACAGCTTCAGCATGCTGACACAAAAACTGGTCTAGTGAAAGGAAGGTGGAAGCGTAGCCGATCGTCGCGGGTTCAAACCCCGACTGGTGAAATTTGTTTGCACTTTTTATTTTTATTTTTATTTTTGGAATAAATATTTTCTTTTGTAAAAAAAAGGTAACTAGGGTCTGATGATGGGACTAGAAGATGGGTACGGGATCTCCTCAACGGACAACAGCAGACCCTTCGAGTTTGGGCTTATTTGATTGGTATTTATTGGCACTTTGGTAAAACATAGTGACCAAGGTCTGATGATGGGACTGGAAGATGGGTACGGGATCTCCTCAACGGACAACAGCAGACCCTTCGAGTTTGGGCTTATTTGATTGGTATTTATTGGCACTTTGGTAAAACATAGTGACCAAGGTCTGCTGATGGGACTGGAAGATGGGTACGGGATCTCCTCAACGGACAACAGCAGACCCTTCGAGTTTGGGCTTATTTGATTGGTATTTATTGGCACTTTGGTAAAACATGGTGACCAAGGTCTGATGATGGGACTGGAAGATGGGTACGGGATCTCCTTAACGGACAACAGTAGACCCTTCGGGGTTTGGGCTTAATTCATTTGTCTTTATTAGCACTTTGGTAAAACATGGTGACCAGAGTCTTATAATGGGACTGGAAGGTGGGTACGGGATCTCCTCAACGGACAACAGCAGACCCTTCGAGTTTGGGCTTATTTGATTGGTATTTATTAGCACTTTGGCAAAACATGGTGACCGTTGCATATTTTCGTTCAAAAAACAATATTATTTTCTTTTCCTTACTTCCACGAAAATCTCTTCGACGCGGGCGGAGCCGCGCGAAAAAGCTAGTAATAAATAAAAACACCTCGAAATCGCGAGTTTTCTGAGCGGCCCGCTTCCGCTGAGCAGGATAAACATGTGTAAAATTTAAGCGTTGGAGCAGGACAGATTTCTCTGGATAACCTCGCCTTAAGTAGAGTATTCAAATCATTTGAGTCTATTAAAGTAAGCCCTAGACGGCTATTCGTATTCGAGTCTCCGGTATTAATTCAGCTGCATAATTTAATGTCACCTTATATTCGTATAGTTACTAAACTTTATGTTTTTTTTTTGTTTCTATGGTATATTTTTAATTGTGTTTTCGTATAAGTTGTTACGAACATTTTGCCTGTGTATACTAGGTGTAATTGAATCGGCCGACCATGTTCATGCTGGAGACTCAGTTGGTCATCGGGAACAGAGTTTAATGACCTCCCCGGTGAAATTCAAAACAAATATTTTTTTGCCCCATAGGGCCTGCACTAGGAATTGTACTTAAACTAGTCCAACCAGTAAGGGAGCAAAAAATTTATTTTTCGAAATTGGCCAAAAGGTTTACTAAACCTAGTTCTTGATCACTGGCCGAGTCTCCAGTATGAGTTTGGTTGGTTGATTTAATTTCACCCTATATATTTTGCACTGTATTAATGAATAAACATATTTTTATTCTATTGTGTTATAACAATTATACAAAGAAATCATTAAGATGGATTACGTTTTCATTATACTTATCTAGCACCAAGGTAGAAGCTCGATCAATGTACCGAGCTTCGTGATAAAATTCATTTCTTTTAACAGTTGATGTAGTGCAAATGTTACGTTTGAATAATGAAGCAAAAAACTACTATTTTGATGTCTCTATTTCACAGCAATAGTCATAACATTGCTACCAGCCATCCGTCTTAAAACTACATAGTATCGCAAAATGTATCTGTCTGTTTGAGTATAAACATTTGTCTGTTTATATTTGCGCTTCCTGTTTTTACTCTGTAATAAATCTAATGAAGTGATTCAGTGGAACTAGCCGGTGTAGTTGGCAATTTGAACCTTATATGTCAGTAATAAAGTCGTCGTTGTCTATTTGAAGAGTACTTTTCGTTGAAGGAAACACATTCAAGTTATAATGGGAATGAATGACTGCTTGGAGTTCGTATGTCCATATTCCTATAAAACGCAACTCCTGCGATTATGTTTGTTTAATATATTAATTCTGTAACGAACCAATGCAACTTTGTAGCGGACTGTGACATAAACTTTATTACGGAACTTTTTTGTGAGTAAAAGCAGCAGGTTGTTTGAAATACACCCATAACCGTAAATTATTTGAGTAATTACTTCTTAGAGGAGGCATTCATAATGAATAGTAACTAATAAATAACAAATAATGAACAATTAAAAAAGGTAATAATCTATGATCAGAAATCGAATCATCCCTCGTTTAAAAGTCGTTCCGGAAGTGACGTGAGAGACGCGAATAAAGAAGTATCCACTTCAAAAAGAAATGCTAGTGATATTACATTAACTCTTGGAACATTTAAACCACATAACTTGTTCCAACGTTATTTATTTGTTCACAAAATGGTAACATATAGGTATGCAAATTAACGCTTAGAACATTAAACCACATAACTTGTTCCAACGTTATTTATTTGTTCACAAAATGGTACTAATATATAGGTATGTAAACTAACGCTTAGAACATTAAACTACATAACTTGTTCCAGTGTTATTTTCTTTGTTCATAAAAGGGTACTAATATGCAAATTAACGCTTAGTACATTAAACCACATTACTTGTCCTAGTGTTATTTTTTCTGTTTACAAAATGCTAGGTACTAATATGTAAATTACTTACTTACTTGCTCGGAAATCCTCCCGAAGTTATTCGGGGGAGAGTAAGAGGACAGCTCTCAGGCAAAAAACCAGGCGGCCCACCATTGCCTGGGACCGATGGATGGCGGTATATCCATCCCCAATTGCCGGGCCTTATATAAATCAGACTGGTGACGGGCAGCGGCGTCACTGGTGCAAGGGTTCCGGCACCGCGCTCACCAACCCGCCTGCCCAGCGTGTGTGAGTCATTTCTTCCAGGAGGACCTCCAAGAGTGGCGAAATCCTATAAAGGCCTACCTATGTCCAGCAGTGGACGAAACAGGCTGATGGATGGATGGAATATGTAAATTAACACTTAGAACATTAACTTTGCTTACAAAATGTTACTAATATGTAAATTAATGCTTAGAACATTAAACCATATAACTTGTTCTTTGTTTCTTAAAAGGTGTTTACTAATATGTAAATCAATTCGCTCTGTCTGAGACCAAAAGAGCAGATTTGGATGAGAGTTCCTCTGTGTTAAGGTTTTTTGAGAAAGGGTTTAATATGTTAATAAACTGAATAACATGGCTGTGACCAAAAGCAGCTGACCTGTGACCATTAGTAAAGGTTTCTTTGTCTGGAAGTGGTTCAGTAGACATGACTAGCATGTAGTTATTGTAGGTATATATAGTCAGCAGACGATTTCATTTTCGTGTTTTCGTAGTACCTCAAAATAAAAAAAAACAGAACCATTATACGATCACTTTGTTGTCCGTCTGAATGTCTGTCTGTCCGTCTGTCAAGACCGTTTTTCTCAAGCCCCGTTAAAGATATCAAGTTGAAACTAATACCTCCATCAGAAGTCTGCGGCCCCATAGTGTTAATAAAAATCAGACTTCTAACTTAACGCAAAAAAGTTATAGATTTTTACGTAATCAATTTCATACAAATTGGCCCACTATGAACACCTATAGTTCCAGTTGACTTAGAAACAAGAAATTCCGTTAACAATTAGGTCTTATGGCACATGTCTTAGAACAAAATTTAAAATTACCTATATTTAATTAGTTTGGAAGAAATTAATTACCAACTTAATTAGACCTTTTATAGACATAGAGTTTAGTACATCGTAAGTGTCAAGTTATTTTGGTTGTTTGTCATTTAGTCATTTATTTTGATTTTTAAACTACCTACTAGTCCCACCAGCATTATCCAGTTTTTTAATCAGTATATTTTTTGTTTTCTGTCATCAATTTGTTTGCAACAATCTCCGAAAACCTGAAAGCTTTCCTTTTCGCAATGAAATAACTGAATATCGATATTACGCAAAATCACCCCGCAAAAGTGCACTTAAAATGAAAATAAAAAATATCCTTAGAATTTAATTTGTTCAGAATGTCTCGGTAACTAATTGCTTTCTTCCAATTTACGCCTGATAATGGTTTACTATGTGGTCCAAGTCATACGAGGAGCGGTTTCAAATTGAACTGTCTGTGCGTCCGCGAACGAAAACTAGAGGCTTCGACAGACAGAAAGCGTGAGGGCGAGATCTCGCTCAAAAACTGTCCCTGATGCATTTTATCACCGCTATGGGGTGACAAATTCGAATGACGATTTCGTACAACTGACATTGCATCTTATGATAACGACATAACGTCTTAATTTGGTTGAAGATTTTTGCTGCTATGCACGCCGCACGTTCGGACACTTTCTGTCGAACTTGTCTTGTTGCTTGTGAGAGGTAAATGGGGCGAGATGATGGTGTATTGTTGGCAGGCGATGTGTCATCCGCGTTGTAACTCTAAAACTATAAAATTTGAGTAATACACCGATGTTTGTGATGAAGAAACATTTCAAAAAGTGTGTCTGGTATACTAATATTGATGGTGACATAAAATTCATTGAAAAACGTTTTGATGGGTTTTTGTCTGTCTATATATTTTGAGCTAATCGTTAACTTGGGTTTGCCTTAGTTGTGAATTTGGGATTTTTGGTAGCTTGAAAATTCGCAACTATTGCAAATCAAGTTTTGATTATAGGACATTAATTGATTATAGACGAGAGTTTTTTTTTTCATGGTTCTTTCCAAATATCTGAGTCACGGTTTTTTGTTTTATTATAGTTATGGCGATAATAAGTACATGACAGATTGAAATACATTTTTGTGCTGCTATTGCCGTCGGACAGACAAAAACCCGTCAAAACCGCTGTTCCGTAAATTTTGCACCAAACTCGACATAAATTTCTTGTGTTTGCGAGCGTCTTTGTAAATGTTTCGGCGGTTAGCTTGTCGCCGCCATTGTTTCTGTACCCCCATTATTTCTAGAACCCACATTTCAGCAATATATTCTCTAAGACAACGCAATAAGAGCTAAATGTGCGTCTTACTGTTTCGGTGCTTTGTTACACGAAGACTTTAATTAAACTGGATCTTGAAGCAAGTGAATAATTTCATGTTCCGAACCGTTTCCTGGTTTGCAATAAACATTAGTCAAATACGGTATCCAAAACTGATGTTTCGGAATTAAACCGTGGCCGGCGTTTGTCTATGTCGTCGGCACATCGTAGCATTGGGCATTTCATGATCTGTCTAGGCATATCATATTGCTGTTAAAACTAAGATCGCCTCGCTATGCTCCCCTTTATTTACATGTAAACATAACACGCTCAGCTTCAGGTGATAGAGCTGATGCCAGGCTCGACTGTGGAGGTACCACCATCTTACTCGCAAATCCTCCCGAAGTTATTCGGGGGAGAGTAAGAGAACAGCTCTCAGGCAAAACCAGGCGGCCCACCATTGCCTGGGACCGAGGGATGGCGGTTTATCCATCCCTAATTGCCGAGCCTTATATAACAGACTGATGACGGGCAGCGGCGTCACTGGTGCAATGGTTTCGGCACCGCGCTCACCAAACCGCCTGCCCAGTGTGTGTGAGTATGGGCATTTCTTCCAGGAGGACCGCCAAGAGTGGCGAAATCCTGGAAAGGCCTATGTCCAGCAGTGGACGGAACAGGCTGATGAATGGAAGGATGGATAACACGCTCTCCCTCGTTCCGCTCGTCGTCGCACCTATTTTTGACTTTTCGTGAAAGATTTCTGATTTGATTCTTCACGATCTGCCCAATTCTATGATCTGCCCACGACATCTATTCTAATCTTACTAATAATAAAGTAGTAAAAAAGTCGTGTTTGTACATTGAATATTTTTGCGAAATTTTAAATGAAATGTGTAGTATTGTACTGAGACGAAAACTATTTTTTTTAGGATTTTTGTCTGTCTGTATGTTCCATTTTAACACGAAAATTACTCAACGGATTTGAATGCGGTTTTCTTTAATATCATCGTAGTGACCCTGGTCAACATATACAAATCATAAGAGATGTTATATTTTGTTGTCATTTCAGTATTATTTACAGTGCAACAGAAAGAAAATGAAAGAAAGAAAATGTTTTGTATGTCACACAAAAAAAATACAAACTAAATATATATACAAAAAAAAAATTACTTGTGACAAAAAGGAACCATCTCAGCCTTTTAATAGGCCTTCAAGTCATCCATATGTAAGATTGATTTTGAATTCCATAAATGGTATTATTCTTAGATTATGTTTTTATTGCGAAATCCATCGCTTTGGAATACTCTAAATATTATTATTAGAGTGCATTACAAACCAGAAAAGATAAATTAGAAACAAATGTAAAGACAAGAATTTGAAAAAATTCTCGGGCCAGGAATCGAACCTGCGACCTCTTGTTTGTATGGTGGAAAAATTCAACGGTCTAGGTAAGTACCTCGGTGGCGTAGTCGGTAGCGCGCTTGTCTTGATAACAAGAGGTCGCAGGTTCGAATCCTGGCCCAAAGAATTTTTTCAAATTCTTGTCTTTACATTTGTTTCTAATTTATCTTTTCTGCTTTGTAATGCACTCTAATATATAGGTATTATTCTTATTCTTGTCTTTTTAACAGACGGTTACAGAATAACAGCGTCCTCTTTGCATTTTGGCTTTAATCACATTTATCTAATCATACTTATGTATCCATTATGTTAAGTAACATTTATGTGTACCTTTAATGTTAATGTGTGAGCTGTGGAATAAAAATGATTTTATTTATGTTATTTTAAAATATGTATCGATTAAAGCCATCGCATATAGTGAACCTGCTAGACGAAACGAAGCTAGATTAATGTGTGTTTATGTTTAGACAGCCCGGATAAATTGTTGTAATTACGTGTGTAAACATGGGACTTACACAAGTGGAATGTGTGAGTGATGAGTGTGTGCAATTAGGAGCGCCATGTTTTGCTCAATCCTTGGTATTCTTGAAGATTTGTCTCATTTCTTGTTCAATACACATTCATCGTCACGGTTGTAATCGCCAGGGTTTCCAAGTATGGACTTTGAAATGCAAATCCCAGTTGACCTGCGTTTCACCGAAGATTATTACGTTACACAAACAAAACTTAGAATTATTTTGGCAAAGTTCAAAAGCCTCAAGTATTATGTAAATAGATCACTGCTTTATTGTATCTATCACGCACTTGTTGAGTCGGTGTTAAGCTACGGGTTGGCTAGTTATGGTAGAACGTTTCCTACTTATTTAACCGAAATTAAAAAACTACAAATAAGATTTCTTAAATGTATGGTTACGAGAAATATTAAAAATAAATGTAAAGGTGACTACCAAAATCTTTTCAAAATTTGCAGAGTATTACCTATAGATAAAAAACTCAAATATGAAATAGCAGTAGAAACTTTCGGCAAACAATGCTACTTGAAGCAGTGGAGGCACAGCTATCCAACTCGTAGTACAAAGAGAAACCAAATAAAATGCGTGATTCCTAGACACTCTAACTATTATGGATCACGTACTGGTCGTTGCTTAGTACCTATATTGTATAAAAGTCTCCCTGAAGAATTATGTGTCCAAGATCTTACAAAACTCCAATTTAAGAAAAAACTTAAGCAACTACTTATGTACGTAGGCATGGTCAATACAAAAAAAATACAAAACCTTATCTTTTTTTTTGTTAACTTAAATTTAATTTTACTTTCTGTTAAAGTATGTACTTACTGCATGGAATGTGAAGCGTTACGTGTATAATCATGTTAAAACTAAACTAAGAGCTTGCCGACAAACTGCAAAAGCAGTTTGGCAATTTTGTGTAATTTAAATTGTATTGTGTACATTTCAAAAATAAATAAATCATAATCATAACACAATCTTTATTTCCAAATGCTAACCAACTCGAAATGAACCTTACGGGCGAGTTTAGAGAAAGCGTCGTCCATGTAGCAGCTGTTCCGGTGCAGCGTTCTACAATGGACCTTCCTCCTACCAGATAAAGTCTTTGAGCTACGGTTGAATATCTTTTTCTCTGAAGATTTGCGCGTGTTTTTTTTTCGAATAGTTGTTCAGTAGGATCAGTATATTATGTGGTTTTATTTAATGGTCGCATAAAAGTGAAGCAAAAATAATTTGGCCAAGTGCGAGTCGGACTCGAGCACAAAGGGTTCCGTACTACCCTACAACACGGGTGCGGAAACTTAAAAATATTATGGTAATCAACGCCAAAGCAACATCAAGGCTACAAATAACTAGTCGCTTAAAAGGTAGCGCCTGACCAAAATTTTGGCGCCGTCTGCGTAAGGAACCCAATTTTTTATTATTTGTTTTTCACCTGAGAATATGTACTACAATCTGACACAATTTGAGACATATATGTGTTACCGTCTTTAAGAACCGAAACAAATAACGTTAAAAAAACAACTTCTTAGAGGTTTCTGTACGAGGACCCACTTGGATATATTTTTTAAAATATTTTATTATTTTTCGTGGTCAACGATATAGTAACACGTATTCTGGGAAAATTTCAACTTTCTACCTATTACGGTTGAAGCTGTAGACCCACAGATAGCTGAGGCTTAGTACTAGGGTCCCGTTTAGCACCCTTCAGGTACGGAACCCTAAAAAATCATCTTTTCTATATGCCCAAACTCACATGTACGTTTATGAAACCCGCTCTTTGCGCGAACGACGTACAATTCACAGAGCGCGCCACCGGTCGCTATGATAACGAACGGCTTCCCAAACAAACATCAAAGTTTTATTTGCTGAATCCACAAAGATCCAGGCTTTAGCCTGTAACGAAATTAATTCACAAGAAAGCCTTCAGTTTCATCTGTGAACCTCCGCCTTGTCGCGTTTCGGGATTCTGTTTGGATTTAATTTGTATCACGTAAAATACCTAATTTATACCAGCTATAAATAGACGTCTTTAAAACACTAGACTGGAATGGACGAGGCATAAACGTAAACGGAGAGTACATTTCACATCTTTGCTTTGCCGATGACATCGTCATAATGACGGAATCGCTGCAGGAACTAGAGGAAATGATGCGCGGCCTTGGCGATTCTTCGAGACGAGTGGGCCTGCGGATGAATTTGGATAAGACTAAGGTCATGTCCAACTGTCACGTCATCCAAGGGCCAATAACCGTCGACAATGTCAGCATCGAAGTTGTTCAAAAATATGTTTATCTGGGTCAAGTCATACAGCTAGATAAAAACAACTTCGACGCCGAGGCTGACAGAAGAATATGCTTGGGTTGGGCAGCATTCGGAAAGTTGCGTCACATATTTACGTCGTCAATACCGCAGTGCTTAAAGGCTAAGATGTTCAACCAGTGCGTCCTTCCTGTGATGACGTATGGCGCTGAGACGTGTTCTCTTACAAAGGGTCTGATCCACCGGTTTAAGGTCGCTCAGCGAGCTATGGAGCGGGCTATGCTTGGGGTATCTCTGATGGATAGAATCCGAAATGAGGAGATCCGTCGGAGATCTAAAGTAACCGACATAGCCTGCAGAATCAGTAAGTTGAAGTGGCAGTGGGCAGGCCATATTTGTCGCCGACATGATGGCCGTTGGGGCCGAAAGGCTTTAGAATGGAGACCACGTACAGCAAAGCGTAGTGTAGGACGACCTCGTGCCCGCTGGACCGACGACCTGAAGGACGTTGCGGGGGGCGGCTGGATGAGGAGGACGGAGGACCGACATGAGTGGCGAAATTTGGGAAAGGCCTATTTCCAGCAGTGGACGAATACGGGCTGATGGATGGATGGATGGATAAATAGACTGCTACCATTAAATGAAACCACATATTCTACCGACCCTTCTGAACCCCTTTTCCCGAGAATCATACCCGTGGACACCCTTAGTTTGGGAAATAATTGAGTTCCAAACAAAAATGCGTGAACCCTATCCCACCGACATACGAGCGAGTTTAGAGAGAGCGTCGTCCGTGAAACCTGAAGCTGTTTCACCCGGATTATTAAAGGTTAAAGTTAGATATACTTTAACTGTGAACTACAGGTATGTTTTTTTGGGAAAGTTTTTCAGTTTGATCAGTATTTGTGTTTTTTTTTAAAGATATCTGTCGATAGTATTATTTACTAGCCTACTTTTTATAGCCTATATGTCCATCAGGGTCACTACGATGTTAACAAAGAATCTAAATTCGTTGAGTGGATCACGAGATAAAAAGAAAAACACATTCAGACAGACGGACAGACAAAAAATCTAAAAGTTTTAGTTTGGCATTAGCACAATACCAATAACCTATTTAATTTAAAATTTCTTACAAATATTGTATGTAATACAGACACGACATTTTTACTACTTTATCTAACCTCATATCGTAAAATCCTCATTACAAACTCAAAACTACTGGCATAATGAAAAATATTTTTCATGAACGTCTCTAAAACAGTAAAGGTCTCCGAAAAACATAATGCTATAAAATAACTTTTTCTGAGATTACAGTACATGTGATACTAACTAGGAAGGCAAAGGGAACTTAGCCCATACAGCCATGTCTGAGGTTTAATATCAAATACCATTGAGGTTTTTATATAATGTTCTCCAATACATACAAATACAAATACAAATAATTTATTGATAAATAAAAATTTACAAGTCATTAGAATTTAGTAAAAAGTCAAAATAGCACATTATAATTTAATTTTTCTTTACTTGGGCTAACGCGACATCAGTAAAAAACTCTTTGGTCGTGTAACACGCCATACTGACCAACAACCTCTTCAGTCTGTAATTAAAAATTGTTTCACTCGGAGCGGACTTTATGTCATCGGGAAGAACATTATATACTTTCGGAACTAAGACGTTTAAAGTTTTGTTGGGCTTGGCAAGTCTCGTCTTTGGCACGTGTAATAGGTGGCGCCGTCTGGTGTTGATATTGTGAATATCATCGTTCATTTGGAAGTTTTGCAAGTTCCGTTTTGCGAATTTAGCGATTTCCAGTATGTATAAGCAGGGTAAGGTAAGTATTTTATACTCTATAAAGAGATCCTTAGCATGATGGTCCCAAGGGACTCCTGCGATTATACGTAAGGCACGTTTTTGTTTACGAAAAATTTTTTCGCTATTCGCCGCGTCGCCCCACATGTCAACTCCGTAGGTAAGTATGGAGTGAAAATATCCATAGTACGCTTTCTTTATGTTGTCTGTAGATAAGCTAGGTGCGAGCCTTGACAGAGCAAAACATGCTGATGATAATCGTCCGCATACAAGGTCTATGTGAGCTGACCAAGTGAGGGCGCTGTCTACCGTAAACCCCAGATACCTAACTTGATCTACCTGCGGTACAGGGAGCCCGTTACAAGTCACGTTTAATTCATGCCCCCTTATTTTACGTAATTGAAAGTGGATGATGTTAGTTTTCTCAATGTTTAGAAGCATCCCATTAGCAGAGAACCAATCCGAAAGTCTACCCATCACTAAGTTTATTTTAGTTTTTAGGGTTTCGTAATCATTAGCAGCGACGATGACACAGCCATCGTCAGCAAATAAGACATATTCTGCTTCCTGAGACGCAGTTGTCAAGTCATTTACGAGCAATAAGAATAGGTTATTCCCCATAACAGAGCCCTGCGGTACAGCACTATCGCCAATATATTCAAGATCTGACCTTGCATTTCGCACTTATGTGCACTGTTTTCGGTCACGTAAAAAAGCTGCGATTATCTCATAGAAGTTATCCGTAACGCCGTACGCCCTAAGCTTGTCTCGGAGCAGTGAATGATTGACCAGTTCGAAGGCGCGCGACAGGTCGCAGAATATAGCTGCTACCTGTCGCCTACCCTCGAGGTGACTCGTCACTCGAGACAACATGTCGCGCGCAGCGTCCACCGTCGATCTGTTACGTTGGTATGCGTACTGATGACTGTTAAGAAGATTATTGTTTTGGAGAAAGTTCATTAGCCTCTCGCTAATGAGTTTCTCAAATACTTTAGATGCGACGTGAATTTGGGAAATTGGCCTAAAAAAGTTTGGGACGCGCATCTCGCCTTTGCCTTTGTATATGGGTTGCACTTTTATATTTTTTAGGGCAGTTGGATATATACCCACATCTAGACATTTATTAAAGAGCATGCAGAGTAGCGCAAGTAGCATACAAAACAGTAACTAGGTTATAGTCAACTTTATTTTAGGCGAGGTATTGTCTATGGCTTACGGCGCGTTGGATTCAGTCTGTTTATGGATGAACTGTTTGTTGTGCTATAGTTTTCGAGGAAATTTATTTATTACTTATTGTGGTTTTAAGGGTCAAAAGAATTATTTTGATTACTGATTACTGACAGCGGCGATGGTGATGATATTCGACTCTACCTGACATTTTGGAAATAACGACGGAAATTACGTACACTTTTAGAACAAGCTTTTACAAGAAAAATCAAAAATGGCTAACGACAAATTTTATCAAGATTATGAAAACAGGCTTAAACGGAATCATGACCTACCTTGGATGCTGGACTTAGCAAACATCGCATCAAACCAGTTTTAACATATTACTCGTATAATATATCCCTTACAATATTATCACATGTTACACTGCGATATTAGCTAACATATTATGGGTGATAATAACTGAAGAAGGCGTGGACTCAGGGGCGGGGCATAAACGGAATCATGACCTACCTTGGATGCTGGACTTGGCAAACATCGCAGCAAACCAGTTTTAACATATTACTATATCCCTTACAATGTTATCACATGCTACACTGCGATATTAGCTAACATATTATGGGTGATAATAACTGAAGAAGGCGCGGAATCAGGGGCGGGGCATAAACGGAATCTTGACCTACCTTGGATGCTGGACTTGGCAAACATCGCATCAAACCAGTTTTAACATATTACTCGTATAATATATCCCTTACAATGTTATCACATGTTACACTGCGATATTAGCTAACATATTATGGGTGATAATAACTGAAGAAGGCGTGGACTCAGGGGCGGGGCATAAACGGAATCATGACCTACCTTGGATGCTGGACTTGGCAAACATCGCAGCAAACCAGTTTTAACATATTACTCGTATAATATATCCCTTACAATGTTATCACATGTTACACTGCGATATTAGCTAACATATTATGGGTGATAATAACTGAAGAAGGCGCGGACTCAGGGGCGGGGCATAAACGGAATCATGACCTACCTTGGATCTTTTGTTTGTAATTTTAAATTTTAATCGGACGGTAGGTCCGATGTGTGCAATGGAATAATATTAGATTACTTAAAACCTAACCTTGTTATCTATGTTATTTATGGTGAAATCCATCGCTTAAGAACACAAAATATTATTAACCCTGTTAAAACAATAGATCGCAGAATATTACACAAAAAGAAAATAAAATGGAAATAAATTCTCGAAGATCATTAAATATCAGACGGGACTCGAGCCTTATTTCTGCCTATTGCGAGCTAGTGACTTATTTCATCCAATTTGTCCACTGAGATCTACTAGAATCTTCCGAAATACTTAACAACTTGATTACTGGCTAGTAATGCACATATGAATGCTCGTGAGGGCGCATTCTGCATTACACGCCCTTTTCTAAGAAAGAGTTGAGGCTGTGTCGTCGCCACAATATGTGTAGCCTCGGACAGTAAAACTTGTGGTTCTAATCTAAATGCTCATATTGGCTCCAACAACATGAAGCTGAGTTGGTGCCTGCACTAAAGTGGTATAACGGTGAGCTTTAATGCCTCTTATGTTGCTAATAGCATCTTAATAGCCTTTAAATAAACTACATTGTTCAGCTTAAGGTGAACCCCGCCTGCTCTTGGAATAGTGTTATAAAATACCGTTATCGAAGATTAACTATCAAATAATTAAACGTTTTTGTAGTCCAACGTTATTTATACAGGGTGTAAATGCACAGTCAAGAATCCCTTCAGGGTATAAAAGTATACCCGATTATGATGTCATTACGAGAAAAAAAAAACCTTGTATTTTCACCAAAAATTCCATCATTTTTCTAAGCTATGGCTACGCAGCTCACCGGCCTCCCCACACACCTAATTGCACCCCGCAACCCGCACCCCTCATCCGAGTGGCCAGCGACCAGTGAGGGTGTCCACGCGATTAGTGTATTTTGAGTAAAGAAAATCGTCTTATTATGAGGTACTGGTACTTTATTTAGAGATCCCAGTATTTAAAATAATATCTTTACCGATCATACTAACACACTATTAAAGGATTCTTGCCTTTGCTTTTACACCCGGTATTGATACGAGTATTTAATACGTACAGACGTAGCGTAGGCCGACCTCGGAAAATCTTTTTGTTTTAGATAGCAGTAAGAGAATTGTTGCGTAAATCATTAGAAAATTTAGATTTTCTTCTTGTAGAAAGTAACAACAGAAAAATAATATTAAACTTGAAATTTATTTTTGGCTATATTACGCCTATTATTTATATGTCACAGGATTTAGATGAAACCAGTATTATGATCGAAGTCCTAGGATTTCCTTCCTAGAAACTGACTAAGAATTATAGAGGTCGCCTCGCTCCGCTCCGCTTCGCTCATCACAAGCAACCACACTCCTCACTTCGATCATTGTCGCACCTATTTTTTATTTTTATCCTAGGAATTTGTTAAAACTACTGATTTTATCAATATTCTGCGATATATACATACATATATATTTTTTATTTAGACTTCTTCGTCCATATAGGACGAGAAGGCCTTCAAAAGAGATTGCAGTTTGAATATCTATTCGCCTCTAAGAAAATAACTTCTAGGGTTACCGTTTAATGGAAAATCGTTTCTTTGTAGAAACATGGAGCCTCTAATGTCGGTATCGTTTTTCCCTAGCATAAATAACAGCTAATAACAAAACTGTAATTCGAGGAATTAATGAAGCTGTTGTCTACGCTTTTCGTTACAGATACTTTTGTGAAAATAGTAAACATTTATGTAAGTAAAAAAAATTTTGAGCAAACAATTTTTTTATTGAAATATGTTTTCATAGAGTGAAGTTTGAACAAGTTTAGTAGAGCTTGTAATACTGATTGATAAATGTTCTTTGAATGAAAGAGATGTGTCAGAATATTCATAGAAATACGTTGTGTGACTTGATTCATTAATTTAGATAAAATCACAGAGGTGTGTCAGGATAGAAGTAGATACATCTGGAATAGAAGAGCTTGTATGATTTGATGAATGTAGATTGAGGAAAAAAGGTGTTTCAGGATCGTTGGAGAATAGACCTGGATTAAAATTGACACACAATAGAAGACCTTATGTGACTTGATTCATTAATTTACATAAAATCACAGAGGTGTGTCAGGATAGAAGTAGATACATCTGGAATAGAAGAGCTTGTATGATTTGATGAATGTAGATTAAGGAAAAAAGGTGTTTCAGGATCGTTGGAGAATAGACCTGGATTAAAATTGACACACAATAGAAGACCTTATGTGACTTGATTCATTAATTTACATAAAATCACAGAGGTGTATCAGGATCGAAACAGATACATCTGGAATAGAAGAGCTTGTATGATTTGATGAATGTAGATTAAGGAAAAGAGGTGTTTCAGGATCGTTGAAGAATAGACCTGGAATAAAAAGGTTTTTAAATGAGATTAAGTAAAAGATGTGTGTCAGGATCGAAGCAGATAGACCTCGTATGACTTAAGTAATGGATTTAGATTAAGTGAAATATGTTTGTAATGGTCGTAGCAGATATAGACCTGTAGTATAGTAAAATAAAAACAGAATAGTAGGATAACTCCCGCGCCTCGCGTGGCTTAAATACCTACTGTTGCAGGGTTGTCCCTTACTCTTGGTTTTGTAGTGCTGCGGTGCGGGCTGAGAAGCGCGCCGCAGTCCCGACTTGTACGTACATACTTGTACGAGCCGCGCTCGGTACATGTAGGTGAAGATAGTCTACTATTCTGTCTTTATATACTATGCCTGTAGTGTAGCCACTGCCAACTACTCCACCAGAAACGCTTGAGATTATATTATGTATAATCATAAGTCTTATTTCGTAAAGTTTAAATTAAGTAGGTACAAACTTAACACAAAGTACTCGTGTAAACAATTTTAAACAGGAAAATTGCTTAATAAACACCCTCTCGGCTCCTGAAGGAATTTTAAAAACCCTCTTCAATACATCACCGTCTCATAAAGGGTTCACATTAATTTATAGCAAACTGCTGGGACGTGTCCTCGTTAACTTTAAAATGTTGATAATACGTTGTACTTAAGATGGTTGCTTCTAGTCTTGGTCACAAACGAATAACTTGTAATTTTTTATTTTTTTATTTTACGGTTCCGAACTCGAAGGGTGCCAAACGGGACCCTATTACTAAGCCTTCGCTGTCTGTCTGTCCGTCTGTCACATGGGTCTACAGCCTACCGTAATAGGTAGAAAGTTGAAATCTTCACAAAATACGTGCTACTATAGCCTCTACCATGCAAATACTAAAACATAAAATAAAAAAACAAGCTGGTCCTGAAATCTGAAAAAAAGTTGTTTTATTTTAACGTTATTTTTTTTTAGTTGATATGACATCTTTATTGTTGTTATTCACCATAATATTTTTTAGGGTTCCGTACCCGTATTGTGTAGTGGTACGGAACCATAGGTGCGCGAATCCGTCTTGCACTTGGCTTAATAATTGTAATAAAATATGTTAAATAAATGCGGTATATGGCCTGATCCACCGATTTAAGGTCGCTCAGTGAGCTATGGAGCGGGCTATGCTTGGGGTATCCCTGATGGATAGAATCCGAAATGAGGAGATCCGTCGCAGATCGAAAGTAACCGACATAGCCTGCAGAATCAGTAAGTTGAAGTGGCAGTGGGCAGGCCATATTTGTCGCCGACATGATGGCCGTTGGGGTCGAAAGGCTTTAGAATGGAGTCCACATACAGCAAAGCGTAGTGTAGGCCGACCTCGTGCCCGCTGGACCGACGACCTGAAGGACGTTGCGGGGGGTTGCTGGATGAGGAGGACGGATGACCGACATGAGTGGCGAAATTTGAGAAAGGCCTATGTCCAGCAGTGGACGAACACGGGCTGATGGATGGATGGATGATATGGCACTACGGGATAATATTTTAATGTCAATTAGGCTCTTTTGGCAAAGTTGTGTTATATTTATGCATTACTTTGTAAATGATCCTGCACAAAAACTATGAACACGATTTAAAGTTGTAATGCATGATCATTTACAAAGTAAAATAACACAACTTTGCTAGAACCGATACTTTGGGAAACCACTTTGAAGAGACGATTTATAACAAACGACATCTTCACGACCTCAAGGAGGTTGTCCGGGTATGGGCTGTGAAATACAAGTTACAGTCCACACTCGTACACCCACGTTTCACCGAAGATTATTACGTCCCAGCGTGATGGGTGGTGAACCCAATCGCCGTACTACGGGAACAAATGGACCACAGCTGAACGTGCCTTGCACATAGACTTGAAACAGAATAAAAATGTATCTGCTCCGCGAGGATTGAACCCACGACCTCTAAGTGAGCAGGTGAGTGCTCCACCACTCGGCCACAGGCATAGTAAACACAGAATAGTAAGCTATCTTCACAGAGATGTCGCCCACGCGTCTTATATGTGTGCGAGCCTGCACGCACGAACCACAGCACGCACACAACGACAATATCTCAGGCGGTGTGACTAGGGCCGGCAGCAGTGCTCCGCAGTACTACGGTATAGGTAACAATAGGCGGTGTCCTTGAAATCAATACCTACGGCCGCTCGGCGCCTAAACACGCCCTAGGGCTGCCAACTGACGACGTTGGTCAAGTTGGGCAGATTGCGTGCAGAAACAAAGAATGCCGCCCTAAAGTTCATTTGGTGTACCTATTTATTGTTTGTTTATTTTTTTACTTATGTTTATTTTATTTACTCACTCTATGCATTGAAAAACGTGGTATGATACACGTGGGTTAGGGCAATAACGTACTCGTAAAGTTTAAGCTATTGGCTCCTTACCGCACTTGTAGCATAAACTACTATTGTACCTTAGCACACTCTAAAATTTATTGTGACGCTGAGATAGATCTCATGTGATTAAACAGCAGCGCTGGTCTATTAATGGATGTAATAATATGTTAATATATTTAAAAAAACTTTTGTTTATATAGCCAAATTCATACTGGAGAATCGGTAAGTGGTCAGGACCATGGTTCAATTACCCTTTCTGAAAAATACACAATACAAAATTTATACTTTCTATACCAGTTGAGTCGAGATTGTGTATAGGGGCACAAAAAATATTATATTCCAAAAATGTCTTATTTTTTTCTCTTATATCCAGTTTTTTTTAAACACTGCTGAAAATATATTGTGCTTATCTCAAGAGCGGTAAGCCATAAACTACTTAAGGCGGTACAACTAACAAAAGACGTTATTTACCGCAACAGTACAGACAGTGCTCCGAGCAAAAACTGCAATAAAGATACCCTGTTGAGGGTTCGATGTGAAACGAAAACCCTGTTAGTTCAAACACTGTCGCGTAGGTCTTACTGTTTATCCCGAGAAACACATTGTTACAATATGAATCCTGGAAGGGGTGTGAAGTCAGGACTAATTCTGTACCTCAGAGGTAGACAATTAGTAAGCGCCAAAATGGAAATTTTACAGAAGAGGTAAAAATATACGGAAAGTGTAATAAGATAAGTTGATAGATGAGTTCGTTTAAACTAATGACTATTGGACTTAATCCTATATACCATCTTGTAGAGCTCGTTCTTGCGATCTCATTGATGTACAAAAAAAATTAAAAAAGTGGACTTACTATTGTCTACCTCTGAGGTACAGAATTATTTGTAACTAACGTCAACAACTTAAAGGTAAAAATGATGAATCACTTTTGCAAACGTTACATGTTCAAAGACGCTAATAAATCATACTTTATGATTTTATAACAATTTCAACAACGTAAATAAATATAAAACATTACGACAAATACACTTGGCTGACAATTTTTTTTTTAATGTTTTTCTTGGTTGTTTTTCTAGTAAGGCGATTTTTAGGGCTCTGTACCTCAAAAGAAAAAAACGGAGCCTTTATAGGATCACTTGGTTGTCCGTCTGTCCGTCCGTCCGTCTGTCAAGACCCTTTATCTCGGGAACACGCGGAGGTATCGAGTTGAAATTAAAACCATATACTCAGGTCTACAGTCCCTTGAAGCTGTGAAAATATCAAACTTCTAAGATAACGTGAAAAAAAAAAACCGCAAAAAACGGATACATTTCGACACTCTCAGGGGAATCAAAATTCATAGGGTATTTCCCGTTGACCTAGAACTATGAAATTTGGCAAATACTACCGTCTTATACTACAAGTACCTATAGGGAAAACTCTGAAAACTATACATTTGTAATTAAATCATGAAAAATATAGTCTAACGGAACCCTCGGTGGGCGAGTCCGACTCGCACTTGTCTGGTTTTTATGTCCGGCTTCCCTTTTTAAATGTTCACCCTTCGCCATTGCTATATACTTGAGTTATTCATGGCTAATTCGATTTATATAACGTTTTATATCGTCGTGCTTTCATTTACATTCAGTTTTTTATATAAAGTTATTAATAACGAAACTATACCCTTAAACACTGTAACTTTATACAAAAGTAGTACAGTAATTAAATAACGTCTAGTTTCCGTTAAGTAATTCTTTGTTAAATACGATATAATACTAACATGCGTTCTCCTTTCCATTGTTTCCAATATATAATTATCTAGGAAATAGTTTCAGAATTGATAATAATATTTAAAATTAACCCAAGAAATACTGTAAGACTTTTAAAAGTTAATTTATTTCACCGACAGAACCCACTAATTTAAAATGAAGAGCACGCACTTCGCCGACTTTATTTCACTTTAATTGCTCTATTTTTCACCGTCGCGTTAACTGCATTCTTCAAGAGGTCGCAAAGGAAAACAAATTAAATATTATTAAGGTAATTTATTGTGAATTGTGAGAGAAACATTTTCTTTTGTATATTTTTGTTATTGTAATAACAACCACGGTAAGGTTTAAGCAATTAGTTCGTAAGATTATAAAGCCTTTCGCGTCCCGCCCGCTTTTACTAAGTCTGCCTCTTTTTGGATTAGATGTTATCTTATCAACATTATAGCCTTTAAGTTGACTAGGGTCACTACGGTGGTAACAATGAAACCGCATCCAAGTCTAAGTGGTTCTCAAGTTAAAACGAAACAGATATTCAAAAAGTTGTACCTTTTCATTTGAAACTTTGCGAAAATATTCAATGTACAGACCATGCTTTCATCTTTTTCAAAATATACGCACGTTTAAAAGCCATGTATTTAATGTGGAATCCTCATAAACAACGTCATACGGTCTTATTTATCGTCCTTTACCGTCGCCCAGTAATTAAAATTGTCGCCGAAATATAGCGCTTGAAACTGGGTTTTACAGGTAGAGGTGTGACAAAGTTTGGAACAGTTTATATGCTGCATAGCTCCAAATACTTTACATACACCCACGCCTGATTCTCAGAGGAATCGGCAAAGACCACAAATCCTCTTGATCACATGTCCTCTTTGATCCTGACACACCTTGATATTGAAACGGCTACTCACGATTTATTAGTCAGATTTCGCCTGACTAGTTCTAAACGGAGAACCGCCGCGTAGTTATGTTTGCCTCCGAAGAAACTGTACGAACACAGTGAAACTAGTCAGGCGAAATCTGACTAATAAATCGTGAGTAGCCGTTTCAATATCCATGCTACAGTTAAAACCCGAAATCAGTTAGAACCCGTTTTTACTAATTAGTGATATACAAAAAAAAAATAGGTTGAAATGTTACTACGTTTAGGGGCCGAGCGAAGCGGAGCGGAGCCAGGCGACCCCCAAAGTTTTGTATAGCACTTAACTAGTTACAACTGGTTTTAACTGTAACATCCATATGAATCTAAACCACGAATCTTTTGGTAGTAAAACTGACAAACCTCTTTCGCTTCCCCCACATCCATAAGTCTAGTCATAGAAGCTCTTCTATTCACATTTGCCGAGCGACCCCGATTTTGGTGATATCCTTGTAATCCAGACGACCGGATCGACCTCACACCAGATGCTGCCCTGTGGCTGCAGAGCCTGAAAGTTGTCTTATCTGTCATCTAACAAAGATCGCCATACGATTTTATTTTATTTTATTCAATTTATTAGTTTCACAGTACACATTTTACAATAAAGAATTTTTGAAATTATAAATTTTGATTTCGCCAATAACGAAATTAAATGACATTACTTATTAAAGTTAAAAAAGAAATAAAAGACAAAAACGAGGAGTACATAGAGAATCAAAAACAGTAAATAAATTGAACAGAAAGAATGTTACGTTTAAAATGATAAGAAGGGGGGGGGGGGGGAGGTGTGCATTCGATACGCTTTAAGAAGAAGATATCAGCATCTGAAAAGTGTTCTTCGTGGGCATCAATGCAGCGATTAGGGGGAGAATAAGCAGAGTAATTAGTGCGAGAGTGTGTGTGGGGCAGCAAACGCGGGTGTTGGCCCCGTGTGTGTGAGCTAGTCGCCTGCAGCATAACCCGGGCCATCATTTCTATGCTGTCTTCTCTGCCACTGAGAACGTCGTGTAATAATTTCATGTCTGCAATCATTCGCCTATTCTCTTAAGATAGTAAGTTGTGTATACGAAGGCCGTCTTTGTAGCTTTATGGCAATTAGATGCTCGATCGATAAATGATCGATAGAATCTTATTAGGACTCCCGGATTAATACAGCCCAGCGGGAATAATAAAATCAATGAAAAAAACATTTAATTTCCGAGTCAAGTTTAATTTTTAATGGAGGTTCTGTTGTATGGATATTTATTTAGTGTATACTTTTCTTTAGTGTATACTTCTTTTTAGGTGGTAGAGCTGATGCCGGGCTCGACTGTGGAGGTACCACCATCTTACTCGCAAATCCTCCCGAAGTTATTCGGGGGAGAGTAAGAGGACAGCTCTCAGGCAAAAAAACCAGGCGGCCCACCATTGCCTGGGACCGACGGATGGCGGTATATCCATCCCCAATTGCCGGGCCTTATAAAAATCAGACTGGTGACGGGCAGCGGCGTCACTAGTGCAAGGGTTTCGGCACCGCGCTCACCAACCCGCCTGCCCAGCGTGTGTGAGTATGGGCATTTCTTCCAGGAGGACCGCCAAGAGTGGTGAACTCCTGGAAAGGTATGTCCAGCAGTGGACGAAACAGGCTGATGGATGGATACTTTTCTTACTGGTGTTGTCGGGGACTAGATATTTGTCAATTAAACTTAAGAAAGACGAATGACTTTTGCAAACGTTTACATGTTAAAAGACGGCAATAAATCATACTTTATGATTTTATAACAATTTTAACAACTTAAACAAATATAAGACATATTTTCTTCATAAATTATATCTTTATTATTTACATGTACATTGTCGAAATTGTTATAAAATGATAAAACATGCCTTTTTACCGTATTTAAACAAAATATACGTTTGCAAAAGTGATATGACATTTTTTTTTGCCTTTAAGTTATTCACACCGTTTACAAAAAAATCCCTCGACCAAGATCTGTTAGAAAACATTAAGGTCCTCATGAACATGGTTATCTCTGTTTATTCAAACTGAAAAAAGCGACTCGTGAATTAATAGTTTTGGCAAACTCATTTCTATTGGACAAATAAGGCTGGCTCCACGCTGTTCTCTCACTACTACAAAGCTAGAAGAACGCAAACAAACACAATGACCGGAGAACTTACAACTTAGTATGTTGTATCCTAGTTTAACCGTAACTTTATACTGGTTTCACTGTAGATTTTACGCTAAACCCTGAGACTTTAAGCATTTAGCTGAGAAGGTAAAGAGGCCATTATTTCCATCTCGGTGTCTAGATTTTGCTTGAGGCAAAGCTTTTCTCTCCTCATGCTTAACGTATTTTAGTTTATTCAGGTTGGTTTTTCTTCAGTTCAGTTCTCTTGGATAATGCTTTTTGTGGTTACAAAAACATTTCTCCTGCACAAAACGTGAGATAATTTTCATAATACATCTGTCAAAATATGAAAATAACAACAATTAGTCTGCTCATTGTGTAACAGTTAAAATTAACCCGTCTTTAGAAACCCAAAACCTACGGATACTTCAATCATAATCACCACGGTATGCCAGAAACGTCACTTTTGACGTTTACATATCAAATTCGACGCGCCGCCATTTTGAATCCGCCATCTTTGATACACGCAGAATTTTGACGTTCGGGCGCTCGTTATTGGAGTGAATTTAGATCGTTACGGTGTCGCATGAGCAGTTTGGCAAGATCTTTGATGTGTAACGTTATGGTTAATAAGTGTGAAATTCGTCTTTGATGTTTTGTTTTGTGTAATATTTTGTAGTTTGATGTCGGTAGATTGGTATGTTACGTTTTGTCAGCTAAAATTGAGCTTGCAAATACGGATACTCATAGAATAATGCTGTTGGCATGAATATCGTAATTTGTACACATAATTTAAGGTTTTGGCTCTACTAATATCATCAATCCATTATTTTACCAGTCGTAATATTTAAATACACTCAATTTCAAGTTCCTTTTAAGGCGGCTATAACTGCTTACCTTTGGTGCGTGCGTCACTCTCTCACACGGCTCTCCCCACACTAGCCTCTCCATCTTTCGAAAGGGAAAGAAGCTGCAAACGCGCCTAAATATACCTTAATAAATAATTACGAGTACAATTATTGTAGCAAAACCTTTTCAAAAGTAATTAAGGGAACTTATTTGTTATTATAATGTATTCAGTTTAACAATTTCAGCTTGTCTCTGTTATAAATTAATGATTAAATCAGATTTTAGTTTTAATTTGGACCTTGTTTTGGTGCACATTTTGTTACAGTTCTTGATAAAAATTAGGTATCTCATTGCAGGTATTTTGTGGTTTATTATTATTAATATTTTTTTGACTACATGACATCTGAATTACACCGGCCCATGACAACTGAATTACATCGGCCTTCGCGGCTTTTCTGAGTATTAATAGGTAGCAGTAATAGGCCCCTTAATGCTACGTGTATATACAACATACATAAAAGTGTTGCCATTATACCTCGCAACTTCACGTATTTGACTTTTGTTTAAATTAAATGCTGGGTTCGTTTTGTGAAATTCTTGCCATGTTTTCCAGGAAATCCCACTTGTTTATCTAAGACTAATTGATATGCAAAAGACCACATTGAAAGTCACATCCTTTTGTTTGATTATAGCCTTACGTTAGTGACTTAAGAACTGCGTTGGTATGTGAGTATGTTTGAAATATGAGTTTTACGACAAACGTAAAAAAAAAAACAGAAGACGCTTTTCTAACGAAGTGTCATACGAAAATGAAACACTGAAAAAAAAATTCCGAAAATAGTTAAGATAGATTTTGGTGGGTCAAGAAATTCTTCTGAATTCCGACGGGAAAATTGCAGTTTTCTGAATTGGTGGGTAAATGTTGGAGGGAATATTAAAGTAGAAGATTATTCCATCTTCGTGCAATCGTTGTATTAAATTACCTGCGGTAATTTTCGTCTGTTTTAGTTGAAAATCCAAGAAATGCTCCTATATTTTGGCAAGAAATCTGCAGTTTTCCGAATTGTTGGATAAAGGTTGGAGGGAAAACGTTTTTTTTGTTGTTAGGAAATCAGAACGATAAACTCAAAAAGGCAAAAGGCACATGATTGGTTCGTACTGCGCGTCATGCGACACTGGGCCAGCCGTGATTGGTTGACGATAGAAACAGTGAATGCTATTCGAGCCGTTGCCACAGTAAATGTTTATCTTAGGTTCATTTTTCAGCGCGATCCGACTTCTTTTTATCTTAGCATCTATAAGGTCCTACGATAATAAGTGAAAATAATTCTAGGGTATCTGTATCTTTAACTGATCAAATTCCAGAAGAAGAAACATTTTTTTGCTCGAATAATTTTTTCACTTCCCAGTACAAAGTTGTTCGATCAGCTCAGTTGACTAAATTTCTATGGAAGGGAAAAAAAATTACGCACAAAAAAAGAATTGGTGGAATGTGCTCTATTAGGGATACTCTATCATCTGTTAATTTTTTTCACTTTGAATTGTAGGACCTTAGACATATACTAATGATTGTAATGATAAAGTTACATTGAATATTTTTATAATGGTTTATTAGTATTGTACTGAGGACGAAACTACAGTTTTTTAAGTCTGTCTATCTGTCTGTATGTATTTATATTCTGTTGTAACTCGAGAACCACTCAACGAATTTTGATTCAGTTTTTTTTATTAATATCATCGCGACCCTGGTCGACATAAAGTCCATAAGGGGTGTTAATAAAATAACGCCAAAGCCGAAAATGGGGCAGATATTAAATAAAGGGCTGCCCTAGAAGGACGAGGTTCCGACCAAATTAGCGATGTAATGAAGAAGGGCAAAGTCAAAAGTACCCGGTATAGAAGAGCTTGTGTGACTAGATGAATGGATATGGAAGAATCGAAAAAGATGTGTCAGGATCGTAGCACATGGAAATCTGTAGTCTCTGCACTCCTCTAGGAAATAGGCGTGAGAATATATGTGGTATAATTATTTACTAATTAGATTAGATTGTTTTAATTTTCTTATGTTTTTTAAACGCTTCCCTTCTGGAGGTTGAGATTTTGTTAAAACTGGCAACACTCAAGACAGCTGTCATTCTTGATTTATACGATAGAAGTCGTGTTTTTGTTGCTCCCGATTTATTAAAGAAAAATCCCTAATTTATAACGTTTCATTCGATACAATCCCACATATATGTACGTTTACAAGAACAGAATCCATATAGTGCGTTCCACTTGAACTTGGCACTTTACAGGAATCACCGTTAACATTCTATTACCCTCTACTCACAGCCTTCCTCTAAAGGCTGTATTCACCCCAATCAGATGAATAGGAATCTGATTATACCGCGCGCTTGACAAAATCACCCAACCTGCATTAGAGTCGGGTGGGGGAATTGAAACAGATGTTGATTTATATCTGGGTCACTGAGACGGTAAGAAAGTTATTTTTACCTTATTCCTGTGCATGCCCCCAGGGTGGTGGTATAAAGAACAGAGGTCGTGGGTTCAATCCCCGAGGTGCACATTACTTTGTGTTCGGTCTGCGTGCTTCGGAAGGTAAGTTAAGCTGTTGGTCCATTTGTGCCCGATGTACGGCGACAGCACCACCCATCACGTTTGGGACGTATTAAACGTCTGTGAAAAGGAGGTGTACTGTGACTAGCATTTAATTATTTTTTTAATGGTTCGCGTCGTATTCAATTTATTATTACACTTTCTTAGAAAATGGCGGAATGAATAGAAAATATTTTCCATGGAAGCATCGCCTTTGCAACGTGTTTGTACTTTTAGTGCATATCGGAAAATATATTGCATAAAGACAACAAAGGTAGATTAAAATATTGTCATGTGGGTTTAAAATGAAGAGGATATTCTTTCAGAATTCTGTGGGTGGTCTGAATATCTAACAGGGTTATTACACCGCCTCCGTGGTGTTATATCCATCCCTCCATCTATCAGCATGTCATCGTCCACTACTGGACATAGGCCTTTCCAATATTTCGCCACTCTTGGCGGTCCTCCGTCCTCCTCATCCGGCTGCCGCCAAAAATCATCATGAGTGTGAAGCAAATAATAATTATTTATTATTACCCTTATAGATTACAAATAAATTTTTCAAAATAGACAAATTTATCAAAAGGAATTAATTACTAACGTGATATTTAAGAGTATGAAGGATTCAGGTATGGGTGTGTCAGGATGCCGATGGTTAGAGTCACTTGCCACGTGGTCGTTGATACGTCGATCTCGTAAATAATAGCACAGCCACATGGTTCACAATGTCTGTATTGATAATCTAATGTTACACACTTGAAATACAACGCGATGCACTAGATAAAGGCGATATCATGGGTATCGGACATGATGAAATTACAATAAAGCCTCCATAGTGAGAACAGACAAGTTTCTTCGCACCCAGTTACTTCGACCACGCACCAAACAGAAGTGTACAGAAAAATTCTCTTTTTAATCGGAAGTCGTTCGTAACTCCGCCAAGAACCATGTCCAAGCGCGGTAAAACCAAGCACTTGCTTTTCGACCAATCAAAACGAATAAGTTACAGTTACCAACTTAACATAACATATATTTCAAATCTGATTGGGTAACAATCAGTCTAGCCAACTTTACAGAACAAAATAAAATATCACCACAGAAAAACTTGACATATTCCATATGCTAACTATTGGCGTATAGCGCCATCTGTTGGCAACGTTAACAAATAAGTTAAAGAAGGAATAACATTTTCGTTCGGAAATTCATTCGATGACAGATCCGATTCGTAATTCGTTCCAAAAGAATCGTTGTCGGCTGGTGGTTCCACATCTCGATTCGACAAGCATACCCATGTATATACAAGTACCTACTATGAATGAATGAGTCTCCTCGCTCCAAAGAGATATGGATCTCATCTGCCGAGACCTCATCCTAAAAGGGCCGTTCCCCACAAAAGGGTACTCTTAAAAAGTACCCGCAAAAAATTACACCCATAAGCGATTCAGTTTATAAATTCGCACTTTCCACACTTGAAATATGGCATGCGTCAGATACAGGTTGCAATTTATTAGTGTAATGTGAAAAGTTTTTTTTATTTTGAGTGTAGCGAGACGAGTGGCTTACGGGAGATAAAGCAGGGGTGTATTAAGGTGCGAGTGCTAAAGAGTTACGAGTTAAGGCGACACAGGTAGTATAAAATGAGATTTTGAAGAGAATTGAAACAGTAGTACTCCCAAATTACAATAGATAGGGTTCTAAAAAAACGTGGTATAAAGAAGGACTTTTCAAAGACGATAAAAGAGCCCAAAACGTGATAGAGAAAAATTGGCTGCATCAAAAAAAAAAAGTGCAAAGTGAAGGCTGTTTTTTCAGTTCAAAACAGTAGTCCGTTCAAACTAACAAATGAAAAATAACAATAATAACATAGAATAGCTTTCGTGTGAATTTATATTAAATTTTATTAATTAAAAACAGCACTATCCAACCTTTTCTTCATTCACCTCATTTTTCGGACGCGCACTTTTTCATATTATGTTTATCTCTTTCGTTATACGATGGACCTATTGTGCCTTAAAAGGGAAATTCGGCAGCATAAAAAACGTTTGTGAGCAAACTTTTATTTAATTTAGTACTTTTCTTCGTAATGGATGGTGTTTCGTATACAATGTGGCAGGTCTACATCGTGCACAAAATATAGGTTTTATAAATAACCGTGCATTATAAAAAAAATGTGTCAAGTACGGCGATAGGGCTCGCCGCCTACACGTCAGGCTGTAAAAATAGTCGGTGAAATTTCGGTGTACGAGAGTGTTCTGTGACTTGCATTTCACAATCTATACTCGGAGACGCCTCTGGCACCCCGTCGAGGATTCATGTCGTGAATATGTATTTTTAAAACTATGATAGAAAACTATATACTAAACACTAAAGGATTTATAAATAATTTTCAATGATATATATTTTTTTCAATAGTTATGAATCAGAAGCTTAGTAAGGTATTAAAAACACCGTTTTTTCGGGAGCGCGTGTTTTTTCGGTTGTCGTAACAGCCACGGCTCAGAGCGCGCTATTTTAAACAATAATGATACGTCGTAGAGTACATTTCTACTTGATGTAAAATAAGGTGCTCAATCCGGGTCACCCATGCCCTAAGCATTAAGTTAAAACGTTACGTAAACACAAAGAGACTAAGATACATGCAAATGGGCAATTCAGCGGGCATTTTAGTGGATTAGCGACGTTACATAAGGCGGGGGGGGGGGAGGGGGGCAGTTAGATCTGAGTCCAACCCTGTAAGTGTTACACAAAGTTTGTTATCTCTCCTCTCGCAACAAGTAATGGAGCGATTTCAGTGTGAGTGTATTTTTAGGAAAACCTTGATATCCTTGCATGGCAAAATAAAAATAAATAATGAAAAATATTAAAAACACGGCTGCCGGAATAGAGATTTAATTCGGATTTCGAACACGTATCCAATGTACTTAATAGTGCCCTGACTATTCCGGCCGTCGTGTTTTTTGATATTTTTCATTATTTATGAAATACTTTTTTTTATATGTTTACAGCCCATTCTATTCCGGATGCTTTAAGGATTCTAACGATACAATACACTTCGAAATTGGTTCAAGCATTAAGAAGCTATGATGAAATTAACAAAAATACCCACATGAACCCTGAAAACTATACTCTCCTTTTTTGTGGTCAGTCGTGTAAAAACTGATCAAAAAGGAGTTGAACTCGCGTGCCTTAAATATTCAGTAAGTAACTAAAATATTTAGTAACTAAATATTTGCGTTATCTTATTGCGTTCTTCAAGAGGTCACAAAGGGAAACAAATTTAATATTACATAGGTAACACTAAAAGTTTCCGGAACTGGCCACTTACATAAACAATATTTAAAAATTTATTGCAACATTTGAAAATAGAACTCTTTGGCTGTAGAATGCAGTTTGTTTCATCTGACTGTCTTTTGTTTTTACCTTGTGGCGCCATTTAAAAAATTGTGTGTCTGCATCAACATGGATTTAACTCGGGAAAATTTTCGTAGTATGATTTTCTACGATTTTAAGTGTAATTTGACAGCTCAACAGAGCATCGCTCGGCTTGAAACAGCTTTTGGCAATGAAGCACCATGCAAGACGACTGTTTATAGCTGGTTTGCAGAATTCAAGCGTGGTCGTACCAATCTCAGTGACGAATCTCGCGATGGTCGGCCGTCCACCGCTGTGACCAACAAAAACATCGATGCTGTGCGCCGTATGATTGAAACAGACAGGCATGTGACCTACCATGAAATTCGCGCATCCTTAGAAATAGGCATGAGTCAAATACAATCAATCCTACACAAACATTTGGGTGTGAGAAAGCTGTGCTCGCGGTGGATCCCACACAACTTGACCGAGGCTCAAAAAACGGACCGCGTCACTTGGTGCAGTGCCATGCTTACCAGATTCAACGAAGGTGCGTCAAATTTGGTGTGGGACATAGTAACAGGTGACGAAACATGGATTTATTGCTACGATCCCAAAACAAAGCAGCAATCGAGCGTATGGGTCTTTCAAGATGAGCCGAAACCAACCAAAGTGGCGCGCGTGAAAAGTGCATCTAAGCGGATGATTGCTTCTTTTTTTAATAAAACTGGACACGTGGCTACTGTTGCTTTAGAGAATCGTCGTACCGTGAATAGTGACTGGTACACGACCATTTGTTTGCCGGAAGTTATTGACGAACTCCGTAAAAATAACCGTAAACGCCGTATCATCCTGCACCACGACAATGCTAGTTCTCACACGGCCAGACAGACAAACGACTTTTTGAAGACGAAAAATGTAGAACTCATGAGTCATCCTGCATACAGTCCCGACCTGGCACCTTGTGACTTTTTTCTGTTCCCAAAAATTAAGAACCAATTACGCGGTCAACGATTTTCATCACCAGAAGAGGCTGTCGAGGAGTATGAAAAACACGTTTCAGAGGTCACCACAGGGGAGTGGCACAAAAGTTTTCAAAACTGGTTTGATCGAATGAAAAAGTGCATAGACGCCAAGGGAGATTATTTTGAAAAACAATAAATTAATTTTGTACCTTTAATAGTATTTTTTCATATTCATTCCGGAAACTTATAGTGCGTCCCACGTATTAAGTCATTTTATTTGTAATTGTGAGAGAATCATTTTCTTTCTCAGTTATAATAACGGTAACATTAAAGTAATCTATATCTAGTATAAATACACTAATAATAGTGGTAAAATTTGTACATTGAATGTGTTTGCGAATACTGAGGCCAAACTTATTATTTTTAGAATTTTTGTGTCTGTCTGTATGAACCACTCAACGGATTTTGATTCAGTTTCCTTATCATCGTAGTGATACTGGTCAACATAAAGGCTATAAGGGGTGTTAATAAAATACCCACCAAACCGGAGACTGTCGTTAATAGTTTTTATCCTATGCGCAAATAAAATATACTTGCAATTGAATTTAAAAAATCTGCAAGTTTTCATTGCCATGAGAAATTGCCTAAAGTGCGACATAAATTTGAAAATTCAAACTGAATAAAGCATAATATTTGCAAGTACATTACGGAACCCGAACGTCTTTCAACTCTACTAGACTCTGTATGATATTTAACCTGTGAAGTTTACACGCAACAATTTGTACCTCGTTTACATAATGTGGTCCCCACAGCTTTACTGACACCACTGCTTTGACCAAACAGCTAATCAATTATAGTCTCTATAACCGGGTGTTAAGGATTATGTCCATCGTGGTTGTGAGGTTGAGGGAGAGTATAATGAAACCTTTTTTTAACTAGTGCACTGAAACAAATAGATTCCTATCAAGAGGCTTGTTTGTCAATTTTGTCTATATTAACTAACTTCTTGGTTGTTTCCAATGTTTTTATGATCAAGTAAAAAAACATGAAATTTTCAAACTTTTTATTATTTGTTGAACACAGGTTTATAAGATGCTACAAAGTTTAAGTAAGTATCTCTATGTCCTACCTGTGAAGGCGTACTAAATAATAACATGCACAAATAAATATTAAAGGAAAACGAAAAAATATTAGAAAATACAAAATAATGTTCGAAATGTCAGTGCTAACAATAGAATGTCATTATAGTAATTATTGAATTATTATTGCAAACAGAGAATCAGACACATCCCACTGAAATCGTTGATGAACAAACAAATATTGTCTTGTGTTACTGAATGTCAGATAAATCGTCATTTAAATATTCATCGATCGTATTAATAAGGAGTTCTTTTAATTTGATTTTGAACAAGGAGAAATTTTGAATATCACGAAAGAAGTTAGGCAATTTGTTATAAATTTTAGGTCCCATGCCAAGAATGCTTTTCTGTAGCAATGAGCTACCTGATTTAATCGTTACAACAAGCTGAGTTAGTGGGAAACTGACATCTTGTTGTGCTCATATTATATGGAGTTAAGATGTTGTTTACGGTTAACAACATCTTGTTCAATTTACTTTTTTTTCGCGTTTGTGACGTCATAATCATCGGTGAAAAGTGGGTGTGACACACAGTGCATTCAGTCCACACTCGGGAACACCTCTGTCACCCTGTCGTGACGATATTTTATGAGTTCTCTAACTGGTATAGATATAAAGGAAAATACTGAGATTAAGCCTGCATTTACTAAAATATATTTCTTCAAGATTTTTAACTTTGTTTTCATAACCTAGAAAAGAAAGCGATCATTTCGGACAAACAACAAACACCCGCAATCAATTCCATCAATTCAATCAATTCCAAATATATCTCTCATTACCAAATATATATCTCATTACATAATATTTCTCTCATTACTAAAATTAACGGAAACATAAATCCTTCCAATTACAGAAATCATTCGACTGTTTCAACTTTAAATTTTACATTAATTAATAAGCCATTACTCACCAATGTGCATCTCATAGAAACAGATACTAGACCTACAAAACCATACAAATACGGTGATACCGAAGTTTCATACAAACCCAGTTTCTAATTTACGTAAACGTTTGTCCAAATAATAAAATTAAATTTAAATCAATGTGGTACTTTTTAAAGATGTTTCAGATTTTTTTTTTTTTTTTTTTTATTTATTTATTAACTTTACATTAAATATTTAAATGGACCAGTGATGCTGTAAGATCACATGTGATCTATCCCAGCATCACAATACGTTATACAGAGAAATTAGCCAATAGCCAGTGTGCTTACTAAAGTACAAAAACTTTAACACCTATTTAATTTACTCAAATAAACCAACATAAGCAATAAAATTATACAATAACCACAAAATTGTGCAAACTAAGGTACAAAATCTTTACATTTATTTAATTTACTCAAATAAACCAACCTATGCAATAAATTAGTATACAAAGAATTTAGCCAATAACTAGTGTGCTAACTAATGTACTAAAAACTTAAGCACTTGTCACTCAAATAAACCAACTTAAGCAATAAATTATACAAAGAATTTAGCCAATATCCAGTGCGCTAACTAAGGTACAAAAACTTTAACACTCACTTAATTTACCTAAATAAACCACCTTACGCAATAAAGATCAAGAGCATTAAAATAGGTATAACCACGAATCAGCGCTGCTAGGTACTCAGCGCTTGACAGACGAAATCACGCAGGCTTTTTCTCTCTCTGTGTAACAGAAGGTTTTTCTGTCTTTGTGTAACCAAAGTAGCCAATATTGGTCTTCCTTCCGTGGCAACAAAATAATCATTGTGGCGCATAGCGAGCACACACAGAGAAAAATAAATAAATGAATAAAACGCAATCAGTCAATTATGCTACAATATACTTACCACAGAAACCGTGATGATATCGCTCACTTTAACTTTTTCATAACTACTATACAGTATTTGATTTTAGTTTTTTAGATTACAACTTTTCAATAAAGTATTCTTTTAAAACCTCTTTTATATTTTTGTCCTGAATTTTACTTTTGATGGTAATTGGTAGATTGTTTATAAGGCGTGGTATTAGGTACTGTGATGTTCTTTTTCCGTAATAATTATTATAAGCACTTGTGACCAATTTTTTACTTGTGACATTTCTCGTAGCAATGGGGTGTTCAACAAGATGTAGAATTTCCTTGCGGAAAAATTGTTCCATTAACAGATTCATACAAAATTTATCATGAATTGGCACTATCTTACAATAGTTGAATACTGACCTACCCTCATCTTTCAGTTTGATATACTCTTTAGGTGGGACTATAGTTTTTAGTATACGTTTTTGCAAGTTTTTAATTGGATCTATATATGTTTTGAACGTTCTTCCGTAGCTACTCAGCCCATATGAGATTAAACTTTCAGCCAGAGCTTTGTACATAGTTATAAGAACAAAGTAAGGAATTTTATATCTAAGAAGGTAAAATTTTGCTAATATAGCCCTAAGCTTAGCACACACCTTTTCAATGTGCGGTTCCCAGTTAAGCCTTTCATCAATTAAAAGTCCTAGGTAAAGGTGACTTGATACTTGTTCGATTGGTTTACATTTGCAACTAGTCTGCTCAGTATGGAGACATACATGTTCATGAGCAATAATACGTGGTCTGTCATGGAACGTAAGTCGACCGGAATGTACGTGTATAAGCTTAGTTTTGGAGGCGTTCAGTACAAGACCAGCATCGTGTGACCACTTACAAACCATGTCAAAGTCTTCTTGTAATTTTTCCATCGTTAGCAGACACAAGGCAAGTATCATCGGCATATTGGTATACCGTACAATGATTTATCACTTCGTTTAGATCATTAACGTAAACCAGATAATGAAGTGGTCCAAGGACCGAACCCTGAGCTGTACCCTCAGTGACTTTAACCCTTTCGCTAAATGCATTTCCTACTTTTACGGTATATGATCTATTCTCAAGGTAATTCCTACAACATTCAAGCAACGGACCTCTGATTCCACTATTGTCCAATTTGTGAACAAGTGTGTCATGACGAAGAGTATCGAAAGCCTTGCTATAATCAATGAAAACAAGAAGAACGTGCTTTTTGTTATTTAGTTGCGTATTAATATCATCTGTAAATCTAGAAAGTAGCTGTGTTGTACTTTTGTTTTGTTGGAATCCGAATTGATTTGTCGACAGTACTTTATATTCCTTATAGAAAGATTGAATTTCGCTACCTATATACTTCTCCATAATCTTATCAATGCTAGATAGTAGTGTAACTTGTCTATAGTTTCCTGTATCATTCTTTTTTCCCTTCTTATAAATTGGTCTGACAATACCACTTTTGAGTTCACTAGGATATAAACCTTGGTATACGCATTCATTAATGAGTTTCACAATAGCCTGTGTTATTTTATGACATATTAATTTAATTTCTGACATTCTTATGCCGTCGACCCCTGGCGCTTTATTAGATTGAAGAGATTTTATTATTTTATGGATCCTAGCATGTATTGCTTTTTTAAATAGCATTGATTTGTCATTCTTAGTCTCATACTGGGCTACATTTAATAGAGTTTTCTTACACTCAGGAATAATTTCTTTTACACCGGATTGAAATTGCTTTGCAAATTGGTCAGCAATGTTCTTAGCACTATCTTTAAATGCCTTTAACACTGTGTCATCTAACGAATTCTTTTGCTTTCCCGTCAGACTGTTAAGTATATCCCAGAGTTTTTTTGGCTGATTCTTATTGATATTAATTTATAACTTAAAAGTCAGTAATACTTAAAAGTTTCGAATTTTGTCAAATTGTTGTACATACTCTAAAGAAAAAAATAAAAGGTAGGTTTCCGTACGCAGACGGTGCCAATTTTTTTGTCAAGCGCTACCATCTTAGCGGCTTGGTTTTTGTAGCCTTGATGTTGGTTTGGCATTTACATTGTTGTTATTTACCCTTATGCTTTTAGGGTTCCTTATCCGTATTGTGTGGTGGTACGGAACCATTGTGCGCGAATCCGACTCGTATATGGCCAACTTATGTTTATTGATAAAAACCGTTACTCATATAAACCCTTGAGTCAGTAAATCAATCACAGGGCCCGTTTGATCCAATCATTCAATCAATCCCTTACTAATTTGATAAAACCACTACGCCAACATAAATATCATCTTCATTAAACCCTTATTTCTACACTGATAGGGCGTAAATTAGTTTGACGAAATTCTACAGGTAATTTTGCTACGGGAAATACGTAAATGGTTTCAGTAATTAGATGTCAAGGTAGCATGCGTTTTATGTTAGTTGTTAGTGGAAATTACACTTTAATGTGTAGTATCAGGGTATTATTTTGGTTGTTTTTGTATGAAGTAGGGAAAGGCCAAAGTACCCGGAGTTGAAGAAATTGTATTAGATTGATGGATGTGGAAAGAAGGACTTAGGCGGAGAATGTCTTATTCACAAAATGACCAACGGCTAAAAAGGGGCTAATTCGCAAAATGTCAAAATCTGAAAATGTCCAATTCTAGAAATGACTAGTTCTATAAAAGGCCAATTCTGTAAATTACCAAAAAATATTTTTATCCATGTTTTTAGTGTTAAGCAACCAGTTAGCAACCCATACAAAGTTACATCATAGACCCGCTGGTCATTTAAATAATTAGTTACGAATTTAGTTATTTCACGAATTAGTTGTTTATCGCATTGGTCATTTGACGAATTGGGGATTCTTAGAATGGTTTCTGCGGAAGTCAGTAACGAATGAAAGTGCACTAACTTCATCAATTCTTATCGTATAAGAATAATACTTAAGTTTGAGATATAATAATAATAAAAATAACGTTTATTTCATAAATATCTTCATACATAAGCAGACAAGGTTGAGGCCACCTATTAAGTATAAAAATACCTGTATCAGGCGGTGTCGCTCTTCTTAACAAGCAAATATTAGATAAACAGAAATAAACTTAAACTAAATCAACCTTAAAACTAAAAACTAATAACATTGAGAAGAACAGAAACATGTCCTACGTGTGAGCGTTTGTGTTTGAGAGATGGTGGTGTCTGTTAGGGGGTATGAATAAGTGTATACGTGTTGTAAGGGTGTGCTTGTGCCAGGTGTGTGTGTGTGTGTTTTGAATGGGTATAAGTTTAGATAATATGTTGCAATAAGGCTTCTATTTCGTCATAGGTTAGTGACTTAATCCAGTTTGTTACTATTTATTTAATTCCGTGTGAAGTCATAGGGTATATGATCAGTATTTTGTTAAGTTTGTTATATAAATAAGCTGCTTGAGAATCATATTGATGATTAGCAAATACTGTGTTGTTCGAGCATTTAGGAGCGACTGCATAAACTCGTCTTTTGGTTAGAATAGAGGGGTCAAAATTTATGCTTTTATGCATTCTTAAAATAGTGTGAAGAATGTATAATCCTCTTACTGTTAGTACGTCACTAATTGAGTATAGCATGTTAGTAGAAAATATAATAGGTTTAAAATTCATTACTTTTATCAAAAAACGTCTATCATGACTCCTAAGTATTTTGTAGCAGCTACTTTTTCGATATTGGGACACATGCAATTATGATAAATGGGGTTCCCACATCTATGGACTTTTATGTTAAATTCGATATCTGGTTGGGAATTATTGTATATAGAAAAACAGATATAGTTTGTCTTACTAGTGTTCAATGTTAAGAGGTTCGTCTCCAGCCATGCTGCTACCTTAGCTAGACCTAACTCGGTCGCCAACTGGACATCCTTCCATGTCGACCCTGAGAAAACTAATGCTGTGTCGTCCGCATATGAAAAGACACGCCCATTTTCCAATGCTAGGCTGCACAAGTCGTTAATATACACCAAAAACAAAACACTACCTTGAGGAACGCCATAGCTGATATCAGGACTGCTACTGAAGTTCTTTCCTATTTTCACTTTCTGCTTTCTATCCTTAAGATAGTCCTTAATAAGTTCGAGGGGTTTACCTCTAATGCCAATCCATTCCATCTTACGCACAAGAATGGGCACAGAAACGGTGTCAAAGGCTTTTTTAAGATCAATAAATACTGATAAGTACTTCTTTTTGTGATCTAGGTTGTCAACAATTAGCGAGCTTAAGGCTGTCACTGCATCTTCCGTCGATCGACCACGTCTAAACCCATATTGAGATTCAGAAATTATATTAAATTTATCTAGGTATTTAAGTAGTCTGCTGTTTATAAGTTTTTCCAAAACTTTTGATAGAACTGGTAATACTGATATGGGTCTGTAATTGTTGACGTCGTGTCTGTCACTGCTCTTGAACACTGGTGTTATAATAGCTTGCTTCAAGAGGGTTGGGAATATTGTGGTACCTCCACAGTCGAGGTACCACCTTATACGGTTTATATGTTCTTCAATTGTTATCGAAAATCGATAGCTGAAAGGTTAAATCCAACGAGCTATAGAAGGTCGTTGGTTAAATCCGGTATATTTATTTATTCATTGAGCACTTGCTTGTATCCATGAATGCACGCATTTGCTAGAAATGGCTAGAATGGTTTAATTGCAAAGTTTATGCAAAGATATCGCTGTTTTTATGAGGTTTTGTTTGCGTGTAGATTCCTTTTAATCGGTTTGTTGTACGCGTAACGTTTCCGGATTGGCTTTTATTATGTTTTTCAATGGATTATTAAATGAGGGATTTTATAAATAGATTTGTTTTACATAGTACTTAGTGTAATAGTATTCAAATTAAAGTTTAATAAATCATTGTATGTATAGTCAACAAAAGAGTTAGTAGGCCCAGCGCAGACTTTACTGAAATTCACTTATGTACGGTCAACAAAAGAGATAAGTAACTAGGCTCAGCGCAAACACTTTGATCCTTATATTATACCCTTGACAGGTGATATGAAAGAATTGGTCAATATATATATGTCGCAAGGATAAGAAAAAAAAACAGATTTGATCAACTCGATTTTATCATTTCACCAAATAAATGTAGTGATTTGATCAAATACCAAAACTAAATTTAGCATATAATCAATATTGGTTCAATGAAGATCCTAAAATAAGTAAAAATTATAGGTGTGACGACGAGCGAAGCGAGAAGCGAAGCGAAGCGGAGCGAGGCGACCTCTATTAACTTAATTTAGGCGAACCGGGGACCGCGCAAAATCCTCGTCAACCGAAATCTTCCATTCAATCGCGTCGCGAGCTTAAATTTCATCATATAAGGTAAACTAGGACGCTGCGGTCGCGGTAGAGGAAGCGGTAACACAAGCGCAACATGGAGATATATGGTGTACAAGGATCTTTATTTTATCAATTCACTGATACCAGTTTTGAAGTGATTTGATCAAATACCTAGATTTGTTTGGAAAAATGACAAAATTCAATTGCAATTTTAGCATGCCCGGCATTTGATCGAATCTCTTAGAGTTTTGATCAAATTTCTGCTTTTATCATATTCCTGCGACATATCACATGCACTTTTTGATTACGTATTACTCATCTCATCTGTCACTCGTCAGTGAGTATTAGGATCAAAGTGTTTTTTGTTGACCGTACTTACTAGTAAATTTCATACGCCTGTCGAGGAAATAGTAAAATTTTTCACTTTTCTTTGTTATGACAATATCGCAAGTTTTGAAATCGTTAAACGCAGGTTTTCTTGGCATGACATGTATGTAGGTAGGCAAAAGGAAATCGGATACCCAGAAACACGTAATGTCCGGCAGTGAACAAAATAACTTGGCCAAGTGCGAGTCAGACTCACGCACAAAGGGTTCCGTACCACCCCACAATACGGGTGCGAAACACTAAAACGTTATAGTAAATAACAAAAATATACATGCTGAAACCCAAAAAACAAGGCGCTAAAAGGGTAGCGCCTGACAAAAACATTATAATTTTTTGTTTTACTTTAAACTATGTCCTTCAATCGGACTAAATTTGTATGTAACTTGTATGTATTACCGTCTATAAGAAAGAACCAAAAAAAAACTTTTATATGGGGACCACGCTTAATTTTTTTTTCATGTTAGAGGCCATAGTAACACGTACTCTGTGAAAATTTAAATTTTCTACCTATTACGGCTGAAGTTGTAGACCCCTGTTACAGACGAACAGACAGCGGAGGCTTAGTAATACGGTCCCGTTTGGCACCCTCGGGTACGGAACCCTAAATATTAACTTACAGTTTTAAAGATAATCCAAATCTCCACTCATAAACGGGTGTCATCATACAAATGCTGCTGGTGGTGAGGTAAGTATCAGTCCGAGGTTGAGAACTAATCGGATCATTACAAAGCAGTGGTTCTCAATTGTTTGCTGACCCCATCTGAATCGTGAGAAGGATTAACATTATAAGAGTTGAATATCTTTCTGTAATAGGCATTTTACTAAAAAATAAACTGGTCAAGCAGTGGCGTGCTTAGAACTTTTTGCTGCAAATGCAATGGAATGTCAAGTTTGACAATAATAAAAAAAATAAAAAAAAGTCACAATGTGGGCACTGCTTAGTCTATAGAGTACATTATTTCATAAATTTTTTGTTCAAATCCGTTTTTAATTTTTTCATGTTATATTTATCGTCAAACTTGACATTCTCATTGCTTTTCCAGCAACAAGTTCTATGCACGCCACTTGAGTCAAGTGCGGGTAGGACTTGTGCCCTGAGGGTCTTATTTTGTTATATGAAATAAGAACTTGAGAGTACTAGACTGAACGCCGCGCACGCCTGTACTCCCGAAACTCCGATTAGTCATAATCTAATCGGAAGATCGATTTGTGCATCCTTGAACAGCTTATTACCTACAAAATGATATTGCAAAACTAAATTTGTCAATGATAAGCGATTTAAAATAACAGCCGTTTATGGCTAGTATTCGATATTAAATTTATCTTGATACTTACAATATACCTATGTCGTTTCTAGAAAAAAAAATACGGGCAGACAGTGATCCCATAAGGGTTCCGTTTGTCCATGACGAGGTACGGAACCCTATAAAAAACAAAATTATCAAACTTATTAGGTTTAAAGATACTTTACTCTTACTAAAGACAATATGTCACTTACATAAGAAGAAATCTTAATTAATTAATTATAGTTTCGTCTATCCGCACAGACAATAATTGAAGGTATATCGTGATAATATTATTCTATTACACTGATCTCTGTGTGGTGTTAGTAAACTCTGCAGTTTACTTCTTTAACTAACTCTAACCACCTCTCAAACACCAGTTATTATTTATTTAAAATATGTTGAACCAATTTACGCTTGAAATCATTAAAGAGTTCAGAATTTTTAATTTCTGAGGGTAGATTGTTAAAGAGCTGTGCTCCCTCATATGTAAACATTCTTTTGCCGTAATTTTAATATGTGTCTTCTACCTTTAATATTATTCCATTTATTACAGGCTTTCGTAGGTTTTGCGTAAATACCAGAACTGACTGGTAAGCAAAGCGGCAGCATATAAAAAAAAAACTGGTATTATAATTATTATAAAATACTGAAGTTTAGGAAGGAGGAAATTGGTTCCTGAAGCAGTTTGCAGGTGGCGACTGGATGAGGAGGATGGATGACCGTCACGTGTTGCGAAATTTGGGAATTACAGGCTGATAGATGAATGGATGGACTAAAGTTACTCACTTAATTGATTAATTAACACAACTTAAATTTTGTATGCTTATCCTCCTTTTCAATACTTTGCAACACCATACGGGTCATGGATGACCTAACACTTGGAACACTCTGGTTTATAGAAGTTCTAAAAGAGTTAATACGATAACTTTCACGGCTTATCACAGTCGATTAAAAAGTATTTGGAAGTAAAAGTTTTTCTTGTGGTAGAAAGCGATTTATGTGATTGAAACTGACGTAGGTTTGAAGTATAGCCTAGAGATTTGGATAAAAAGATATCAATACCAATAAAAGAATATTTTCGTCTGTTTAGTATTTTATTTTTGAATCGTTTATTTTACATGTTTCAACAATTTCTGAGGTTAAGTAAGATACAAAGTAGAAGTTTTGACGAGTTCCATATTTATATAGGGTGAAATTCAATCAACCGATCAAATTCAAACTGGAGACTCGGTTAACGATCAGAAACTAGGTTCAGTAATCCTTTTGGCTAAATTCGAAATTATACTTTTTTGCTCCCTTACTGGTTGGACTAGTTTAAGTACAATTCCTAGCCCAGTCAGTAAGGAGGCAAAAATATATATTTATCGAATTTCACCAAAAGGGTAATTAAACCTTGTTTCTGATCCCTAACCGAGTCTCCAGTTTAAATTTGGTCGGTTGATTGAATTTCACCTTGTCTAATAATGTACTTACGCGTATATTGCAAAATAAACTTATTTCGATGTAAAAACTGGATAAGGTTGATTGATATACGTTACGTGTAACACGTACAGATAAGTTCATAATAATAAACACTTTATTGCACAAAATAAACACAGATAAATACAATTTAAATTCAGAAAATAGGGGGCAAAGGCGGACTTATTTCTAAAAGAAATTTCTTCCTGTCAACCATAAAATATAGAGATGAAAAAAAAATATATACATATAAGTTGCACAGTTATTCATGGTGCGAGTCCAACTCACACAATTAAACCACAAATCAAATGAATAACAAAACCGCTACAGTTAATCAACTGAAACACAGTTCTGGCTTTTATGAAACACAATTTAAAGCTAAAAGCTAATTGTGTTTGAAATTTTAAAAGCCAACCGCAATTTGATTTATCGCTGAATTTTGACCTCTCATAAACAACTAGACTCACAATCTCGCCCAAAAAGTGTCCGCGATGCAACTTGTCACTGCTATGGGGCAACGAAATCGAATGACGATTTCGTACAACTGACATTGCATCTTATGTTAACGACATAACGTCTTAATTTGGTTGAAGCATTTTTGCTACGATGCACGTCGCACATTCGGACACTTTCTGAGAAACTTTTCTTAGAGACTGTGTGTCTAGTTGTTTATGAGAGGTCAGTGGAGTAAATATTGGTTTTTGGCCGTCCCAATTTATTGGCCTTATTATGGACTACCGACACCGAGTTCAAATCTCATAAGAAATCAAAACTATCAACATTTCAACATCAACCGGTACGAAAAATGTTAGTAAAATATCGATTTACGATTTGACAATTGAAACATTTGTTTCTCTTTTTAATGTACGTAAAATTGTATCTGTATGAATAAATAACAATATCTTCTTTACAATTTGTGATTTTGTATTAAATTTTCTATAATTACCGTTTTTTTTTGTTCCAGGTATGTTTATTACTTCTTGCTCGATACAAGTAACACTAGACTATTCTAAACCTACGTAAGTATCCAGCTTAGGGCAAGAGCATCTGCTTCTTTCTTGATAATGTTTTCTTCGAGAAGGCCAACTCTACACCAACCCGGCCTTACCCCTGGTGCACGATAATCTTACTGAGCGATTTTGAACTACAGTATGTTGTCAGAAAGTCTACATTAGAATGCTCGCTTCGCGCGCTGGCGACACACAAAATCGGTGAATTTTGGAGGTTTTTCTGGATTTTACGAAAAAGTATTTGATGTGGGAGTTATTCCACCTGACATCGGAAAATAAACCATGTTTTCTTGTTATAGCAGTAATTTCAGACATGAAAATCAAGCCGTTTAGACATAAAACGAAATAATAACTTAAAAAAAGCATCATTTTCAAAAATAAAATCCATCGAGCGAAATGTGTCCAATTAAGTAATCGACTTGACATCGGAAAGACAAAGGTCTGAAAAAACACGTGTTTAAGTTTTACATTGATCAGATATGTAGTTGACTCAGCATATTAAAACAAAAACCGTTGAAAGACCCAATACAAGCCTTTAAGGTCACAGTTAAGGGCTTTCTTTATAGCGCTATATAGTACATTATGTCCATATACATCCATCGGCCTGTTTCGTCCACTGCTGAACAGGGCCTTTCCAAGATTTCGCCACTCTTGGCGGTCCTACTGGAAGAAATGCCCATACTCACCCAAGCTGGGCAGACTATACAGCCATCAATCGGTCCCAGGCATAGTGGGCCTCCTGGTTATGCTTGTTTGAGGGCAATATATTAGGTACCTATCTGATTTTATTTAAAGATTTTTTAGTTAAGGCGAGGAATTGGTAAACTTTTAATTTCAAATCGGCGCCTTAGGGGGGTGGAGTGAAGGGGACTTACTCCATACAAATATGCGCTCACGAACTCGCTTATGCCGTAAGGTCGTATGCGGCAAAACAGTATTTTTCATACAGTGGACCGAAATATATCGAATATATAATATATATGTTATTTTTTTATAGTTCATTGCTACGTAAATAAAAAGGCTCAAGAAGAGTTTAATATATATTCATTCATCATTTAAAATGACAACTATTAGTAATTTAATAAATCCAATCGGCCATATTCAAGTATATTTGTAGACTGATTTAAACTAAAAACTTTGAGGCTTCATTCGCTCCCGTTTGTCAGAAAAATAGAAATCTCTGTTTTAAAAGAGGTTTTCTAAATATTTTTTACTCTGCTATGAAAATTAATCATTCAACTAAATCTTGGGGCAAAATAATGTCAATGAAATGCTTATCTAGTATATAAATTGGTAATTACATTTTTTTTTATTGATGAGAAAAATGGAGATCCATGTCGCCAAAATTTCCAATGCGTCGCCTTAATTTGCATCCGGTAGCCGTATTCATTTTTTAGCCTTCCAGATAGTTTTTTGCAAATTTCTCGAAGAAATTTGAAAACAGGTCGTGTCAAAGAAAATGGGGATTTGAGCATATCTTTCTTCATAAACAATTGTAGGAACCGTATTGCGCCCCCATGCGCTTCGCGTCGGTATCGTAAAAACGTACGATTTTACGCGAATCGCGTTATCCGATCGTAAAAGTTTGTTGTCTGCGATGAAGTGGACCTCTATGTTTTGCTGTAAAACTAGTTTTTTTCTCTGATTTTGGTTCACAGAGAATAAAGCTCCTCAGACACAACTTATGGGTACATTAATAATTTGCAATATGCCACTAAACACTCTCGTTATGCTATTCAAAATGCAGACTCATGCACCCACCCCGCATAAGAAATACACATGCAAGCAATACGACTATATCGACACGTGTTTCCTCTGAATGAAGCATCCTCAGTAGTATTAAATTAAATTAATGAGAATATGTTCAGGAATGGGAAGTTGAGCCTTGGATTTCGTTAGACTCTACAATCTAAAAAGAGGTTTGAATTGTTTTGTATGAAACCATACAAAGAACATGAAGCATAATATAAAATCCATCGTGTTTCGAAGCAATTATAATCAAAGAAATAAATTTTTATGACTAAAGATATAATGAAAGAAAATAATGAGGAACTAACTTTTACAGCGTAGCTGGCAACACTGCAAGTGCGGTTCTTTTGTTACAGTAGCTAAACAACTTATCCTCCAGCCCTTAGCACAATAACATTTTTAGAGTTCCGTCAAACATCGCAAAACCTTGAAAATTGGAGAACAGAAACTTTTTTAAAAACATCTTCGATGATGTTGCATTTCAGAAATTCGCGTGTAGTGTCCAATGAAGCGTATTTTTTAACTTATTACATCTACGGTAACGGAACCCGTGCGTTGATCAAAAACTGAAAATAAATTTGTTACCATTTTCAATTAAGATGATTTTTATATTCTTTATATGTAAAAAGTATCAGGAAAAAAATAAAAGCTAAGATTCAATTTAATGTACAACGTACACTTAAAAGTCTTATTCGGTGCTACAATGACCCGCCTTAAATGCTTTCCAATATTCATCGGATAACAGACTGACAGAGCAAGTTAAGTGATTTGGAGAAGATAACGAGATAGCCAGGTGTTAGTCGGGTGAGAGAGAGATGCGTCCTTAGCTGGGTAACTGAGTTATCTGAACCAGACTTTGCTTATTCATAGTGTCTCACTGGGAATTGGACTTCGGCTACTTTCGGCCAAACTTTCAGCAATTCGGCTGACGCTTTGACGGTGATGAGCAAACAGTTAATGCGTTTAAGTATACTCACTCATTAAGACCGAAAAACAGGGTTAATTATAAAAAAATAAATTTTCACCCACGTTCAAACGTTCCCGTAAATGTTTCAAAAGTTTGCTATTCCATGAAACGACGTTTATTATATACACTTATTTAAACCTGTTTTTTTTAAACTTATTCGTTTTCAACTTGATTTCAGGTTTTTCTGTGCGTATACGTAATATGTTAAGTCTATATCAAAGTTGATTGAATAATTTAATGAATACTGGCCTTGCGCCTAAACAAATAAATGTATTGAATTAGGTACTTAACCGTTTTATCATTCATTTATTTTGATATTTTTTTATATTCCTTAAGAAATTAAGCATGAACATTTATTTCTTTTCAAAACTTGAATCAAATAACGTTTTGGGTTAAATGTTATGTTACAATAACCATACATACTCATACATAAATTATAAAACAAAAATAACATCTTTGGCATCCACTTCAAGTCAAAACAAAAAGGCCGAACAATTTATTTCGGCTGGAAAATAGAGCTCTAGTCGCACTACCTATCGATGTCACAGCCTGCCTTTCGTTTTCAGGTTTGAGAAAATAAAGTCCAGAGGAAATGAAATGGAGCGCTCTGATTGGCTAATCATTCACTTGGCATTTAAGGCTATTCTTTCTTACATATGTGGTGGCCGTACGTAGAATTGGATAATTATTGATAATATATGTAAGTATGGAATAGGAAATTTAAGATAGACCTTCCAAAAATAGTTTTTAAGTTGCTTTTGATGATAAATTCGGGAGCCGAACGAAGCGGAGCAGAGCGAGGCGACTCCTTTAGTTTTTAGATTACACGATATTTGTGCAGATCATGAATTGACTATTTGTACGATATGGCCCCGATATAAATATAAAAATATGTAGATCCTTTATGAAATTGAAACCAATGCATAGATGCAAAAGATTATCTATATAAGGTGAATTTAATTTAAGCAGTCAAATTCTTGCTGAAGACTCGGTAAGTGCGCAGTAACAAGGTTCGATGACCCTTTTTTCAAATTCGTAAGTTATTCTTTTCGTGAACGCAAGTCCAGCCCCGAGTCGTCAAGATTTTATTTTGTGAGATTAGCATAAAGTGGTATCGATTCGTGTTACTGATCAGTTGAAGCCTCCAATATGAGTTTGACTGTATAAATAAAAGTCACCTTAATATTATTCTTAGTTTAATCTTACCTATCACGGAACGACATTGAGAGTCAGAACTAAGAAGCCTTTCAACAAGCTTCATCCAAAAAAATTTTTTTTTCCATATTTTCGCATGCTATGCCAATTTTAACGTATCTCTACTAAGTATCGTTTCTGATCCTACCTAAGCTCTATTTATATAAATGGTCCTATCTTTAAAAATCTGCTATTCAGCATAAGTCATCTTTCTGAAGAAATGTTCATCCAAACTAACTCTAGTCTTACAAAATTGAGATAGATGTACGGACAGACGCCACATATTTATATCAGTATGCCCGCGGGGTGTCTTCAATGTCCTGAAAAGGTTTTATTCGGCTCTTTATGACCTTCGGATAAAATCTGAGGACGCTGTGGCTTTGCACGGTTATAGTTCCAGCTCTTAAGACGTGTGCGGTTTGATAAAACACTTGGTTTCGACATGATATCTGATTTGCGATAGTAAATATTTAGCGTGTCGCTTTAATTCTTCAATTAAGCTCGTTTTACGGCATAACGAATTGTTGCTCGCAAAACTTCTAGCTCCAAATCGGCGATTTCTTCTTCAATTTTATCTTTCAAGGCTTTTTAAGATGTCGCGTTTACCACAACAAACCACGAACCTTGCAAGTCTTGAAACATAACGTTGAAGAAGAAATCGGCAATTTGGAGACAGATGTTTGTGAGTAAAAATTCAAAATGCCGTAAAACGAGCGAAATTATGCATCAACTCGGGATGTGACCATTTGAGCGATATAATTTTTCCAAATTTTACACTTTCAAATAAACTTTTTATCAAAACAGAGCTCTTTCTTTCTCATTTAAATAACAAAATGGCAGCCAATTCAAATTATGATATTACTTTTGCGTCACCTTGTTTAAGGTGGTAACGGAGGATCTCGGTGCAAAATGCACATCATAATATTGTTTTACTTACTTTTGAATAAAAAGTTTGCAATAAATGCATTTTACAGCAATTCGCGCGAACTGCTTGTTAATAGTTAGTTGATCATTACATGAAAATTATTCAATTTTATGCGTTACATTTTAGCGTTTTTTTTTAGATTATAAACATTTTAGTTTCGTAAGAACAACAATAAAAGTACCAAATGTAACAAAAACAATGGTAAAAGAAACAAACTAAATTTATTACATAATTTGTGTCAAAAATAAAAATATAAAATAGTAATAGTAACAAAAATAATACCAAAAAAAAAAAAAAAAACTTTGTTTAATTTGATTAAACTATTTATGTAAAAAATAAGAAAATATTTGCAATATTTATGGCAATAGTTGGTTGTAGCTACAAAATAAGAAGGCGTTATTTTAAACAAATAATACGTTATAATACAACAACAGACTTGTTCAGATCTATCAATCACTTTCAAAAAACAGCTTTGCTTTTTTAAGAAAACAAAGCTTTTTATTGTTTCTACAAACCTGCAGTTTCTATGTACAGGTATAAATGGTAAAAATAACAAAAATAAGTGTTAAATTTACCATAGCAAAAATAAAAAACAACTATGATTATGGTCAAGTTGTCAAAATTAAAGAAAAAATACAAATGAATATTGGTAAATATATAGTTGTGATTTAAATATTTTATTGATTAAAATATATAGTTTTTCTTAAAAATAACAAAATATTTGTGATATGTACGGCCATTAGTGGAAGAGCCGATGCCGGGCTCGACTGTGGAGGTACCACCATCTTACTCGCAAATCCTCCTGAAGTTATTCGGGGGAGAGTAAGAGAACAGCTCTCAGGCAAAACCAGGCGGCCCACCATCGCCTGGGACCGATGGATGGCGGTATAACCATCCCCAATTGCCGGGCCTTATATTAAACAGACTGGTGACGGGCAGCGGCGTCACTGGTGCAAGGGTTTCGGCACCGCGCTCACCAACCCGCCTGCCCAGCGTGTGTGAGTATGGGCATTTCTTCCAGGAGGACCGCCAAGCATGGCGAAATCCTGGAAAGGCCTATGTCCAGCAGTGGACGAAACAGGCTGATGGATGGATGGATGGACGGCCATTAGTTGTAACTATTCTACACTAGATGGCCCAAGTAGTAGCCCACATCACGATATCGTTTTATTTCTTACACAATTTATATATATATTTATAATCTCGATGTAACGTAAGGTCGTCAATACCTAATAGAGCAACCCAGTACGATAGTGTATGTCTGTCTATTGTGGGTGGGTTGGCTACTCGCTTGCATCCTGCTGGAATTAGCTGGCTGGACCTTTGGCGTAGTTTATTTTTGAAAACATTCTTTTTGAAATTGTATGTTTTGGTTTAGTAATTTTCATTAAAATTAATGTAAATATAACCAAAACCATTGCTGTCTGTTATGTTTACAAAATAGTAATGTTACATATATCAAAATGAACTGGTAGTAACAACATTGTATATTTGTTAACAATACCTTCTATATTGATAAAAGTTAGTGAATGAAAATGTTAAATTTACCATTTCTGTTTGTATAATTAACAAAAGTACCATTTACCAAACCCAAAACAGTAGATATCACAAAAATTTATATGTTAGATTAGTAACAAAAAATTGTTTCTCTTACAAAAAAGGAAGTAAACGAAAACATTTTCTAGTTCGTTTTATCATTGTGATCAGTAAACTTAAACAAATCAAATTTGTTGTATTAACCGTTTTTTCGTTTGGCGCTATATTGAAAGTAAGTATTTGTCAGGACAATATTTTTTTTGTTAGGCTAACCAATTTTTTTTTTCAGTGAAGGATTAATCCTTAAGGTTGATGCAATGGATCTCGTTCCCAAATGCACAACTTAAGATTGTTTTTCTTATTTTTGAATAAAACGTATCAATCAGTGTATAGAAAAACACGAAATTAAATATCCACATATATTTCGACAGAATTTGGCGGCATCAGTCTAATAATATGAATAATGAGTAATATAATAAATAGGTAATGTAATTTATGTCACATTACCTATTTATTTTATTACTTATTATTCATATTATTCCACTGACGTCGAAAAATTCTGTCGAAATATATGTATTTGGATATTTCATTTCGTGTTTTTCTGTAAATTTATAAATATAAATATAAATTGTAGACAAGTAAGTTTAACAAAAAATATATTTTATTCGTATCAAACAAATGCGATTCATAGCATTACGCAACCATAGTTTGTTGTCAATTGGGTTTTTCTAGCCAAGTTGTGTTATTTTATGCTTTACATCAACTATACACACGCTTTAACGTTTGTATCTTAAAGACGTGAAGTAGAAGATAGAACACGACTTCACAAACACCATAATTCTCATGTAGCGCCTTCCCTAATCTTAATAACAAGGTAATGTCGTCTCGCTAAACCTTGTGTGGGTAAAGAAGGCTTTTGAGGAGTACAATAACAAATCAAGACTCACTCACCATCGAGCAAGCACGTTTCAGCGATGCGAGATGATCGAACAAACATTATTGTATCGATCGAAATGCGAATATAATACTCATAAAATACATACACATCGATACGATGTGAAACACCGAGGGGGTGTCAGGGGTGCTTCCAAGTATGGACTGTGAAATAAATATTGAGAGTATAGTCCCAGTAATTCCATAATTTATTCTTTCTTGTTTGAAGTATCTAGCAATACTACATATAAGAAAAATCGTACTTCTGCGAAGAATGTAATGCACATTCTTATCGAAACAGAATCTTCAGAAGTCATTTTCATTATTGAGAAATAAAAAGCGAAACTGCTCTAAATAAAATTTTCACGTCAAGTTTTAAGGTTATTTTAGCAAAAATACATAATATTAAACTCTGAAACGTACAGATATCCCACAAAACCTGTAGTTTTTTTTAATTATTAAATTTGTGATAAAAGTCTTCATTTTGTCAATGTTCCAGAATCCATCCCTTTCGCACTGCAGGTATTTCGGCATGGAGTAACAGTGATTACAAGCGCGACCTATCCTCTTAAAATGAAATGTCATACATCCCCGTTCTACGGACGATTTTAACTAATCTCTATTGCCTTTCTTCGGGCACAAATATAGGGCAGACTTTATTTAGTAGTCTTTAGTAGGTTAGAAAAAGAAATGAAAAGAGACATGCCGTTTTTAGTCAAATTTAATTATATTAATGAAATGAATAATAGAGATAAAAATATCTTCATAAGAGACCGTTGCGACCTGAAAGAAGAATGAATGAATTAACACTTTATTGCACACAAAACAAGATATTTACCAACAGACAGAAGGCAAGGGCAGACTTATTCCTACAAAGAATTTCTTCCTGAAGATGCAGTGATCAGAATAGAACAAGAATTGCTGCGGTAATTTAGGAATATACAAAGAATTTAAGATCATTTTGACACATTTCTTGGTATATATTGGTGAAATGAAACGTCACAGGACTGTTAAGATAGCGTCCTAAGTATAGTGCAATGGTAACGCACTCCGGAAACTAAGTGATATTGGAAACTTTGCTTCCCGCGAATCGTCGTAAAGGTTTAATTTTATTCCCTGCCTACCCCCTAAGTCCCTTCGTGATGTTTGCTCGATCAACGCTCATGGCCAGAACGTGCTTCCTCGATATTGAGCGAGACTTGATTTAGTTAATCTTCACCGCTAGAGGGCTCGTAAATCTTAAATAATGTACACATTTTACGTACGTTCTGTACTCTATTACGTGTTTGACTCGAAAGTTAGTTCCCTCTAAAGTTGGTACCTTTTGGTGCTCTAAATAAGAATCGAAATCAAAATATTCATTTTGTAAAATATATACATAGAGTATACTTTCTACTGGTCAAAGTTAATCTTTACAAAAACAATAGAATATGAAAAAATAACCGGATATATTTTCTATATAATATTTTCTACCGAAATAATTTTTATTTTTGGTATTTAATATATATATTTTTTATTTTTTTTCCATAATTAATGTTAAAAGTAGGTTAGTAGATTCGTAGGTTAATTAGTCCTAAGGTTGTATATATCATCATGTCATTTTTACATTATGTCTTTTAAGTATTCGACTGATGCCGGCCCCATAGTGGGCCGAAATATATTTCGAAAATCAATATTTTTTTTTTCATTATTAATACAAGTTAAAAGAAACTAAAGGCTTTATATAGCTAAATTATATATATTTATTTCAAAAAAATAACCGGGAAATACATACGAAAAATATTAAGGTTAGGCTACTAAAATGTAACAAAGTTATACACCTGCATAAAATAGAGAAATATAGGAATAAAAATATTATATATACATAATGCAATGAACAAATAAGTTGATAAATAAACTTAATAAACCATACATAAAAATAATGCCTAACCATACCATGCCTAACAATGCCCATTATATGTATGGTTCGTCTGCAATCGGTCAAATATTACCTAGACTTACACAGTAATTTTTTCAATTTTTTAATAATTATTGTATAAACAGGTACCTACATCATAGTTGTCTTCATGGCACGAGCCCAACGACAGTATCGGATGTAAATAGTCAGCTACCTTTTACGGAAAACACATATTCTACTGATCACTCTGACAACTCTTCCAAAGAAACATTCCCGCGCAATTCATTGGCTTGGGCAATATATGCGTGAATCTTAGCGCACCGAGGTACGGGCGTGTTTTGAGACCAGCGTTTTCCGTGAGACAGCTGTTTACGCGCTGTTAACTTTTATTGTAATTATTGTAGTTTTACGTTAAGATAAGTTGGTATTTTTTAGAGCTCTACAATATATACCAGTTTATTAAATATGAATCCTGAACTCGTTCTTTTCAATAATAAGATGCGGAGTTAAATGAAGTAAGTGAGTAGGTATATGGAAACCCATTTTGTTCACAAAGAATTTCATTATATTGAATCCATCTCGTGAATAAACCGACAACCGACACGTTTGATATTGCTTTTAGTTTTTAGGGTTCCGTACCCAAAGGGAGCCCTATTAATGTCGCTCTGCTGTCTGTCTGTATGTCACGGGTCTCTAGCTCGTGGACAAAATAACTTACAGACCTGCGTCCGTAGCATGCTCTTATTGCGCGCGATTTGTACATCTCGCGACGCCACTTGGCCTCTTGTTTTGACTACTGAAGTGGGAGTTATAAGCATTGTAACAGATGTGCATGCACGTTAAAAAGCGCGATAAACGAAGTCGCACGTTATGTATGATGCTACGAGCGCTGATATTAGGATATTTTATGCAGAATGTCGACCCAAAACCGAATTCAATTCAACCGAAAATTCAATTAGAAGTAACGGGTAACATTGTAATGATTTAGATGAGAATCTGTCATGTTACATAAATTTTTGAATAAATAAAGTTGAATTTGATATATATTGAATAGAGTACAAATGTTATTTTTATCCTTTTTTATCTTAAAAATAAAGAAATGGCGGTATCGTCAAATTTGTCAGTATTAAACCCTATTCATAATGTAGTTTGTAAGTTGTGACCAAAAGAAACAAAAAAAGTCAATTAGTCATATCTACGGAACCCTAATAGCATAAGGACCGACTCGCAGTTGTTCGGTTTCATATATTTTTTGTTGTGGTTATTAGATTTATATTTTGTTACTAACATTTTTTATCTTTCCCTTTTTCCACATTACCAGCGAATGCCTTTCAATTTACGAGTATACTTATAATAAAAGTAGTAAAAATATCTTGTCTGTACATTTAATATTTTTGCAAAATTTTAAATGAGATGGTTTATTGGTTTGTACTGAGGTCAAAAATACAATTTTCGTCTGTCTGTTTCGTTTTAACTAGAGAACCACTCTACGGATTTGGATACGACTTTATTTATTATCATCGTAGTGACCCTGGCTACAAGGGGTGTTGGTAAAGTAACCACCAAGCCGAAAACCGTCGACAATACTCAAAGATTGAAATACACTTCTACGCGAGCTCGTAGTACACATGTTTATTTTTCTTTCGTATCTATTTTATTATTTTATATTGTAGTATATAATGGTATACTACTCTATTATATATATACTCGTAGAAGTAAAAACACATTTAAATAGATTTTGTTGAAATGTTTTTCGACCCTTGAGTAGGCCGACCGACCTATCTATTCCAAGATTACCCGCTTGAATATAATTAATGGCTACGCCCCTGGGGAACTGCTTGCTCCCAGGGAACTCACTGTAGCCTATGTCACACAGCGATAGTGTAGTCTTCCATAAGTGAAAGAATTTTTTGAATCGGTTTAGTAGTTCCGGAGATATACAAACAAATTTTTCCTCTTTGTATAATAGTGTAGATTTACCTAGAGTGTGAGGTTGTGGTTGTCTGTTTGTTGAAGTGCGCAGGCGGATAATTTTTTTGACGTCCATAAAATATGTTATTCCCTTATTATTTTTTTAAATTCATTAATAAAAATTTATTTTTATTTTTGTATAAACCTCAAAGTTAAATTTAAATTTGACTAAGTGCTGAGACTATTCGTTAAGTCTACGGCAGCACCCAAAATATTTTGGCACCTAAGTCAGCTTTACGCGATTTTTAATACTATTATACACCCAAAATGTATGCATAATAGTATTATGTTTTTATTGCGAAATCCATCGCTTTGGAATACTCTAAATATTATTATTAGAGTGCATTACAAACTGGAAAAGATAAATTATAAACAAATGTAAAGACAAGAATTTGAAAAAATTCCTCGAGCCATGATTCGAACCTGCGACCTCTTGTTATCAAGACAAGCGCGCTAAGCTTTGTATTAAGTATCTTCAACTTAATAGATTGCCGGATTATTTTATACCTATATATCTTTAAACTAAGCGAATACCGCTAAAAGATTCGTGGTTTAGTTTCATAATGATATTGAAACGGCTACTCACGATTTTTATATAGTCAGGCGAAATCTGGCGACATAGAAACCGGCCAAGTGCGAGTCGAACTCGCGCACGAAGGGTACGGTACCATTATCTATAAAAACGGCAAAAAATCATGTCTGTTGTACGGGAGTGCGCAGGTCCGACTCGCACTTGGCCGGTTTTAGTATTTGTTGTTATAGCGGCAACAGAAATATATCATCTGTGAAAATTTCAACTGTCTAACTATCACGGTTCATGAGATACAGTCTGTCTGTACAGTCAGTGGCGGACACCGGAGTCTTAGTAATAGGGTCCCGTTGGTTACCCTTTTGGTAAGGAATACCGTTAATTTGTGTAAATTAGTTTTGTGTTTAATAACTAAATGTAAAGAAATAATTATATTTATCTGAAATATGAGGCCAAAATCAACAACAACAATAAATTAGTTGTTTACAAATAAATATGAAGTTTTTAATTAGTCTGTCGGCTTATTTTGCGAAGTTTAGATTGGTACCAAACATGTCTGATGCTATTAATATATTTCGTGTTTTGAATAACAAATTAAATTGTAATTATGAACATGTGGAAAAATGAATGCTTGGGTGGTTTAGGCATAGGTATAGAGACGATGAATGAAAGATGAGTAACGAAAGAAATTTATGCTGCGCAAACGGAAGGTAAAGCTCGACCGTGCCGCCCTAGAAGGACGAATGCCGATCAAATAAGTGATATACTGAAGAAGGGCAAAGTAAATAGTGCCCGGAATAGAAGAGCTTGTATGATTTGATGGATGTAGAAAAAAAAGAGATGTGTCAGGATCGTAACAAATGAAAAGGCGTGAGTATGTCCATCCATCAGCCTGTTTCGTCCACTGCTGGACATAGGCCTTTCCAGGATTTCGCCTCTCTTGGTGGTCTTCCTGGAAGAAATGCCCATACTCACACACGCTGGGCAGGCGGGTTGGTGAGCGCGGTGCTGAAACCCTTGCACCAGTGACGCCGCTGCCCGTCACCAGTCTAATTTATATAAGGCCCGGCAATTGGGGATGGATATACCGCCATCCATCGGTCCCAGGCAGGTCTTACTCTCCCCGAATAACTTCGGGAGGATTTCCGAGTAAGATGGTGGTACCTCCACAGTCGAGCCCGGCATCAGCTCTACCACCTTAAAGTGAGTATATGTATGAACATAAAACTCGGGTCTTAATTACGTAAAATAAAAGCTTACCTTAGGAGTTCTACATTGCTAAGTTTAAAATTTGCATCGCATTCAGTTCCGTCGGTCAAAAATAAAAAAAATATATGGTGTTTTTTATTTAAGCCCAATATTAATTACTCTTCATAAATATACATACTGTTCATTTTCTTTTCTTGTAAAAAAAGTATGCATTTCACAAATAAAATGATTCAGCTCCCATATTTCAAAACCAATTTAAATGAAAGCAACTCTCTTACATAAAATATTATAGTTAATGTCCTAATGTAGTCACAATAAGTAAGTTTGACCCCTTTCGCAACTTGATTCCCCCTCGAACGACAGAGAGGTCAGTATGAGACGAGTCGTGTCGAATTGGGACCGTATTCGTGCGTGAAGTACGGCGAGAGGGCTCAACCATCACCCTGGGACGTAATAATCGTCGGTGAAACGTGCGAGTGTCGACTATGACTTATATTTTAACATTTCTCAGTGGGAAGCACCTCTGAGACCCCTCGAGGATTATGGTCGTGACGATTTGTAGCTTAAATTGTCGAAAAATGTCCAGCGAAACTTCCAAAACTTTTTGAATGATTATTTCACTTTTCTGCAATTAATGTGCATGTTTGCGTAATTTTTTCATGATTATTTAAGACTAGCTTTTGCCCGCGGCTCCGCCTGCGTGTTATTCGGTTTAACGCCATGCTTTTTTCCGGGATAAAAAGTAGCCTATGTGTTAAGTTAGGGTATAAGCTATATCCATTCTAAATCCATCCAAATCCGTTCAGCCGTTTCAGCGTGAAAGAGAAACAAACACACAAACACACACACACACACACACACACACACACACACACACACACACACACACACACACACACACACACACACACACACACACACACACAAACTTCCGGAGGAGAGTAGAGCCCACCATGCCTGGGATCGTTTGATGGCGGTATGTCCATCCCCAATTAAATAACCAGCTCTTATATAAAACAGACTGGCAGCGGCGTCACTGGTGCGAGGGTTTTGGGACCGCGCTTTTCTTACTGACCGAACCACGGTCCAGATTGATCAAACCGCATAGAGACAAAATACAATATTCTTAAATATATGAAAACTAGATTCATGGTGTCATGGCTTAATCTCGTATTTCAGGAAAGTATGAATACTCGTACCAATGCAAAAAATATCTTAATATATACATCTTAGTATTAGAGCTTTAACCAAAGACTACGAAGCCTCCTGTAAACAGGCTACGTCGTAGCTATGATCACGTGCTATGAACCGCTACACCAACGATATATTAGCTACGCGATACTTTTTCGTAGCAACTTGTGTATTACACGCTTTCAAGTTTAACACATTTCTCTCGCGCGCAATATAAATAAAATACAAATATTTATTCCTGAACTGTGTTTACATTTATGTGTATTGGCTTATTTCAATCTCGATAGAAGTACAAACATGATTATTGGGTGTGTGAATACATATTTCTCCATGAAAACATTTTCTTTTTGTATCATGTTACGGTGTTGTAAAATAACATGTTTATGGGATCAGGGACGGTTTTTTATGGTATTTTAAGGTTCACTGCTTGGGTTTTGGGGGCCTGCCATTTTGTTAGGATGCTAAAAGTTCTTTTTTTTTTGACGTGGCTTATCATTTGAAAAGGTGTAACTCAGCAAATTCACTATCAAATATCCATCCAAAACTCAATATGCAGTGTTGGGCACTAAGATCCTACTTTTTTAACTTGATTTTTTTTCTATAAATATTAAAACTTTTTCTTGTCATTAAATAAGACCGTTTTGAAGAATCATATGGTGGGGAATGCAAGAAGCTTGTATGGGGACGATTATTTGTGTTTCCAGCAAGGGCTCCCTCCCACAAAGTTCAACTCACTCAGGACTGGTTTCGAGCTAATTTTCCCGATTTTATACCATGGAAATAATGGTCTTTATCTTCAACAGGCTTGAATCTACTGAACTTTACATGCTCAGCAATATCGGGATTACACAGGGCCTGAATTTTGATTAATTCAAGAAACGGTTGGTTAAGATATGGGATGACATATCAGAGGAGGTGGTGCGTGCCGCGTCCAATTAATTTTATGGAAGAATGCATAAAGTTATTCAGGCAAAAGGGTAGCGATTTCATCTATGAATTGATATAGTGACCTTTAAATTGTACTTAACCAAAACATATATAGAGTTTACATTTTTATGTAAATTTAAGGCTTTTACAGCCCTTTTAAACTAGGACACTTAATCTGCCCAACCCTGTAGTCGTATTTTCCGTGAGTTTAAAATGAAAAAAAAAACCGGACAAGTGCGAGTCAAGAGTCGCCCACCGAGGGCTCCGTTAAAGACTATATTTTTTATGATTTAATTCAAAATATATAGTTTTCAGATTTTTCCATATACTTGTAGTATAAGACGGTATTACTTGTCAAATTTCATAATTCTAGGTCAACGGAAACTACCATATAAATTTTGACTCCCTGGAAAGTGTCGAAATCTGAGTTTTTTGCGGCATAAACAGGCGTATCTTTTTTCACAGTTATTTTAGAAGTTTGATTTTTTCATAGCTTCAAGAGACCAGTGGCGAAGGGTCCATATAACACGATCCCCATCGGCTTCTCTTTGGAAATGGTATAAATGTAGATGGTATTTCTTTATTTATCTAAAGTAAATTACAATAAAAACAAAATAATACAACAGTACAAGAAAAAAAAAACGAAACCATTCTCCACTAAAAACGCTCATTGAAACCGATTCCTGCTGTTTAACGCCGGTTTATTTATAATACAAACAGCTTCCATACTAAGCATCTGTCTCCTTTATTTCTGCTATAGTTACCCATACGTCCTTCTCTTTTTAGCACGCGTAAATATAGGTATGAACGTGCTGATTTTTTCGATTTATTACAGAGATAGTGATTCGGGAATGTCAATACAACAGGTGAATACAAATCGCTTTTTTCGTCCTCGTGATCAAGACCTTAAGTAGCTCAACGCTAAAAAAGTCCGATGGCAATCAAGAGGTCCTCGGTTCGAATCTCAGTCGAACCTCACTTGTTTTCTTTTTGTGTTTTTATTTTGTATGTTTTTATTAAATTTATTTTTTGATCATATTATCGTTCTGGTACACCTTTTATTCACGTGTGTAGTAGCGTTACAAAATGCAAGCCCACTAAAATACGTATGTACGTCCTAAAACCTGACTAAATTTAAATCTTGTATGTATTACCGTCTTTGTTACGTTATAATTATAAGTCATTTTAGTTATTGTTTGATTGTGTTTTTTATTAGTTATCATTTATTTTAATACTACTTTCTGTGATACATTTATATCCGTGTGGCGATAACTGTCGTTTATTATGAACATCCCCAGACATTGGCAATTGGCATTGCATTTTAGTTTTAATGGATGCCAATAGATGGCTATGTTAACGATATAATATAAATTAATATTGTATCGTTATATAGTAATTGTAGGTGGGTGAGTATTATGACAATGACTTTGAATATTACGTGATCCATGTAGGTATCCTAAATTTGCCGCCCCCTGGGATTTCTAAAACTCGATCTAACAACGTAAGAAGTTCGACTGATAAAATGGGTTTTTACGTGTTTTCCTTGGTTGCTTTTCTGAGTTAGGCGATTTTTAGTACGGCTTCACTGTTTTAAAATTTCACCCTTCGCCACTGCAAGTGAGTATATGGTTTTAATTGCAACTCGATACGTATACTCGCACTTGCAACTCAATACAAACGTCGAGACGCGCTTCTTCATATGCCAGTCGCGCGCAAATGTGTCATGCTAGGGCTACTGCAGTCGAATTGTGAAACTTTCAGCCCACTTTTTACCTTCTTCTAAGTAAGAGACAATAATTTTTCAACATTAAATACAAATGAATGTTCCCTCGAATGATAAACACAATCTAATTAATGATTATAACTTCTCATTTCAAAGCCTCCTGCGAAGTACAGATTCATTAATTTCGGAATTAATCACATCTGAACAGAACAATGGGGAACAATTTTAATTAATTACACGGACATTATTTTGATGAACACTTTGTTTTCTTAATAATGAGATAATTGGAAACGTTTTTGGTGTTTAAGGGAAGTCTAGCTCTGGGTTATCGTAGTTACGTCATACTGCTAATCCGTAGTAGTTAATAAGCAAACTATTAGAGATCAACCTTCGATATACAGGGTGACTTTTAACCTAACCCCGATAATTTAGTATATCATAGAGGAATAAAAACTGGTTTTATTAAAACCATATTCATAATTATTTTTTAAAGTTGGAGCCCTTTGAAGATTTTCGTAAAATCCAAAGAAATCATGGACACTCGAAGAGATACGATAATTACACCGCGCGAAGTTATTTTCATTATTGATCCTACTATTTTGGACTATTTTCAACTTTTTTCGTATGGGAATGGTTAGGATAACCATACATTTTATTTCCAAGTAACATTATTAATAATTTTTTGACTTTTAATTTTAGCTGTTTTTACATTTAAACTGTGTTCTACTAACGTTTCTTAATAACCTCTAAAAGTATCGGGGTTTGTTTGAAAGTCAACCTGTATATCATGCTCGGCTGTGTAATAAAAAAAGATTAAGCACATCAGTTTACATCAAGAAGAACTGAACTCCATAACGTTTCATTATTGTTTAAAATAGCGCGCTCTGAGCCGTGGCTGTTACGACAACCGAATAGCCGCGATCACGAAAAACTAAGCTTTTATAAATAATAATCTTGAAATATAGTTTTTTTAATTTTTAATAAATTTTTAGGTTTCCGCACCTAAAAGGAAAAAACGGAACCCTTATAGGATCCCTTTGTTGTCCGTCCGTCCGTCTGTCTGTCAAGCAAGACCCTTTATCTCGGGAACGAGTGAAGGTATCGAGTTGAAATTAAAACCATCTATTCAGGTCTACAGTCCCGTGAAGCTGTAAAAAAAATCAAACTTCTAAGTTAACGTATAAGAAAGATACGGCCGTTTATGCCGTAAAAAATGTATATTTCGAGACTCTCAACGGGAATCAAAATTTGTGGGGTATTTCCCGTTGACTATGAAATTTGGCAAGTAATACCGTCTTTATACTGTTGCACTACAAATCTAAAAACTATACATGTATGATGAGTTTCATACACTAGGAGAGCTGGTGTGCTATTGCTAGAGGTAGCTGCTAAGAGCTAAGAACCAAACCCAACGAGTGATGATCGTACACTGCTTTATTCGTATTGTCTTCACTTAATTGCTAAATACAAGTGCTAGCTGACAAAATGTAATTAAGTAGGTAAAGCCTGATTCAGTAAAATGTACAAGTGTGCGTTAGCTCGTACAATACATTTGAAATTTAATCATAAAAAATTTAGTCTTTAACGGAACCCTCGGTGGGCGAGTCAGACTCGCGCTTGTCCGGTTTTATTAAAAATACGTTTCGCCTCTAGTGTAGGTTCAAGTGAATTCTTTCCAAGTTATAACCATAAATTATTACAATGATACAAAGTAAATACATATGTGAATTACCGACCGATAAAGTTTGAAATATTCGTGTTTCGTTGAGCCGTGAACTTGTTTCGGAACATCATCCCCAGAGCTGTTTGATTGAACACAGGCTATACGAGTAACGTAGGTTACCTGGGTCAAAAAGAACAAACACAGGCCCTTGGGTACTAACATTCGACTGAATTCGAGAGTAACTGGTGAAGCTTGATTTGTTTTATTTATTGCTCGGGCAAAAACGAAATAATAACTCTGGAAAGTATTTTGAACTGACGTAGACTTTTTGTGTTTATTTCTAGCCACTCAGACTAAGAAGTTCCTTGGAAAACTGTTATTTATTCTTCCTTGAAGAATCTAGCAATATTGTATGTTAAAAAAAGTACTTCTGCCAAGAATATAATGCACACTCTTATCATGACAGAATCTTTTAAAGTCATTCCAATGTTGAGAAAAATATCTAAAGATGGCTTGAAAAAAAGTGTTTTATATTGAAGTTTAAGGTTATTTCAGCTAAAATCCACACATATAGGGGTCTGTTTGAAATTCATTAAACTCTGAAACGAACAGATATTTCATACAACTAATTGCTTTTTCAATTAACAATACTACTGAAGAAAATTGTATGTATAAACATGGGGTCCCTCTCCCTTCTGAAAAACCAAAAAGCTATTTAGCCTATAAGTATATGCCACATGAGTTAGGGATATACTTGGTGAACTTCAAGCGATGTCATATTCTCATCGAAAGCTCGATGTGCTTTAGCTAAAAATGCTTGCTGTTATATAGGTGTCAATGGTTTGTTTAACTTTTTGGTTTGTATGTGATCCCACATTCCGTGGTATAGAGAGGTATCTCTATTTATCTTATTCCATCCATCCATCCATCAGCCTGTTTCGTCCACTGCTGGACATAGGCCTTTCCAGGATTTCGCTACTCTTGGCGGTCCTCCTGGAAGAAATGCCCACACTGGGCAGGCGGGTTGGTGAGCGCGGTGCCGAAACCCTTGCACCAGTGACGCCGCTGCTCGTCAGCGTTACCAGTATTACGTTTATCTTATTACGATCACAAAATTGTGAACAGATACTTGATGGGTTCATGAGTTGAAGCCGGGGGCCGCCCCCCCCCCCAGCAACTAATCCTAGCTACGCCAATGAGAGTATAATCTGCGAGAGTGTATATGACTTAAAACTTGGCGAATGATAAATAACTACATGTGCGGCGACGACGGGAGCGAGTAAATCTGTCTTCAAGAGGTACTTTAGCTGAGTTATTTGATAATTTCAAGACCTCTAAAACTTTGCAACACTACATTTGTGAATCAACTTTATTTTAATTCAATACTGTAGGTTCTACACTACAGTGTACGGATGTACGGAGGTTACACGAGTGTGGAAACAGTTGTGGAATAGTCTGCCGAATAGTACGAGTATCCATCCATCAGCCTGTTTCGTCCACTGCTGGACATATCGCTTTCCAAGATTTCACCACTCTTGGCGGTCCTCCTGGAAGAAATGCCCACACTGGGCAGGCGGGTTGCTGAGCGCGGTGCCGAAACCCTTGCACCAGTGACACGCCGCTGCCCGTCACCAGTCTGTTTTATGTAAGGCTCGGCAATTGGGGATGGATAAACAGCCATCCATCGGTCCCAGGCAGTGGTGGGCCGCCTAGTTTTGCCTAAGATCTGTTCTCTTACCCTCCCCCAAATAACTTTGTAAGATGGTGGTACCTCCACAGTCGAGCCCGGCATCAGCTCTACCATCTACAGTACGTTTGGAAATATAAGGTGCCTTTCGTTTATATAGCCAAATTCATAGTGGGCTCGGTAAGTAATAGGCCCAAGGTTCAATGACCCTTTCTGTGTAATACGCACAATAAAATTTAGACTTCCTTCACTAATTGAGTCGAGGTTGTTTTTGAACAAGTAAAGAGGCATAAAAAATATTTTTTGTATTTCGCAAACAGTGTCATTGAACCTTGGTCCTGACCGACTCTCCAGTATAAATTTGGCTATATTTTATCTTATATACTAGGTCTATTAGCATTTCCTTTTTGTTTTTAGTTTTTTTTAGGTCTTATATTTTATAATTCATAACTGTAATTTCAGATACAATGTTGAAATTCAAGCGGCGGTAGCTCAGGGGTAGAACGCTGGCCTCTCAATCTTTGAGATCCAGGTTGGATCCCCGGCCAGGCATGCACCAATGAGTTTTCGGAATTTTTGTGCAGAGTGTTTAATACTTACCACTTGCTGAACGGTGAAAGAAAACATCGCGAGAAAACCTGCATGCCCTAAAAAGCGTGTATTTGTGCCCGAAGTACGGCGATAGGGCTCACCGCCCATCACGTTGGGACGCGGGGTGTGGACTGTGTGTGACTTGCATTTCACAGTTCACCCTCGGAACATCTGTAACACCCCCTCGGGGATTCATGTCGTGACGATATATTTACAATGTTGAAATTGTTTATGAATAAATAAAAGGTAATCAAATATAAATAAAATAGAAACGGACTTTTCAATATATTTCGGCCTCTTCTATGAGGCCGTCATCATTTGAATAACTAACTCTACGTTACGGACTATTTAAAGAAAAAAAAATAAAGTAATAATAATGATAATTACAGATGATGATGATGATGATGATGATGATGATGATGATGATGATGATGATGATGATGATGATGATGATGATGGTGATGATGATGATGATGATGATGATGATGGTGATGATGATGATGATGATGATGATGATGAGTCAATCTGTCAGTGTTGTCTGTTGAGTCCGGGTCCATAGTGTGCGCCAAGTGACCAGATGTATGATATCACATGCGGAACACTACCGTAGATCACCGAGATTTGAAAGCGCGTTTCGGTCTGGTTTCGGTCGTTTCTATGGAGACGTTATATTATACTGGTTGCCTATGTTGAAGCGCGCTTGCCCAGAAACTGGAAGCTTTCTTTTTCCGACCTTGAAATATCGTTATTTTAAAACTCTATGAAGGTGAGGTCTTACTTTACAAATTATAGTTTTTTTTTTAAATAAAAGTTTGTGAGTGGAACTTTTTACGGCAATACCTATTTGATTAATTAACATTATATCATTGCGGTATAGTTGATTAATGATTTTCAAACAACGCTATTAAAATGTAGTTATAGTGGTTTTTTAGTAAATAGCTTTAAGTCGGCGTCGCTGAAAGTTTCTAATTACGAACCTGCAATTTTCGTATCAAGTTCACGCACGCGAGTGTGTGTCGCCTTAAGTTATTTAAGTTTAAACTTTTACCATTCATTAACATAAGCTGCAGAGGAAGTTAATGTCACGTTTTATTATAGTTTCAAACTATACGGGATTTAATGTGATTGTAGCGTTTAAATGAATTATAGAGGTAGGGGGTGGCTTAGTTGGTTAAACGCCTGCCTCTCCACCAGAAAGTTCCGGGTTCGATCTCCGTCTCCGTTGTCGTTATGATATCAACTTTCGATAGCTGACAAAGGCGACATTCTCTTGCCAAAAAAACCCCAAAATATTTGTAATTTTGGAGATTGTTATGTGTAAGAAATGGTTATAACGTCATATTTTTAAACGTATTATAGTAATTATTAATAAATACTCTTAATTATTATTCTTTAGGACAGCGTACCCAAAGAAGTTAAAATTCTTTGACGTTAATTTGAAAATAATATTTTCTCATTGCAATGAGCAGCATATTAATCGGTTTGGAAAGAAACTTACTTCAATACATACACATATTTTGCAATAAATCCCACATTCACACTTTTATTTGACATTTTGAGATAAATTCTATTTATTCTCTTTTTAGATCATTCTGTGTACATTTCATATCATGTAAATTTTAATTTCGTTTTTTCCTGGATTTGAGCCTAATTTAATACAAGGCAACTTCAGCAGAAACGAGTGTTTACATAATTTATATCGTATTTTGTGGAAATAAAGAATTTTGTTTTTATTGCGAAATCCACCGCTTTGGAATACTCTATAAAAAGGTTGTTAAAAACACGAGTGTCAGTTTAAAAAACGAGGCGTGAGCGAGTTTTTTAATAATACACGAGGGTTTTAATACCTAGTTATGTATAGTTTCATACACAAATTTATCTAAACTCATGCCTTCTAACTTTTTTTCATAATCTTGGTCTTTCGTCAGCCATTTTTGATTTTTCTTGTAAAAGCTTGTTCTAAATACGTAATTTCCGTCGTTATTTCCAGAATATCAGATGGAATCAAATATCATCACCATCCCTGCTGTCAATAATTTTAGGGCAAAATAATTATTTGGACCCATTAAACCACAGTAAGTAATTAATAAATTTCCTCGAAAACTACGGCGCAACAAACAGTTCAGTTGTTCATCCATTGAGAGACTGAGTCCAACGCGCTGTAAGCCATAGACAATACCTGGCCGAAAATAATGTTGACTGTAACCTCTTTGTTGTTTTCTACGTATTGGAGAACATTATATAAAAACCTCATTGGTATTTGATATTAAACCTGAGACATGGCTGTATGGGCTAAGTTCCCTTTGCCTTCCTAGTTAGTATCACACATGTAAGATGTGATCTCAGAAAAAGATATTTTATAGCATTATGTTGTTCGGAGACCTATACTATAATTTAATTTTTTAGAGACTTTCATGAAAAATATTTTTCATTATGCCAGTAGTTTTGAGTTCGTAATGAGGATTTTACGATATGAGGTTTGATAAATATTATTAGAGTACATTACAAACTAGAAAAGATCAATTAAAATCAATGGCTATGGTTGTAGTAGTTACTGTACAGATAAGAGCCTTTTGTGTGTGTGTGTGTGTGTGTGAGTGTGTGTGTGACGCTCTGAAGGTCACGCACACTACAACAAAGTGCGTGTGCACGCACTACTATAACCATAGACAAACGGACTTCGTAATATATGTAGAATATCCATAACTCGGGCACAAATACGGACCCCCAGCTAACGCGCCTTCCTTACCACGTAGACTGGGCAAAAGTGTGTCCCTGTAGGATTTAAACCTGCGACCGTCGGAGTATTCGAACCACTGAACCATAGAGGCAGTCTAAAGCAGGTAATTTACCTATTTCATTTATAAGTATTATTGTTCCACGATTGGATTGGGATTCAAAAGTACCGTTTGCATAATAGTATAAATGAATTGATTACTTAGGCCCATCAAGTAAAATAATAGGTAGGTAATTTTATTGATCAATAATATTGCTTCTCCAAAATATTAAATGATCACCGATTTAGTTGTCTGAACTTTTTAATTTTAATTTCACGAAATATTATTTTGGTTAAATGTAACATTTTCTCCACATTATAATTTCGCAGTATTGAAATAATTTTTACATATTTTTGCACATCCTACCTTTGGTGACTGTTATTTCATACATTCGCGTAAAGTTGACGTAGCACCAATAATAAAGGGTAGATCCGAACAGCAGATACAGTGACTGCGGCACCGAGTTAAATTAGTTCAGAAGAAAGTTGCGAGGGCGTGAGACCACGTCGACGGCCTCTTGTACAGGGTTGTCGCTTCCTAATTTTAAGATAAATACAAATTTAAATATTATTAGAGTGCAATACAAACTAGAAAATATCTCTTTGTCCTGATAACAAGAGATCGCAGGCTCGAATCGTGGCTTGAGAAATTTTATCAAAGTATTTGTCTCACTTGAAAACTGTTACTCAATTGATTTTTGTAGTCTTTTTAAAGTGATTTCATTATAAGGAGTAGGTACTTACCAAGCATTTGATTTATTACAAGAAGATCAGGTTCAAACGAAAACTCAATAAATAAAACCTAGTTTATCCAGTTTCTGGCTCAAGATGACAGCGTACGGAACCCGTGCGGTCGCACAAAATAAATCCAATCACTGACGACTGACCCCTTGCGTGTATATCATTGTTGGACCCTAAGACCTTTTTCGCTTTTCACCTTTGCGTCTGTGAGACCGGTTTTGAAATGGGGTTTGTACCCCAGTGAATTATAATAATCCATCCATCCATCAGCCTGTTTCGTCCACTGCTGAACATAGGCCTTGCCACTCTTGGCGGTCCTCCTGGAAGAAATGCCCATACTCACACACGCTGCGCAGGCGGGTTAGTGAGCGTGGTGCCGAAACCCTTGCACCAGTGACGCCGCTTATTATAATAATAAAAGCTGTTTATTCGCCTCAAAAAACCCAATACAATTTATATGAAAGAATTTTATAAATAAATGAAATGAATACTTTATTTCTGCAATATAGGTACATAAATACACTTATCGCACGTTAGGATTTATTAAATAATACGAAAATAATTAAATTTAAAAGAGGAAATACAGTGTTGGGTTTGCTTATATTTAATAAGTAAATACACGTACATGAACTAAAGGAAGGGATATTTAATGTATACAATGATGTATATACGTTATGATAATAATAATAGCTACCCATAATATTATACTAATTACTAATACGTTACATATATAAATACATCCCTAACTCCGCCCATTCGATTAGTCTTGCTAAGAAGAAGGGCAAGAAACTTAGCAAGATCATGTTTTTTTTATATATATATATAATATGGAGAGCGAAATCGGTCTAAGACTCGGCCTGTCACTGTAATACAAAAAGCCGTCAATTTTCAGCCGTAGCCTATGACAGAAAAGGAACACAAAAAAAAAAAAAACTGCACAGAAAAAAGTTTTAAAACACAAACGAAGGTTATTTAAAATTATACAGAATTAAGACAGTTGTACATTCATATATATATATATATTTTATTAGTCTCTACTACACCATAGGCCTACCACTCTACGACGTTTTATTCCGAAGGTGTGTTAGCCGCGCAAACAAGTGGCGGTAACACGTTTCAGCGTTTAGATGCTGCTTTCTTAAAGCAGTACCCTGTTTAGTTAGGTAATTCAAAAAATAAATTCATATAGTATTGAATTCATCTTTTTCTCTATAAATATAAAATGCAACATCCGTCTGTCTGTTTGTGTGTACGGTTAACGTAACGTGTAAGCCAGGTTTAACCTTTTACAAAGTTGTTTAGAAACCTGAACGATTTTGGTTCAAACTATATTGTACAATAAATAAGAGATATCTTAAGCATAATAATTAGAATTCAAAATATATTACTGTAACAACGCCACACAAGAGGCGATATACGAGTATAATGTGTATTATCTTATTTATTTACATTTGTAATTCATCAAAAATTTAACAAGCTGCATGAAAGTGAATTTAAGTTTTTAAACTTAACTATTAAACAGGTTTTCCCCTGAGAGATTTACCGTATGTCGGGAGTCGAGCTTTTGCCCGCGGCTCCGCCCGCGTGTTATTCGGTTTAACGCCATGCTTTTTCCGGGATTAAATGTAGCCTATGTTTTAAGTTAGGGTATAAGCTATATCCATTCTAAATTTTATCCAAATCCGTCTAGCTGTTTCAGCGTGAAAGAGTAACAAACATACACACACACACACATAAACTTTCGCATTTACAATATTAGTCCGATTACTGACTCGGATCATTTACAACGGTAGCGCTGCCTAGCGGTTCAGCGCTTAAAAGTATATAAATATATTCCTATGCGTATTTTTCTTGAAAGGCCCATATCCCGGTGGAAGGGGGGAGGGGACGGAACTTGCAGAAATGCTTGAAAAACATAAAATACATGTCGTGTTCATCGATTTTATAATTAAGTTATTACATATCACAGTGTCAAAAACATTGATTTTGCAGTAAAGCACGTGTTTGAAATCCGTGTCGAAGTTCTAAATGTTTGATCTTATCAAGTTTGCTTTAACTTGGCTAAGTTAAGCCATACGTATGATTTGTGCTCGCAGATGATTAAGCTAAAACTTTAACTTTATACTTAGTTGAAGGTTTTGTTTGATCTCTTTACTCCATCGACGCTGATATGCTGTTAGTATTGACTGTTCGACAATATAATTATATGTGCATATATGTAGAAGTATTATTTTGAAGTTTTGGTAACCAACGTCGGGTTAGGGTAACCGTACGGCGTAAACAATTTCCGTCAACAATTATTTTATACTCCATATGTCCAGCCATTAAATCTTTCCACCAGCCAATATTCGTCCACCGCTGGACATAGCCTTTCTCAAGAGCACGTCTCATTTTTCTATCTTTGACTGTCTTATCCAGCCACTACCGGCAATCTGTTTTAGATCGTCAGCCCAGCGAGCTGCGAGCATCCTCTATCGAGTCCAGCCAACGAAAAATTGCAGATTTTCGATATTTTAATTAACTAAAAAACATACTTTGTGGCTTTTTTTGGTAAATATCAGAGTCCCACTTGTTCTGGTAAAACATATACCTATACATAGTTTAATTTCACTTGCATTTTTTAAATTTTGAATGAAGTCTTACTTTTATAATGGGTTTTCGAAGTTTAAAACATCTGCATAGTATAACCGGAATTTGCATACATACATAATTTGCATGCATAGTCTAATGAGTATTTCAGAAATAACACCGAGTCAAATTGCAGTACTAGACTTGCCATTCACATTTGCAGTGTAGGTTTCTTTTTCTCAATTTCCGCTAAATAATATTTCTATGAATTCGTGATGTTCAATTTATTAAATCAAGTTAAAGTGTAAAGGATTCTGCCGAAATAAAAGCTGTATCAAAATCGTTGATGTCTAAAAGAATGGAGAAACGAGAAATTTGTGACATGCCTTGTATATCAATTTGTAGGTACAAAGTTATTTAGTAAGTTATGGATATATGAATATAATTCGCAATATTCCGCTAAACAATTCTTGTCGTGCTATTCAAAATGCAGACTCGTGCACCGCCCGCCCGCATAAAAGCAAGCAATACAAGCATAAAAGCAAAGAAATCTTAAATAACAGGCAAGAAAACTTATCGACACGTGTTTCGCCTCTGAACGAGGCATCCTCGGGATGTGTTGCTAGCTCGGCTTCTCCGCAGCAACTGATGTGTTGCTCGCCCAGCCGCACCGCAGCAACTGATTTTGTTCGCCCGACAGCTCAGCAGTCGCAAGAATTGTTTAGCGGAATATTGCAAATTATATTCATATATCCATAATTTAGTGATGGACTTCCGCAAGGTAACGCCTATTTCAATTAATTAAAGTTATTTAGCTTGGATAAAGTTGCTCAGCTTGTATAAAGTTACACCGCTTGACTGCATGTACACTACACTAGTATAGTACTTTTAAAAGTCGAACTGGATAAATTTAAAAGACATTTTGATAGCATATTTACCAATCACAACCGTCGACAATTCTAAGATTGTGAGGTGGCAGCCATTCATACCTTCAAAACCGTTTAATAGATTGGTTTTTCCGAAAAAGTTTTTTTTACCCCGGACTTCAAAAAATCATGCATTTTTAATAAGATACATCTTTTTGCGCTTTACATAATACACATACTTTAATTTCTTGAAGGTGCCGTTAAAAGGAGAAAATTGTGGGTCACCATTGCCATCACCCTTTCATATTCCTAGGTCCAGCCGTTTGACGTAGCCGTTAATTTCAAGAAAAGGTTCTGAATCTCCAAAACTAACCAAAACTTGTGATCCCTTCTCTTATCAACTAATGGTGATATTCCAAGACACGGGCGAGGACCCTAACCAAACATTTTACACTCATTGCCTTGACATTTGATCATGGGTCTAAACCGTATATCTAAATTAGACTAGCACCGTCTCTGGGTACAGTTGAACCCATGTCAACACTTGAGAGCGCCTATGTAGAGTAGTGTGAAGGTTTTTCACGAAAATATAGTACAAATAAAGCTAGAAGCGCTAGATTATTAAGTCGTTATTGTATTAAAACTTCGTCTGTAATCTTCTACATGAGTTTGTAATAAGTTTCTTTATGTTTTCAGCAGAATAAAGTTTTATTTATTTAAAATTTAAGCCGCCGCCCATTAAAATATCCCCTACGAAACGGCATAAACTTTTTCTGTCATTTGGTTAAAGTAGTTTTGTCTAGGTTAAAGTACTAATTAAATACTTGTAAATACCCTTTCGGCCGCCTATGTAACTGTATTTTGTAACCGGTTACAAAAGAAGAAAACATCAACGTATATACATACATACATATTATCTCGTATATATAACAATCGTTCGTAAAATACATTATGGCTAGGCAAACGTAAATAGGTTCAAGCGAGTGTCAAAATCAGGCCATTAAAGCACCCATAATTTGGCATACAGCGTTAAAAAGCTCTAAATCTAGCCCGAAAACCGCTAAGTTGACAAAAACACCCAGATGTAACGAAATTGAACTGTCCCGATATAAGACGAGGGATCGGTAGGTTAGGTTTGTAACATTGTCACGGTGAATATTTGATGAAGGAATGTGCTTTATTGGCGAAACTTGAAGATAGATGCGGTCCCGATGGATTCAAGTTATTTTTGGCAATTGGCTTACTTGTTGAAGCGCTAAGAAATGCGATTGTCCATGCCCAGAACTACTTTACTTTTGTTTGAATAAAAAATAGGAGTGCTGTCAAAGTTGTCAGTCTTTGACAATTTTTGTTACGGGGTCTATCTCAAAAACTAATCCAGTCCGGAAGTTGGAATGTATGTATACTATGTTCCATATTTAAATAACAAATATTGAAAAAAAATAAAGAAGTAATAAATGACCAACTTAATTTTGCAGTTATGTTTCATACATTTGCAATTTGTTAAAATTTTATTCAAGTCTACTTATTTATTAGAATGCTGCGAATGCCTTAGGGCGCTAGACCTACTAGCATTTGACTGGTTTTATTTCTATAACGCTGACAGGAGACAACAGAAGAAACGATAGTATTTTATTATACATTATGTATAGGATGTTGATTTGTTCCGCAAATTCCGCCACAGGGGTATTAATATAAACAATGCTTTAAAAAAAAAGGTTAACTCTCTTAATTCTTATTAATCTTAAAACAATAGTATAACAACAGATCCATCTTAAATATGAAATAAGTAGATAAACGCATAAACTATAAACGAGTGTATAGCACCTGACATTGAGCACCTCATTTTGCTTGAGTAAAAATGAACTCTATGCGGTTTTATTTTTCTGTGAACCGTGGCTATCATAACAACCGAGGTCTCGCACGCTCTCAAAAAGCGCCTGTTTCAACCAAAAATGCTTTTTTTTGGGTGTGCTTTATATTGAGATCAGTTATTATACGACATCTTAAAAAATACATTGTACTGTTTCACTTGATTCACTTTATTAAACTACCGGTTTCGCCTTACGGTATCATCAGGTTATAATATCTAAATTACTAAAAACTATGCAGATCGTATATATGTGACAGTTTTCATTGAAGATGGTAAATAATAATGTCATAGAGGGTAGGCTGGATCACGATATTCAATTTGAAATTCAGTGTTGAGCCGCAGAAATATTCCCTTAAAGTGGGGAAATTTTTAGTCCTATGAAATTAAAATAATAATGTCTAGAATTGTGAGAGTAGCCAATAAATGTCAGTAATGACACAGTACATGTGTATTTTTTAAGATGTTGACGATGTTTCACCAAGTGCCGATAATCGCAAGTATTAATAATGTTATTATACGAGTATTATGCAAAGTTTCCTCTTTTAATTTATAGTATGAATTGACAACTAGTAGTATATTGTTTGGTTTGGAGGTAACTTTGTGTTTTTTTTCATCGAGAAAATTTATTAACATCAAGTTTTTGTCACATTCTGAGGGTAACATAAGTCATCAACTTTACCACGTATTTATTTCAGAGTGATTGTTGCAGTATTATTGAGACAACAGAGGATCATGTGAAGTAATGTGGGGTGTTATAGGCTCTTAAGTTTAATCTGTTTATGTGCTATCCTACTCCCGCAGACGCGCTCGGGTATCCCGTTTTTCTCGATCTCGTAGGAAATCCATTCTTAGCGGATTCTGCAGTCCAAATTTCATTTGCAAGGCCCAGCCGTTTAGTCTAGGCGTTGAAAGATCAATTAGTCAACATCCTGTAAATCCATCATATAATAATACTATAGGTCAGGGGTGGCCAACAGGTCGATCGCGATCGACCGGTCGATCGCGACTGTTAATCAAGTCGATCGTGGCAAGGCAAAAAATATAAATACGTAGACCAGACTGCCCAACGTAATCAGGTAGTTAGTATGTATAATTTTCACATTTATGTTTATTCTCTTAATAAAATAAAAAAATGCTACATGATTGTGTGCTGAACTATGCTGTTTCATTTAAGATTTCTAGAAGTATGTAATTGGTAGATCGCACAGGGTCTCGTTAGTAAACAAGAGATCTTGGGTCCAATCAAGTTGGCCACCCCTGCTATAGGTGGTAACTTGGGATATAATGTTGAAAAATTTCATAGGTTATTATTATTAATTCTAATTTTGTATTTCATTCTGTTACAGGTATGTATTTTCCTGTGCTACATATACGAGTGTAAGTTCTAAATAAATAAAATAAACAAAACAGTAGGCACATTTTACAGGAATAGCACACGTAATTAAGAAATAATTAATAAAACAAGTAAACAAACTTAAACGCACAACATATACCACCAAGAGGGGATCACGGGATCAATCAACATTCGTACACCCTCATTTCACCGACGAATTTTATGTCCGAACAAGGCATGGGGTGAGCTTTATCGCCGTACTTCGAGCACAAAAACACGCTTTTCAGGCCATGGCAGTTCAAGTCAGTGTTTTCATTTACTTTATTAATATCGATAACTTTTATTTGTTTCCTGTTGATTTAGTTGATAATTCCATTTTATTATTTTGTTTTCTGTCTGTGTCCCACTGCTGGTCCGTAGCCTTTTTTACTTGCGACACAGTTTTGTGTAAAAAGAAAAAGTCAAATGTATAGCTTATAAATTGAGCTAGTTCTAAAAGTTTTGAGTCTGCAATGTTTTAAAAACAGATAGAGAAAAATTTCCCAGCAAAATAATGTCATTTTGGTAGAAAAAACGTGTAATAACTTCCGAGACTTGAAATTGATTTCCATTATTTCAGCGAGACTGCATCTTCCTGAAAGTTTCATATTTAAAATGAAATTCGCAACAAACCTGCCTGAGGAGTTGCTAACTTTAGATATCTTGTTCAAACTTGAAATTCATAAAATAGATGATGTTTCAACTTAAAATCGGATAACTAAATAACAAAAAACAACAATAATTACATTCCTACAGTGTAGAAACTATAAAAGTAGTTTATGATACCTAGTTATTTATAGTATCATACACTACTTTATCTAAACTCATGCCTAACAACCTGTTTTCATAATCATGATAAAATTTGTCGTTAGCCATTTTTGATTTTTCTTGTAAAAGCTCGTTCTAAAAGTGTTCGTAATTTCCGTCGTTATTTCTAGAATGTCAGGTGGAGTCAAATTATCATCACCATCACTGCTGTTAGTAATTTTAGGGCAAAATAATACTTTCGATTTGACCGATAAAACCACAGTAAACAGTAATTTCCACGTAAGCTACGGCGCCAAAATCCAACAGCCCACCACGCATGTGTACGCGTTGCGTGCGCCGGCAGCCATAGACAATGCAAGCCGAAAATAAAATGGAATTGTGACCTCCTTTGTCACGCTGAGTATTATTTAATAACCTCATTGGTATTTGACATTAAACCTCAGACATGGCTGTATGGGCTAAGTTTCCTTTGCCTTCCTAGTTAGTATCACATGTACTGTAATCTTAGAAAAAGTTTTTTTATAGCATTGTGTTGTTCGGAGACCTATACTATATATTTTTTTGTGTTTTAGAGACGTTCATGAAATTTTTTTTTCATTATGTCAGTAGTTTTGATTTCGTAATGAGGATTTTACGATATGAGGTAAGATAAAAGTATATTAAATGCCCCACATCGTATGGTATTAAAATAATATTATAAAGCTCAGCTTTGTTATTACTTACTATATACATATGATTATGTATTTCAGGAACTCATGTTCCTTCACCTTCACATAATATGTTGTTACAATGTGCGGTAATCCGTTACGATCTATTCTCGTAGTTTTTTTTCATTGTGCTGTATCATAAATCATTTTGCCAAGTGCGAGTAGGGCGTGTGTGCTGAGGGCTTCGCACATACCATTTAGACACAAATATCAAATCAAATCAATTTATTTATTTTGTAAAATAAAGTATACATAAAGTATACTTTCTACAAGTCAAAGTTAATCTTTACAATATACATCTTTAGAATAAAAAAAATATATATAAATACTAATAAGGGAAATAAATACAAAAAATATTTAGGTTGGACCACTTTAGGCTACTAAAATGTAATTAAACACCTGCATAAAATAGAGAAATCTAGGAATAAAAATATTATATATAAATGATGCAACGAACAAACAAGTTGATAAATAAATACGGGAAATACATCCAAAAAGTATTAAGGTTGGGCTACTAAATGTAATAAAGTTATATACCTGCATAAAATAGAGAAATATAGGAATAATATAAAATATTATATATACAAAATGCCTAACCATCCGCACCATTCGATTAGTATTGCTAAGAAGAAGGGCAAGAAACTTAGCAAACATAAATTATATTCAGTATTCCACGAGTAGTTATAATCCATCCATCCATCAGCCTGTTTCGTCCACTGCTGGACAATCTGGACATAGGCCTTTCCAGGATTTCGTCACTCTTGGCAGTCCTATCGAAAGCCATGAAAACAAGAAGAACGTGCTTTTTGTTATTAAGTTGCGTATTAACATCATCTGTAAATCTAGAAAGTAGCTGTGTTGTACTTTTTTTTTGTTGGAATCCGAATTGATTTGTCGACAGTACTTTATTTTCCTTATAGAAAGATTGAATTTCGCTACCTATATACTTCTCCATAATCTTATCAATGCTAGATAGTAGTGTAACTTGTCTATAGTTTTCTGTATCATTCTTTTTTCCCTTCTTATAAATTGGTCTGACAATACCACTTTTGAGTTCACTAGGATATAAACCTTGGTATACGCATTCATTTATGAGTTTCACAATAGCCTGTGTTATTTTGTGAGATATTAATTTAATTTCTGAAATTCTTATGCCGTCGACCCCTGGCGCTTTATTAGATTGAAGAGATTTTATTATTTTATGGATCCTAGCATGTGTTGCTTTTTTAAATAGCATTGTTTTGTCATTCTTAGTCTCATACTGAGCTACATTTAATAGAGTTTTCTTACACTCAGGAATAATTTCTTTTACACCGGATTGAAATTGCTTTGCAAATTGGTCAGCAATGTTCTTAGCGCTATCTTTAAATGCCGTTAACACTGTGTCATCTAACGAATTCTTTTGCTTTCCCGTCAGACTGTTAAGTATATCCCAGAGTTTAAGTCATGAATTTTATTTCTTTCCTTCTTATATTTTACCCACATAATTTTGTTATTAATATCTTTTTTCATTGTGAATACAGTTCGTCCCTATAGGCGCATGGTCTCACTATTCTTTCATTGATCCATTCCTTTTTATTTCTTTTAGATTCTGTAACTTTTTTGTGTATTTCGATTTTTCATAGCATTCTGTGATTTTAGATTTTATAACAGCATATATCTTATCAGGTTCATGTAAATTTTCTAGCTTGTCCCAGCTTATATTCATCAGTTCTGAATGAAGCACATTCCTTTTATATCTAGTTATGTAACTTGCAACACTCTGTATACTTTTGTATATACAATTCTGGTATTCTGTTGGTCTTAAAATTGAGCCTCGGGCGGTGTCTAATTCAGTAAGTATTTTGTTACTATAACTGTCTGCTATTTTTACCATCGTATATCTGTTTGAGTGATAGTCCATAAGCCAGTCAAGTAGAGGACCCTGAACACCATTTTGCTGGAGCTTCGCAAATAACGTTTTATACCGTAATGTATCAAACGCCTTGCTAAAATCTATAAATATAACTATTGTATGATTTTTATCATTTTGAAAACCAAATTGGTATTTGTTTATAACTTATTTTTCTCCAGATAACGTGATAGTTCATTACCGAAATACCTCTCAACTATTTTATCAATGCAAGATAAAATAGTTATCGGCCTATAATTATTGTAAACACTATGCGACCCTTTCTTATATATTGGTCGGATGATTCCAATTTTCAGCTTATCAGGATAAACTGACTCAGCAATGCACCTATTGATGAGGTGGGTTATAACGGGAGTTATGTCATTATTTATGTATTTCAGATCACTTGCCCTTATCCCGTCAAAACCAGGATTTTTATTATGATTTAAATGTTGTATAATTTTGTTTATTACTTCCCAAGCGGCACATGACAGCTGCATAGCAGCTGGAATATAGACTCACTAAATGCTCGTGGCTGTATTAGGTTGCTGTACAGGAGCTGAGTAAGCTGCTACACAGCCCTTGTAATGCTAAATTGGGCCCCAAATTAAACAGCACTGAGCATTACAATAGCTGGTTAATAGCATGATAAGAGCTGTACAAGTCTGATTCTAGCTTACGATTCAGCTCTTATAATGCTCTTGTGCAGCACACGACTGTTTAAGGTCTTGACAACAGCATTTTACAAGAAAGAAATAACCAAAAAATATTAATATATTGTTGTCGCATTCATATTAATCTGAATTCTTGTATATTGTTCTCTATTAGAGGTCTGCAGGTCTGTGTCAGTAAATATCAATTTATGGTAAAGTGTAATTAACACGTTTTTTGTCTTTCTGTGAATATATTGTGTTGGGGGTTCCACTTTACTGTGAATGTATATAGGTGTTTGTATTAAATATTTCACGGGCCATCAAAATAATAACGATAAACCGAAAAAAAATCTCAAAATATATACGGTGTAAGAATATTTTATGGATTGTGACGCATTTTATTGTATTTTATACATATGATTTTGTCAAATAAATTAAGTGAAATAAATATTATCACATTATTTGGCATAAATTTCATGAAAACAAATAAGATATCGTAAATTTTTTTTAAACAAATATTTTCATTGTTGTGAAATGGCGTCTATTTATTATACAGCACTTACTCTTGTATCACTCTCTTGTAATGCTCTTTGCTGTACAGTGGCAATCCTTTAGTCTACGTACCAGCCCATTGTATTATGATGGCTTTACAATGGATCTTAGCTAGTCTAATCACTATCTAATGGCGTATTGCAAGAGTATTCAACAGCTCTTTAGGGATCAAAATATTAATAGTGATCCAAAAATGCGCAAAATGATCAAAGCAAATAAAAATAAAGTTGTTATATAAATAAACCAAAGTAAATGAAAAAAAAACCTCGCAGTAAAAACACATTTTATTACCCTTTGATACAAATACAATTTTAATATGAATGAAAGTCTTATTTTAGGAGTTCCACTATGATTTTTATTATAATTTGCGACTTGTTTCGTTAAATTGATATCAATGCCCCTCCATCGATGTATTGCCCGACGATGTCACTTTGATGAAACCAGTCGTAAAAAATAATAAAAATGATAGTGGAACTCGTACAAGTTCTCGTACTTCATTGTTTAAAAAGGCCTTCTTAGGGTAGGTTTCTAGTGCTATATATTTTTTAATTTTTAAAAATAGCTATGCCGTTTAAAGTAGTTCAAACTAATGAAAGAGGGTTAGGAAAACTGTCTGTAATACCAAGTGCTTGGGAAAACGACAGCATATTAAGATGGCCAGGAAAGAACGTGAGCTGGAAAATGATGGTTAAAAAAGAAAATTGCAAGCCCCTTGAAGATTGGACGACGATGCCATGTACGGTAAAACGTACATGCATTGTGACCTACGATAAAGCGGAGGAAGAATTACAATCGATGTTGAACCATAGTATAGCCATACGGCCTCTTGAGCAATATTTCTATTGATGGCCCATTTTTTTATGTCTTCTTGAAATAAAATATTTTTCATATAAGTATTTTCTACTTTTTCTTTATCTGCACTACTTGATCCCAAACTATCACTATCAGACATAGTTTGATCTAAATGACTGAATCGGTCGCTTTCTAAATCCATAAACCATACGGAACCCTCGTTGCGCTCTGACGACTCTGATAATTTGCTGCAGCTTGGTTGATGTAGAAAATTTTCTTTGTGAAAAACAATATTTTTTGTCCTTTTATCGAAGTCTGCTTGTATAGAACCCTTCTTGCTATGTGCAAGAGAAACTTAGTCATTAAGTGGATGGGGCAAATTTTCATTATGAGTATTCACGACATCGCTACTTTCCGATCTTTCCTTGACCGTGTTCTTAGCGTATTCCTTTGAAAGTTTTCTTTTAACTCCATCAGGCCTTTTTCTTTTATTCCATGGTTTTATGTTCTCCATAATCGATATTAAGACCTATTGCGTTTTATCGCTAAGGTTATGCACAAAAATTAAATTGACGTTAAACGAACACCAATAATCTAAATTTACTCTTTAATAATGCTGTTGGCTGTACAATGGCTTTTAGCTACACTATAAGCATTGGCATTGTAGTAGAGTACGACTATACCATACTGCAGCTCATGAAGTCTAGTGAGACTCTTGTGCAGCCGTTATCAAGCTCATTAATTTAGCATTACAATAACATTTTTGTACACCATATAAAAGCCAATGACAATATGTTATTCTTTAATGCAGCCCTAAGCATTACAAGAGCGTTGAATTTTGCTGTTAACCAGCCGTTAACAAGCTGTGGGTCTTTAAGAAAGCTTGTAGCATTCTACGTAGTCAACGACTGGACTGCGGCTTTTTAAAATGCTACTGTAATGCTTTCTGCGGAAAATTTCACCATTATAATGTCGTTCAACAGCTGTGCTGTTTAACAGTGTATGAAATCTGCATTAAAACAGCTTAAAGACTCGTAATATTCTCTAGTACAGCTGTTAAAAAGCTCTTGACTGTAGTACAGCTTGTTTATGGTTTAAATTTTCGCTTATGTGCTGCTTGGGTTCATTTGTTGCTAGTTTTAGTCGCATTGCTTTGCATTTACAAACTTTTCTGTAACTTGTGTTCGTTAAATTTATTTTCATTTTACATTTATTATATATAAGCTGAAATGCAGTCACCGCCTAAATTATTATTGAAGTAACAGTAGGTTATAGAGACTACACAAGTGAAGTTTCAGCTGGATCAGAGAACGTTTATGAGTTACAGCCAAATTTTTTTCAGGGTTTAAAGTAACAGTAAGAGACCGCAAATGAAAAGTTTCAGGTGGAAAAGGTAAGATAATTCTGAATCAATAATTTAACATAAGAAAGAAGTTTGAGAAACTGCAGCAACGCATCTGTGTACTTTGTTGCTACGTTGCTAGTCTCCCTCCTTCAACACACGCGCCAAGCTTTGTCTGTGTGCGTGAAACTCACGTGTGCAGAGCGACTGACTGAACAACCGAGGACGCTCAACCTTAGTCGCCTAGCAACAGCGTCGACGCATGCTATGGTACAAAACTACATTTTGATCCTACTCAGCTTTTTACTTTAATAAATAACGCTCCGTGGTAAACGTAACATTGAACTTTAAACCCCACAAATACGTTGAAATAAAATGCAACTTACCAAACACGACTAAAAGTATCCTGATTCTCTTTAACACTACATCACCAGATAATCTTTTCCACCACACTTTTCCTCACCTTGAACTGGCAATTTATCGCCTGGGTAGGATTATTATAGGGATACTAATTACGGGTAAACTGGATAACACAACGATATTTATGTACAACAACAACGTGCAAATATCACTGTCCCAACCAGTGCATCGGTCAGGCATCTTGAAGTTTAATTCAAAACTGTGATTAACAAACGAAAATCCTAACAGCAACACGCATAAAATAAACAACAACGTTATTTGCAAACACAGAGATAAAACGCGCGGTCGTCTCCGGTTTTGAATGAATGAAAGATGCAAAATCCAAATTATGTATGTTGGGTAATATAATACCTGAGTCTATGCGTGAGGTGTGTGCGTGTGTACAATACACAGGTAGTTCATCCATGATCAAGTTTTCAGTAGTAAACATAGATGGCATTGTTGTTGTTTATGAAACTACAACTTTCCACAAAAAACACCCACGCACGATTATTCAACAAGCTAACTTCAGGTCATCTTAATCAAATAAAATAAGCACACATTTGTTTTTAAGGCGACAAATACGTAGGCGCACATAAAAAGAGCTCCGAGGGATGTACCTGCGCAGTGAGCGAATTATCGACCAAATTGGAAAATACGGGTAAAATACCAGATAGCCGTTCATAAATTAACAATTTCGTCAGGTTCCGACACTGATAGCAGGATAGCGTATACAATTTTCAAAGCGTGTGACAGAGATGGCATTAAAACCCGTGTCGAGACTCCGAATTTATGAACGCAGCCCTGGCGCGTGGATTTGCTGTCTCGCGATTGGTTCGTCAGTTGACTTTCGCTTCACGCACGGCGCATACACACACTTATGCGCGGTCCGAATTAATTGTAAGCTATCTTACAGTTCATTCAAATTCATGCCGTCCCTATCGCACTTACTAAAAAAATTGTTTGCTATCTCTCACTCACTCGCAGTTTGAGCGATGTAATTCTATTTCGGACCATACGGAGACACCCTCGCAGGTAAGCTTGTGCTTGCTCGGTCACTGCGCGGTTCGATCCGATCTCGTACATTCATCAAAAAGGACTAAAATCGTCAGTTCATATTTATTTTGGGTAAATTAATAATTTGTTTTTTATTTATTTCCCAATAAAACAGTATTTTCTCGTAAGAACGCTAGTAGCCATTTCGTATATCCATCTCGCTTACTCATTACCAGAATCATATTAGAGCAAGTAGGATTGCTAGTTTCTCATAGATTAAAAGAAATATGTATTACAGATGTGACAAACTTACGGGAATAGATATTAAAAATGCAGATAGAACTGCCTCTTTTTATGGATTCGTAGCAACAGAGTAGGTACCAAACTGGATCCTGTTACTGAGTCTCCGTTTTCTGTCTGTCTGTCTGACACAAGGGTCTACCTACAGCCATTGCGCCGCAATATGTAGCCAATTAAAATTTTCAAATAATCGTATTACTGTGGCTTCTATCATGGCAGATAATAAAAATTTAAAATGTTCAATAAATAAATAAATAACTTGACGTGGTCTTGACGTACAGCAAAGCGTAGTCTAGGCCGATCTCGTGCCCGCTGGACCGATGACCTGAAGGACGTTGCAGGGGGTGGCTGGATGAGGAGGACGGAGGACCGACATGAGTGGCGAAATTTGGGAAAGGCAGTGTGAAAGGCTATGTCCAGCAGCGGACTGTACGTGTATGGGCATATTTTTCTACATTATTTTAATAAATGGTTGATAAAGGATTTAAATTTTTTAATTTAATCTTAATGTTTAATTTATTTTAGTTAAATAATTTCCATCTTTCTAAAGTTTTTTTTCACTTCAAATAAACACACCTTTTTTTTCGAGCCAAAAGGAGTGGTTTACCCTCAGAGGTGACATGGAAAAAGGTAAAGCTTATTTCGTAGCGCATCTGCGCGGGCGCCCGCTTTAACACCTTTTCGTCCATTTCGCACGGAAATTCCCGGCTGCGTTCAGTTTAATCGTCAGAAGACGCCTGCCTTACACTGACAGTAGGATAGCAAATACAAATTCTACGCGTGCAAAAGAGATGTCAAGATAAGCGAGCGTGATCCGACGATCAATCGGAACAAAGCCCTGTCTGTGGCATAAGTTTAAAGGGAACTGTTGGAGGTCCTTGACTTGTTTATGATTTCTCTCTTTTTTCCTCGGGTCGGCCATTATGGCGGTAAATTTGTCAACAAACAAACAAACCTCAGGACGGTCACTTGTGCAGTTTACAAAAGAAACCTCTGTTACTGTGAGAGATAAAGATAAGGGACCCAAAGGTTTTTATTTTCAATGTTTGTGCAGTGCTCTTGAAAGATGTGTTGTGTTTGTTGTGTACCTAAATCGTTTTCTACGACTGAGGTAAAATGTGTTAAACTGATTTCATGTATTTGTTCTGAGGTTAAACTAGACCTTTGGTAAGTTGATTATGATTATCCTTAATTATGCCGTATGTATTATGAACTGTGTACAATGTTATGTTCGTGTTGTAATCCTTTCAATCAAAGAGGATTTTGACCCTGAAAACATTCGAAGAAACAACTCCGTTGTTTTGATAATACGTAAGTGAAATCTTTACTGCAATTTTAAGTCTGTTTTTACTAAGGGGGCACCACAATAGACGAAACATGCAATGGTTACACATAATTTTATCACATCAATACATTTTTACAAGCTGATCGGTTATTCCGACTTGCCATCAGCTGTGGCAGGTCACGTGACGTTGAAAATCACATTAATGTGTGTGTTAGTACGATTTTGATTTAGTTGTGTGGGTGGAGACCGTGTGTGTATAGCTTTCATTCATGGTATAAGCTTGTGTGCGTCTTTAATTTTAAAGGTTCAACCAGTGTTTCTTAATCAATTAGCGAAATTCTTTTCTTATTCTGACCTATCAAATTTTAGCTCAATGAGTTTAGTAGTCTTTGAGGTGTGACGGACACCGAGCCTTTTATAAAAATTTCCGTTACTGGTCGCACCCTAACTTTTAATGACAATACTGAACTAACATCAAAGGAAACAAACAATAAATAATAATAAATAATAATAAATAATAATAATAAATTTATTCAAAAAACCAAATAAATTAAACTTAAAAATTAAAACAATTTGTAACTTATCCATAGGTTTACATAGAAAGAATATTTAGAAGTCTGCACTTTACCCTTTTTAGGTTTCCGTGGTCAGTAAAAAAACCCCTATAGTTTCGCCATGTCTGTTTGTCTCTCTGTCTGTCTGTCTGTCTGTCCGCGGCTTAGCTCAGAGTCTGTAAGTACTAGAAATCTCTAATTTGGCATGAGTATACATATTAATAATGCCGACGAAGTGGTAAAAAAAAGGTTGAAAATTCATTTTTTTACGTTACCTCCCTTTCACGTAAAGTGGGGTTGAATTTTTTTCGCTTCTATCCCATTTTGTGGGGTGTCGTTGGTTATGTCTTTCAAAAATATTGCGGTTGTGTAAAACTATTTTTCAATTCAGTTGTGTTTGGATATGTGAAAATTTCACGGTAGTGAAAGGGATTTGGGATAAATAAATTTATACCAACTTACACCAAAAACACTGACTGTAGGTACTTTATTTCAAATTACACTCATCACTTTGCTTTTATTGTCTTCCTTTTCGCATTGGAGCTGAAAAATAACTTATAATCCGCGGCAATTCGTTACGATCTATTCTCGTTTTTTTTGCTTAGTGCTGTATCATAAATCATTTAAATAATTTGGCCAAGTGCGAGCAGGACTTGTTTCCTGAGGGTTCCGTTCATACCGTTTTGACACAAACGAATTCCACGAGTAGATATAATAATCCAACTAATTTGACACTTTCGATCTAATATACTACATGTATCTAAAAGGTCAAATTAAACTGGTCTGTCATTTCTTCTTTAATAATTAAATATCGTTAATTTTCTGAGATTTGCTATGAAGGTAGCTTGTTGAAGTTCAAAATAGATCTCGCAATCGGATGACAATGAAAAAACTTAATTTGCATGTTTAGTCTAAGAATAAGAACCAATACAAAGTCATTGCAGACTCCTTTTCGTTGCCCACTACGGTTGAATTACCTAACAGGTTCAATAAAATACATGTAAATAAAGAAACAAATAAGTTTTATTCTTATTATAATACCTATCAGTTCATATATAATCCACAATAATCCAGCATGTCCAGCGCAATTTATTTGCGAACTGACTATAACTCCAATAGTATCTTCAATTTCTATTGTACATCAGCCATCATCGCAAACGACGCGATGCCGCAATCGTTGTGGCCTCGAATAATTTTCCCAAACCCTTGATCTCCCCAAGTAGTTCCCCAAGAGTTCTTAATGAGCCAATATGGCACGCCGTCTTGATAACCGTACCCAACAAGCAGAATTGCATGGTTTCGATCTTGATTGCAGTCTAGTGTCGGAACGTACACTCCACCCTTGTAACTCTGAAATTCGTTTAACAAATGCATACCTACCGATACGGGACCATAAGTATATAAAATTTCCTTAAGCTCATCTTCATTTTTTATGAATTTTGAATTTCCATCAATAACCTTGGCTACAGCTTTATGCATGTCAGCGTGACACTGCCGTTTCTTATATGGATCATATGGGTAATCTTTCTCAGTCAGAACACCTCCCATTTTCGCAAAAGCTTTGAAGGCTACGACTGGATTCCCTCCAAGTTTGCAGTTTCCATCCTTAGTACAATCTACCAGTTGCTGTTCAGAAAGATTATATAGCTTACCGTGTTTTTTGGCCACCTGGCCTTCTATAGTCCCTATGGCGCTGAAGGTCCAGCATGTATTACAATGAAGTTGGTCTTTTACAGAGCTAACTACGCCTTTTTCAACCCAACTGAATTCAGAGGGTGGTTTATTTGAACGTCCCGACGTTCGGCGGTCAGTTAAAAAGTTCTCCTCTTCAGTATTTGAATACAAGTTGGGCATTCTAAAAAGTTAAACAAAACAACAATTTTAATTATTTTGAAACTGATCCCATGCTGGGTAAGGAGTGAACTTTGAACTGTTGAACTTTTATCCTTGTAAACACAGACGCAGGATTGAAAACTTCAAAGTTTTCCGCCTTAGTCAGAAAAATTGCCTATCGATTTTGTACCTTTTGTTCTTCTATCCTCGCGTTATCTATTTTTCGACCCACTCTTTAAAAGACTTTCTGCTTTATGAAGAAAACAATAATCCTTGGTTTGATCCTCGGCTATTACCCTTATATTGAAATTTTCCTCTGCTTTCGTCCACGTTTCCTGCGTATATTGTCATCCCCGCTCGAAGTGTATAATTTAGGCTGCTGACCACAAAATCATAAATGTATAATCATCACAATATCTAAGTGGTCCGGAAAACAGTTTCATCATTATCAGTTACGTCGGTTACTGAATCAAACGCTTAAAGTTCATCTATATTCACATGTTTAAGAAGGCAAACTGATAATGATGAAACTGTTTTCCGGACCACTTAGATATTGTGATGATTATACATTTATGATTTTGTGGTCAGCAGCCTAAATTATACACTTCGAGCGGGGATGACAATATACGCAGGAAACGTGGACGACAGCAGAGGAAAATTTCAATATAAGGGTAATAGCCGAGGATCAAACCAAGGATTATTGTTTTCTTCATAAAGCAGAAAGTCTTTTAAAGAGTGGGTCGAAAAATAGATAACGCGAGGATAGAAGAACAAAAGGTACAAAATCGATAGGCAATTTTTAAGAGGGTAGAAAGGGGTAAGGCTATGCAGATTGGAAGAGAACGTTACAGATCGAGAGACTTATCCCCATAAATATTAACCAATATAATAGGTTGGGGAAAAAGTTTCTTCGCATTATATATGAAAATTCAAAACATTTTTTAATAAAGTTTATTTACATTTAAAGAAAGTATGTAGGTGCCATTTTGTTCGATGACTTTCTGCCATCTTGTAGACATGATCCAATGATCCAATTGCTATAGAAATTCTGGGGCTTCTGATCAAAAAACCGCGACAAGTGGTTTTGGCAGTCCTCTCGTGATGTTAACCTGACACTGCCTAAAGAATTCTGAAGAGACTGAAACAAGTGGAAATCTGAAGGTGCAAGGTCAGGACTATACGGCGGATGCATTAATACGTCCCAGCCAAACTCTCTTAATTTTTGCTGAGTGGCTAAAGATGTGTGAGGTCTAGCGTTATCATGATGAAAAACCACACCCCTTCCGTTGAATAATTCCGGCCGCTTTCTCTCAACTTCTTGCTTTAATCTCATCAGTTGTTCGCAGTAGAATTCAGAATCGATGGTCCTGCCTGGCGGTAACAGCTCATAATGAATAATGCCCTTCCAATCGCACCATACACACAGCATTACCTTGTTGCGAGATAACCTGGGTTTCACCAGAGTCTGTGAAGCCTGACCAGCCTTTGACCACGACCTTTTTCGCACGTTCTTGTCGTACGTGATCCACTTTTCATCACCAGTTATCAGGTTTTTCAAAAATATTTCGGTTTCATTACGTCGTAATAAAGAATCACAAATGAGTACACGGTTCATTAAGTTTCTTTCAGTGAGCTCATGAGGCACCTAAATATCGAGCTTTTTAGTGTACCCAGGTTTTTTCAAATGCGCCAAAACTGTTTTGTGGTCAATCCCCAGTCCTTCAGCTACATCTTAACTACCGATATGCCGATCTTGCTCCACTTTTTCAAAATGGCATCCATTTTATCCGTAACAGGGCGCCCAGAACGAGGTGCATCTTTGACATCAAAATTTCCGGATTGAAAACGCTTAAACCAAATTTGTGCACTCTCACAGACACTGCACTAGGTACATAAACATCACGAATTTTTTTTGCGGCTTGCGTTGCATTTTTACCTTTTTTGTAGTAAATTTTATAATGTATCGAATTTCTTCATTAGATTCACTCATCTTAACAATAAGAAAATCAAATGAAAATCACACATTTTACCTAATTTGAATTTGGAATTATCTTTTTTAAAATTTAAACTTTTTAATAATACCAAAACCAGCCAGATGCAAATGGTATAATCAAATCAAAGAGATTTTATTATAAGTCCATACATACTATTTGCGAAAAGAGATTTTCCCCAACCTATTAAAACGCTACGCTACGCGAAGAAGTCTCAAGCAAAATTCAATAATTAATCTAAGTTTTGAATAACTTATTGATTTACTTACTTGAAACATGTATGCTTCTCAAGAAATTCTTCATGCTTTAAATCAGTAAACTCTGTGATTCCATAAGTTGTATTGCCATTGTTATTCAGTTTGTTAATTTTCATCAAGTTGTCGACAAAGATATCGTGTCTTTGTTGATATTCTGTGTCATCTTCATAGTTCTTGTTGTATGTTTGTATGAAATCATCGAAGTATAGTTTTGTCGTCTTGAAATCTAGTTTTTCTTTGTCGGTTCCCAAATGCTCAAATGCCAAAACATGGCAAATACTTAATATCAAAATATTGAATTTCAACAACATTGTGTAATGGGTAATCAGAAAATGATTTTGTAAAATTTGGTCAGCATTTTATATTGAAAATGTGCTGAAAAAATATGTAAAGAATTTTAATAGACAACACGTGCAAAATGAAATATTTACGAGGATACGGAGAATTTTAGTTTGTTCTTTCAAATTCCTTAGACATGATAAATAAACTCTTTTAATAGAAAATTATTTTTTGAACAAAATCTATGACTTGTTTTTTTGTGAATCTCCCTTTCCTATTCTGACTATCTATCGAATTTCAGCTCATTGAGCTTAGTATGTGGTAGAGCTGATGCCAGGCTTGACTGTGGAGTTACCATAGATATAGTATTAGTAATAGATCGGTTATGCAGTAACGAAGGCGAAACCAAAAAGCTTGATCTGGGGAGATCGCTTTTTGTGGGCTTCTGCCGAGCATGGAATAACATGTATTGGGTGGTCCTTAATGGGGGTGTTGACGAATTTCGATCAGTGCGCCCCCCAGATACGTTTGGAATAAATAAATAAAAAAGTGTGCAAAACCCCAGCGCTGTAGTCCAATGAGAAGACGTGCCTGTGAGCTCATTTTGTTTCCCATTTAGATAACATGGAATTTTTAGACCAATTCAGTCACTATTTTTTCCAGTCATCCCTAAGTATGTTAAAAATTATTTATCCACATAAATCTATTGTTAATAGGCATGACTACGCGTACATTTTTTTACAAAACCTCACATGTATCGTGTTTCATTATAAATTTGATGTTGGATATTTAATATTCGAAAGTTGATTCGAGTTGTATTCAAACTATGGTCATTCAGTTCAAATGGTGTATAATCTAGAAGTTTAGAAAGTCAGAGTATAAATATTAGTAAGAAATATGTTCAATGTCATGAAAATGTTCTTTATTCAATTTATTTAATTTAAATGAATCCTTGGTCTCCTGGAATTCAGAGTCGAATTTTTATTCGATAGGTGGTAATGAAACGTATAATGGAACGTCAAGAAAACAAAAATAAGCAACCGACCGGCTGGTCAGTCAGTGGATAACAAAAGATGCGCCTCTGCTTACAGGCCGCGTATTGTAAAAAGAATACGTCTGAAGCTAGCCGGGGATGAGTTTACGCATGTATACTAAGACGGCCTTTCAATGAGTGAAATACTTTAAAGCACCAAGCATCTCAAAACAGGTAGTCAAGTTGATCGATTTGCCGTCGTGTATATTATAAGGAGGATGGCGGCCGTAAGGGCTGTGATAACGCCTTGTAAAAAGATTTAATCGTAGATATACCAATTAAGAATAGATTTACATGAATAATATTTTTTTTCAATGCTTAGGAGCAGATCCAAAAAATAATGACTGAATTATCCTGGAAATTCCATGTTATTCAAATGGGAAACAAAACGAGCTTACAGGCACGTTTTCTCATTGGACTACAGCGCTGGGGTTTCGCACACATTTTTATTTATTTATTTTGAACGTATCGGGGGGTCGCACTTGTCAGAATTCTCCAACACCCCCATTAAGGACCACCCTAATGTATATAAATGTTGTCCTATAGGGAATTGTGCAGTAAAAGACCACAAGTATGATGATAATATGAAATGCATAATGCCATGCGAAGTGAAGGTAATCCATCCATCCATCCATCAGCCTGTTTCGTCCACTGCTGGACATAGGCCTTTCCAGGATTACGCCACTCTTGGCGGTCCTCCTGGAAGAAATGCCCATACTCACACACGCTGGGCAGGCGGGTTGGTGAGCGCGGTGCCGAAACCTTCGCACTAGTGACGCCGCTGCCCGTCACTAGTCTGTTTTATGAAAGGCCCGGCAATTGGGGATGGATATACCGCCATCCGTCGGGCCCAGGCAATGGTGGGCCGCCTGGTTTTGCCTGAGAGCTGTTCTCTTACTCTCCCCCGAATAACTTCGGGAGAGTTTGCGAGTAAGATGGTGGTACCTCCACAGTCGAGCCCGGCATCAGCTCTACCACCTAAAAACGAAAGGTAATGACCAAAATTTTTGAAAAAAAGGTAATGACCAGCCATAAATCACATATTTTTTATTACTGCAGCTTTTTGTGCTCAAAGCTGTTCTGAAAGCACATAAATCACTCTCCCTTTACCCAAATTTGACTCCATCGAGACGTGAGCCAAAAATTCCATCCCGGTCTTGTAATACTAAATTTGCTCAACGTTTCCCCCATTTTATCTTTCCCTCCCTGTACAATAAAATTAATCATCTATTAAAATTTTCTCAGTTAACTCGTTCCTATGTAAAACAAATTGTAACTAAATATCTTCTCTCCTTAAACTATGATAATACGGGAAAGTTACTACTTATAACAATTTAATTTATCTATCCATATATTGTAACTACCTAATTATAGAAAAAGAAGTGCGACTCCCTCAAATTAAATTCTTCGGGCCAAAAGGTGGTAGAGCTGATGCCGGGCTCGGCTGTGGAGGTACCACCATCTTACTCGCTAATCCTCCCGAAGTTATTCGGGGGAGAGTAAGAGGACAGCTCTCAGGCAAAACCAGGCGGCCCACCATTGCCTGGGACCGATGGATGGTGGTTTATCCATCCCCAATTGCCGGGCCTTATATAAAACAGACTGGTGACGGGCAGCGGCGTCACTGGTGCAAGGGTTTCGGCACCGTGCTCACCAACCCGCCAACCCAGCGTGTGTGCATTTCTTCCAGGAGGACCGCCAAGAGAGGCGAAATCCTGGAAAGGCCTATGTCCAGCAGTGGACGAAACAGGCTGATGGATGAATGTATCTATGTTATTTTATATTTTTATGTATCTATATTCCTAATGATCTACAAAACGTCTGTATTTTAGTATGCATTATGCAATATCCAAACAGTTTTTTTTTATATATAAAATCTCTGTGTGTGTATACTGTAAATTATTTTTATTCAGACACTGTATTAGAAGTACTCGAAAAGCGCTTTTATTCATTCATTCTAACAAACCATAGATATGTCGACGTTTTATTTATTTTATTTTTATTTATAACACTTTTTGCACATACAATAAAATCAATACAAAATATCAAAACAATCAAACATGGTGTACAAAGGCGGCACTTATTGCTAACAGCAATATCTTCCAGGCAACTTTTGCAAGCAAACAGAAAGATAGTTGACAGAATAAAAAGGAAGGAGTAAATGCTAATCAGTGAGGAAAGATCAAGCTAAAAATATATATCTAAATAGACTTATCTAAGACATAAACTTACATATACAATACATGAACATACTAATACATACCTACATACATATAATAAATAAACATACAAATATTATAATACTGCATATTTGAGTTCTACTTTGATGAGTATTCGGCGGAGAAAAATTCCTTCACTTTAATTTTAAATAATTTTATATTTTTCAATGTCTGTATTGACAAAGGCAATCTGTATAAAGTAACAAATGTGCACACTAACAAAGGTCCTCCCGAAACAGCCCTCCCGGCTTAGTTGCGAGGACCGCCAGTCAAGCGTATTGAGATTAGATAAGCTTTCTATTTAGCAGCATGGCTTTTTTGTAATATTTTGTTATTATTTAATCTCAGTGTATTCTTTACTATAAATAATTAAATATTTGATTCGATTCCAAATTGAATCCGTAGGTATTCAAAGCAATACCTAAGTGATTAAATTCGATAACTTTAGCCACCGATTAGAGAACAAAACTTCTGTGTTAGTTCTAAAACGTTGCATTTAGACAACAAAATATTTCAATAGTATGTCCATGAGAAATGTACAACTATGTGAGTTTTTAGGGTTCCGTAGTCCGACAAGAAACCCTTATAGTTTCGGCATGTCCGTCTGTCCGCGGCTTAGCGCTGAGACTATTTGTACTAGAAAGCTGTAATTTGGCATAGATATTAATCATGTCGACAAAATGGTAAAATAAAATCTCGATTTTTTTTTTTTCTTTCGTACACGTTTGGGGTTGAGTTTTTTTTTCTCGTCTATCCCATAATGTTTTGCTATCGTTGGATAGGTCGTTTAAAAACATTGTGGTTGTGTGAAAGCCATTTTTCGATTTAGGGATCCGTTGGCGAAATATTAAGCTTTGAAGTGAACATTTTTGTTAGTGTGGAGCGTCCCCCTCCCCCCTACCGGCTAAACGGTTGTTTATAAAAATGTGAAAAAATTCACAGAAGTAGTATATATATAATGAATTTAAAAGGAAAACTATCACAGCTCAGTAGGCTTTACAGGTTTACGAGTACAGGTCGCGCCAAACTTTTGGTCCCCTCTAATGTATGGGAATAGAAGTTTGGCGCGGTCTGTATTAGTAGACCAACTTAAAAAATGTACCGGGCAACTACGGAACCCTACATTGCGCGTAGCCCGACACGCAATTGGCCGGTTTTTTTCTAAGATTATACATCAAGGCACTGTACACATAATCATAATTTATTACGTCATATTATTACACTTTAAAACCTGAAAAGTCCATAGCTTTTACCTGAATGGTTTCGCCTGTCTATCTCGCTCTAACATACGCGTATATATAGGTATGCTCTTTCTCTTTCGCATCGCCAATCTGACTGCAGTATATACTAAATCAATGGGAGGTACCACCATCTTACTCGCAAACCTGCCGAAGTTATTCGGGGGAGAGTAAGAGGACTCTCAAATAGGCACAACCAGGTAGCTCACCGTTGCCTGGGTCCGATTGATGGCGTTATATCCATTCCAGATTGACTTGACTTGATTGCCTTAAATAGACTGGTGACGGGCAGCGGCGTCTGTGGTGCGAGGCGCTCTCCAACCCGCCTGCCCAGCGTGTCTGAGTATGGGCATTTCTTCCAGGAGGACCGCCAACAGTGGCAAAATCGGATGGATGGAGCTTAGTAGTTTTTGAGATGTGCCAAGGTCTGATGGTTAGACAGACACCGAGCCTTTTATAAGAATTTCCGTTACTGATCGCACCCTAAAAAGTTTTAGTGACAATACTGCACTGTCATCAAAGTGAACAGTTAATGTCCTTCGTTCATGGAAGATATAATATTCAGAAGTATGCACTATATCCTTATTATAATCTGACAAATTCATTCTCATGTTTGCGTCCTAAAAGGGTATGCAGAAACAAAATTTTCGTTTATTCCAAAAGACATGTGTGCTCTTTTGCTTCTTTCACAGTAATAATTATGCGGCGGTAGCTCAGACGGTAGAAGGCTCGGCCTCTCAATCTTGAGACCCAGGTTCGATCCCCGGTCAGGTATGCAGCAATGAATTACTTGTTCGGAATTTACCAATTGCTGAACAATGAAGGAAAACACCGTGAGGAAACCTGCATGCTCAATACGTGCAGCTTGTATTTGTGCCCAAAGTACGGTAAAGTAAAGTAAATAACAATAATATACATCAAGGCTTCAAAAACAATCCGCTAAAATGGTAGTACCTGATAAAAAATTTGGCACCGTCTATACGGAAACCTACTTTTTATGATGTTTTGTTTTACATTAGGAATATCCTACAATCTGACTGAATAATAAGCGCCATTCTCAAAAAGTAGATTTACTATTGTCTACCTATGAGGTGCAGATTTATATACTGTAAATAAATAAATTGTTTCGCAGTTCTTGACAAAACCGACAACGCTTCTACTATCTCCAAAATTAGTTAAATTAGTTTCCATGCAAGTACTTTATTCTAATTCGGGCTACAATTTCTAAAATGAGCGGCCATTTTGTTGACCGCTAACCGCCATTACGTTTAGTGTAATGTGTCGGTGTCTAAATGACGTCGTTTTTGATGCTGATTACTAACGCGTTTGTTCTCATTTAAAACGAAGGGCTTAGATTTTGTACAGTTTACTGGTAACACTTATAACGAAGCCTTGGTGTGTCTCTATCCGTCCAGTGTTAAGTCAAGAATGGTGATACTGTTGATTGTTGGCACTTGGTGGAACTTTGAATACATCATCCATCCATCCATCAGCCAGTGTTCGTCCACTGCTGGACATAGGCCTTTTCCAAATTTCGCGACTCATGTCGGTCTTCCGTCCTCCTCATCCAGCCGCCACCCACAACGTCCTTCAGGTCGTCGGTCCAGCGGGCACGAGGTTGGCCTACGCTACGCTTTACGTGGTTTCCATTCTAACACATTGCAACGGCCATCACGTCGACGACAAATATGGCCTGCCCACTGCCACTTCAACTTCCTGATTCTGCAGGCTATGTCGGTTACTTTCGATATCCGACGGATCTCTTCATTACGTACTCTATCCATCAGAGATACCCTAAGCGTTGCCCGCACCATAGCTCGTTTATCGACCTTAACTCGGTGAATCAGGCCCTTTGTAAGAGACCACGTCACGGCGCCATACGTCATCACAGGAAGGACGCACGGATTATACATCTTAGCCTTTAGGCACTGCGGTATTGACGGCGTAAATAAGCAGTTTAAACTTGCTGCATTTCTTCCAGGAAGACCGCCAAGAGTGACGAAATCCTCGAAAGGCTGATGGGTGGAGGGATGGATGGAATACCTATTTGTTTTACCCTTCTTCAGTATGTCGCCTATCTGATCGGCATACGTCCTTCTAGTGCGGCCAGGTCAAGCTTTACCTTCCACTTGTGGAACATAAATTTCTTTCGTCCTCTCTTTAGGCCCAAATAATTTTTCAAATTCCATCCATCCATCCATCAGCCTGTTTCGTCTACTGCTGGACATAGGCCTTTCCAGGAGTTCGCCACTCTTGGCAACCCTCCTGGAAGAAATGCCCATACTCACACACGCTGGGCATGTGGGTTGGTGAGCGCGGTGCCGAAACCCTTGCACTAGTGACGCCGCTGCCCATCACCAGTCTGATTTATATAAGGCCCGGCAATTGGGGATGGATAAACCGCCATCCATCGGTCCCAGGCAATGGTAGGCCGCCTGGTTTTTTTGCCTGAGAGCTGTCCTCTAAATAATATGTTTGATCCGTGATAGTGATCACTTACCAAGCCTCCAGTATGAGTTTGGCTGCATAAATGAATAAAAAGTAACATTTCTAATGCTTCCAAAATGAAGGACTACATAATTATTATTTATACTTAAATAAAAACCAATGAAATGTATAGTTGTAGAATTTGTACGTGCCTTGGTTTTATCTTCTTTAGTGTCACAGACTCTGATGGGCACATGGGCAGTAGCCTCGTGTTTTTGAGACACCGATACACAGTTGTCCAAAAAACACGGGTCAAAATTTTGCGGGTAATAAAACGATAAAATTTAAAATGTTTGACAAACATTAGCAACAAATATTGTTTTGATAAAAAAACTTCTGATGAATAACTTATAAAAACAACAATCGGTACCCAGCAAAACTGCATCTTCCCGAATGTTTCATGTTTAAAACGAAACATGTCTGGAGAGTTGTTAACTTTTGGTATCTCTATGGTATCTTGTTCGAGTTGAAAATAGACATCGCAGTCTGATCACAAAGAAATAAATAAATATCAGAATTTTTATATTTTGCTAATGAATTAGTACTCACACAAATTTATTGTTTAGATTTGTATATTTAGTCTAAGAATTAGTACATAAATACAATGTCAATGTCAAATGTCATGTCCTTGCCGACCACGATTGAATTACTTAACAAGTTAAATAAAATACATGTAAATAAAGATACAAACAAATTTTATTATTCTTATAATACATATTAGATACCTATTAGTGTGTATATGAGGTGACTTTCGTAAATATAGCCAGATTCATGAGACTCGGTAAGTGGTCAAGACCAGGGTCAAATGACCCTGCTTCCGAAAAACGAAAAATATTTTTTAGTGCCTCTATACTTGTTCAAGAACGACCTCGGCCCAATTAATAGTAGTAGTCTACATTTTATTTTGCGTATTTCACTGACAGGGTCGCTGAACCTTGGTCCAAGTAAACAAACTTACAAAGTCTCCAGTATGAATTTGCGTATATAAACGAAAGTCACATATAATCCATAACAATCCAATATGTCCAGCGCGATTTATTAACGCACTAACTACCGCTCTAATGATACCTTCAAGGCTGCTCGCCTTCGTGCGAAACCGGCTGGACGTGATGGATGAGGTCAGCGTCATGCAGATTTGCACCTCCAACTTCCTGGAGGCTGAGATTAGCGCTGCTAAAGCGCTGTTAGAAAAGACTGCCGTAACCACCGTGCGCCTTGCAGCAAGGCCGGGAGATGGATAGGGAAGAAAGGACCTACAGGACTTGATGCTCGTGATTGTTGGCACTTGGTGGAACTTTTGATACATTTTTGATTGAAAAACACTTGTACTTGTCCACTGATTTATATTATTTCCCTTACCGGTTTCGCTGTTAAAGCATTATCAAAGGTTTTTTGGTTGTTTACGTATAATATATGAATCGCTTGCTAGCGAATAATGAATAGCAAGTTATTCATATATTATACATAAACAACCAAAAAACATTTGATAATGCTTTAACAGTGAAACCGGTAAGGGAAATAATATAAATCAGTGGACAAGGACAAGTGTTTTTCAATCAAAAAAGACCTACAGGACATCTTCCGTGTCTTCAAGGAGACCGATCCGGATAATGTCCCATCATACGTAGCCAAGGACCTCAACAAACCGCCACCGGTGACATTTGATCATGTCGATGTCACCAGACTTCTTAAGAATATCGTGTTGTTGAGGGCTGATGTCACCGAATTGCGGGGCCGGCTGGAGATTTGCGAGAATCTTTGTGCGGAGTTGCGGCATGAATTGACGTCACAGCAAAAACTCCAAGAAGGAGATAAAAGCCCGCCGCCGCTTCCGTCCTCGTCACCGCAAGCAGGCACCACTGTCGTCGGTGCCCAGATGTCCACTCCAAAAACAGCTGCCCACCCCCGCCGTTGCCGCTGCTCCCGCTCCACGCCTTATGAAAGTGAATACTGATAAGGATGGCTTCACCCTCGTCGAGAACAGGAAGCGTCTTCGTCAGAATCGCAACAAGTGCGGCACCGCCCCTGCAGCTTCATCCGATCCGAAGATCCTCTTCTCCTCGTGATCTATTTCTAAGCAGACGTGTTGTTGGTGCTCGCAAAATATTACTTTTACTATCCAATCCAATTTAGTGTTAATTAATGACAGTATAAAATCTGTATTCGTTTACCAGTGCAGTGTATAAATTTAAAAGCGATCGGCTCCCCGCGACCCGCGAGTGAAAGAGAGGCACCTTATAATTTGCCTCTCACTCTTGCGGCGACAAGCAGCAGCAGCGCGTGCGCGTCCCCCGCACCCCCTCGAGTGAAAGAGAGGACACGATATTTTTCTGCTCGCTTCCTCCGTGACTACGTAGCCCCTACGAAAACTGCTACTAGTGATACAGAGCTGCGCTGCTACGTACAGTATCTACGACACGGCTAAATGTTATCAGCGACTACGAGCTTGCCGCATGAATACGTCGTTTGAGTGCAGTTTTAGACAAAAAACAGAGAATTGCACAGTGAGTACTACCTTATATCAATTTCCTTTCATTCTATAACTACTACGAGTAGGATGAATGCTCAGAATAAGTCTATGTCCGACTCGGAAATTAACGTCTCCAGCCAAACGCCGCTGGATATAACTCCAACAAACTTTAACGTAACCTGTCGAGTTAAGAGACCTAGGGAAGATGATTTCAGAACTGAAATGAATCAATATAGAAATGAAATAAAAGATATGATGACTTCTTTGTTCAACTCACAAAAAGAACAGCTACAAAAGATTGTCTCTAGTCAATCAGAAATAAAACAATCAAACTCAAATATTGAAAAATCGGTAGCTTTTCTTACTACTCAAAATGAAGAATTTCAAAAGAAAATTATATCTTTGGAAGAACAACAAAGGGAAGACAGAAAGTATATAACACTGTTGGAGGACAAAATCGAGGACATGCAAAGGGAAAACAGGAAATCTAACTTTGAAATAAAGAACGTGCCGAAACAAAAAAGAGAAACCAAAGAGGACCTTATAGAAATGGTTGCATGTTTATCGAACAACATTGGCTGCACCCTAGACCAAAAATATATCAAGGATATCTATAGAGTACATGGAAAAAGGGAGAGTGCCCAAAATACTCAAATTATAGTGGAAACATCCTCAACTTTACTCAAGACGGACTTTTTAAAAATGTGTAAGGCATTCAATGTGAAACATCCTAAGAACAAATTGTGTGCCAAGCACTTGGGACTACGTGCAGCAGAGGAGACCCCTATATTTGTATCGGAGCAGCTCACAGCTAAAGGCTCCAGGTTGCACTTCCTGGCACGTGACATTTCCAAATCAAAGTCGTACAAATTTTGTTGGACATCATATGGAAAAATACTTTTGAGAAAAGACGAAAACTCACCAATAATAACAATAAAAAATGAGGCTCAAGCACATCATCTGTTACAAGTATGACTACTTACAGTGTTATACTTTATGATAATACGCGTAAATTCACAATGGAACTGTACTAGCCTGATACTAAAATCGATTGTTCTGCTCTTTTTACTATTTTTGATTAATATGTTAAACTTAACTTACTTTCCATCACACACACAGCAACAAACTTACACACACAATACCGTACAAAATATACCTACATTTACACAAAAACACACTTGTTCACTTTTGCATACCTCAAAACCTAAAAATAAAACCATATACATAGGTTCAACTCAAACTAAACCCTATGTTCAACATAAAACAAATAACCCAAACGATAATATCGACCGCAGTTTTATTTTGAATTTTGATAATGAATAGTACACTAAACAACCTTAATGAGATGGATAACACAAACATAGCAAGCGCTTTTGTTTGTGACATAGCTGAATTCCCCAAATATATTAAAATTAAAGACAAAGACTTAACAGTCCTCTCACAAAATATACGAAGTATATACAAAAATTTTGATGATTTTGAATTAACCTTCACAAACCTTAACATGGATGTAGACGTAATTATTTTGACTGAATGCTGGATTAACTCGAATAAACCCATACCTCATTTAGATACCTACTCATGCTTTTCAACAACTAGTCACCTGAACCAGAGTGATGGAGTTGTCACTTATATTAGAAACTCAATTAATGCTAACGTGAAAGAAATAATTCTCGAACACGCATCTTGCATACAAATTGAACTTGAAAATAATACTATTCTTGGTATATATCGCTCTCCTTCAAATATAAATGCGGAAATTTTCATCAAATCATTGGGAAATCATTTAGAAACCATCAAGACACATAATAATGTAATAATTACTGGAGACATAAACATCAATATTATATCCAATGTAAATGAAGAAAATTATGAACGCCATAATAAATTCAATTATCTGAATATGTTATCTACAATGGGACTCTTACCTGGGCATTTTTTGCCTACTCGAAATGGCAATTGTCTTGACCATTTTATTCTTAAACTGGAAAGAGACCTAATTTCTGCTCAAATAGCTGTACTCAATACAACAATTACAGATCATGCCATGATTATTCTTAATCTAACAAATATAAAAACCTGTAACTCTACCCCTAAAACAAAATTAATTACAAACTACGAAGATGCGGTCACTAGTTTAGTGAGCGAAGATCTGTCAATTTTGCTTCTCAGTGATAGCCCTGATTTCGTTGTTAACCATCTAATAGATAGCATAAATAAATCATTAAAGGAAAATACCAAGGAAATTAATATCCCTAACAATAAACGCACCATCAAGCCTTGGATGACTTCTGGTATACTACGTTGTATTCAAAATAGAAACAAAATGCAAAAAAAAGTTAGACTAGACCCATATAATGATATTCTAAATATAACTTATAAAAGATACCGTAACTATTGCAGTAAACTTATAAAGAAATTAAAAAGACAATATGACAGAGAACTGCTGGTAAAATCTACAAAAGACCCCAAAAGCCTTTGGAATAATATCAAAAAATTAACACACCTTGCACATGCTAAAACTAAAAACCTTGAATTATTGGATAATAAACCGTCTCCCATTGAAGCGGTTGACTATGTTAACGACTTCTTTGGAAATATAGGGAAAAATCTGGCTGAAAATATTTCATCAAGTAATGATCCTCTCCTCTCTGAAGTTCCCAAAATTACTACTACTCACAAACATAGTTCATCATTTGTTTTGCTTGAGACTACACACGAGGAGGTCCACGGGGTGCTTATGAGCTTGAAATCAAATAGTGCTCCTGGGTGGGATAAAATAACGACAAAATTTCTTAAATTGGTTAGTAATGAAGTCATTCCGGTTATTTGTCACCTAGCAAACCTTTGTTTCAACCAGGGTTTATTTCCTGCAGCCCTAAAACAATCTATAATAACCCCTGTTCACAAGGGTGGGGATGGTGTTGATGTCAACAATTACAGACCAATTTCTGTATTGACTGTGGTTTCTAAGATTATAGAAAAATTACTTAACAATAGGCTTCTTTTGTATTTGCATAATTTTAACATTTTATCAAAGTCTCAGTATGGCTTCCGTCATGGGAAATCCACTGAAGATGCTGTTGAAGCACTTACTTCATTGATTGTAAATAATTTAGATCAGGGAAATAAATGCCTAACTATTTTTCTAGACCTTAAAAAGGCGTTTGACACCATTTCTGTTCCTATCCTTTTACGTAAACTGGAATTGATCGGCATTAGGGGCACACCATTGGAGCTACTCAAAGATTATCTTAACTGTAGGAAACAAAGTGTTAAAATAGGTAAGTACATGAGTGGTTCTATCAATATAACGTATGGGGTCCCGCAAGGTAGTGTACTGGGCCCAACCCTATTTTTAGTGTATATAAATGACCTATGCAACGTAAATTTAACAAATGGTAATGTGATCTCATATGCTGATGATACAGCATTGGTCTTTTCTGGTGCCTCTTGGAATGAAGTCAAAGAAATGAGTGAACTTGGACTTGCCCAAGTCGCTGAATGGTTAAAATGTAATCTCCTTACTCTTAATATAAAGAAAACTAATTATGTCTGCTATAGTATATATAACAGTGGTCAGCCGGATACGGATTGTAACCTTAGAATTCACAATTGCGGGAATAGGGCTCGGGTCGGATGTGATTGCCCAAAAATCAGTAAAGTTGCCATGATCAAATATCTAGGAGTCATGATAGACCAACGCCTTTCTTGGTACCCGCATATCGAACTTGTATCTGGAAGGATCAGAAAACTTATATGGATTTTCAAAACCTTAAGATATGTAGCTCCAGTAGATTTATTAAAAACTTTATATGTGGCACTTGCACAATCTATTATATGCTATTGTATTCCAGTCTGGGGAGGGGCTTCTAAGACAAGGTACATAGAAGTAGAAAGAGCTCAACGCCTATTATTGAAAGTCATGTTTTTTAAACGACGAATATTCTCCACTGATTTATTATATTCTACGTATCAGCTACTAACAGTAAGAAAGCTATATATTTTAAATACCACCTTGAGGCTACATAAACATTTAACGTTTGACCCTACTGTTCTAAATAAGAGAAGGATGGACCTCATAACCACATCTGTATCTAGCACAAAGACCTCTTTCGCCAGACAGCAATATACTAGACAAGCAACATATCTTTATAAAAAGATCAACAAACAGCTTAACATATATTCTAAAACACTATATGAATGTAAAAACTTAGTAACTACTTGGATAAAAACATTGAATTATAACGAGACGGAGAATTTATTAAATGTCATTGAGTAGCATTCGTAAATATCATACGGTCATCATACTTAAAAATTATGTAACTTATTACTATGGTTATCTTCAACCAAACTGATATTGATTTCAATTATTAGGTATTGCAGAAAATTTAGGTATTCACACACACAGTCACACACATTTCACATCCACATACACACCCTTCTTAGTGTCCTTTTATACATCCGATCCCAAGACAAAGTCATAAGGCTAGGAAGGATACACAAATAAAAACATCCTTACACAATCTTCATGCATACTCCCTACATACACAATTCACACACACCCTCACACACCCTAGTAGTAATAAATATTAAAATATATTAATTTGTTAGGCACTTTTGTAAGTAAAAGTATATGTTTTGTTTCTTTACTTAATTTCGTATTTTTAGCTATAGGAGAGCGGGGACTCCTACTACAGGTATTTTCATACCCAATTGGAGAACTCGAACTTAATGTATTAATTGTTTAAGCACGTTAAAGAAATAAAGCATTTTTATTTATTTTTTTTATTTTTTAAAGGCTGCAGAGCCCAAAGTACAGATATACCTTTCCAGAGTGCACACAAGTGTGATGCTGGATGATCTAATGCGTCACTTTAAGAAAATGGGTTCAGGTCGTACTGGGGCAAACGTGAGTGTACAGATCTTTGCACTCCAGTCTGAGAGGCAAAAAGATTTTTTGTCTTTCAAACTTAGTGTAACAGCAGCTTATGCTAATGTTTTCCTCAGTGCTGAGGAAAACAGTGGCCTGAGGGTATCGTATTTCGACGCTTTAGGGAAGCGATACAAAATGAAATCCCGGCAAAAGGCTAGAATTGTTAGTTTTAGTTACTTAGTTAAAAATAATTATTTTAATATGTATCTCTAGTTTTAAGGTATTTATGATATGGGCGCGTAGGGGCCTGCCAGCCAGCCATCAGCCTGTTCCGTCCACTGCTGGACATAGGCCTTTCCAGGATTTCGCTACTCTTGGCGGTCCTCCTGGACGAAATGCCCAGGCGGGTTGGTGAGCGCGGTGCCGCTTGCACTGGTGACGCCGCTGCCCGTCACTAGTCTGTTTTATATAAGGCCCGGCAATTGGGGATGGATATACCGCCATCCATCGGTCCCAGGCAATGGTGGGCCGCCTGGTTTTTCCTGAGAGCTGTCCTCTTACTCTCCCCCGAATAACTTCGGGAGGATTTGCGAGTAAGATGGTGGTACCTCCACAGTCGAGCCCGGCATCAGCTCTACCACCTATACCTATACCACCGTAGGGGCCTGAAATAAAGAATTTCATTTTATTTATTATTTATTTATTATTGTACATCAGCAGTTGCCGCAAACGACCCGATGCTGCAAGCGTTGTGGCCTCGGATAATTTTCCCAAACCCTTGATATCCCCAAGTAGTTCCCCAAGAGTTCTTTATGAGCCAATATGGCACGCCGTCGTCATAACCATACCCAACAAGCAGAACCGCGTGGTTTGGATCTTGTGAATTGCAGTCTAGTGTCGGGACGTACACTCCACGCTTATAATAAAAAAAATCGTCTAACACATACATATCTACTGATATGGGACCATAGGCCTGTAAAAGTTCTTTAAGCTCATCCTCATTTTTCGATACTATTCTCTTTCCACCAAAACCTTTGCCACAGATTTATACACGTCAATGTGACACGGCTGCTTTTTGCCTACATATGGGTAATCTTCCTCTGTCAAAACACCTCCCATTTCTGCTAAATCTTCAAAGGCTTCGACTGGTTCTCCACCAGTATCGCAATCTACACCTTCAACACAATCTAGCAGTTGCTGCTCAGAAAGATTATACAGCTTATTGTGTTTTTTGGCCACCTGGCCCTCTATGGTTCCCATAGTACTAAAGGTCCAGCAAGAGCCGCAATGATATTGGTCCTTCACAGAGCTAACATAGCCTTTTTCAACCCAACTGAAGTCAGTGGGTAGTTCTATTGAACGTCCTGACGTATTGAGGTCAGATAAAAAGTTCTCCACTTCAGTATTTAAATGCATTTTACGTTTCCTGAAAAGTTAAACAAAACTAAAATTGTAATTGTTTTGAAACTGATCCCCTGCTGGGTAAGCGGTGAACTTTGAACAGTTGAACTTTCATCCTTTTGAACATGGACGAAGGATTAAAAACTTAAAAGTTTTAAAAAACATCTCTTCCTAGTCAACGGTGATTGAATCATGACTCTCTGTAAATAACGCTTTATATTAGCAGGTTTAAGAAGACAAACTGATAGTGATTTTAAGAAGGCAAACTGATAGTGATAAAACTATTGAGTTTCCGGACCACTTAGATATTGCGATGATTATTCCTATACATTCATGAATTTGTGGTCATATACCTAAGTTAAACACTTTGAGCTGGGATGACAACATACACAGGAGATATGGACCAAAGCAGAAAAGGAAAACTTTATAAGGGTAATTGCAGAGTCTGATCTGGTGGGATTAAACCAAGGATTATTTGTTGCCTTATAAAGCAGAAGGTCACTCGAAGAGAGGGGGTAAAAAAAGATTACCCAGGGAGGGAAGGTACAAAATCGATAGGCGATTCTTAAGAGTGTATAGTACAAAGCTGAAAGAACTAAATGGAAAAGAGGGGTAAGGGTATTCTGGTTCGAAAAGAACGTTACATAGATAGCAGATCAAAATGATTTATCCTCATAAACAGAAAACAATATAAAGCTACTCGAAGAAGTTTTGACAAAAAACAATAGTCAATATCCTTTCGTCTATGTTTTGGGTGAGTTATTGATTAACTTACTTGAAACATGTATGCTTCTTGAGAAATTCTTCATAATTTAAATCAGTAAACTCTGTGATTCCAAAGGTTTTATTGCCGTTACTATTCCATATGTTAATTTTCATCAAGTTGTCGACAAAGATATCGTGTCTTTGTTGATATTCTGTGTCATCTTTATAGTTCTTGTTGTAGGTTTGTATGAAATCATCGAAGTATAATTTTGTCGTCTCGAAATCTAACTTTTCTTTGTCGGTTCCCAAATTCTCAAATGCCAAAACTGTGCAAACACTTAACATAAAAATAAAAATATTTAATGTCAACAACATTGTAAAACGGAGACAATAAGAAAATGATGTTGCAAAATTTGGTCCGCATATTATGTTAGAAAATATGGTGAAAAAATATGTAACGAATTTTAATAGACAACACGTGTAAAAGAAATATTCATGTACAAGGACAAGAAGAACTGTACTTCGTTATTTTAGATTCCTAAGATATTAGTAATTCTTTTGCTAGTAATAAATAGTAATTCCGCAAACACATTTTTGTTTTAAATCTACCTACCTACCAAAGGTCCATGGATATTTCTGTATAAAACCTGCACCAGTTTTCAACATTGTTGTCCAACAGTGATGACATCCCTCAAGCTTTTGGATGAACTTGATTTTTTCATTCTATGGTAGGTTAATTCAAATCCAGCGCGAACATTGCATGCGAAATGAGCCACTGCAAGACCTCGTTTTTTTTAACCTTCTGTGTGTACGTAATTCTATACCGATGTATACTTATCATGAAAAATAAAAAGACACATCAATCAAATTGTGATTAAACTAAAGACAAAAGAGAAATATCTTCGACATTTGTGAATTTATTTCATTTACGGAAGTACGTCCGACAGATGTTTCAGTCTTCAAGAGTTCTGTCGAACGGAACAAACAGTTTGTTATTAGATAGCTTCTTTTTTAATATAAAAATTTAATTTCCACAACATTACATAGAGTAAAAAATAACACATTACCTTAATTAAACATAAAAAACAAAACACTTATAAAAGCTCATAATAGTATATTAGTTTATGCTTACGAGAATGATTTGAAACAGGAGCGATAAGAGAGTGTTAAACGTTACGCGTAAGTTATTGCCCTTACCCACGTGTATCATACTACGTTTTCCAATGCATAGTGTGTAAATAAATGAAACGTAATCAAAGAAACAAACAAACAAAAAATACTTCAAATGAACTTCAGGCGGGCATTCTTTTTCTTTGCACGCAAGTTGCCAACTTGACTGAAATAAGCTGCTTTCAGTTTGATGCGTTTGAAAGCTGCTTTCAGTCATATACATAACATGACCTGTCCTGCTGTCAGTGAAAGGCGGCTGTCGTCCGACAATCAAACTGAATGCAGCCTACGAACGCATCAAACTGAAAGCAGCTCATTCTGTCAAGTCTTTCTATGGTACTCGTACACAAGAAAAGATTGGCAAATTTTTTCTATAAAAAAGCACTATTTTGATGAATTGACGTTTTCATGCATATAAGGTGTTTACGAGCACTTGCATTGAAAAGTATATAAGTGCTGTGAAAAGGATCCTCAACTCAGCATAAAACAGAGGAAAGCCACTGTGCTGATTTTCAGTTGTGGTGAGGCCCATTTCCACAACCCGCCGTTTGCAAGTACAAAATAAAACAATGGTAAGAAACGGTGGCAATAAATAAAAATGAGCAGAGTTATAAATAAGTAAATACAAAAAATAAATATTAGTAATAATAATAATAAACAAAATAGTCGAAAATATAATATTATCACGTTTCTTTTTTTGGGCTCATTAATTTGTTGAAAGATACAATAATCTCTGTTTTTAACTTTGAAGTTTTTAATTAACCTACAAAACACAGTATATATTTATAAGCATTTATATTTTCATCTTTGTTTTACTTTACGAAATACTGTTTTTCTTTGTTTTACTTTACGAAATACTGTTTTATAGCGTAATTTGGAGCGATTTTCGTTTTAGTGTCTCTTTCTGTTAATATCTTTCTATGGTTTGTACGACAGAATTTAATATTTTTAATTTCAGACTCCATTTTGCCAACCATTCTCAATTTCTGTTCTCCCTTAAACTCGAGTGCCACAAAGTAGCGATACATTACATTATACAAGCTCACACTGCTTAAGTACTAACTTAAACCCTCAGTCTCAAGTTGCATTGTGCTGCATCTTAACTTGTAATCGATGTGTGCAGGTTGATGGAAATTTTGATGTGACAATGCAAAGTGCTTTTTTAAGTTTCCGGAATCCCTATCTATTTTTGCGATGTAATGCAAATAGGTAGTTTCTATAGGTACCTTTTGGGACTTCTCTACTGAAAAACACGTTTCTATGAAATTTTCGTGTACGCTTAACTTTTTGTTTAGTAATTTTAGTACATATTTTAAAGGAACTTTGAAGGAAGGATGATGCAACTCTTCCCTTGACGTTTGTCCAAAATTTCCAAACCTTTTGCCTACGAATAAAACCTATGCCAATCGATAGATCTTATCAACAATAGCAACTTTTTCTATGACATATAATAAATTACATTTTATACATGTTTTAAATGCCTGCGTTTTATTAATGAGTGAAATAAATCGCAATATTTACGTAACATACTCAATAAATAAGTGATAAAACTTGTCTAAAATAAGATTAAAAATATGTTTGATGAAAAGAAAATGTTTTTAACACTGGAACTGGTGGAGTTTTAGTTAAAGTGTGTATAATTATTGGCTTTGTGCATTTTATGTGCTTACATGTCAAAAAAATCATACATTAAAACAAAAACCTCGAATTTTTTCAACATTCATGCAACCGTATCTTTTTCTTCCGGGGATAGATATTTTTGGTGTCATAGTAACAGTTGCTCCTAGCAATAGGTACTACCGATTGGCGTGGGATACACTCGTGGGCAACAAGTTTAAAAAATAGGACCATTCGGTTGTATCTTGCTTTTGTCAGCTACTTACGAGTATGTATGTACAATGTACATATGTTTACAAATAAACGAATATGATTATGATAACAGTCCATAACTTAGATTATGATTTTATTGCGGAATCCATCGCCTTGGAATACTCTAAATATTATTATTGGCTAATTGAAATAGGCGTTACCTTGCGGAAGTCCATCACTAAGTAAAGGATATATGAATATAATCTGCAATATTCCGCTAAACAATTCTTGTCGTGCTATTCAAAATGCAGACTCGTGCACCGCCCGCCCGCCCGCATAAAAACATGCAACAAGCAAGCGATACAAGCAAAGCAATCTTAAATAACAAGCAAGAAAACTTATCGACACGTGTTTCGCCTCTGAACGAGGCATCCTCGGGATGTGTTGCTAGCCCGGCTTCTCCGCAGCAACTGATATGTTGCTCGCCCAGCCGCTCCGCAGCAACTGATGTTGTTCGCCCGACAGCTCAGCAGCTAGTGACGAGCCGCCGACCAAAACTCGCCTTTTATACACCGGCCTGACTAGTTGTTTGGTGGGGAAAATGGGGAGACGAAAACATGCGTAACAGTGGGGTAGTGGTAAAGTTAGTTTGTTCGTTTAGTAAATCAGGGTTATTCTTGTTTTTTAGTATTTCTAATTGTTCTAACACACACATTCTTAAACCTTTTTTACAAATATGTTTTACTTCAAATGAATGGTTATCAGGCAAACTATGACCGGACTCTAATAGATGTTTTGCAAAGTGTGATTTTTCAGGATGATTATTTCTATGGGCTGAGATATGTTCTTTGTACCTAGTTTCAAAACTGCGACCTGTTTGACCTACATAGACACCGTTACAATCATTGCAAGACAATTTGTAAATACCAGACTGTTGTTTTTTATCTAATTTGTCCTTACCATTGCAAATACGCTTTATCTTATTTTTGGTTCTGAATGCAACGCGAACACCACAACGCCGAAAAATCTTCGCAACCCGTTCAGAAATTGGACCTAGATAAGTTATGCTTGTTTTATATTTCTGAACACTCGTACTTTCAGGCTGTAAAGCAGACAAACTGTTTCTAATAATGATATTCTGTTTTTTGTGGACTAATCTATCAACCATTTTTGCACTATACCCGTTATTCACAGCAATCTGATATATTATGTTGAGTTCTTTTTCAAAATTGTCAGGACTTAGAGGCACCGTCATCAATCTGTGAACATAACAACGAAATGCTGCAAGCTTATGTTCCCAAGGGTGACAAGATGAAGAAGGTATTACAGTATCGGTGTGTGTTGGCTTGCGGTATATTTGAAATTCATGTTTATTCTGTGCCCGAGTAATCGTTAAATCTAGAAAATTAAGGGAGTTTTCTTGTTCGACTTCTAATTTAAACTTTATTTTGGGGTGAATTTTGTTCAATTTGTCAACAAATACATCGAGCTGTCTACCAGTACCAGTCCAGCAAATAATGATGTCATCAACGTATCTGTAATAATACAAAATATTCGAACTACTGACAATGTGTTTGTTCTCAAAACTATCCATGAAAATATCGGCCATTAATGGACTTAAGGGTGAACCCATCGCTAAACCTTCTTTCTGCATATAGAATCTATCATTGAATTTGAAATAATTTTGACGCATGCAAACTGATGCAAGGCTAATGAGGTCATCAATTTCGTTAGTGTGAAGACGTTGTTTTTCTAGTAAATTTCTAATAACAATCAAACACTCATCGGAAGGAACATTGGTAAACAAGCTATCTACATCTAAAGATATCAACTTCGCATTAGAGGGCAAATGGACATTCTGAATTTTTGATATCAAGTCATCTTTGTTCCTAAGACAATAAATGGGCTTGAAGGCAGTTTTTTCCATTAAAATATGATTTAACCGTTTTGACAAATCATAAGCTGGAGCACCTATATAAGAGACAACCGGACGAACTGGAATATTATCTTTATGAATTTTTGGCAAACCGTACAAAGCTGGAGCTACAGGGTTCATAGGAAGTAATTTTGCTTTATAGTGAGAATTGTCTGGAAAAACAAAGGAGGTGTTGTTGACGGCTAATTTTAACTCTGCTTGAAATTTCTTAGTTGGATCTGAATTAAGAGGAACAAAGGCGTCACCCTGAATAACATCATTTACCTTTATATTATAGTCATCACGATTCATTATTACTACTGTGTTGCCCTTATCGGCCTTGGAAATCACTAAGTTATTTTCGTTGACCCTACTCTGAACAGATTTAAATATTGCTAGTTCCGGATTAATTTTGAGACTTGATGAGACAACGGACTCTTGAATTTCATGCGTAACCAAACTCTTCACAATATTGTCTTGCTTAGAAACAATTGCAGTAATCTCAGCATCAACAGCTAAATTTTCTAATGAATTTTGGGACAAACTAGAAGGAATATTATATTTTAAACCCTTTTCTAAAAGAGACATCTCAATATTAGGAAAAACAACATTAGTTAAATTTTTTACTCGAGGGTAGAATGAAGAAGTTGATGAATTTTGCACGGGCTGTCGACTAAAATCGTTATTACACTGTATTAATCTATCTAACTTACTTTTCTGAATGAGATACTTCTCGTGCACAACCTTCGATGCCAAATCTCTAGCCTTTCTATCCAAGCTGTCAAATTCAGTGCTGTGTAAAGAAAAAGTTAATTCAGTATGGAGAACTTTGAGATGAGTTTTAAGGTTATTTCTTACCGAAAACCAATACCTTATTTCTTCATTCAACCAAGCCAATTGTGCTCTTCTAATAGCTAAAAATGAAGACCTAGTGTGTGTGTTACAACGAATATTAAGTTTTATGTAGTTGGGGATAACTTGATTTTTCTTACATTGTTGATTAAACCAAACATTCTGTGCGGCTACTCTGTGTAATTTGGTAAGTTTAACATACAATTTCGCCTGTTCAGCTATGCTTGCTGACCTAAGATGATTAATTGAAATAGGCGTTACCTTGCGGAAGTCCATCACTAAGTAAAGGATATATGAATATAATCTGCAATATTCCGCTAAACAATTCTTGTCGTGCTATTCAAAATGCAGACTCGTGCACCGCCCGCCCGCCCGCATAAAAACATGCAACAAGCAAGCGATACAAGCAAAGCAATCTTAAATAACAAGCAAGAAAACTTATCGACACGTGTTTCGCCTCTGAACGAGGCATCCTCGGGATGTGTTGCTAGCCCGGCTTCTCCGCAGCAACTGATATGTTGCTCGCCCAGCCGCTCCGCAGCAACTGATGTTGTTCGCCCGACAGCTCAGCAGCTAGTGACGAGCCGCCGACCAAAACTCGCCTTTTATACACCGGCCTGACTAGTTGTTTGGTGGGGAAAATGGGGAGACGAAAACATGCGTAACAGTGGGGTAGTGGTAAAGTTAGTTTGTTCGTTTAGTAAATCAGGGTTATTCTTGTTTTTTAGTATTTCTAATTGTTCTAACACACACATTCTTAAACCTTTTTTACAAATATGTTTTACTTCAAATGAATGGTTATCAGGCAAACTATGACCGGACTCTAATAGATGTTTTGCAAAGTGTGATTTTTCAGGATGATTATTTCTATGGGCTGAGATATGTTCTTTGTACCTAGTTTCAAAACTGCGACCTGTTTGACCTACATAGACACCGTTACAATCATTGCAAGACAATTTGTAAATACCAGACTGTTGTTTTTTATCTAATTTGTCCTTACCATTGCAAATACGCTTTATCTTATTTTTGGTTCTGAATGCAACGCGAACACCACAACGCCGAAAAATCTTCGCAACCCGTTCAGAAATTGGACCTAGATAAGTTATGCTTGTTTTATATTTCTGAACACTCGTACTTTCAGGCTGTAAAGCAGACAAACTGTTTCTAATAATGATATTCTGTTTTTTGTGGACTAATCTATCAACCATTTTTGCACTATACCCGTTATTCACAGCAATCTGATATATTATGTTGAGTTCTTTTTCAAAATTGTCAGGACTTAGAGGCACCGTCATCAATCTGTGAACATAACAACGAAATGCTGCAAGCTTATGTTCCCAAGGGTGACAAGATGAAGAAGGTATTACAGTATCGGTGTGTGTTGGCTTGCGGTATATTTGAAATTCATGTTTATTCTGTGCCCGAGTAATCGTTAAATCTAGAAAATTAAGGGAGTTTTCTTGTTCGACTTCTAATTTAAACTTTATTTTGGGGTGAATTTTGTTCAATTTGTCAACAAATACATCGAGCTGTCTACCAGTACCAGTCCAGCAAATAATGATGTCATCAACGTATCTGTAATAATACAAAATATTCGAACTACTGACAATGTGTTTGTTCTCAAAACTATCCATGAAAATATCGGCCATTAATGGACTTAAGGGTGAACCCATCGCTAAACCTTCTTTCTGCATATAGAATCTATCATTGAATTTGAAATAATTTTGACGCATGCAAACTGATGCAAGGCTAATGAGGTCATCAATTTCGTTAGTGTGAAGACGTTGTTTTTCTAGTAAATTTCTAATAACAATCAAACACTCATCGGAAGGAACATTGGTAAACAAGCTATCTACATCTAAAGATATCAACTTCGCATTAGAGGGCAAATGGACATTCTGAATTTTTGATATCAAGTCATCTTTGTTCCTAAGACAATAAATGGGCTTGAAGGCAGTTTTTTCCATTAAAATATGATTTAACCGTTTTGACAAATCATAAGCTGGAGCACCTATATAAGAGACAACCGGACGAACTGGAATATTATCTTTATGAATTTTTGGCAAACCGTACAAAGCTGGAGCTACAGGGTTCATAGGAAGTAATTTTGCTTTATAGTGAGAATAGAATAAAACAAGAATAACCCTGATTTACTAAACGAACAAACTAACTTTACCACTACCCCACTGTTACGCATGTTTTCGTCTCCCCATTTTCCCCACCAAACAACTAGTCAGGCCGGTGTATAAAAGGCGAGTTTTGGTCGGCGGCTCGTCACTAGCTGCTGAGCTGTCGGGCGAACAACATCAGTTGCTGCGGAGCGGCTGGGCGAGCAACATATCAGTTGCTGCGGAGAAGCCGGGCTAGCAACACATCCCGAGGATGCCTCGTTCAGAGGCGAAACACGTGTCGATAAGTTTTCTTGCTTGTTATTTAAGATTGCTTTGCTTGTATCGCTTGCTTGTTGCATGTTTTTATGCGGGCGGGCGGGCGGTGCACGAGTCTGCATTTTGAATAGCACGACAAGAATTGTTTAGCGGAATATTGCAGATTATATTCATATATCCTTTACTTATTATTATTGGCGTAATTGGTAGCGCGGTTGTCCTGATAACAAGAGGTCGCAGGATCGAATCCTGGCCCGAGGAAGTTTTTCAAATTCTTGTCTCTACATTTGTTTCAAATTTATCTTTTCTAGTTTGTAATCCACTCTAATAATAATAGATCCGAGCTACGATCTGAACTGCTATGTGCTGTTTTGATATTGTTTAAGCCATAACGAGAAATAAGAGGGTGTAAGAACAAGGACATGCATATAAAATACTAGCTTTTGCCAGCGGCGTCGCTCGCGTGGAATTGTCTATCAATCTTTGAGTGGTAACGAAGTTTTCGGCTTGGTGTATTTTCTATCAACACCTCTTATAAGCTATATGCTGAACCAAGACCATTACAATGATAATAAAGAAAACCGCATCCAAATATATTCAATGGTTCTTGTTGGAACAAAAAAAAAAAAACAATAAAATAAAGCATTTACCTTAAAATTCGCACATAATTCAATGACCACACAAGACATTAATTTTCAATTCTTGCTTTCAAATTATCACATTTTGCGTATCTGACATTATGCGTGTAATTCAAAGCGATGGATGTTGATATAGTTAATAAGGCCCCTGTATTTCAAACAGACTTCCATAGAGCAAAACTATATAAAAAAGGAACAAAATAATGATAAATCGTCTCTACAGGTGAGTTTAAGAGGCTATGAACCGATCTTACTTATATACTGATCGAAACGGGTTTTCCAAAAACGAAACCCTGGAGGATATAGTTAAAATGCAAATACCAGAAATTTATTGATATTTTCTCTATACATTATCAAATACACAGAAATAAATTATCCATATTTTGTTCACATAACCTCCTAAAACCGTTTACGTTCTCGATTTGTGAGTAATGTTGTCACAGAAAAAAACATTCAGTTTTCTTTTCAAAATTACAAAGCTATGTAAATAGTATGTGATACTCGTATGAAAATTACAAAGCTAATACGTATACTCTTTATTTCACCAATAAACTGACTGATATTTATCTCTTTGTGTTCGAACACTATCTACTTTGAAGCCAAAACACGCTCGAACAATATGTTAGAAGTCTTATTTGATAGATAACTTGAATTCCAAAGCTTACATGTGGAAAAAACACGCGAAACTTTCTTACGAAGGGATTATTTAAATTGCGAGACAGACTAGTGCACAAAGGATTCGTTACCAACCCAACGTACAGAACTCTAAAAACACCAGTGGCCCGACACGCACTTGGCTGGTTTTTTATTTAAGAAGACATAAGAGACTAGAGTCGAGTTAAGTTGGTCGTTTATAACTGCAAGTGGAGAAAGTTCGTGTTTTAAACGATATGTACGGAACCCCCAGGGGACGAGTCCTACTCGCACTTGACCGGTTCCACTACCACAATCAACCACAGAACAGTTTCTTAAGAGGGCTATAACTGCTGGTGACCATGAAACCCACAATTAAGGGCCGGTTCAATTCGGGTGTAACTTGAGTAAAAAAAATAAAAAACATTCAAAAAACTACAGAATATCTAGAATTATGTGCTGATTCATATTTTATTTTTTTATTACGAACTTAACTGAATAAATGCCAAAATAAGGTCCAAATTAAGACTAAGATCCGATTTAATTAATTAAGTATACAATGAAACAACTTTAAACTTACTTCAATTAAAGAGATTCTCATAACAAATGAGTTCCCCTGATTATTTTTGAAGAATTTTAGTTCTTATAATTGCAATTAATTATTTAGGTATATTTCAGAGCGTTCGCAACTTGATTCCCCGTCGAGTGACAGAGATATCAATACGGGACGAGTGTGCGAGTGAGTGAGACGCACGTACCCGGGGTCACCGGCAGTGATTGTCGCCTTAAATACGAGTACGTAGGTAAATTGGTATATGGCAATACCGAAATGCAATAACGTGTTGCTCCTACGTCACGTCCGGTGGCGAGCATGGCAACATTCTGCTGCGTCATTATTGTATATTAGTTCCGTTTTAAACCATTTATCTTAGGGTTCCGTTGAGAAATGAAAACGCTTTTATCTTACAACGTAGCTGTTCCTTTGTCTATAGTGTTTGCTTTCTCATTTTTGAATAAAAAGTTTGCAATAAATGTGTTTTATGGCAATTCGCGCATATTGCTTTGATACATATAATGTTTCAAAGCAATCAAAATGTAAAGCACAATATAACATAATTTTAAAGAATAGATCGCAGTTCGTGGCTCAGATCCATTCATCCATCCACTTCTGGACGCAGGCTTTTCCAATAGTTCGCCACTCTTGGCGGTCCTCCGTCCTCCTTATCCAGCCGCCACTCGCAACGTCCTTCAAGTCGTCGGTCCAGCGGGCACGAGGTCGGCCTACGCTTTGCTGTACGTGGCCTCTATTCCAACGCCTTTCGGCCCAAACAGGTCCATTTTACAGAATAAACCAGAGTCACCATAACAATATTTAATGAGAATATAAAAAAAAGTCTAATTGTATAATAATATTAATAAATATGTAACCTTTTAATAAATGCTACGGTAGAAAAACAGGTATCAGGGTTTCCATTTTTTACGGAATCCTAAAAACTACTACGACGTTGCAAGTCACGTAGACAATGAAGTCAAAGAATCCGTAGCATTCGATATATGCTACGAATTGTAAAAAGTTTTAATAAAACTCGACATTATTGCAGCTACGGAGACTTCTGCTACGGTCTTGGCGCACACATGTGTTGTTGACGGAAGATTGACTGACTCTGTGGTGTAGTAGTTCAAATACGTGAGATCGTGGGTTCAAATCGTGTAGAGGCATATTTTTGTTTGGTCTAAATGCTTCGGAATGCCCAGCTGTGAATATAGTTTGTGCTCGCAGTGCGGTGGTAGAGCTCACCACCCATCCTGGGAAGTCTCTTGTCAGTAAAACGTGCGTTGCATTTTACAGTCAACGCTCAGAAACCTCGGGGATGCATGTCTTGGCGATGTGTGTATTTTATTTAGTTTAAAGTGCCGGTAGGTTAGACGGTAGAACGCTGGCCTCTCAATCTTGAGACAATGAGTTTCTCGGAATTGATGGGCATATAGTAATTTGTGTTGTTACCTAACACTTGCCACTTGCTGAACGGTGAAAGAAAACACCGTGAGGAAACCTGCATGCCCTAAAAAGCGTGTATTTGTGCCCGGATAACCGCCACAAGGGTCACCACCCATCACGTTGGGACGTTAATAATCGTCGATGAAGCGCGGGTGTACCCGGTGTGGACTGTGACCTGCATTTCACAGTTCACACTCGGGAACACCTCTGACAACCCCTCGGGAGTCACGTCGTGACGATGTGTTTATTTTAATAATTAAAAAAAAAGAAAAGCTCTCCCTAATCAGCGTTTATTCAAAGCGTCTCCATCACGAACAATTTTCCGGGTCATTCAGCGACTTCGCATTGAGACGGCAATAAAAAGTAATAAAGACTGACCCCGTTTTACAGTTCTATGCACCCGTGACGCGGGGGTGGCCCGCTTCGACACGTTTTCGTTAAAAAAATCCCCAAACAATGATGTCAATGACCGTGAGGAAACCTGCGAGTTCAGTTTGCCTTACCTAGGCAAAACTAGTTCTTTGGAAATTTCAGAAATCCTTTGGTTAGGTTAGAAGGTTAGGTATGGCAAGTTGCGGTGAAGCGACCGCCATGCATAACCTTCGCATTTACTTTTTCACGACAACACATAAATTTGTTTGGCTTAGGCAAAACTAGTATGTCCTAAAATCGTAACATATGCACCTGCCAAACTTAAGCCAAGCTAAAAGTTGACATTTAGAAATTTCAGGTTTTCGACGGCAATACCTGTAACAGCATTTCGGCGTAGTTGCACAAGCTTGCTCGTTTTAAGTTTCAACATGAAACCGTGTCGAATCGCCAGCTCGCCTTTCGGCGCCAAGGTTAAACAGGTTGAATTATTCAAATGGCGTTCGCCGCGCGCCATTCGGAGGGCTGAAAGGGTGGCTTGACTCAACAAGTAAGGCTCTAGTGATCATCTCCTGCAGTCCTGGTAACTGTTACTTCCTCGTTTTGTAAGGTACCGCACCCCATCATGGAAAAACAGAACCTAAATAGGATCACATTTGTTGTCATATGTCAATTTCCCTCTGTCTAGGCCTTTTAGGTATCAAGATTGAAATTATTATCTATAAGTAAAACTTTCTAGTTTATTTGTTAACCTGGAGAGCTGAAAGGGGAGTTTGACTCAACAAGTGAGGCTATATTGCGATCTCTTGCGATCCTGGTAATTCTTACTCGCTCGTTTTCTATGTCAGGTCGTTTACCGTAAACCTATAAAGTCCAAAATTATCTGTATGCTTAGCTGCTCATTCATTTAGGCAAGCTTGACTCAACAAGTGATGCTTTTGTGATCTCCTGCCACCCTGGTACTCATTGGTATATAGTTTTGAAACTTTTTTCAGGGATCTTTCGAAATGTGGCATCTAAGGATTTCTTTGCACGTCCAAGCTTAGCTTCAAAACTACTGGTCCGTTTAATACGCGCTTTCACTCGTAGGTGTAGCTTTATTAAACTAGTGGGGGTTTGACGATTGACATCCTAATAATTGTTACAAGTTAGTTTTTGAAGAAATTCCTCCCTAGCTTACTCAAAAACAGCTCATAAAAGAAAGCTGAATTCTAAGGAACTCTACTCATCCCGAAAACCTTACAGATTGTATTTCATGACACTTAACAGTGTTTTGGAAGACATTATTCTGTACCTATTTTACAGCATGCTATGCTGCTCTCTATCCTTGGATGTTTTCAAATATTTAACGTGAAAAAATTGCAACTTTCTAAAAATACATTAAAAAATACCGTCTCTCACAAACGCTTCGGCGCTAAAAATCCTATCTCTCAACATCTGTAGTCGCAAAGTTCTCTTCTCAAAATGCACTTTTCTTACTTTTAAAGCGTTGTTGTCTTGAAACTTAAAATCCTCATTTGGATGCGACGCCGCGGGCCGGGCTTTCAACGCAGCGCCTTAAGTAAGTAAACCAAAATCAAAGGTCTATAAAATGACTCCTAGTTAGTCAGGATAGGGGTGGTTTTGCGTTGTTAAAAGGTCTTGTTGGAGTTGTCGTATGTAGCTTAGGGGTGATTCTTGGCCGCTTTTGGACCAAGATGGAGGTTTGATAAATATGCGCGCGTTGACTTGGCGACAGAAGGTTTGTTTTAAAAATATTTGCTTTTTGGAAATCCGTTAACGATGGAAACCTTTATTGCGAAGCGTGTAGGTAGAAAATCGCTGGGCTGATTTAGCTTTTCATTTGTAACAAATAATTCTAACCAAAAAATACCAACGAGGAGTTTCTGTGACGCGGTGGTCAAGAACGCCACTTACTGCAGAACGTCAAAAAGATTTGGGCCATGTACTGAGCCACCATCACCATTCATGCATCAGCCTGTTTCGTCCACTGCTGGACATAGGCCTTTCCAAGATTTCGCCACTCTTGGCGTCGTCCTGGAAGAAATGTCCATACTCACACACGCTGGGCAGGCGGGTTGGAGAGCGCGGTGCCGATGCCTTCGCACCAGTAACGCCACGCTGCTGCCCGTCACCAGTCTGTTTTTTATATAGCGCGGCAATTTGGGATGGATATACCGCCATCCATCGGTCCCGGGCAATTTTTGCATGCAAAGAAAAGAAAAATAATGCCCGCCTAAAGTGTATGTGGAGTATTTATTGTTTGTTTATTTCTTTAATTACGTTTCATTTATTTACTCACACTATTAATTGAAAAACGCAGTATGGTACACGTGCGTAAGGGAAATAACTTACTCGTAACGTTTAAAACACTCGCTTGTCACTCTTGTTTCAAATCGTTCCTCGTACAAGCTATTGCCTCCTTACCGCAATTACAGCATACTAGCTTCTGCCCGGGGAAACGCCCGCGTGGTCTTCACGAAAAAAAATAGGAGCAGTTAAAATTGCGCACTCTGGACATTCAATTATTCTGAGTTCCGTAGATTTTGCAACAGACTGATTAACGCCTCGTCTGCCTTCACTCTCCCACTTTTTGGGCGAGCGCACTTCATCCTAGGTCTCACAGACGCTTTTCATAGGGCAACCGTAAGTTCATAGCAAAAATAAAAATGAAACTTGAATAATAATTTAGGTTGTTGTAAATTAAGCAAATTTATCAATCAGATAAAATCCTTACAGGCGGATCAGTGAAATGTTTCCGGTTTTCAACGTAATGGAAACACGCGAAACAACAAATAAAATACATCGTCACGACGTGTTTCAGAGTAGACTGTGAAAGCAAGTAACAGTCCACACCCGTACGCCCACGTTTTACCCATGATTATTACGTCCCAGCATGACGAAGTACTTCGGGTATATATATGGAAACCACGGCTTTGAAGCACGTAGTCCGAACCGAACACAACGGAGTTTGAACTTGCGACCTCTTAGTAGAGACTACTCGAACTAGTGATGCAAACACGTAAGCATCGATTCGATACATTTGACAGATAAACTCTATAAATTCTAATCGACAACTCTTATTGCAATGAAATAAGAGCTACATAATTTGGTTTATCGAAGCGATGTCGAGTCGATAGCATGTCCACACTTGGTTACCCTGAGTAGGTTACTACAACAAAAACAACCCTAAACATTTCAACAGTTCATGTCCGAACTACATTTTACATAAAAAGGACCCTCCGTTTTATCCCCTAATTTAGGGATGTTTTCACCCTTAATTAACCTAATTCATTTCCGTTCCACGGTAATATTTACCGGTAAGGGGTAACAAAACTACTATTTGTACGGCTGTCACTAAAATTGAGATAAGATCTAAGTTTCTGTGAGGACACTTTCCTTAACATCTACTGGAATTTCAACTCTATCCGCTAGGCTTTAAGGCTGAAGTAAGGTTTAAGTCGATTTCCTCCCCTAGTTGACGGCTGTCATCGTATGATAAATGAGGGAGATAAAGTGAAGACAATTAGGCTAATGTTTTATTTATTCGAAGGTTTAATTGCTGGTAAGCGAATGATATTTGCCTTTTGTCATTTCCAAGCGAACAGTATAAATCTGTAGTAAACAGCTTAAGGTGGTCCGTTACGATGTCGGTGTATCATTATTTTTATTGAAAAAAAAAGTTTGAAGTTTAATTTTTTTCCGACCACACTTTAATGTCAATGAGTGTTTTCCAGCAAAGTTGTGTTGTTTTATACATTACGTTGTAAATTAATGTCCGCAACAGCTTTATGGGTCCGTATAAGGTTAGATTCACAACTTCGAATGAGCATATCACTTTGTGTAACTTAGTTAATCGGTATATATAATATAGACAGTAGTCTATAGGGCTGATAGATTCCTACATTTAAAAAAAACGCAAAATCTTAAAGTTCGCTCGATAGAAAAAAATTACGAAGCTATCTTTAAATTTCATGTTTTCCTTAAATCATACAGCCTTGAAAGTATTAAAAATAATTAACAAATGACATTGTCAGTTCGCCTTAGAATATAAAAAAAAATAGAAGCAGAGTTATTAAATAAAAACGCAGATTTACGTGGGCTCGTGTTTCTTGGTGGTCGTAACTGCCACAGCTGAGAGCGCGCTATTTTAAACTAAAAGGATACGTCGTAGAGTTCAGTTCTGATTGATGCAAAATGAGGTTCTCAATCTGACTTTATATGCAGCCTTAAGGCATATGCCTGCCCTAAATTAGCAACTCGATGTGTGTCATTACAAAAATCGACGGAAACGACATTGAAATAACATTCATCTCAGCGCGTATTACAAAGTGGCTGTTAAGACGATCCCTGCGTCTATCATTTTGAACAATAGTTTTGTAGATCTATAATTGTCTTTGGCAAGAATCATTAAAATTGTATTCATCTATTATTTATCTAGTTATGAGAAAAATACAAAATCGCTTCAAGCATTCGGAAGGAGTTGGAAAATTCTTGCGTTAATCATAGGAAACGTTCGATAACTTTCGATTTGTTTTTGTCAGAAGGAAGATTGTGCCCCCTTATTGACTCATTGACCAATTTGGCCTTGGTATAACTAGTTTGTCCTAAAATTGGAATTTGCCGGTAATATATATCTACATTGTCGGAACCCAGCCGCTGAGATACGATATACTCCTTCGAAGGACTGACTTTTTTTGCATTCACAAGGATTTTTCCCTCGAATTCGCGGCACAATTTCAAATGTAGAATGTATTTTTCTTTGTCTTTGTCATGCAAACGACCAGGACGGCGATTCTCACACATGCGACAGTTTGCGAAGGCCGAAAGCGGGTGATTTTTACAAGCTCTTTATGAAGATACGTATCAAACTTTTTAAATATAAACCTGTTGTGCGTATTCATAACATGCTTTAGGTGTCTTTTAAGGAGTTATACTCAATAGAATTATCATCATACAGCATTTATGACGCGATAAACAGAGGCGTATGAAAAGCAAAGTGTGTAAAAAAATTTGCGAGAATCGCCGTGCAGGAAGCCTATTCTGGCATTATTTTTCTCTAATTTAAACCGTGATAAATACGCTATGTAAAATCGAGAGACTATACCTCGTCAAATGAAAACTACGAAAATGTAAGGAATGCTTGCTATAGGGCTTAGGCCCTGATAGCACAAGGAAAAAAATATGTTAAAATAAAGAAAAGTCGCTCGACTAATATTGTGAATGAAAAATATTGCCGGAGTCCGGAATAGCTGTCCTGATCGTGAAAAGACATACGTTATTCATTTGTTTTTAAACAGAGCCGGAATAAATGCAAATAATTTGAATTTGGAACACGCGCGTTATTTTCTTCTGGTGTCGACAGATGCTCATTTCGTTCGGAAACAGGTGATTTTTACTCGATATTTTTCTTTAACGAAGCATACGGACGCAGATTGCTTTGACAACTTTTACTGATGATTTTTCACTATCAAATACTGTTTTTTTTTACTTTGGCTAGACAAATGCTACGAATTTTAGTTTTCAGATTTTGCGTGCTGGTGTTGGGGCGGGCTATATCCGCACCTGAGTACCAAGTATGAACATTGCTATCCACTCGACATCGCTTCGATAAATAAAAATATAATTCTTAATTCATAGCAATAAGAGTTATCGCATATTTATCGAGTTTATCTGTCATATTAATCGAATCGATGCTTACGTACGTGCTATGCTGATCCATTTACATACGTGTACATACCCACGCCTGCCTCCCTACCTCTACACCTCCAGAGGCAACAGATCTCCATCTGCTGCGATCCTGACACACCTTTTTTCTCTTTTTGAAGTCCCGTCAAAACTGATTGAGCTGTGACGTCTATTGTAGATCAACGATTCCCGGAAAATAAAATAGAGTATACTCTTTAGTTTGTGGTTAGTGTCTACAGAAGTGTATTTTCCAACAAATTATATTTACGTTGACGGAATCCAACACACTGTACACGACGTACACTTTTAATACCATTGCGGAGTTCTTTTTGTGATATTTAATTATTTTTAACATTCTCTTTTGTAAGGCTTTTAAAAATGTCACAAAAGGGGTGTCGCTTTTCGCACAGTTCTTTTTCTTCGTTTTTTATTACTTTATTTATACATTTTTACTTTATTTGATCGAGGAAAACAGAATAGAATACAATAAAAGAAAAAAAGACAAAATAAGTTTTCACAAAAGATTACTAGGTTTTTGCCCCTGGCTTCACCCACACTGCTGAATGATCTACCTTCGGAATTCTTACCACGGTTTTATTTATTTTTGTGAGTTCCCGATATTTTGGTAAAATTGCAGATTCTATTATTGCATATACTCATACTTTGCCTGCGTTCATGGAAAATGCAATTTGCAGAAAAGACGTAATCTCGCTAAGTATCTTGCCCTTCCTCTTAGCAATAGTAATCTAATGGGCAGAGCTAGGAATAATATTTATTTATTTCAGATTTGTATTTATTTACAGTTTATTAGTATATAATTTTGTTGTATTTATTTCATTATTATTTACTAGCTTTTGCCTGCGGCTCCAACCGCGTGTTATTCGGTTTAACGACATGCTTTTTTCCGGGATAAAAAGTAGCCTTATATTAAGTTAGGGTATAAGCTATATCCATTCTAAATTTCATCCGAATCCGTCCAGCCGTTTCAGCGTGAAAGAGTAACAAACATACACGCACACACACACACACACACCCTCACACACACACACACACACCCTCACACACACACACCCTCACACATACACACCCTCACACACACACACACACACACGCGAACTTCCGCATTTATAATATTAGTGTGACAAGTTATATTTTATATATTAGTTGTGACAAGTTATATTATTTAATTAAATTTAAGTATTTTTTTTGTATTGAATCAAGTTTATGTGTTGTAGATATAATTATATAAAAAATATATTTCATGTCATTTCGAAACGAAACTGTACAATACATAAAACATGGTGTTTCATAACCAAGATAGTTTCAAAAATCTTCTTACCCTCGAGATATTTTCCTCAGAGCTTTCTTTACTAAAACTGTAATTTCCTTATTAACTTTATTTTTATTATTAATTTTACATATACATTTTTATAAAACACACAAAAATAAAGATGCAAGATATATTTCGGGTCAGATCTGGACCCGGCATCAGTTGAGTATATAAATACATAATCAATTTTCTAACTTTACTTTCTTTATTTGTAGTTTTATGAATTTGGAAGAGGAAAGCCTTATTTAAAGCAAAGCCATAAACTGTGGAATCTACCCTTAAGCTATAATTTCCTTAACCAAAAGTTTTAAATTCAAGCAAGGTCGCGGGCCAAAACTGGTAACATAATAGACTAAACTAGCTTTTACAATAATTCGTTTAACGTACTTATTTAAAGTTACGGTTTACCTTCCACATAATATCAGTGCCGCTGAGACAAACTGCTAACTACTTAACTCGTGATATTGCAACTTGTTCCTTGTTCGTGTTAAGGTGGTTGGTTATGGTCTCCGTGCACAATGCACAACTTATGATTATTTTTCTTTTGTTTTAATAAAAAGTAGAAAATCAATGCGTTTTATGTTATTTCGCGACTATTTTTCAATAATAATCAGGGTTTTTAGCAGACTTATGTCATTGCATGGAGTATAGTTCGGATGAATGTCCATTGTTAACTTTCAAGCTTGTTTAAAGTTGTTGTGAACATTAATTTACTACGTAATGCATAAAATAATACAAATTTGCTGGGAAAGCCTAATTCACATAAAACTCTGGTTGCGAAATTCCATAAATCATACTTATTTAATAATTTGTATTCAAGAATGAATAAAACATCATAAGTTGTGCATTTTTCACAGAGACCGAAACGAATCCTCTTAAGTTGTCACACGGTGTGTGCAACGAAAATATATGTATTTTTTATTTTTTTGTGATTTAAAATGGTCTAATGCTTGCTCACTACCACGCATGACGGAAAGCGTCGATAAGACCAGATTAGTTAATTTACGATTGCAGGACCTTAAGCGCATTTTCATGCCTGTACTTAGTGGTCTATTTAAAAAACTTTAAACTGCGGATAGACTGACAGTTTGAAGCGATAAAGGTTTACGTTCTTTGACGGGACTCTAATAAAAGCTCCGTTAAAACTCCTTCCGTATCAGTACCGCAGAGAGAACCCGCTAATAACTTAACTCATTATTTTCCTGCAAGTTAGTGTTAAAACTGTACTGTTGAGTGCAATAAAAATGTCGTTGGTTATGAGCCGGGGGAATCTGTGTGCAACTGAAATATAAATATTTACTAATTTAAAATATATTTATGTGAAACTTAATAATTTATGTATTTAGTATTCACCTACAAATCTACCTATCTATTATTAGTACATTATAGTTTTTTTTCTTATTACTTATTTTTTTATACTTTAGCCTTTCTGCACTCCTGCCTCCGTTCATTTTTTGAACTTTCTGTCGGGTTGAATGGGAGACGTGCTTTTAGTATAAAGTCCGCCTGTTGTACATGTAACTTTTGATTTGTGCAATAAAGTATTTAGAAAGAAAGAAAGAAGAGTTAACCAGTTAGTTATAGTATACCGCCGATACCGAATTGAGGTTATAAAAGGAGGTCCATCAAACGTCATGACGTCACGAACACGGCGACTCACTTGGCGTCATGGTTGCGTCATGAGCACAGTTTAAAATCCATACAGTTGTCTAACAAAAGCGTTCGGATGGGGCGGGTGTGCGGGGCTTGCGGGGCGAGGCACCAAACTGCGTGTTCGAAAATTGCATGTGGTTCGGGGTCTTCTTTTTTTCAAAAGTCAATTAGGTAAGCAAAATTAAAACCTTACCTCCAAATAAAAATGTATAGTAGTCTGTTCTTCCCCTTAGGAGACAAGCTGTCTCTCTATACAGGCTGACTTTCGAACAAACCCCGATAATTTTAGAGGTTATTAAAAAACGTTAGTAGAAAACATTGAAAATGTAAAAATAATTAAAATTAAAAGTCAAAATATTATTATAAAATGTTACTTGGAAATAAAATGTATGGTTATCCCAGCCATTCCCATACGGAAAAAGTTGAAAATAGTCCAAAATAGTGGGATCAATAATAAAAATAACTTCGCGCGATCTAATTATCTTATCTCTTCGGGTGACCATGATTTCTTTGGGTTCTACGAAAATCTACAAAGGGCTCCTTTAAAAAATAATTATGAATATGATTTTGAATATAATGGTTTTAATAAAACCAGTTGGTATTCTTGTACAAAATACTAAATTATCGGGTTTAGGTTAAAGGTCAGCCTGTAAACACATGTTATGAAACCAAATACAGCTACGAACTCATAAAGTAGTGCATGTGTTTAATATGCACCTAAGTTACGGAGGTTACTACCAACTTTACATGGTAGGGTATAATTAATTTCGCAACTTGAATGCAGCAACTTTAGGTATTCGCTTCGATAGCGTGAATCTAATTAAGAAAGTATTTTATAGATTGCTAACTTATCTAGAATATTAATACTTACGGGTGTTCATTAGAATTTCCGTGTAAGAGTGACAGGGGTTAGTTATGTTTTTATTTTTAAAAGTCGTGTTTGAATATTTTACACTGAATACATTTTCATAATACTTAATGAAATGGTTTATCAGTATTGCACTAAAGCCGAAACTAAGTTTTTTGTATGTCTGTCTATATGTAACATTTTAACTCGGGAACTACTCGACGGATTTGGATGCGATTTTCTTAATTTTAATCGTAGTGATCTGTTGATAAAATAAGGATTGAATAAATGCGGGAGGAGCCGCCGGTGAAAGGCTAGTTCAATTACAAACTTAAAAAACTTATTGAATTGGTCTGAATCAAAATTTAAATAATACAAATCTAAAGAAAAAAATAACAATAAAATAAAAATACCACAAATAAAAAGAAAATGTCGCCCGAATCGGTGACGCCATCTTGTTTTTTAGTCACCTTCCGCTCGGTGAGAATGGAGTTGTTGGACAATATCTTAATTACTTCTGTTTTTTTTATCGTTTTGACAGGGGCGCTGATTTGGAAGTGTAATAAGGGTTGTTTGTGGAAAGAAAAGGGAGGATTGTAGGGTTAAATAAACGGATTTCCCTTAACAACGGAAACGAATTTTCATTCTTTAACGTGTTCATTGTTAATAAAGGAATATTATATGTTACAGATAATGCTAGAAAAAATTATAAATCTAGGTATACTGGGGTAAACCTAGAATTACCCAAGCTTCTTCGGTAAAGTCCGTAAATTAAAGTAAATTACCGCTACCCAAAAGTCTACTCAACGCTCGTTTGGTAACGTTGGATTCTTCCGTCTATACAAGAATTCTGTTACGTTAAATTATAAATACTCGTTAATATAAGATATATCTTGAGTAGATGTGATCGTTTGCATATTTATAATTAAATTTAAAACGTTATTGTAAGAGTTGTTTATGTGTGTTGCGTTTGTTTCAGATAACGTCCAACGTCTTTCTTTTTTAATTGAAATAGGCGTTACCTTGCGGAAGTCCATCACTAAGTAAAGGATATATGAATATAATTTGCAATATTCCGCTAAACAATTCTTGTCGTGCTATTCAAAATGCAGACTCGTGCACCGCCCGCCCGCCCGCAAACAAACAAACAAGCAAGCAATACAAGCAAAGCAATCTTAAATAACAAGCAAGAAAACTTATCGACACGTGTTTCGCCTCTGAACGAGGCATCCTCGGGATGTGTTGCTAGCCCGGCTTCTCCGCAGCCGTGTTGCTCGCCCAGCCGCTCCGCAGCAACTGATGTTGTTCGCCCGACAGCTCAGCAGCTCTTTCTTTTTTGTTTAAAATTTTAAATTTAGACGTGGTTTGCCAACTACCTGTTATTGGCAGAAAATTGTGAAAAAAGCCGAATACAAAAAAAAACATTTAGAAAAAAAACTTAGAGCTTAAGCTTTGTTATGGAGTGAAGGAACAGTTTGACTGGTAGCAGATCCTTAAGGCGAGGTTATCCAGAGAAATCTGTCCTGCTCCAACGCGTTCATTTTATACATGTTTATCCTGCTCAGCGGAAGCGGTGTTTTAATTTAATATTTTTGAATCAGAAGGATGGGTTTTTAATATGACGGCCGTTTTATATCACATTTTTCACGACGTTTATTTTAGTATAACTTTTATTGTCCAAAACCTAATATAGCTCAAATGAAATTATCTTTAGATCATAGTTTAGACCTATCTTTGCGATTTAATCGGATCGAGGGAAATGCAAGTGATCGTTTTTCATTTGGCCAAATATTAAGATCAAAGAGTGAAATATGACATATATTTTTTACAAAATTTAATCATCGCTATTTATTGGTATAAAATGGATTTGAAAAAAGACAACATCGGGCTAAAAAGAACGAGAGGATTCGTGGGACACCCGGTTGGAACGAAGTTCCTTCGCTACTGGCGCATGCCGCACATCTATACTACAGTAATATATGTACCTACTAGCTTTTGCCCGCGGTTTCACCCGCGTTGAATTAGTTTTTGTGTACTCCTATGTCAATATTATTCGGACTGTTACCTACAGTAAACACAGCTGGTGCAATGTGTGTGTTATGCGCCTCTGTTTTCCATTTTATGTGTCTCTTTTATAGTTTTTCCATGGAAACAAAGGGAAAAAGTAGTTTTTGTCCTATTCAGAGTCTAGAACTACATTTATGCCAAATTTCAGCCTTATCGGTTTCGTAAGCATGGCGTGAAAGGGTGACACATCACTTTTCTATAGAAATTTGAAAGCTCATTTTCATCCCATGGCAACTGATTTATGGGATAAAAAGTAGCCTATGTCCTATTCCAGGTCTAGAACTACATTCATGTAAAATTTCAGCCCAATCGGTTCAGGAGTTACGGCGTGAAAGAGTAACAAACATCTATCCATCCATACATCCAAACTTTCGCATTTATAATATTAGTGGGATACATAGTCATACGCTTGTAAACACACATACTATAGCAAAAGTGTCGTGACGGTCCAAGTTGTACACTTTTTCGGCCTAGCTCTCATTTGCCTGGAGTGTAATATGGGATCAGGAACTTCGTTCTAAAAATAAGTAACAAGTGTCAGGAAATACTTTGTCCAGATAACGATCGTGTTGTACAGCTAATAAAGGTCCGTGACTCTACTAAGCTGGTGTCCTGATGAGGGTGCTGTTTTGTTTGTCCATATTGAAATCTCAGAAAGTGCCCTTTTTAATTAAGAACCCTTATCTAACCTTGTTCTGTTTCATTCGAGGTTTTATTGTGGCTTGTTATTTTGACTGCCTCTTTGGGCTAGTGTTTGTAACGTTGACCATTATCCCCGAGATCGCGGTTTTCAACCTACAAGCGCTGGCACATTTAACATTATTTATAATTATTTTTTATTTATCCATCTTTTGGCCATCCATCCATTCATCAGCCTGTTTCGTCCACTGTCTCGACACAAGCCTTTGCAAGATTTCGCCATTCTTGGTGGTCCTCCTGGAAGAAATTACCAAACTCATACACGGTGGGCAGGTGGGTTGGTGAGCGCGGTGCCGAATACAATAATATACCGCCATCAATCGGTCCCAGCTATGGTGGGCCACCTGGTTGTGCCTGTCTGCGGGCTGTTCTCTTACTCTCCCTCAATTATCTTCGGGAGGTGTACGGTTTAGCAACCGCACATTGTTTTGCTCACGTTTTACCTTCTTTATTTACTTAGCGACAATTTATACATTTTTACTGTTTTTAACTTAGTACGAATCCAACTGTCGATACCGACACATATAGAGAAAGAAACGTCAAACTGAACTCTGTACTTACGTCAATATAGTACCTTAACTGAGGTTTCTTCTATTCTTTCTCTTCGTGCTCCACAACTAAACAACTACAACTTCATTCAAATGTACGGAACCTTAACTATTAGCTCCTACAGGAGGTTTGCGATTAAGATGGTGCTACCTCCACAGTCGAGCCCGGCACCAGTTCTACCACCTATTGGCCAGAAGAATTTAAAGAGATGCTTACGTCCAGCCCATCAGTGGACGAACACAGGCTGATGAATTAATGAATGAATTAATAAATGAATATATTTATTTATTTCAAGGATAACTCAATCTAAATACATCCCAAACAACCAATTAGGAATTTAGTTCGTCTGTGGGGAGGGAGTCGCACTTCTTTTTCTATAATTATGAGGCACACAACATCTGCATCGATCGAATCCTAACATCAAATACGATAGACGCTCGAGACTTTTCATTTTCATAGTAATAGTAATGATTTTGTTTCCAAAATTCTTTCAATCCCAACTTATTTGCAAACAAAACAAAATTTCCAGTTAAGGTATTACCCTTCATTCTCCACATGTAATGTAACTCATTCGGATTTTACCCCCAGGGTAATATTTTTTTCATCATATCCATCTCACTGACCAATGGACGTCGAGTACCGTGTCAAATTAAGTTCAGACCTGGAATAAGGGGGGGAGATAAAGCAATTTTCATACCTCCTTTGGGGGATAACGAGTGCAGGTCTGCTTATACGGTTTTATACTTATAACTCTTATTGCAAAGCCTTTAGGTCCATCTGTAAAGTAAGCCTTCTCAAGTTACTTAATTTTTATTGGGACTCTGCTTCACATGGGGTGGAATTAATGATAATTAAATTTTCGCACCAAAAGCACAGAAGAAATAATAGAACTACGTACAGAAGATCCACTCTGCAAGACACATACATAAAAATATATTCTCGCCACGTGGCAATAAAGTGCAATTCAGCTCGCACAGCGCTGCATGGCTAAAAGTTTCTTCACCTACGCGGTGTTTCTGTTTCTATCGCGTAACTATATCCCACTGAATGGCCCGCCCGGGCGGATCGCCGCTGTATCTACTTGTAAGCTTCCTGTGGCCTTCGCGGAGGTCGCCAAAACACGGTTTAAAAACCAGCAAAATAATTTTTAATCCTAGTTTTAACTTAATATTTTAATCTTAGTACCTACCTTCTTGTATCTGTTTGTAAAATTATTTAATTTTCATGTATCTGTTTTATCATTGTCTATGATTTGTGTATTATCATTAGTGTGGTGGCTTGAAATAAATTGTTTACCTACTTACTTACAACATTTTATAAAAAAGGGTGTATAATACCTCACTTCGCTTCGCATGATCCTGTTTCATACCAATAAATACTGCAACAATCAGTGAAATCAGTGAACATATCAATGAAATCGATATATGATAAAGTTGAGGACTAATGCTATGTCCATGCTGTTGTGAAAACGTGATTCCATTAAATTTTCTCGATAGAAAAAAAATTCAAAGTTTCCTTCAAACCGTACAATAAACCGATAGCATTCAATGAATACTTGAAATCAGATCTTAAACTTTGCATAATGTAACTGATATTAGTATAAAGCAGCTGCAGACTGTTCCATAAAAATGAAAAAACCATTTCAAAATAACTGATGTTTTTGCGTGCGCGGCATCTGATTAGAGTAGGATAGACAGTTAAAAAGCAGAAGCGTTAGAGCAGGACTGCGAATTGAGGTATCATGGGCCCTTAAGCGAGAGGTGTCCTAAAAGGTGCCTTCTAGTAAGCTACCAGTTTTCTTTATATCGCGTAAATACATATTTATTTGAGATTTCGGAAATTTAAAAACCTCGTTACACTAAAGTCGATTCTGAAGGCTTTAATTTTATTATTTAATCTTCATTCCAAAATAGTTTTTTTGGATTAACAACAGAAGCTATAGTACTTTGGAAAAATTCAAGTTTTGACAGAACTAAAACTAAAATTAAAGCCTTTGCTAATGTTACAGCAACATCTCCATCAACCTGTATGCACACATCGATTAAAAATTGAAATGCAGCGTGTTGCAACTCGAAACTGAGCATGCTCCCAGGGGTTTAAGTTATTACTTAAGTAAGTAAGCAGTGTAAGCTTGTATAATGTAATGTATGCGTACTTTGTGATACTAGGAGTTTACAGGAGAACATTTTAGTGATAAAATCGAGAATGGTTGGCAAAATGGCGGCTGAGATGAAAATTGTTGAATTATGTTGTGCAAGAGCAAATTACGACCCTGGTACATAGGTAACACTAAAAGTTTCCGGAACTGGCCACTTACATAAACAATATTTAAAAATTTATTGCAACATTTGAAAATAGAACTCTTTGGCTGTAGAATGCAGTTTGTTTCATCTGACTGTCTTTTGTTTTTACCTTGTGGCGCCATTTAAAAAATTGTGTATCTGCATCAACATGGATTTAACTCGGGAAAATTTTCGTAGTATGATTTTCTACGATTTTAAGTGTAATTTGACAGCTCAACAGAGCATCGCTCGGCTTGAAACAGCTTTTGGCAATGAAGCACCATGCAAGACGACTGTTTATAGCTGGTTTGCAGAATTCAAGCGTGGTCGTATCAATCTCAGTGACGAATCTCGCGATGGTCGGCCGTCTACCGCTGTGACCAACAAAAACATCGATGCTGTGCGCCTTATGATTGAAACAGACAGGCATGTGACCTACCATGAAATTCGCGCATCCTTAGAAATAGGCATGAGTCAAATACAATCAATCCTACACAAACACTTGGGTGTGAGAAAGCTGTGCTCGCGGTGGATCCCACACAACTTGACCGAGGCTCAAAAAACGGACCGCGTCACTTGGTGCAGTGCCATGCTTACCAGATTCAACGAAGGTGCGTCAAATTTGGTTTGGGACATAGTAACAGGTGACGAAACATGGATTTATTGCTACGATCCCAAAACAAAGCAGCAATCGAGCGTATGAGTCTTTCAAGATGAGCCGAAACCAACCAAAGTGGCGCGCGTGAAAAGTGCATCAAAGCGGATGATTGCTTCTTTTTTTAATAAAACTGGACACGTGGCTACTGTTGCTTTAGAGAATCGTCGTACCGTGAATAGTGACTGGTACACGACCATTTGTTTGCCGGAAGTTATTGACGAACTCCGTAAAAATAACCGTAAACGCCGTATCATCCTGCACCACGACAATGCTAGTTCTCACACGGTCAGACAGACAAACGACTTTTTGAAGACGAAAAATGTAGAACTCATGAGTCATCCTGCATACAGTCCCGACCTGGCACCTTGTGACTTTTTTCTGTTCCCAAAAATTAAGAACCAATTACGCGGTCAACGATTTTCATCACCAGAAGAGGCTGTCGAGGAGTATGAAAAACACGTTTCAGAGGTCACCACAGGGGAGTGGCACAAAAGTTTTCAAAACTGGTTTGATCGAATGAAAAAGTGCATAGACGCCAAGGGAGATTATTTTGAAAAACAATAAATTAATTTTGTACCTTTAATAGTATTTTTTCATATTCATTCCGAAAACTTATAGTGCGTCCCACGTACATAAAGAAATTATTACAAATTGTCTTTTAATAGAGTGGTAATAGGGTTTTAATACTTATTTATGTGCAATTTCATACACTACTTTATCTTAACTCATGCAATAGGTACCTATTTATTTTTCAATCCATACAATCTTGGTAAAATTTGTCGTGAGCTTTTCTTGATATTGCTGTTATAAAATTGTTAGTAATTTTCGTTGCCCAGTATCACTCGATCACTGTTGTCAGACATTTTTGCCCAGAATAAAACTTTTAACTTACTGAAACACATTAAATAAAATCTAGTAGTCCACCGTGGAGGCATGTAAGGTTCGGTCACATGGAGGTTTTCTCGCACCGCCTTGAAACCTCGTTGGTCGGGCCGCAATGTTATAGTTTTGTACATATCAGACAATATTATTTAAAACCTCATCAGTATTAGATTTTTAAACCTCAGACATGACTGAACGGGCAAAGTTATCTTCGCCATCCTACTTAGTTGAATTGAACTGTAATAGCATATTTTTTATAGCATTATCTTGTTGCGAAAACTATAATAAAAGTTACTTTTTTCCCATTTTAGAGTTGTTCTTAAATATAATTTATATTTCAATATGCAATATTCGAGCTCATAATCAGGATTTTGCTATCTGTGTATTGTATAGTATCATCAATTAATCATACTATTTTCTCTCAGATTCCGAAGGAAAAAGTGGTGTGTTAACTTTTTCCATTTACCTTTGTCGACTAATTAGAATTTAAAAAAGTGTTAATTATCCAATGAAAATATTATTATTAGACAGACCTCGATTATTATAAATATTTTTCCTTTATTTGTGTTTATTTGTATTATTGTGGAGATTATTTGATTAAAAGCAAAATTCATCGCTCTGGGTAACTTTTCCCGCGACCTCTTGCTTTCACTGCAAGTTCGCTACCACTGCGCCAACACCGAGGTCCTCAAACTGAACCGTTAAATTTTTCTACCACACCTGTACATTTGTAACTACTTGAAACAACAGCCTGTTATGCACTTATTGAACGCTCACAAGGGCGTTTTGTGATTTCACGCCTTACTCTTAGGAAATAGATGGCGCTGTCGTCGCTACAATATGTGTCGCTTCAGATTTCAGACATTTAAGAAATTCACTTCCGACTTCAATTCGAAGATTATATGATGTTTAGCAAAATTAATCGCTTTGGAAACTCTAAACATTATATAGGGTGCAAGTTTAAATCATCCATCAGCCCGTGTTCGTCCACTGCTGGACATAGGCAAATCATATTTGCTATATTTTTTTTAGTTTAAAAATACATCGAAACTAAAGCTTAATTTTACTAGGATAATAAAAAGAAAGGAAAAACATAAACATCACACGTAACATAAATCCCGGATTGTTTTTATTAAGGCCCTCTGCTCGTTCGTTACTAACTAGGGTCCTTTTATTAGCCCTTTGACATTCATCCGCTGGGTTTTCCTAGGGTTCCATCAGGAAAACAAACCTTTGTATAAGGCGAAACTAACCGAACAAGTGCTTACTTATGGGAATTGAACCCGTAATCTTGAGACAAGTCAAAAGCCTGACATCATACGCCTATACCGTTTATGTTTATAGATTATTTAAGGGGGACAAAATGTATGTAAGTATTAAATAGCAAAATTTGATAGTGAAAACATTTTTGGTGAAAAAACTGATCGATGGAACGTGTAGAAAAAAGTAACACAACGAAATTGTAGGTATAATGCTTTTGTCGTGGTTGTTGGTTCCAACTAGTTTGTATGGAGAGCGGTTTTGGACCATCCCCCTTAAGGTGGTTTCTTCGGGTCTAGTCACCAACCGTGTTAATAGTTGTTGTGGAGGATCATTCAAACAGTAATGCATAAAATAACACAACTTTAAAAGAAAAGCCTAATTGATACATATATTTTATTAAATACTTTTATACAAAAATTAAAAAAAATTTACGTTTGCGAACAAGACTCTGAGCAACCAAAATGGAACGTTAAGCTGTGCGTAGCACTATACATTGCCCACTTACCGAAATAAAACGTGCTCTACGAAGTATGAAAAACGCAATGTATAGAAGTCTACATTAAGATACGTGTCGAAAAAGATCGAAATCCGCCTGAGCATTCCAGCGCGTCCTCTACGGCGTAGCCGCGTAACGGCTCGTTGTCGGCGTCGTAGAACAAAATATTTGCTACAGCGCGTAGCGCAAACTATCTACACGTTCTCATTTTGCTACGTTGTAGCAAGCGCTACAAGTTCTCCCGCTTTGCAGATCCGTTGTATGTACTACGTACGTATGTATGTCGTGGGACGCGTACAATCTTCAATCAATTCTACATTTTTGTTTATGAATTTAATGACCTTTCAAAATTATAACTTAGTTTAAAACTAGTTTAAAAAGAAGATACTGTAATTTGAAAACTTGGTTTAAATCCTTTATTTAAGAGATAAAAATATACTTTCAAGATATATACCCGCCATGACGTGTTACTTTTTTGATAAAATAGGTAACCTAACTCTACTCCCATACTACTGAGGTAATTAAAACGCCAAAAACAGTTATATATAATGTCAGTATGAAATTCAACAAATCTGTTAGTTTATCAATTCACTAGGTTTGTTTAGTCAATAAACTACCTAACAAAAACTTACCGTTAAATAAACTCACTATTTAAATCATCAAGTATCGGATCGTACAATCTTGCGGTGACATATATATTAACACTGCTTTGATAAAAAATCAGCGACTTACATTTATCTTCTTTTACTTCGGGCCATTAATCGCCGACATGATGGCCGTTGGGGCCGGAAGGCGTTAGAATGCAGACCACGTACGGCAAAGCGTAGCGCAGGCCGACCTCGCGCCCGCTGGACCGACGACCTGAAGTACGTTGTGGGTGGCGGCTGGATGAGGAGGACGGAAGACCGACATGAGTCGCGAAATTTAGGGAAGGCCTATGTCCAGCAGTGGACAAACACGGGCTGATGGATGGATGGATGGTCACAGTTGTACAAATACTATTAATATGTCCACCAAAATACGCATCCCGAACACTAAAAGCAAATTTGGTGCCGTTACATTCGTTCGTTCAGTTAATTAATATTGTGTTATATAATCTCTATAAGTATTCACAAACCCACACAGCAGTTATCATGTCATTGTGGTTGTTAAATGGTTTTCAACTCTAAAGATTTGGTACTAAAGTTGGAATTGCATTGTTTAGGTTAAACAGCCAAGTTGAATGTTACTTCAGTTATGTAGAGTAGGATTTAATATAGTAGGAATCGGGATGGAAAAGAGAGTGTTTTGGCAAGATTGTGATAAAATAGGCTTAATTATGATTTATTATGATTTCCTACTTATTACTTGGTTAATGTTATCGTAAAATACATGATTGCCTATAGCCTTATAAAGTATAGGGTAGACACCACGTAACAGAACTAAAAAAGATGAATCAAGGAAGTTAAAATGTGAAAAACTTTTTCGTCTTGTATATTTTTATAATGTTTCCCTGTTTGGTTGATGACAGCCTAATTGAAGAAGCCGAAATAATCAATATATAAAATTCTGTATGGTTTTTTTTCTATATCCCTGATAGTTATTACTAAATAGAAAGTTAAAAAAAGCAGTGGGAATGTATTAGAAATACAACCGTTAATTAATTTCGTGGATACTCCTTACGTCGTCTCTTTATTCAATCACAGAGGTGGAAATCAATAGTGGGCATTAACAATAACAATATACCAGTGATGGCATTCGCTTATGAAGTCATCATCATCATAAATACTTTATTGCACAAAAAATAAGTACCAAAAGGCGGACTTAATGCATAAAGCATTTTCTACCAGTCAACCCACAGATGGTACAAGATAAATAGAAGTCATATCACTTTTTTTTTCAATCAAGTGGGCATTAACTTATAATGAATAATAAACTATTAACGAACATTAAAAAAGGTAATAGCAGTTATAACCAGAAAACAGATTTTCCATCTTTATAAGCTTTCCAGAAATTACGTATAAGTTCTGAACGGATATACGAGATGCGAACAAAGAAGTACCCACTTCAATAGAATATTATTTTATTAATGCGTGAATCCACTATATAAATGTAAACTCTAGGAGCGGATTTGCAGACGAATTATTACCGAAACCGTTCGTAAATAGTCGTGCGCGATTCCCCCGGATAATCCTTTATGTTTTGTGAGATAATTGTTGCGCTCGGGTTTATTCACTAGAATATGGTTTGAAAAGATGGATTTTATTGTTCTTATTAGATTATTTATTTTTGTATGAAAGCACAAACGGGGTGCTAATTTGTATGCGCGCGACTCTGACGGAAATCGTTTTACGTGTGACAGCGCGCATATAACTTCATACAAATTAGTGCCGCCCGGAGATATTATAGAAATAGAAAGTAAGAAATACAAAAGGGGGTCTAGCACGCGCCGTCGACACAGTGTCCTTTTATCATACTTGCTCTCTCACCCAATGATAAACGTGTTATGCGTGGGAACGCTAGTAGGATAGACGCTGTATCTCTGGCCCATGCTAGCTACAGGACTGGGATCCAGGTTATCGAACACTAACTCTGAGCACTGGCCGAGTCTTCAGAATGAAGTCATCTGTATTACATTAATGTCACCTTGTATGTATATCCCGGGATCCTTTGCATATCCTTTGTAGTTTATGATTTGGTGGTGTTTGTGTCATCAGTCTGTTTTATAATTGGGGATGGATATACCGCCATCCACCGATCCCAGGCAATGGTGGGCCGCCTGGTTTTGCCTGAGAGCTGTTCTTACTCTCCCCCGAATAACTTCGGGAGGATTTCCGAGTAAGATGGTGGTACCTCCACAGTCGAGCCCGGCATCAGCTATACCACCTAGCTACGTACATTGGAAACAAACGAAAAATATTGTAATATTTTTGTTGTTACAAAAAATTGAAAATTTTGAATTTTTTCACGTTATTATTCCCATGCGGAATTTCAACCCGTGATCTCGACAGAGGCGTTCTCTAAAATCAAACTTTACCTCATATATCTTCACGACGACTCCCAGAGGGCTGGTCTGTGGTCGCGTCGTCATAATAATCAATTAATTACTGCCTCCACGTTCGTTTGGACACTGGGGACGTTGTTATTCAAACAAGTTTATGTACGTACATCGATTACAATAGGAAGCTATGTGTGTGCATAGTTGTACTATCGTGAATGTAATAAGGGACACGTGCTGTAAACATTTATACTATTGGAAAAGGTAAAGTGTTCTTTTAAGTATAAATATGACCTATAACAGCGCAGAATCGTGGTGCCATAATATACAGGGTGTAATCATGCCGTGCTCATTTAAATTAAACGACACGCTCTACTGATCATCTTGAACCACTTCCATAGAAAAACTTTTGATAAAACGCGATAAAAAAGTTCTCATAGAAAATGACAAGAAAGTATTAAAAATTAAAAAATTCTATGGAAGTGGTTCGGGATGGTCAGTAGAGCATGTGGTTTAAGTTAAGGCTGCGCCGAGCTTACGACGATTAGACACCTCGCTCTGTACTCTCGTGGTCGTGTTTATCGTGAAAAAGGCTGCCCAGCCATACTAAAAATGTAACGCAATAAATCGTATTTAAATTGCCAGGCAATATTTCTAAAATGTAAGTCGGACAAATTGTAGTTTATACTTTAGTGATTGTTTGAAATTAAGTTTGAGATAAAATTCCACAGTTAAGTTGTTAAAATGACTTAAACGCCAATACGCCTTTGTTACATTTTGGGCTTAGTTTCAATAGTTTTTTTTTATGAAATATAAATTATTTTAAATTTTTGCTTCGGATAAAGTGTACATACATTTTCTGTGATACTAAATATGTTTTTTCTTATTTTTATAAATAAATATTAGTCATTAAATCAACTTAACCATGACTGCCGATTTAGCTTATTTTGGTCGGCACACCCTTAATGGGTGGTTAATGGGAGGACGGGGGACCGACATGAGTGGCGAAATTTGGGAAAGGCCTATGTCCAGCAGTGGACGAACACGGGCTGATGGATGGATGGATGGACCCTTAATGAGCACTTCATGATTACACCCTGTATATTAAAACATCGGACAACCAATGTAGGTAGTAATAAAACTGTTTTTGATGTTGTACTTTCCTTATTGTAGTATGATTGGAAGTATATAAACAAAGATTTGAAACGTTGATTTTGAACTAACAGAATACTGACAATGTAAGACTGAAACTTTGCTGTGTAAAAAGACCTAATATGTCTAACAAATTGTTCTTTATTTTTCAGGTAAGTTGCTAAAAGACGACATCCCCTGCCTTTGAAAGAGAAAACAACTCTATCCGACAGGTAATCAAGATAAATTACATGTTTGACGTAACACTCGCTCTTCTAATAGTCTAAAAACCATTATTCCGCAGTCGTTTATTTCCATATCGCGTAAAACCCGTGTTAAAATTGTTGTTCATCTTTAGGAACTTTTAGCCTTTCGGCTTGGTGGTTATTTTATCAACACCCCTTATGCTATATGGCTAACCTGCCTTACAGCCTATATGCACTGGCATTTTTTGTGTAAGGGGCCTGGCCTACGTTGAAAAATTCAAGTACTGATCTAATATTCGTCACTACGGTGTGTACAATAAAAAAACGGCATCCAAATTCGTTCAGTGGTTCTCCAGTTCAAACCGAACATACACAGCCAAAAATTTTATTTTTTATTTTTGCCTCAGTACAATACTAATAAGTTATTTTTTGTTTGATAAACACTTGTACTTGTCCACTTATTTATATTATTTCCCTTACCGGTTTCGCTGTTAAAGCATTATCAAAGGTTTGTTTGGTTGTTTACGTACAATATATGAATCGCTTGGCACCAAACGATTCATATATTGTACGTAAACAACCAAATGTGTACAATATAATACAATAAATAGTTTTTTGTTTGATAAACACTTGTACTTGTCCATGCCATCATTATCTATGCTTTAACAGCGAAACCGGTAAGGGAAATAATATAAATAAGTGGACAAGTACAAGTGTTTATCAAACAAAAAATGTTTCAAAAGTTCCACCAAGTGCCAACAATCACGAGCATCAACTCCAATAAGTTATTTCATTTAAAATTTCTATGTGTCGTATTCCCATTATGTTTAATATGAGGTTTTTGGTAAGCAAAGAGAGCTGAAGGTTTCCTTTCCTACAGTAATGTTATGAGTTACTATAGTTCCGTAATAAAAACAGTAAATTAAAAAAATACTAACGTTGATTATAAGGCCTGTATTGTTTCTGTCAAATGATTATGTCTTCAGGTTACTAGTTTTCTTTCTACTTCAATCAGCTTTGGTCTGTTTGTGTCGTACGCACACAATTTGTGTTCGGTCTGCGTGGTTCGGAATTGTGTCCAAAATGTGCCCGAAATACGGCGATAGGGCTCATCGCATCATTGCTAATTAGAACGTAATAATCGACGATGAAACATGGGTGTACTGCGAAATATAAGTCACAGTACACACCGACGAAACACCTCTGACACCCCGCGGATTCATGTCCTGATGGTACCGTGTATTATTATTTCTTGTATAAATGTTACGGAGCCCAAAGCTCTAGCGTTTAGGACACGCACTTGGTTAATTATTAAAAGAACATTATTTATACTTTGTAATTACCTCAAAGGTGTGTTTTTTGAAGAGATATTCCTGAGACAAAACTTTTTCAGTTACCTCGGTTGCTAGTTCAATAAAGTAAAATGTAAAAAAGTCGGCAAAGTACACGCTGTACACATTTAACGGGTTCCGCTGATGTAAATCTCAAAAAACGTCTGGCACACCCTGGACAAATAAGAGACAAATACTTTCACTTCAACTGGTGGTAGGTACCGACCGTGGCTTGTCACCATCCTCGTGACGTCACCATGACGCCAAGCGACTCATCGTGTTCCCGCATGACGGCATGAGTAACCGTACCGGGGAGTGGTTACTGGCAGTTGGTAGGAACAGTCGTTCGCCGTTTACCGACTTCTGTAGATTTTGCGGAGTTCCCTTAACGTACTGATAAAACTTGCTTGCTTTCACTCTGAGCGCCAAACAAGTGATTATATTGACATTTCAAAATTAATTAATCTCAGTAGAAACACATTATTTTTTTAAATATTTATTTTGTATTGAGGGCTTGGTACACTTTACATTGGTACAATCATAACGTATCCGTCACGACGTGAATCATGTCAGAGGTGTTCCCGAGTATGAACTGTGAAATGAAAGACATAGTCCACACTTGGTAAAGCCGGCTTATCACCGGCTAATATTACACCCAAACATGATTGGTGGTGAGTAGCAGTGGCGTAGTTCCAGTTTTTGCTAGAAATGCAATAAGAAGGTCAAGTTTGACAATAAAAAAAAATGATTTTTATGTCACTTTTAAAAATCATTATTTGTATTGCCCTACCCTAAAGCAAATGATTTAATAAAAAAAAATTTTCAAATTGGTTTTTAATTTTTTTCATGTTATTTCTATCGTCAAACTTGACCTTCTTATTGCTTTTCCAGCAAAAAGTTCTATGCACGTCACTGAGCAGTATCGCCGTACATTTGAATTTTCCTTACTTTCACGGTGTTATTGTACACTTATGACAATAAGAAATATATTTTTAAAAGGGTTTTTCTACGGAACCCTAAAAATCAGATTAGGATAAGAAAGTTGTAAACTTTTCGCTATCAAGTAAAAGCACAAGTTTTCGAACGGACCCTTGAGATTTTCGACCTTTTTTTCCCCGGAAAATAAACAAAATGGAAGTAAAATACGCAAAAGTAATTTCTGGATTTCTTCCCATCCTAATAGAGTTAGACGGAGGTTGATTTTGTTTGTTGAGTTTTGAATTACCTCCGAAACACAGGAATTTGTTAAAAAGTATTGCTAACCCCTCGAGTCGGGATGCAATACAAAATTATGGGGATTCTTGGGTAATCCAGTAAAATTATACTCCTATACAAGTTTAAATTTATTTATTTAGCCAAATTCATACTGAAGACTGGGCAAGTGCTCAGTATCTAGGTTCAATGACCCTTTTTGTTAAATTCGTATTTTTTTTTCGTATTCTCTACAAACGCAAGCCCAACCCCGGGTCAATTACTTGTGGACGTAAACATTTTATTTTGCGAAATTAGCAAAAAGTGTTATCGATCCGTGATACTGACCATTTACCGAGTCTCCAATATAAATTTGGCTGTATTTATAAATGTAACCTTATGTATGTCGCCATAAGATAGCGTAAACTGCTATTTCACGAAAAAGTCGCTTATTCGCGAAAGTTTTAACAGGAAATAATTTCGTAGAATTGCATAATGGGATTATTTAATTAGTTTTTTTTTCATGATAATTCGCGTTTATTCGCGAAAGAGCAAACAATTACATACAGATTTCCATCTGCTACAATCCTAACACACCTATTTTACCTCTCCCACATCCATCATATAGTCATATAATAAAAGACTATTCATACTGGAATAAGAGAGTGTTTGGATCGTAGCATCGTCTGCCCACGAATAATTACACGAAATCGATCAAGAATTATAACACTAATTTTATTAATCATCATTCATCTATCACCCCCTGTATAACGATATACTCCTACACAAAACCTTGTTCCCTAACAAAGGTTACAATATTACAACGTCAATCTATGATGATCTAGGTTTGACATAGTTAAAACGGCATAAAAACTACACTTGATGTTCTTTCTCAGGGCCAGAAACGTGTTGCTCTTTCGCCATTGCAATAAGGTCTATTTTAGTAAACCGACAGGCAATATAGTATTTTCGCGTTTGTCGATCAAATCGAAGTGTATCACGCTACGGGGACGTATCGTGCCAGGTTCCAAAATGGCCGTTTTATATTTATTTATGGCGTAAAGTAAGTTCTTTTCGGTAACGTTGTATTGAAAGGTTTGTGATCGCCTCGTTGTCCGATGGTTCTAACGTTTACCTTTAATCCGGAGGTCGTGGGTTCGAGTTCCATTGGGGTACATTTGTGTTCGGTTTGCATCTTAGACCATTTAACACGAGACCTAGCAAAGTGCGACTCTTAGTACTGAATTTATTCTGCCGTTTTCCACGGGAGGGGAGGTAAACCTGCACAGCACACATTTACTCATTCACGCACACTACTGCGAGAAATTGATATGTCACACTAAATCAAAAGCTGCAACACAAACACAAAACGCGCACACAAGCAAACTTACATGAACAATTTGTTCATGTACTTCGGCAGAGGGGGATAAATGCGCTTGCATAGTCCCGTGTTATATGGTATTTAGGTTTGCACGCATCGACAGTCACGCTAAACTGCGAGTCCATGTTTGTGTCCCAAATACGGAGACAGGGCTTACTTATCGCCCATCACGCTGGGACGTAATAATAGGTTTCAAATAAGAATAGGACTGTCAGTACGCCATTTTGCTGTCGCTCTCTCTCGCACCATCGCTAGACAGAGCGAGAGAGATATATGGCTACCGAGTGAAGTTATTTGCAGGTGCGATCCCGTTCTTATTTTAAACGCATAGTATGTAATATTGTATTGATAACATACCCAAGTTTCATAAATCTCCAGTCTGGGTTTTTCAAAAATACGAAAATCTATTTTATTAAAGCTTCGGTGTCGAGAAGTTCGTGGTATCATGTATCATTGGCATATCGTAAAGTATGAAATCGAAAATGTTTCACCAAAAGCGTGTTAAGTTTACATTTAAATTTTGGGGTGCTGAGCGAAGCGAAATAAGGTCTGGCTAGGCAAATTATGTAATGCCAAATTCGACATGTGCATTACAAAAAGGGCTTCACCGATTAAGCAGAAATTTGGCGTGTAGGTGATGAATTAATTTGGGTCTGGGGCCCCAGGAATAATCTTCGATTACGTCACGTTTTGATAAGTTAGTCCACATCCCATCATATATGAGTTCTTACAATTCAAAGTGAACAAAATTCAAGAGATCATAGAATATCGCTAATAGACTACATTTCAATCAAAACGGTTTTTGTTGCTTTTTTTCATCTTTGCGTAGAAATTTAGTCAGCTGATTTAACCACTTTGTATTAGGAAGTCAAAAAAATTTTTTCTCTTCTTAATTGTGGTCAGTTACCGATACATGATCAACCCTAGAATAATTATCACTTATTATTGTAGGACCTTATATATCAACCACATTGCCGGATATTTTGTCGGAAATCTGTCATAAATCGGTTGATTCACTCCAGAAGCCACAATAATACGATGAATAAGTCGACTTTTCGCCGACGGCTATGGTTTTATTAAACGTCTTCTGATATTCGGGATAACACAGCGCGGGCGGTAGCCGTCCTCGATTCTCTTCTCAGAAAAACTCACTGCAAATGATAATAATTTTTATTCCTATTCTTTGCTTTTCACAAAAAATATAGTTTTTTACAAACTTATTATAAACCACCCTTTTGACTGCGTTTTCACTCGCGCAAATTTATTTATACTTATAATAAATATTACAAATGAAGTTCACGGCTCATTACTAAGCATAGATTCTATAAACGCTACTTAACTCTAGGCCAACTACAGATTTTTATTAGATTTTCGAAACAAATTTACGGGTATGTATTTGATAAAAAGAAAAAAAAAATCGGGTCTAAAATTCAATCTTGAAAATTGACAACTAAAAACTAGAACCAAGTTTAAGACAATAAGAGTGAGAAAAAAATTGTTGATGACTATGTACCGAGTGTAAATGGACACTTTTACGTATTTAAATGCAGCCACGTATTCAACTGATCATACTGCACAACTTTCCCCAAGAAACATGGGCGCAAATTTAAAACATTGGTCATACAAAAACCACATATGTTTTTAAAATTACTATAAGAAACGTGAACATATTTTTTCATTTCCGCAGGTTCTTTTCTGTAGCAAAGTTGATGATTATGATCAGTAGATTATGTGATTTCATTTAAAGAATACTTTACACCCGGTATATGCATTCTATTCAGGGTTTGAAATTATCAAGACAAAACGCCCTCTGATAATTATTAAACACATATAAGCCTGGTGATCCTTTTTTAACTGGTATTAAATATGAACATTTACGTTAGAAGCAAGTAGTTTAGTAAATAAATTATACGCATTTTACAATCAAGGCAATCTTTTATAATTTTTTTGTTCATAACTTCGTGAATATAAACTTGCAAACCAAAATACGAGAAGTTAATCAACTACATACTACTTAGTTAAATGTATGAGTGGAATATCATCCACACACCAACCTCAACTGCGTTAACTATTGTCTGTATCTAGAGAATCGAAATTCAAAATTCAACTTAAATCCGCGTTATTATTCACAGTTTGTTGATTGAAACATGCAGTCGTAGAATGCGACAAATTAAACAGTGGCAAATATTTTCGATTATTCTTATCAAAGAAAATTATCAATGATAATTATCACTTCGAACGCTAATTCTATTACATTAAAAGAAAAAAGTAATTTAAATATACAATCCAAAAAGAGCTGGATTTTCTACTGGTATCTAAGAGAATTGACTTGTAAAGCTTTACCCTTTTCAGCATGGCTTTGCTTTTTACAATAATAAAGTCTCAGCATAATAATTAAAAACTGGTAAAGTGCTAAGACCCGCACCCTGAGGGTTCCGTATCATTCAAATAAATCAAGAATCTTAAATAATTCCATCACAAATTAAAAGATTACTAAACCTACAAAAATTTAACAAAGTTGCAAAGTTTATTTGGTTAAGTATTCGGGTACAGAACCCTAAAAGTTGCTTTTGAGGTAGACCCAAACGAAAATTGACAACTTGGATGGCTCCATTTCTTTATTTTAGAACATAGAATAGAAGAAGAATTATATTTGTTATTTTCTCAAGGAGCTCTAGACACACATGCCAGAGTAAAAACTAGTCTTTTCTCCTTTTCATGTATGTATGCCACACCTGAAAAATTATTTTACAGAATTTCTAATTTAATATTCGGTTTTGGATCTACATTCTGCACAAAATATAAAAAATTTCAGATCTGCAACTCATTCCGTTTACGAGCTAAAGCCATGACATACGAACAGACGGACAGACAGCAGTAGGGCTCCGTTTAACCCTTTGTGTACGGAACCCTGAAAATTACAAGATGGTAAGATTTCCGACTTGTTGACTTTAGCACGAGAAAAATGGTGCTTCAAGAAACGTCTCAAAGCACCCCTTTTTATCATCTCAGAAATGTAAACTCGTTTTAATTACAATTCCTCATCAGTTCCTTGCCAGAAGGAGTTGGTGCAGTCGAATATGGATTCTGTTCGAAGGGAATAAGGTTGTTCAGATACGTTTGTTGGTTTAAGGCTTTTATTTACGACGGCTGATGTAGGTTTAAAAACAAATAAGCTTCTATTTCGTTTGGTGTCTTAGTTGCTAGCCCTTACTATGGAGAAAGAATTTATATTATATGCCAAATATAAGGTGACTTTCGATTTTATAGCCGAATTCTTACTGAGGACTCGGTAAGTGATCGGGACCAAGGTTCAATGACCCTTTCTGTGAAATTCGCTAAACAAAATGAAGACTACCTATACTAATTGAATCCAGATTGTCCTTGAACAAGTATAGAGGTACAAAAATTTAATTTTCGTATTTCGCAAACATTGTCATTGAACTTTGGTCCAGACTACTTGCCGAGTCAGTATGAATTTGGCTGTAAGTCACCTTATATACGGCCTCTATACATTTTTTAAATACTTTTTTACTGCTTTATTATATAGACACGGACCGCAAGCAAGATCAGCCCGACCGCCGGGACGGGTGCAATAAAATTACGTGTGTCGAACAAAATGGCGGAAGTAATCTTGTGTGTTATAGCTCAAAGCTCTTCTCGAACAACAAAAGGATAACACTTGACCGGTTAGATCCGCCGTATACGTTCTGATTTTGATTTTGATACATTTGCCAGCAAAAATACGTGTAAAACAAGATTTGTAGCCATTGACCTCTCATAAACAACTAAACACATAGTCTCTAAGAAAAGTTTGTCAGAAAGTGTCCAAATGTGCGACGTGCATAGTAACAAAAATTCTTCAACCAAATTAAGACGTTATGTCGTTGACATAAGATGCAATATCAGTTGTACGAAATCGTCATTCGATTTCGTTGCTCGATGCATCGCGGACACTTTTTGGATTGTGAGTCTCGTTCTTTATGAGAGGTCAATGTAGCCTTTAATAAACAGGGCAGGCAAGGTGCCTGGTCCGAACGTAGGTCGTATAAGCCGGGTGAGTCAGAAGAAGTATTATCAAATGATAAACAAAGCCGTATGACTTGTGATTCAGCAGCATCTAGCATTGCCAAGACATTAGAATCTCCGGTGAATTTCCATGTAAATATCCTCAATGAACGTTTTACATATACCCACGCCTATCTTTTAGAGAGGTAAGTAGTGACAGGTCTCTATTTGCTGCGATACTGACTCACCACTATCTGACACGGCAATTTTGGCGTGGATACGAACTTCAACACTACGTATCATACCTTTATTGTTTGAATTTTACAAAATCCTTTCTTAGAAGGTGCCTGTGTGGGTTGTAGAATCTATCGGTGCTTGTAGATTGTATAGTGGGCTAAGTTGGTAGAGCTGATGCCGGACCCGACTGCGGCGGTAACATCGAAGAAATGGCCGCAGACCTACTTTTTGCCCGTATTGTAATGGTAATAAGAACGAAAAGTAGGTCTGCGGCCATTTCTTCGATGTTACAACCATCTTATTCGCAAACCCCTCCGAAGTTATTCGGAGGAGAGTAAGAGAACAGCTCTCAGGCAAAACCAGGCGGCCCACCATTGCCTGGGAGCGAATGATATCGGTATATCTGCCGTAGGGAAATGTTGATACAGAGAGGATGAATGAAAGAAGAGTGACTAAAGGAATACAACAGTGCGCAAATGAATAGGTAAAGCGACACACTGAAGAAGGGTCATTACAAAACTAATCGGAATAGTAAAGCTCGTATATGTTTCTAGGGTGTATGGCACCTGCAATTTCTTGATTTAAGGGTTATCGGCATCAAAAATGCGAGTTAACGATTTTTTAACGGGAGATTATTAAACGAACATTTTTGTACGTAAAAATAACTATAAATTCAAATTAACTTGTAATTCGTGTTTGAAGAAACAGATTTTAAGTGCCCTTTTTTCTTAAGACAAATGAATAAACTCCGTATTTGATTTACGTGATTACGGGTTTCTATATATTAATAACCTGAAAAACGGGGTTACCCGTAAAATACGGAGCATCTGGCAACCTTAAATAAGGTCCTACAATAATAAGTGAAAGTAATTCTAGGGTAGATCATGTACCGTTAACAGAAATTATCCAAGAAAAAAATTTTTTTTCCTCGGAAAGTAATTAATGTTACACTATCATCATCTCTTGAAATTTTTTTCAATTGAATTGTAGGGCCTTATATGTTACGATTAATGGATTTAGAAGATATATTCGTATATTAACGTCTTCCAGTCGTAAAAAATAATCACGGTAAGGTCTCTGGCGTAGACATAAAAGAAAATAAAACTGAAACTCCGGTATCTCTAACAAGACTGAATAAGTCCCAGTTTTGTCTCCTAAAAGTATCTCCAAATATTGCGACGACGCAATACGAGTCCTTGCCTCTGGTAATAGAAATCATTTTCCTGTAGCAATTATTTCTAATGGAGCTAGTAAAGAACTTAGATCCAAATCGGGTTAGTTACTTTCGGTAGTGTATTACACCAAGTTGGTGTGTTGTCTGTTTTATCCGTGTAAGTAGTAGCTCTTCGCAAAGTTGACTTAGTTTTGGATGTAAGTTGTAAGGACAATAGAGAGTTACAAGCAGCATAATTTATTTACTGTCAAGTCGCCTAGAGGTAGGGCTACCATTCCGAAGGTTGAAAAATCCTGACGAAAAGCCGGACATTCAAAAAAGTCCGGACGTTTTAGACGGTTTTTTTACAGGATAAAATAATAAATCTGACACGCAGCGCACACTTTACAGGGATAAAGGGCGTGGGGAGGGGTGCCTGTATTTATTTTGAGCTAGAAGTTGATTGTTTTAGAATGAGACTAATTAATTAGTTGTATGTAGCTTATTATTATTGAACACTGGTTTAATAATTCTACTTTTAAGTCATCCATCAACTTGTGTTCCTCCACTGCTGGACAATAAGCCTTTCAAATAATTTAATGAATTAATAAATAGTTTTCTATCTCTGTCTCTTAAGTTCCGGATAAATTAAAAACTCGGACAAAGTCTACACTACACGAAAGTCCGGACAAATACGGACGGATGGTTACCCTACCCTACCTAGATGTAATAAGTAGCCTTACTCTTGTTGTACTTTGTTTTTGTCCTAACTAAAGATATGTGCAGTAAGCAAACTTCTTACATTACTCAGTTGCGTACTAAAATATATGCGTTTTGCCCGAAAACGACGACGGCTAAAAGTCTTTTATGTCGAAGCCTAAAGATAGGCGAGTTTTATTATTTGTGTCTAAGGACACTCTTGAAATTTTCGTAGAACCTTGAATATTCTACTTATTAAATATGAATTTCGAAAAAGTGCAATGACCTAGAAGAAAGACTCATCATCATTTCAAATTGCCGCAAATTACTTCTTATTGTGGTCTCATAAGACGTAAAATCGAATAAAAGAGAGTAGCTTAACTGCATAAATGCGCGCGGTTTTTCTAGCCGCTACTTTCACTGCGCACGAGTGCATTTCCCACGTGCTAGCTGTTTGTTGTGTGGTACAAGAGCCAAGACATTACAGTGCTATTTGGCTCTCGAATGAACTTCCACAAACCCTCAAAGATATTCCTTCTGTCTTCTTTTAAATATAACTTGAAAATTTTCTCTTGTATCAGAATGACTTACTAAGCTACTTGTTTGTTTGTACCAGGCCCCTCAGAAAGTATTGCGAAAAAAAGTTTCTATGTATGGGAGACTGGCCAGTCATAATGTTTTTCAAAAATATGATTATTTATAAGTAAAAATAGGTATATTCTAATTACAAAATTTCCCTCCACATTTTATGCGAGCTAGTTCAAAGTATTGTGTCTCGCTGAAATATGGATCTGCGCCGGGAACATTTTAGAGCTATGATTTTTTACGATTTCAAGTGTCGCCTGAAACCGGATGAATCGTACGATAGACTTCAAATAGCAGTCATGGATGAAGGCCCTTCCAAGGCAACCGTGTATCGTTGGTATAACGAATTCAAGCGCGGTCGACCAACTTTGGGGGATGAAGGAAGAAGCGGTCGTCCTTTGACGGCTGTTACCGAAGAAAACGTGCTGGCAGTGAAAAATGTAATCCAAGACAATAGGCGAATTACATATCAGGAGATTCAACACATATTAAAGATTGGATCGGGAAGCGTTCACAAGATTCTACACAGCCATCTTCGCGTGAGGAGGATGGTATCACGCTGGGTGCCGCACAACCTCACCGATGATCTTCAGAAGCAGGCCCAGGTGGAATGGTGCCGTGATATGTTAAACAAATTTGAAGCAGGCTCGTTTCGGCGTGTTTACGACATCGTTACAGGTGATGAGTCCTGGATTTATCAATACGACCCAGAAACCAAGCGCCAGTCGACTGTTTGGGTGTTTCAAAATGAACCAACGCCTACCAAAGTGAAGCGATCTAGAAGCGGGAGGAACATTTTGATCGCTAGCTTTTTTAATTTGACTGGCCACTTGGTATCAATTCCCTTACGGGATGAAAGAAGCATCAATGTTGAATGGTATACTACCAAATGTTTGCCAGAAGTTTTCTCTGTTGGTAGCAACAAGCGACCAAACACAGGGCTCCGCGGGCTACTGCTCCACCACGACAATGCACCTGCGCACACCGCACTCAAAACGTGGGACTTCCTGGACAGCACGCCAGTCAAACTCCTGAGTCACCTTCCTTACAGCCCTGATTTAGCACCGTGTGACTTCTTTTTATTTCCAAAAATAAAAAATCAGCTCAAAGAAATACAATTTTCGTCGCCGGAAGATGCGCTGGCTGCGTTCGAGCAGGCTGTAAACGAGGTGTCTGCGGCGGACTGGAAAAAGTGTTTTGAAAACTGATTTAGACGCATGAAAATTTGTATAGAGGCTGGTGGAGAGTACCTTGAAAAGATAAAAAAAAAGTGTTATATATTAATAGGTTGGGGAAAAACTCTTTTCGCAAATAGTATGTATGAACTTATAATAAAATCTCTTTGGCTATACCATTTGTATCTGGCTGGTTTTGGTGTTATAAAAAAGTTTAAATTTAAAAAAAGATAATTCCAAATTCAAATTAGGTAAAATGTGTGATTTTCATTTGTTTTTCTTATTGTTAAGATGAGTGAATCTAATGAAAAAATTCGATACATTTTTAAATTTTACTACAGAAAAGGTAAAAATGCAACGCAAGCCGCGAAAAATCCGGAAGTTTTGATGTCAAAGATGCACGTCACTCTAGGCGCACTGTTACGGATAAAATGCATGCCATTTTTGAAAAAGTGGAGCAAGATCGGCATATCAGTAGTTACGATGTAGCTGAAGAACTGGGGATTGACCACAAAACAGTTTTAGCGCATTTGAAAAAAGCTGGGTACACAAAAATGCTCGATATTTGGGTGCCTCATGAGCTCTCTGAAAGAAACTTAATGAACCGTGTACTCATTTGTGATTCTTTATTACGACGTAATGAAACCGAACCATTTTTGAAAAACCTGATAACTGGTGATGAAAAGTGGATCACGTACGACAAGAACGTGCGAAAAAGGTCGTGGTCAAAGGCTGGTCAGGCTTCACAGACTCTGGCGAAACCCGGGTTATCTCGCAACAAGGTAATGCTGTGTGTATGGTGGGATTGGAAGGGCATTATTCATTGTGAGCTGTTACCGCCAGACAGGACCATCGATTCTGAACTCTACTGCGAACAACTGATGAGATTAAAGCAAGAAGTTGAGAGAAAGCGGCCGGAATTAGTCAACAGAAGGGGTGTGGTTTTTCATCATGATAACGCTAGACCTCACACATCTTTAGCCACTCAGCAAAAATTAAGAGAGTTTGGCTGGGACGTATTAATGCATCCGCCGTATAGTCCTGACCTTGCACCTTTAGATTTCCACTTGTTTCGGTCTCTTCAGAATTCTTTAGGCAGTGTCAGGTTAACATCACGAGAGGACTGCCAAAACCACTTGTCGCGGTTTTTTGATCAGAAGCCCCAGAATTTCTAAAGCAATGGGATCATGTCCCTACCTACAAGATGGCAGAAAGTTATCGAACAAAATGGCACCTACATACTTTAGTTAAATGTAAATAAACTTTATAAAAAATGTTTTGAATATAAAATGCGAAAAAACTTTTTCCCCAACCTATATATATTTTTTTTAGTTTCGCAAAATTTTCTGAATGTCCCACGTATGTATGTACTCGTATTTGTATGTAGTAGTATACCTATGTTTAAATTATAGGTTTAAAATGACTATGTAAATGACATAAATTTCTAATATAAAAATGGAAGAAATTTCTTGTAGAAAAAAGTCCGCCCTTACCTTCTGTCTGTTCTTTGTACCTTTGTAACTATCTTATTTTTGTGCAATAAAGTTTATTGATTCATTAATTAATGAGGGGGACGTTTATAATTTTTAAGAAAAAATTATCTTGCTTACTAAAATAATTATTGAAAACCTGTTCAATGAAATGCCTATAAATAGCAATGAACCATTTTTAAACAACAAAGCTTTCATACACAACGTCCATTTATAGCTAAAATTTAAGCTTATTCCAAAAGCGGACGCTTTTTCCAAAAGTTTAAGTTTTAGTTCGTCGAAGAAGTTGTCTATAATAACTATGCTATTTAAGGACCCGTTCTCCCTAACATTAAGCACCTCATTTAGCGTCAAGTAGAACTGAACTCTGTGACGTTCATTATTGTTTAAAATAGCGCGCTCTGAGCCGTGGCTGTTACGACAACCGAAACATCGCGCGCTCTAAGAATCACGTTTCGATGCCGAATTATTATGTTCGATGGATAAATACACCAAGTTACAATTTTTGTTTGGCAAAATTAAACCAATCACACCATTCTGTATACTCTTAACTTACGGGTGACTGAATTTCAGTTTCCAAAATCATCTGGGAAACCGTCAATGGGAAATACGCGAAGAGCAGTTTTACGTGATTTTTAGTGACTAGATTTTTTTTTCTAGCTTGCTATGAATTCTATGATTATAAATCAAATTAATTAGGTTGTAATGTGTGATTATTTATTTCTCATTAAACAAATGTTTTCTGTCATGAATCAGCAATACATTGGGGCACGTTTAGGTGGCATGGACCCTTAAAAACAGTTTATTTCTAGACGTTTAACTGAGTAGACTCAATAATTATTCTGGTAGGTAAGAAAGCAGCACTTTTGCTGCTCTTAGAGCCTTAAGAAATATTTAACTAAGTATAATGCCCAATAGCAACTCCCAACACTTATGTACTTAAAACCCGTAAATGGATTGAAACCTCCACCTTTGACTGCTGTGTATTGTTTTGGCTATAATTACACAATAACAGATTTTTCATTATAATAAAGGTTTTCTTTTTTCAACATGACCTTTGTATACATATACTGATATGTGTTAATTATTATTTTAAGTGTAAACCGTTTATGGCTCGTCGTATCGGTCAAATTCCCAAAATCCCTTGAAAATGGTATATTAACCGAAACCGGTCGGGAGTTATATTGTAAAATAAACCTGTGAAACTAGTAGTGTATCTAATTATGAAGATAATAAAGTAGCTGCGAAACGATTACATTTGCCATGATTGTAAATTTCTGTTTTTAGGAACTCGCAGCTGAAATAACATCGATGGTAGAATTGGCAGATTCAATTTTTCTAATTTACTGGCGTTATTTTTAATTTGTACGTCTTCATTCTAATTATTAAATGATGACCGGCAGTATTCAAAAGCTCATGACTTACGCCACACTCTACTCATCAATGCGGCGGTGCATGCGATCTTATCTCCTTCACCGTAAAGACCACATTAACAGTGCATTTATATTTTAATTTCGCGGATGTGTTGTCTCTATATTATTATTATTATTATTATTAGTAGTGGCTTCTTCGTCTTTATAAGAAAGTACAAGGAAGCTTCACTTTCTATTCACGAAGATGGAAATTCAGTTTGTTATAAGACCGGTGTCGATTAGGTCGGGGATGGTGTGTTCGATGGTTCTGGTAAAATGAAAGTTATTTAAAATATCTATAGTTATTTAAAATGTCTATATTACTGACATAGCCAGCTGAATGTGACCGACATACCCTGCCGAATCAGTAAGTTGAAGTGGCAGTGGACGGGTTATATCTGTCGCCGATGTGATAGCCGTTGGAGCCGAAAGGCGGTAGAATGAAGACCACGTACAGCAAAGCGTAGCATAGGCCGACCTCTAGCCCGCTGGACCGACGATATGAAGGACATTGTGATAAGAAGGACTGCCAAGAGTGGCGTAATATTGGAAAGCCCTATGGCCAGCAGTGGACGATGACAGGCTGATGGATGGATAAAGGCATAGATAGATATAGATTTACTTGGTGCACAAATGTATACTAAAAAGAACCGGTCAATTGAACCGCTTAAAAACGCTGCATCGAAAAAAATGCAAACTGAAGGCTGTTTTTTCAGTTTAAAACAGTAGTCCGTCCAATAATGTTAAAATAACAATAATAACTGTTGTTAACATTATAAACCTAATAGCTTTTGCCCGCGGCTCCGCCCGCATTTTATTCGGCTTAACGACATGTTTTTTTCCGGTATAAAAAGTAGCCTATTTGTAATGTTAGGGTATAAGCTATATCCATTCTAAATTTCACCCAAATCCGTCAAGCCGTTTCAGCGTGAAAGAGTAACAAACATGCACACACACAACCTTTCGCATTTATAATATTAGTGTGAAGTGTGATTATCTAAAACATAGAAATGCGTTTCTTTTAATGCTCTCGTGTCAATTTATATTGAATCATCAAATCATCATCAGCCTACTTTACATCAGTCCACTGCTGGACATAGGCCTCTCCCAAGGCACGTCACAGCACTCGATCTTCGGCCATCCTCATCTGGCCATGACCTGCGATCTTTTTTAGGTCGTCCCACACCACGTCGTCCTAGACGTATATTTGTGTCGATTCGGTGCAACACGACTTAATTTGTTTGACAGCACTAACCTTATTTTAACCGCCCCGTCCTTGTCTTTTCGATATATAAAGAAAAAGACAGAACGCTTAAATTTAGTTTAGTCCTGTCAAATAAGTTAAGTCGTGCTACCCCGAATCGACACCATTGAATATCATTCACAAAGAACAGCAATATCCAACCTTTTCTTGATTCACCGCACTACTCGAGCGCGCACTTTTTCTTATATGTTTATCTCTTTCGTTGTGCGACGGACATACTGCGCCTTAGTGTTTTTATTTTTCTAGAAACTTGGTCCTGCATAGAAAGTACGTAAATTTGACAGATAAACTCGATTAATTCTAAGCGTCAACTCTTATTGCTATGAAATAAGAGCTACATTTTTGTTTATCGAAGCGATGTCGAGTCAATAGCATGTTCATAATTGGTACCCTGATATGGAAAATTTGTTTACTCGAAACCTCTCTACTTTAAGAGGGGGTTATCCCGATTTTGTTTCTTTTTCAAATTAATTTTAAACCAATTAAATAGCGATGATTAAATTTTGTAAAAAATATAATACGATATGTCATATTTCACTCTTTGATCTTAATATTTGGGCCTTTCGAAACACAATCACTTGCATTTCCCTCGATCCGATTAAATCACGAAGATAGGTCCAAACTATGATCTAAATTTAATTTCATTTGACCTATATTAAATTTTGGACAATAAAACTTATACTAAAATAAACGTCATGTAAAATGTGATATAAAACGTATGTCATAATAAAAACCAATCCTTCTAATTCCAAAATAATAAATAAAAACACCTCGAAACCGTGAGTTTTCTGTGCGGCTCGCTTCCGCTGAGCAGGATAAACATGTGTAAAATGAAAGCGTTAGAGCATGACAGATTTCTCTGGATAATCTCGCCTTAAACCCTCCCAACCTGCGGTGGTATGCATCGTAAGCTTTGGTTTTAACCAGAGTCGCTTCCGGCACTTAGTTGCACGTCCCAGCTTGAGTCGTAACCGGTTGGAATAGGGGTGGTTTTGCGGCGACACGTTAAATGTAGACTTGAATAAGGGATGGACTGCGGCGCAAGTGATTGAGGGATGCAGTGTCGGGTGCTCGTAGCGGCCTCCCGGACTATAAGTCGGGTTGTGAATGTGGAACCGTTTGGAAATGGACTGCAATATTCTAATTAAACCACGTGCTCTAGAACAAGTTGCCTAAAAGAAACGTAATCACACTAATGAAAAATAATTTATTCAGTCGCGAGTCGGACAAAGGGTTCCGCACAAAACAGATAAGGAACCCTAAAAACATGATAAAAACAACAATATAGATACCATAGCAAAATTAAGGCGTCAAAAAAAGCCGCAAAGTGATAGCGCCTGTCAAATAATTCAGCATCCTGTGAGTACGGAACCCTAATTTTTATTATTTATTCTTTTGCTTCAGGGTATGCATAATAATGTAACTAAATTTGAAACTTGTATGTACTACCATCTTCAGGATAGAGCTGAAACAAATATCCTTGAAAAAATGCATTCTATAAATATTATTTTTTTCAAGGTTCCTTGTATGGTCCCCCTTTGTTTTTCATATATTTAAATTTTTTTTATTTGGCGTGTTAGAGGCTATAGTAATACATATCCTGTGAAAATTTCAACTGTCCAACTATTACGGCTGAAGCTGTAGACCCCTGTGACAGACGGACGGACAGACAGACAGACAGACAGACAGGCAGCGGAGCCTTAGGGTCTCGGGTACGGAACACGAAGCATTTTTTAACGTTAATTGTTTCAGCTCTATCTTAAAGACGATTATATACAAATATAAAAAATAGGGTTTCGTACTCAGAGGGTTGTAATTTGTTTGTCAGGTGGTACTATTTTAGCGCCTTGTTTTTTTGTCAACTCAATGTTATGTATAGCATCTATATTGTTGATATGTATGGTTTCAGTTCCGTTAACGAATTGTCTAGTGGTACGGAACCCATTGAACGTGAGTCTGACTCGCACTTAAAAAAAATTGTTTTTGTTTTCCTGGTGTGCAATAAGGTATGGTACGCGACAAAGGCAAGTAACATTTCTTTAATGTAGTACTATTTATTGTATTATATTGTACACCGATTTGTAAATTTTGGTTATATTAACTAACTTCTTGGTTGTTTCCAATGTTTTCAAACTGACATCTTGTTCAATTAACTTTTTTTTTTTCAGTTTACGACTTTAATTTTTGTCAGGATATCCAAAAAACCAACAACAAGACGGCTGCAAATCCTAGATATACAGGATGATTTATTTAGCTGAGGAGAGTTCGTGTTCAGAATTAATTACTGTTTGTGTCTCACGAGACAAGGTGATGCTTCAGCTTAAACATGCTTAAGTTTATACTTTGTTGGTCGTAGGTTCGTGACTCGTTGGTAAAACATGCAGCTAAGATAATTAATTTTAAAAAAATGCCCTACACCTTTTTTCGTACTCTTTAGGAGATTTAACATTTTTAGGGTGCCGTACGCGAAGGGTATCAAACGGGACCCTATTACTAAGCCTCCGCTGTCCGTCTGTCGCAGGGGTCTACAGCTTCAGCCGTAATAGTTGGACAGTTGAAATTTTCACAGGATATGTATTACTATAGCCTCTAACACGCCAAATAAAAAAAAATTGAAATATATGAAAAACAAAGGGGGTTCCCATACAAGAAACCATGTTTTTTTATATATTTTTCAAGGTTATTTGTTTCAGATTAAAGACGGTAGTACACACAAGTTAAAAATTTGGTCAGATTTTTATACATACTCTAAAGTCCATCCATCCCTCCATCAGCCACTTTCGTCCACTGCTGGACATAACCCTTTCCAGGATTTTGCCACTCTTGGCGGTCCTCCTGGAAGAAATGCCCATACTCAAACACGCTGGGCAGGCGGGTTGGTGAGCGCGGTGCCGAAGCCCTTGCACCTGTGACGCCGCTGCCCGTCACCAGTCTGTTTTATATGAGGCCCGGCAATTGGGGATGGATATACCGCCATCCATCGGTCCCAGGCAATGGTGGGCCGCCTGGTTTTGCCTGAGAGCTGTTCTCTTACTCTCCCCCGAATAACTTCGGGAGGTTTGCGAGTAAGATAGTAGTACCTCCACAGTCGAGCCCGGCATCAGCTCTACCACCTAATTTACTTTTAAGTAAAACAACAAATTATAAAAGTTAGGGTTCCGTACTCAAAGAATGCTGGATTATTTGACAGGCGCTATCATTTTAGCGGCTTCTATCAAATCAAATCAAATCAAAGTATTTATTTTGTAAAATAGATACATAAAGTATACTTTCCACAAGTCAAAGTTAATCTTTACAATATATACCTTTAGAATAAAAAAACAATATGTAAACTAATAAGGGAAATACATACAAAAAATATATAGGTTGGGCTGCAAAAATGTAATTAATTATACACCTGCATAAAATTGTTATGGTTCTTTTGACACCTTGATGTTGCTATGGTGTCTTATTTATCATGTTTTTTTAAGGGTCCCTTTTCACGTATTTTATGGTGCTAAGGAACCCTTAGTGCGCGAGTCTGACTCGCACTTAGCCAAATTATTCTATACAGTACTGTATGTACGAACTCCGGCACGACAAACTACCTATTGGTAATTCTTATAGCGGCATCATAGCTGCTAAAATCATTTACAAATAAACGATAAGACATAAGACATTTTTATTCATTATTGTCATTATACGTCAGGACACAACACAATAAATAAAAATAGAAATAAAGAAAAAAGTATACATAGTATCTCAATCATAAATAAAATTTGAATGTCAAAAAGTTGAAACATGTCAATTACAATATTTACGTCGCAAAGTAAAAAGTTCCTATTCTAATAATAGTTATAATTAATCTATCAGCAGCTCGTCCACACTGTAAAACGTCCGCTCGAGAAGCCAATGTTTCAGCCTGGATTTAAAAGACTGCAAAGTGGTTGCGGCTGTAACTTCAGCCGGGAGTTTGTTGTACACTGACGGAGCCATGATATGAGTTGATCGTGAGGACTTTTCGAGTCTGCGCTTGAGGTTAGCGAGGTTGTCCGCGTTGCGCGTGCGGTACCTGTGGATATCACTATGTTTTTTAAACAAGTGCAGGTTCGCACGCGCATAGACCGCAATCTGGAAAATCACAATTGAGGGCAGCGTCATAATATTCTGCTCTATAAAGTAGGGCTTGGCTGACGTACGTTGCGACACCTGCACGATCGCTCGGACGGCCCGTTTTTGCATACGGAAGACGCGCTCCCAGTCTGCGGCGCGTCCCCATAGCTCGGTGCCGTATTGAAGGAGTGAGTGTACGGTCGCAAAGTAACACGTCCGAACCGCATCGCGTGGTACTGTATAAGACAGCCGCCGCAGAGCGAAACATGCGATTGTACAATGTACACAGGAAACGATATTCCTTTGAACTTTAATTTCTTTCGAAATTAATTTCTTGTTTATTAAAACACAAAGAAGTCCCTTTTTCGTAAATTGTATGCATTATGTTCACAGAGAAGGAATTAAATAAATAATTAAATAAATACATTAACTTTTTCTGTCTGTTAATTCTTTTTTTAGCTAAAATTTTAATGGAGTGAAAAAAATATGAAGCAGCAGTAACTCAACTGAAATAGAAATAGCTGGATGCTAGATTACTAATCACAAGTTTTAGGTTCGATTATCACCTTGGCATGGACATTAGGAAATAACCCTCTTAATTTGAAAAAAAAGAAAATTGTATTTATTACAAAAACAAAATACCTAATTAAAGTAAAATTTACTTAATTTAACAAAAACACATATTTTTGTTTTATTTATAGCCCAGATATACGAAAAGTCAGTGCTAATGTATTTTATACATAAAACACAATAACTTATACCTATACATTGCAAAAAAGACAGACAAACAAAAATTCAAAAAATTGTGGTTTTTGCCTCAGTACCGGACCAGTTATAACCCATATCATCTAAAATTTCGCAAAGATATTCAATATACAGACATGTTTTTTTTTAATACTCTGTTATAACTTATACTAGATTTCATGGCGCTGGTTATAAGTTTCGATTGCATAGTTGATAACTCTGTCACCTCCGCAGAGTAATGTCGTGAAGCAATTTTTTTTTCTACCTGAATATAAATATTTGTGAAGTAAACTTTGTCAGATCGTAAAAGAAACATGCCCAATAAAGTTGCCCGGACGCGGTGAAATTTTTAACTTTAATATTGTTTTTCTTTTTCAGGTAAGTTCGTGAAACTGAATTTCAAATGTGCACAGAAAAATTCGTTAATATACCATACAGTATGTATAATGTAAGTAAGATTATATTATGTAAGACTTTATTGAATTAAAAAAAAACTTTATTTACGTAGTGACTTTTTGTAGAATACGTTTTTGACGAGAAAAATAAACACATTTCAATTAAGTTTCATAGTAAAAGTAGTTCGTATAGATGAGTATTATCTCTGGTTTTTTGCTTTTCGGCGACAAATATCCAGCCAGTATTTTAGAAAATCTTCTTCGTCGTTTCATCACTGGTGTATCCATGACTCTGTTCGCCTTTCTTCCATATTCAAACTTTTTTATAATTCAGTGTTTAAACATCGCTCCTCCGCCATCTTTTAATATAAAACATCTCCAAATCTCTCCCGGCGTGCTGGTGAATACTAAATTATCAATTTGAACGAATACCTCAGAGGAAATGGTAACGGAACAATTCCGCGGACGTCTTGTTAAACGGGTCGAGTAATACTGGAATGTTTCTCAGGGGAAGTTTTTATGTGAATAGTTCTTTAGGAGGCGCAGGGACTTGTTCAGGGGCTTGGATTTGGGGAGGGCGGTTCCGATCTCGAATTTTTATTACCAGTCATACATGAGAGCTTTACTCACCGGCTACAAGCGTACGTAAAGTTTCAATTACCTACTACTACACGAGCATCAGTACATGTTCCTGTGCGTTTTTCTAAAGGTATATTTTGGCTGTGCGAGTATGCGAGAAGAAAGTAGTACAATCCATTTACTCTTTATTAGGTCTGTCTCTTTCACCCTGGCCAGAGCCCTAACGCATTGGCCAACTTAAACTGGGGCCATAGTGGGGCGGTGAGTACCACCTTTTTACGTATTCTTTGAAAAGTCCTAAACATTTTTAAAACGTTGACATAACTTTTGGTTACCCCCCATTTACTTTGTTCCTTTCATCCGGCCCTGCTTAGGATATAACTTTTCAAGTTTCGTTGAACGAATCGTCCCGCGTAAAATAGAAGAAGTTTTGCTTTCAATTTTAAATGAAAGTTAATACTTTGGAAATGTTTTGTGGGCCTATTTTGTAGGTAATCTTTATTGTTTAAGTATTTTAATTGTGTACGTGTTCTTCGCTTTTGTGTCTTCATTATTTTCGTCTTGGGAAGCCATGTTTTCTTCAATGGAGAAGTTTAAAAGGAGTTATTTACGGGTTATTCGTCTCTTCACAGGTAAAATGCAACGTCTGTCTGTCTGTTTGTGTGACCGAGCTTACTTGCATGCAGTTTTCACTTTTAAAACTATTATCATAATTTTTCGGCTTGGCGGTTATTTTATCTACATCCTTTAGCCTATATGTTGACCAGGGTCACTACGATGATAATAAAAAACCCGCACCCAAATCCGTTGATGGGTTCTCGAGCTAAAACGGAACATACATACATACAGGCTGCTACTGATTTATTTTGATAGAAATCTATAAATAAACATAACTGCAAACATAGAAAACATACTGGTGCAGATATCAAAAGCGAACTAATATCAAACAATTATAGCACGCGCTGACACGAACCACTGCTTCAGATAACGACCTGTTACAGAAGTTACAATGCTACAACTAGCTGCAGTTGCTCTAGGCCAGTGAATACATGTAAATGTCATTTATTTATTATTATTATTGTACATATTCGTATTGTTTTCTTAAAGGTTAAGAGTACAGCATACACTAGGAAAAAATGTCATTAACCGTCCAACACAAAAAGGCCAATGTCAAATACTTTATTAACTTTTGATAGCGGCGATTATTGAAATAGGTTTAGGACGCGTTATACTAATAATTACGCGCGAAACATTAGATCGGAGGGTTTTTAGCGAATACTGAAATATTTTGTAGGGAAAAAATACTGGATTTATTTCTATTACCTATTTTATGAAAAAAAAAACAAGTTTATCTCAAAAAAAAGATGGTGGAAAACATTTTTTTTTGACAAAAGTATAAATCTTAGTACATTGTGTCTGTACGGTGATTTGGATTTAATCTGTTATGCTGTGCAGATATTGGAATACATAAATTGTTTATAAGTAGATCACCTAAATAAAATATCAATTAATCGAATATGTTTTTTCCAATATTAAGATAGTCCTACTTTCGTCAAAAGAACCCTCGAAAATCTGACTTTTTTCATATTCTAGGGTCAGGTACAGCCTTAATATTGATTTGTAGAACGTCTAGTTTATTGTATCTATTTTGCAGAATAAATTATTAGATTTGATTTGATTTGTCGTGGGCAGAACGTAGAAATGGGCCGATCGTTAAATAAAAATGAAAAATTCAAAAATTGGTGCGACGATGAGCCGTAAAAAGCGTATTAGGTTTACATGTAAATAAATCTGGGGCCGAGCGAAAGAGACCCTCCTAGTTTTAACAGAAATATAGAGAAAGAAAATTCGTCATCCAACATACACAAAAAATACTAGTAACACAAATTAAAATGACGAAAAGGGGGCTGAGTCCGCTTTTGTTGTGAGCTGCAGACACACAGCCGCACAACGCTGGTTTTCAGCCTGTCCTCATGGATTCATAGTACAAAACACAACTAAGTACATTTTTTTGCAGGTAGCGCCTAGCAATTAAAAATTAAATTCATAATACTAATATTAAAATTATAAAACAGAAAAGAATAAATAAATTAAAATGATTACTCTAAAAACAAGATATAAAATAATATACCTATATTTAAAAACAACTGTAAAGAATAATATTAACCATTTTAACAATGAGGTTTCTCACAGAATGCAGCGGTTATTTTATGTTTGTATATACGAGTAATATGAGATGCCTAGGCAGATCATGATATGCCCAATTCTACGATGTGCCGACGACATACGAGGGGTGGCTGATATAAAATCTCCTTTGTTAAAGAAAGTTTAAAAAATGTTACTGGCCACTATATTCTCGTATTCTTTGTTTATTCCTTTTTTAAAAATTATGACACTTATTTGTTTCTACGAGTTCATTTTTTTTTGTCGCGTCTTCGTTTTCATCAAGTTGCAATAAAATTAAAAATGGATAAAATTGAGTATCGCGCTGTGATTAAATTCCTCGGTAAAGAAGGGAATACGCCGACGCAGGTCCGAGAGCGCGTGTTTAAGGTGTTCGGAGATTCATGTCCTTCCGAATTTGTAATAAAGTTTTTGTCAAAGCAGTTTAAACAAAACCGTGTGAGCTTAGAAGACGATCCCCGTAGTGGAAGGCCCATTTCTGCAGTTACCGCAGATAATGTGGAAAAAGTGAAGAAACTGATCCTTGCCGATCGGCTAATTAAGCAGTGGGAAATAGCTAGAGATGTTGGCATTAGCAAGGAACGAGTTCATGAAATAATTCATGAACATTTGGGAATGTCCAAGGTGAGCGCGCGTTGGGTGCCTAAAATGTTGATCCCGTTTGATAAGCAAAGGCGTGTGGAATGTTGTCAGTCATTTTTAGACTTGGTAAAGGATAAAGAGGAAGAAATTATCTTGCGAATAGTGACCTGTGATGAAACTTGGATTCGTCAGTGGGATCCCGAAAGCAAACAAGAATCGATGCAATGGAAATTTAAAGGGGAAAAACCACCAAGGAAGTTTAAGGTCCGGCTGTCAGCGGGCAAACTAATGGCAACCATTTTTTGGGATGTTGAGGGGATTCTTATGATATATTACCTGCCAAAAAACACCACGATGAATGCTGAATACTATGCGAACTTACTTGACCAGCTATGCAAAAAAATAAAAGAAGACAGGAGGGGCAAACTTAGCAAAGGCGTTTTGATTTTGCATGATAATGCACCCGCGCACACGGCCTTTAAGGCGCGGTCATCTCTGACAAAAAACGGCTTTACAGAGATCAACCACCCACCCTATAGTCCAGACCTGGCTCCCTCTGACTACTTCTTATTTAAAAATTTAAAGAAAAATTTGAGAGGGCGCAGATTTTCAACAGACGAAGAGATGAAGGACGCTGTGAATGACTATTTTGACGATCAAAATAATAATTATTATTTTATTGGTATGATGTCACTTATTGACAAATGTCGTAAGTGCATTTCAGTTGCAGGGGACTATATTGAAAAATAAAAAATAAATCATTAATCCATGTATTTTTTTTCATAGTCAGGTAGATTACTTTTCAGCCACCCCTCGTATATGTTGTCAGACCCTTTATTTGTGTTTTACAAAAGTTTTACAGGTGTTTTTTACATTGATGGATTGCAGTTTTTTGGAAAGTTAAGGTGCTAAATAGTGGGCACAAGTGTTATCTACACATTTCTAGTGTTCTAAGTGTTAATTCAGTGAGCATTATTAGGACCTGGATATTTTGCAGTTGAACAACAAGGTGACTAATCGTGATTAACAAAAAAAAATATCCGTGGTGCTCGTTCACTGCCAATAACTATATAAATAGACAATTTTCGTGTTACTATAGGTGATAAACAGTGTTTTTGTATATTTTTGTGGAATTAGCGGACATTTTGAGGGCAGTTTTTCGCCAAAGACTTTTTTTTGTTTGTTGTACTTCTACCCTACCTAAAACCGCCATCTCATCTTTTCATATTTCTGTGAACTATAAACTAAAATGGAGTGCAATAAATGCAAATCGAAAATAAAACCAGAAGAACTGATGAAATGCAATGCATGTTCTGCACTATTGCACTATATATGCGCAGGACTGGATTTAACTGCCTTTAAAAAAATCCTCCCTATGAATAAGCAGAAATGGAAATGCGAAGGATGCAAACCGACAAAGGTAGGAAGCCCCGTTATCGTGCTTAATAAGGCAGATAAAGATGCGACAGAAATGTCGTCGATTATAAGCATAGACACAGAGACCATTATGAATCTTATCAACACGAGGTTTAAATCGTTAAAGGATTCAATTGATACCCTAAAGTCTGAAGTTAACGTCAGGCTCACTCAGCTTACTGACACCGTTAGCTCATTTGACCAGAGAATTTCGGCGATGGAGGCACGCATTGAGTTAATGACCGACACAACAAAAAAACTTACAGAGGAGAATGAGTCACTTTTTAAGACGTTCGAGCATCTGAAGATTGAATTAAACGACCGTGACCAACAGGTATTAGAGAATGACATAGAGATCTCCGGGATACCAGAGATGAAAGAAGAAAGCGTTGGCCACATCGTCCATCTAGTGGCGAATAAACTTGGCCTGAGTATCGACGAACGAGATATTGTCAACGCCTCACGTGTGGGGCCCGTCCGACCCGGCGGCCTGGTAGAGGGGGGGAGCGACGACAGCGCGTCCGCGGGGCCGCGCCCGCGCCCCATCGCGGTGCGGCTCGCGCGACGCGCGCTCAAGGATGAGATGTTGAGTGCGGCGCGCGTGCGTCGCGGCGCCACTACTGCGGACTGCGCCCTGCCTGGACCTTCGCGCCGATTTTACATTAATGAACGGCTGACGAGAGCGAATAGGTGGCTTTTTAACAAGGCTCGAGAGGAAGGTAAACGTCGTGGATGGCGATTCATATGGACGAAGGAAGGACGAATCCTTGTACGTCGTGAACAGGGAAAGGCCAGTCATCGCATCAGGTCCGACGCTGATCTTATAAGTGTTTTTGGCCCCGAGAAAGTTAGCTCGGAAGTTCTCAATACAACTTGACTTTTTTAAATATAGTTTAGTTTTTTTTTCATTTGTCTATTGTATAACGTATCGTACAGGTAATTGTTATAAAAAAAGCAATTTTAAATCATATTTGCTATTTGAAGGAGACATATTTCAGGAATCTATTGTCTTTCTGTTGCTTCTTAAATTTACAAACTTCGTGGTCTCTTGTTTCAAGTTTACTAGGCATGATGTTTCTGTGATCTTACTTATTTTTTACATTCAGCGGCAATAATAAAAATAAATATTTGCGGCTTGGTTTTTTGAACGTTCGGTCCTTAAATACAGGTCAAGATGAATTATGCGTTACGATTAAAAACCTTAAACTAGATATTCTGGCGCTAAATGAAACCTGGGTTAAAAAAGGTATGGAAATTATTGCTCCCGGGATTCCTGGCTACTCACTTAAACTGCAAGCTAGATCAGCGGTAGATAGGGGTGGAGGGGTTGGATTTTATATTCGAAGAGGGGTCCGTGTAAAAGTTATGGAACATCCTAATTCTTTATTAGAGCAAATGTGGTTACAGCTGACCATAGCAGGGATCAGAATAGCCATTGGCACCGCGTACAGGCCGGAACAAGTCAACCGTGGAGTGGCTATAGATGCGTTAACGGAATCGATTACTACTTTCTCATACTGTAAATATATTTTCTTGTTCACTGACTTCAATACGGACCTTATTTCAGATTCTTACGATGCTAGGAGACTTCAAAGTTTCCTTCATCAGCTTAATTTAAATCAACTGGTAAGGGAACCAACGAGAATCACTGATAAAACGAGCACTCTGTTAGATCTTGCTATAACGGACATCCCTAGTAAAGTGAAGAATGTTAATGTGTTGCATAACCGATCACTTAGTGATCATGGTATGGTTTGGCTTGATGTTGACATTAGGAAGCCAAAACTAGCCAAGCGTTTTGTTGTAACCCGCCATCTTAAAGAAATAGACAGAGATGCATTTGAAAAAGACCTTCTTAATACACCATGGTACAAAATTTTAGATCTAAGTGATGTCAATTTAATGGTAGATCTTTTTAATAATTATATTACTCGCTTATTCGATGCGCATGCACCAGTTCATAAATTAAAATGTTTTGATAAATCCAAGCCCTGGATTACAGATATGGTTCGGTTCATGATGGGCTTAAGAGATGAAGCTCTAAGCAAGGCTAATAAGAGTAAAAGAGATAGTGACTTGGAATATTACAAAAGTCTAAAACGTCTTGTTAATTTAACAATAAATAGGGAAAAAGTTGCCTATTTCAAATATTACGTAAATAATAATAAGAATAATCCTGGCAAAATGTGGCAACATTTCAAAAAAACATCTCCTTTTTATTCCAAACAACCAACGGACGTCCCTGTTGAATTAAATGATCCTCAAAAAATGAATCAACACTTCTTGAATGTACCTGGAAATAACAATGTCAACCAACAACTTCTAAACTATTTTGAAACTTCGAGGTATAATAAAAGCTTTTTTACTTTTACCCCAGTAAATCAAAGAGATGTCGAAAAAATTATCTCCAGTATAAAAACGAACGCTAAAGGTCATGACGGTATCAACATTGAAATGATAGAGTTAACATTACACTATACACTACCTGTTATAACTGCAATAGTAAATATGTCAATCGCAACACAAACTTATCCTGATAGTTATAAAATGGCTGTTATAAAACCGTTACCGAAATCAAGTAATATCAGCGATTACAAAGATCTACGCCCAATAAGTGTGTTACCAGTTATGTCCAAAGTAATAGAAAAGGCTGTACAAAACCAAATAATCTGGTACTTAGCTAACGAGAACATAATTCCAAATATACAGTCAGGCTTTCGGGGCGGTCATGGAACCGAAACTGCGCTTTTAAAAGTATCAGATGATATTATTGCTGCTTCCGATAATAAATTAGCAAGTATCTTGGTCCTACTAGACTACTCGCGAGCTTTTGACTGTATTAGTGTGGAGCTTTTAATTGCTAAACTTAAATATTATGGGTTTTCTAATAATACGTGCAAATGGTTTCAGTCTTTTCTGTCGGGACGTACACAATTCGTTACTACAGTAAATGAGAACGGAGAAATTTTAAATTCCGATCTGTCTCAATTAGTAAGAGGTACTCCTCAAGGATCTATACTAAGCCCAATACTTTTTACAATTTACACTGCTGACATGCCAAAATTACTTAACCATTGCCAATGCCATCTATATGCCGATGACACTCAAATCTACTCTTCGTTTAATCAGGCAGATACCGCATCGGCTGTCGTGAAGATTAATGATGATTTAAAGAACATATTTGAATGGGCACAAAAGAACTGTTTAGTTCTTAATCCACTTAAATCTAAATGTATAGTAATGGGAACTAGTCACCAAATAAAATATGTCTTGGATCAAGATCCTAATATTATAATATTATAAACAAAAACTTCCATTTATAAAGGAAGCCAGGAGTCTTGGTGTAATTTTCGACGAAGAACTAAAGTACCAATCTCACATGCATGAAAAAATTAGGAACGCATTCTTCAAGTTAAAAGTTCTGTATGGGATCAGAGAGTATCTAACTGTAGATGTAAGAGAAACTTTAGTCGAACTTCTAATTCTGTCATCCTTCAACTATTGTAGTGCAGTGTACGGCCCCAGAATATGTCAAAAGACAGCGAAGGCTATTCAGAGAGTGCAGAATGCGTGTGCGCGTTTCTGTTATAAAATACCGAAGCGCGCACACGTCACTCCATATCTCAATGAACATGATCTCCTGAACATGGAAGCTAGAAGGGTGCTACATTTAGCTTCACTCACTTATAAAGTAGTTTGGAACAAGAGCCCAGAGTACCTATTTGATAAATTTAAATTTAGAAGAGATGCTAATTGCATCCATACCAGATCTAAGGATCTTAACTTATTGTGTATCCCTAAACATAGGCTTGCCGGTTTTAAAAGATGTTTCACTTATAGAAGTGCAAAGATTTGGAATAATTTGCCGCCACCAATAAGAAATAAATTTATAACAGACAAAACGTTTAAACTTACATATAAGAAAGCACTACTTAAGCTACAAAAGAAATTTCAAAACTTGAAATGTCCTAGACAGTACATGTTTTTAAGCTGATATTCTTGGTACCTGTAATTAAAATCACCTTATATTATATTCATTACTTATTATAAATAGTTAGAGACATAATAATTACCTACTCTTTTTATTTTATTTTGGGTCGTTAATTGGTCTGAAAATTGTGTTTTTTTGTGTAACGACTTGATAACTTATTAAAAATTGCTGATTATAGATGAGCGCTATCTGCTTGTACAATTGTTTAAGTATTATGCAGGATACAAAAAAGATGTCAAATATAAAAATTATTAGTAGCATGGGAATAGCTGAAAATCAGCGTCATCTGAAAATTGTTTCAGATGGCACATCGCTGAGTCTATTTCCATTTTTGGGATAATCGTGTATTTTAAGAACATGTGTAATAAAATTGTATTGTCAATATCGATTACTCAAAATAAATACTTTTTTCTTTCTTTCTTTCTTTCTTTATTTGTGAGATGTATCTGAGTGAGTCACGATCTGGACTGCAATAAATTGTTTGAGCTATTATGAGAATTAAGGTAGAGCTGATGCCGGGCTTGAATGCGGAGGTACTACCATCTTACTCGCAAATCCTCCCGAAGTTATTCGGGGGGAGTAAGAGGACAGCATAACAGGCACAACGTCTTAAATTCTCACAGCACGTTTTTCTAGTACCCACTTCAACTTAAGAGAAATCCAAAAATACAAAGTAAATAAAAACGCCATTGCAAATTGCTAGAATTGTTGTCCGGATTAAATTCTTATTTGACGAGGATGAATAAAAGTAGAATGACGAAAGAAGCTTCGCCAGTGGAAGGTAGGGCTCGACCGGGCCGCCCTAGGACGTATGCCGACCAAATGGGCGATATACTGAACAAGGGCAAAGTGAAAAGTACCCGGTGTAGAAGAGCTTGTATGACTAGATCGATGGATGTTTCGTAAATCTGTAGTCTCTGCCTACCTCTCTGTGAGACAGGCGTGAGGTTATGTATGTAGGTATTAAATTGTTAGTGAGTGGGAATATTTAATTTATCCCGCAGTTACTGAAAGTATCAGACAGTAAAGCAGTGTATGAAATTCTTCCACAATTAGAAAAGTCACAGATTGCTTGTTAATGTATGTTAAAAAAAACGCATAATATCTAACTTGTAACTTTCATTATACAGTTATTATACCTATAACAAAATGGAATGTAAATACCAACAGAAAATTTCCCACCAGAAATCAATTTGCTGAGCTGATAGGTATTTACGTGAATGCGTACAATCGACCACAACAAAATCTACAAACTTTATTCTTGACAAAGGTTTTGCACGCGGCTCCGCCCGTGTGTATTCAATCTCTGTCCCGTTTTCGGCTAGGGCGTAATTTTATCAACACCCCTATATGTATAGCCGATACATTTACGATAATAATAAAGATAACCGCATCCAAATCCGTTGAAAAATGTTTACGTGGTATTCTTGCTTCTAAAAATAAAGTTCATTTATTCTCCGTGAAGAGGATAGAAATGTACTCAAGGTCACAAGTTTTGATATCGTTTTGATAAAAGAATTATCAGAATATTATGATATACCTTAAAGCAGGGGTTCCCTAACTTATTTTGAACACGCCAACTTTCTACAACATAAATATTTCTGCGCCCCCGCTATGCCCAGATTAGTGCGTTGAGTAGGCGCTTTCAGTAGCTGTATCTACACTATACCTACTGATGACGACAGGTCGACATGGCAATCGGGGTAAGAGGTGAGGCGTGGGGGGGTGACGCCCCGCACACCCGCGCAGTAGCCGCGCCATCTTAGTCGTAGCGCTGCACGAGTCGGTATCGACTGCGTTTATCGATTTCGATCTCGCTCACATTATTACTTTTAGTTTTGTATTGAAAATGACTTAGGTTGTCTCTTTAAAAATAAAATCAATAATTCATTCTCAAGCACGAGACTAGCCAAAAAAGTATTGGAAAATTGTAACATTGAACGGAAAAATAATTGTTATAAATATCCTGCTAATCGGGCACTAGAGAGGGCTATGTTTGAAACGGTATATCGAAAAGAACTACGTCCAGAATAAAATTCAAATCAAAATCAGTAGGGCCAGATGAATAATTCCTTTTCAGAACAGATTCCTTAAGTGTTTGTAGCGACGTTATATTAGTTCATTTGATGTTAATTGTGATGAATAAAATGTTACTTTAAATAAAAAGGTAATAATAATTTTAACTCTAATTTTGTTGCGTACCAAAAAATTTATCGATATCGACTAACTGGTATGTGATGTCACATCACTTGAAAATTGCCATGTCGACCTGTCGCCAACAGTACCTTCGAACGTTGTTTCGTGTTTATCTCTTAATAAGGTCCTTAACCACACAGGTGACCCACGCCCCCCTTTAAAGGTCTCTGCGCCCCCACAAGAAGACGCGCCAAAACCCCGACTGTATCACTGAAAAAGCCGTATGCATAAATACACTTCGTGCGACGATAAAGTATCACACTTTGCAACTACGCAAAAAAAGGGTAAGCGACTTCAGATCCTCAAGGGGTTCCTTATCGAAAGCTGAACGGAATTTATGAAGGGTTTAGCTAAACTTGTTTTGTGATCGGTATTTTGCATGTCACAGATATTGTAACCGTTTAGCGAAGATCCCAGGGATTTCGATTTTCTTCTCTTTTTGTTACAAATACCCATTTAACCAAAATGTTTACGATAAGACTTTATCGACATTTTTAGGGTTTGTTTGGTTTTTTCTTGAAATATTGGGAATTTCAAATAACTTGTTTTTGAATAAATGCGAAATTTAATATAAATTACAGCTCTTAGGATACATAAAAACAGTTTGCTTACTTACAGCGTACTTTATGTATGGGTTCTACCAAAGTCCATGCGATGTCATGATGATTATAACCTTCTTTATTCTTTATTTATCAATTTAGCAAATGAATATTAGTTTTTACAAGGGCAAGCGAGGAATTTAAATCCTTTATTATAGCCGGTTGCCAGATTTAGTTGTGTACATTCCTAACAAAATCCTGAATGATACATTTTCCTGTAAGTTTTGCAATTTCTTTTTTCTTATCTCATTAAATATGTTATAATAAATAAATACTTAAAACTACTCTCTTTTTAAAATTCCTGACAAAAAACAAAATTTTCTTGACATTTTCTGATATGTTTTAGAATTATGTGACGGGCCTTTTGATTGAAATACCAACTAACCTACCACTGCTTTATCAATTCACTGCTTTAATACCCTGTTCCATTACGAGCCAATCAAATCGTTTTCACTAATAATTGTAACCGATACGAAACAATAAAACACAAATCGGAACCGCCAAACCTAATCGCAACAACACCAGCAGCCTTTCCAGCCATCATACGCGTTATGCTGTACCTTCTTTATACGATTATCGCTTTTAAGTCCACGTAGTAAGAACTACCGTAGTATCCTTGAAACTGCGAGTTTAATACAATGGCGGGCATTGTAGCTTATCTGCTCTGCTCCATTAGAGCGATTGAAGCTCGCATGCAGGGGGATACTTTTGTTTGCAATGCAGTGTATGAGAATGCGGAAGACGGGTTTAATGCTTGCGGTTCTAGCTCAATTTTGTAGCTTGAAGGTGATTCTTTTTTGGTTTTCGATGGAAAATGAAAAATCTTTATAGGCAACTTTGGTCTATGTTTTAGGTGCACGTGCAGGAATTGAACTCGGATGCCAAAATTGGAAGTTCGGCTTTTTACCAACTTACCCACCGCCACTTTAAACTATATAAAAACGATGATAACCGGGTGATTACCCTGCCAATATTATATAGTGTTAATTTAAGTATATCTGTCAAAAATCTCAATTCATTCTATACGTAGGTATTTGGTATATAAAAAATCAAAACAAAAAAAAAACACTTAATTATTTTAATAATTGATTCGTATTTTATTCGGATGCGTCAAACTAGACGTCGAAAGATTATATTATATTTAAAAAAGTATTATAATTGTAGTTCACTATAATTAAATTCTTGATCCGCTTATCTTTTTACTTTGATCATGTACATAATGAAATGCAGCGTCTTTTTGTCTGTCTTGATGTTAGGGGTCCATGAAAGGAGCTTCCCCGAGAGGCGTATACTGAAATACAGCCGCTGATTGGCGTTAATCAGTCCATGGGACTTCCAGAAAATCTACGGAAGTCGGTAACGCACGAATGACTGATACTACGCAACTGCATTTCACTCTCTCGGTAGCATGTGTGGCAACCCTAATTCTAGGGATATGAACTAAATATATCAATCAAAATACCAAGTTACTATTTTTCATTTGTCATATCATAAAGTACATACTCGTACAAATTTAATTCAATTACAATTTTGTTTTTTCATCTTGCATTTTTTTTTTGACAAGAGCTGGTAAATTAAAATTTGGTAAATTAAATCAGACGGAGACACGGATAAAAGCTAGTATTGTACATAATACCATTTACAAAAATGTCGGCTCAGCGGTTCCTAAAAGATTTAGGTCGGCGAACTCTTAACAAATCCTTCGCAGATCTACCCACCAAGCCCTTATACATATCACATAGCTGTTATTGACCTGTGATAGGGATGCTTTTCGAATAATTCTTGCGTTTACATATCTTGGTAATTTAGTCAGCAATATGAATCTCAATTTGTCCAATGTGATGTGAAAGAAGTAAATGTCAGATTCGCTATACATGACCAACTTGAGGAACGAAGTTCACGCGGGAAGATTTTGGAGAAATGTGTCTGAATTCTTTAGGAGTTTTTGGACATCAAAATAATTTAATTTAAGCGGTCTACTTTCAAACACGATGCCGAAACATTAAAGTTACCAAAAAATAAACCAAATAGCGAGTTTTTCTTTTTGTATTTAGTCATATAGGGGCTATTTTAGGCGACATTAAGGGGCATATGCATGCCACCGTTTTAGTATAAAATTGAGATAACCTGTTTCTTTGTTGTTTTTCGTATCTGGCTAAAATGTAAAATTTTAGTATTAAGTACAATTTAAGGTAAGAAAACAACTTTGTAGGTAAATCTGTCCGGCTTGATCACACTAATATTATAAAAGCGAAAGTTTGTGTGTGTGTGTGTGTGTGTGTGTGTGTGTGTATGTGTGTTACTCTTTCACGCTGAAACGGCATGACGGATTTGGATGAAATTTAGAATAGATATAGCTTATACCCTAACTGAACACATAGGCTACTTTTTATCCGGGAAAAAAAGCATGTCGTTAATCGAATAACACGCGGGCAAAAGCTAGTAACTTTATAACAAAATCAATAATAAAATTTTTGGCGAAATTGTGTCTTTTAAAAATATCAGTACCAGATAATAGAGGTCTTATACTTTGGTCTATAACGAAAAACAACAGAGAAAAGGACCATCAAATTTTGTAGTAAAATGGTGGCGTGCCTATGCGCCTTAAGGTGAGGTAGTTCGGAGAAATCTGTCCTGCTCCAACGCTTTCATTTTACACTTATCTATCCTGCTCAGTGGGAGCGGGCCGCTCAAAAAACTCGCGATTTCAACGTGTTTATGTTTCTATAGCTTTTTAATATTTGTTTAAGGCGTCGTCGTGTATCTATTTAATCACGATATCCTATACAATATTTTACACTTAATATCGTTAAATTTATGAATTCAATCAAACGAAAAATGGCTAAAAGTTGGATTGAAATATCCATGAAAGGGTTAGTTTGGGATTTATTATGATCGAATGAGGATGGTAATTTTGAGTAATGAATGACAATTTTCCGTAGACTAGTTCTCAGTTATAACATAAATTTTTGAACGCTAAAAATCGGTAGTAATTATCCTTAAAACCATATTTAAAAAATCGGTCTGGGCCTGGCCTGAGCTTCTTCTGTGACGGACCCTGTTTGCTTTAATAGGGCGATTTCGACCAAAGGATCTGGTCACTCGGTCTTAAAAGTGAGAGGAGAGCAGTGCGGCTTTTTGTTTGGCTTCGCAAGGAACAGGGAAATCGGTAAAAAGTAACGAATGTCGTAAGCGTTTAGTTTAGATTCTCTTGCGGTTCACGTAGCTACCAACGAACTCCAATTAGCTAAACGTTATCTGAGTCGAGACAGGATTAGGCTAACGTGGTTCCATACCTATTCCGAGCGTTCTCGGGCGATTACACGGTACCCTGATTTGGTCTCAGATTTCAGTTTATTTCGAAACTCTAGTTTCTTGAAATCTCGGCTTTGTTTTACAGGATTTAATGGAAACAAGAATCGTTTCAACACAGTTTTAACCTCCTTCTCGGTGGTTTTGTATGTCAAACGTGCTTTGACGTTTAGTTTATGTTTGGCTTCAGTTGAAGCATGAAATAATTTAGATCATCAACTTTGTCTCTATTTTTAGGATATTTTAATCAAATCGGTTGTTTTTTAAACATCAGTGTGCTATTAGGAATACAATTTCGATATAACAGTTTTTCGTGCCTTTACACCGATTTTGTAAACATTTTAGTATTTACAAGAAGTGACGTCATCTTATTAGGTTTAATGGTCGGATCTTTGCCAGATGCTTTCAAGAAATATATGTATTTTCTTCTTATGGCAATGTGTTATAATGACGTCACTGTTTGTTGTTTGTGTTTTGTTTGAAGTGAATGTTTTTTCACTTTCACTTTCACTTTCACTAAAGGTCAAATGAAAGGCATCTTTTTTTTCATTTAATAAAGTATATGTACGCTTATTTTAAAATCTGTATATGTACTAAAACAGTTAAGGAAAGCTTTTCCTCATAACGGTTTTGGAATCGTAAATATTGGCGAAAAAAAGAACAGGCCAATTGTTTTAAAACTGTCTTGATCAATTGTCTAAGACAATGTCATGTGGCTATTCGGCTAAGCTAATTAGCCCGTTTGATAATTGAAATCGTACACTTTTGGCTGTCAAATGAATACGATGGTCTTGTTTTGTTGTTGACAACCAAAAACTTACTATTTCATTTGTCAAACGGGCTAATTTGCTTAGCCGAATAGCCATATGACAATCGAATTTGAATACGATTGTCTTACACAACTGTGCCTAAGGTCTGTTTTCCATAATTTAACAACTAAATGTTCTAAAAGCCATAAACACAATAAAATTAACAGTGAAAATGAAAATAGTCTACCGTTAACGTGTTAAAATAGAACATTACGTTTAAAATACAACTTCAAAGAATGTCATTTTGCTTGTTTAGAGTTCAGTCGGCATAAGAGAACCCTTTTAGTGAACTCATCTGTCAAGTCATCATGTATCCACCCGCGGTATGAATTAAAATTTTTCAGAGCCCGAAATTTCCCTGATAAATGTAGTATTATTGTTTTATTTAAGTACATACGTTGTATATGATTCCAAAATCAGGACTATACAAGGATGGTATAACAAGGATTTAAATTTTGAAAAAAAAACAACATTTTTCATTCTTTGATCTTCATATTTCGGCCGTTGGATGCGGCACTGTATTTTTCTGCATCCAGTAAAATCGCAAAGAGAGGCCTAAATTATGATCTATATCATTTCATTTTTATATTAGGTTTTGGACAAAGAAACTGTTACCAAAATAAACGTCGTAAAAATGTAATAAAAAACGGCTGTCACATTAAAAACCCTTTTACTAATTCCAAAATAATAAATAAAAATATTTCGATATCGCAAGCTTTCGGAAATGGCAAAAAAATTTTTTTTTTAATTATTCTTTTGTCTTCATTTAAATACTTACTGTGACTGATGCCGGGCCCGAATGGTCCGAAATATATCTCACAATAATTTGTATTTTTATGTGTTTTCTTAGATATACTTATTTAAATATAAATTATGGTTTTTTGTAAAATAGATGTTAAAATATTTTACAAAAAGAGTCATCGAACCTTGTTACTAAGCACTTACCGAGTCTTCAGTAAGAATTAGGCTGCATAAATTAAATTCATCTTACATATCACAGGCCATTCCATTATATATATCTCAAAACCTATTTAATTTCTAGTGTTTTTTTATTAAAAAGTATATACTCGTATTATCTAATAACAGAATTTAGATCTAGAATGAATCAGAGAAATACGTTTGTTTTTACAAACACGATTTTTTTTGTTATTATAAGTTCAGTTTATTTTTTAAGTAAATGTACAAAAGTGTGATGGCTGTTGGGGCCGAAAGGCGTTAGAATGGAGATCACGTACAGACGAGCGTAGCGTAGGCCGACCTCGTGTCCACTGGACCGACGATCTGAAGGACGTTGCTGGTGGCTGCCGGATACCGAGGAACGCCAAGGGTGGCGAAACCTGGTAAAGGCTGATGTCCAACAATGGACGAGCCCGTGCTGATGAACGCAGCAACAGAGCGCTTTGGTCTTGTCATCATAACGATCTGGCGATACCTGCGCATACCACTGCTCGTTTCTCAAACTCATTTACGGTCCATGCAGTTCGACTTTGGAATGAACTTCCGCAAACCCTCAGAAACCTTCCTTCTGTGTCCTCTTTTAGATATAACCTAAAAAATTATTACCTTTCATCTCTCTGAATTACTCGACTTACTATGCTACTTTGTTTGTATGTATATATTTATGTATATACATATGTATGTATTTGTATGTAGTGTATTATATTTAAGTAATAGGCTTGAAGAAAATTGTTTTCTTTTTGCACAAATAACAATTAATGTGTAAAATTTTCATTTTCCTCTTACCATCGGTTGGCTGGAAGAAATTTCTTTGAGGAATAAGTCCGCCCTTGCCTTCTGTTATTCTGTATTCTGTGTTTTTATTTTTGTTTTTATTTTCTGTGCAATAAAGTGTGTTTATTCATTTATTCATGAATGGATGGATGACAAAAGTGTAACAAATCAAATTAAATAAATAAATAAACGAACATGTTAATAGGCCAAATCACCGTTAGGTAACGAACAATAATCCCCACTAAGGGAAACGGTCACCTAAACAATTTGTAATTTTCAGGACATAATTGGACGGTGAAGCTTTGAAGTTGTAAACTCAGCTACAAAGTTGACACAACTTTCAGGATTCCGCTGGTATGCGGCGGAATTCTGGAAATCCTTTTGTCTTTCCATACCGTTTATTAACCCGTCAAATGGATTCGAGACACGATCTTACCTGAGGTGTAATTGTGTAAGACAATCGTCATCAAATTCGATTGTCATATGGCTATTCGGCTAATCAAACCGTTTGACAATTGAAAACGTACGTTTTTGGTTGTCAACAACAAAAGAAGACAATCGCTTTCATTTGACAGCAAAAAATGTACGATTTCAATTGCCAAACGGGCTAATTTGGTCAGCCGAATATCCACATGACAATCAATTTGAATACGATTGTCTTACACAATTGCACCTTTGATATCTATTGTTTTAGCTATAATGAGTATTAATAAGGGTTAAGTCGACTGTCTTTTATGAATAAATGCACAAATACTATGCACACAAATTCAATGGTATGCCCGACTGGGGATCGAACCTGTGTCTCAAGATTGACAGACCAGCGTTCTACCGTCTGGGCTACCGTCGCTAATAAAAATTTAAAAGCGGTACGTAATTTAGGCGGATATGTAGCAATCGCAATCCAATTTGACTAAGCATCCCTCAGCCAATTTCCTAATAGCTACATACCTCATAAACATTTCTTCAAGGAATCCCCATGTAATTTACGATTCGGGCGCCCCATACAAATGAGCGACGCGGAACATCATGCTGATGTACAGCGAGCATGCTTGTCCGAAGTTTGGCTGTGTGCCAGGACTTGAAAGGCGAAAGTGGTTCAAACTTCGCGCCAACGGTTGGTCCAACGTTGGAACCATGGCTTTGTTAGCGTGGTAAGTTCTTCCTGCATAACAAACCGCCGAAGGCTTTCCACAGTGCGAGATATCGCAGACATCAGAGTAGACGCGTCTCTGGCGGTGCATCGGAATCCGTTGTCGCCGGCAACTCGCCGGTTAATTCAAAGGTGCATGCTTCAAAGGAATGCGAAATTCAGAAGATTTTACGTATAATTTGTACGCTAATGCATTTATGTTTTTTCAATTCAATTGCTCGTAAAGACCTATTTTATATGCTTCAAAACTGTTGTCAAAGTCAACTTTACCACACTTTTATTTTTTTAATAGATTGAAATTAAGTTGCCCGTATTTTCTTGTGTACCATAGATAGACTTGACAGAAATGAGCTACGAACACATCAAATTGAAAGCAGCTTATTTCCGTCAAGTTGGCAACCTGCGTGCAAAGAAAAACAAAAAGAATGCCCGCCTAAAGTTAATTTGGAGTATTTATTGTTTGTTTGTTTACGTTTCATTTATTTACTCACACTATGCATTGAAAAACGTAGTATGATGCACGTGGCTATAAAGGGCAATAACTTACTCGTAACGTTAAAAACACTCGCTTATCGCTCGTGTTTCAAATCGTCCTCGTAGGCTATTGCCTCCTTACCGCACTTAAAGCGTAAATTACTAATATTGTAATGTCCATCCATCCATCAGCCTGTTTTGTCCACTGCTGGACGTACGCTTTTCCTAGATTTCGCCAATATTGAGAATCTCTGCAACGAAAGCTAATTTTCAAGGTTTAATATGCAAATGAGACAAAATATCTTTTACTATTTCTGTTTCAGTAATCATTTAATTTGTGTTCTCAGCAATGCTTTGTGTTATTTTTTAGGCTTTAAATCTGTTCAGCAACCTCACACTTGACTTCAAAAAATTATATTTTAGACTAATCAGGGTTGCACCTGCCCTTATACAAGATGCAATTAAATCAACCGACCAAATTCATACCGGAGACTCGGTTCGTGATCAGAAACAAGCTTCAATTTCCCCTTTTGGTGAAATTCGAAAAATATTTTTTTTGCTTCCTAACTGCCTCGACTACTTAAACTAGTCCAACGAGTAAGGGAGCAAAAATATATATTTTTCGAATTTGGCTAAAAGGATTACCGAACCTAGATCCTGATCACTAACCGAGTCTCCAGTATGAATTTGGTCGGTTGATTTAATTTCACCACACAGATTCAAAGTGAATATACATTATATACAACAACCAGTTTCAGTCTACATATACTGAAAAAAAAAAAAAATTGCAATTATCCCTCACTGAATAATCCGAAAAACTGAAGCGTACGGTTACAAGCACGTTAGTCTATTTTATAATAACCCATATTTTGTTGTCATAAAGCTTAAAATCGAATGAAATAGGTGGCTTGATCGGTAGGCGATCATGACGTCCATTTAGGGTTGCCTCTAGCTTAGACTCTTGTTTTTAGTTTCTTATTAAATTCCAGTTATCTAAACTAGTAATAAGGTAGTAAAGATGTCGTGTCTGTATCATAGAAGTACAAAGAAAGTCGGAAGGAGCTTCGCCAACCAAAAACTAAAGCACCCATAGTAAGCCTACTCGGGTGTACGCACGAGCCCGGCACGCACACATTCACATCATAGTAAGCTTAATTCCATAGTAAATCCACTCACACACATGTAAACTACCGCCGTTGCTATGCTTCAGTTTTTGTCTGTCGGTCTGTTCGTTTTCCGTTTTAACACGACAACCACTCAAAGGTTTTGGGTACGGTTTTTTTTTATTATCATTGTAGTAACACTGGTCAACATATAGGCTATAAGGGGTGTCGATGAAATAACACCCAGGCCCAAAAACGGGGCGGAAATTGAATAAAAGTTGGTGGAGCTGCGGGCAAAGTATTTTTATAACACGTTGATACAAAATAATGTATTGTAACGGTGTAGCGTAATCAAAATAAAATTATGTATGAAAAAACTATCAAGGTTTTTAGCATATGGATAAATATATATTTTACTCTTTTTTACTTATTTAGGACAGCTATAGCTATAAAAAATAAAATATATTTGTATGTACCTACTCGATACATTTCGGCCCACGGTATGGGGCCGGCCGTTATCAGTGCTGTCTATTGAGTTTAGGTTCGTTCGTAATGGGCACCAAGAAGATTTTTACCATTGCTACGGCTTAATAAGAACAAAAAATTCGATATTTCACCTTTATATATTATCCAAAAAATCTTACGAAAGTGAAAGAAGAGCTGGCAACCCTACACTAGTGAAGCAAGTACGATAGATCGACCAATCAGGAGCGTCTATCTGCACGTGATAGAGAAAGCACAATATTTCACCCTTGTTTGTGATGACGCGATTCTCGATTTTAATGCTTTCCATTAATATTCCGAATGAAGATCCGATTTCCATTAAATTGAGAAATGAATGAACTAGTTCTTTGTAATGGGTTTTGTGGACTTCCTTCGCCAGTCACGTCATATAGTTCCCAAGTTTCCTTCTAATGACATTTAAATTAGTATAATTTACAAGGAGCTTTGAAAATTAAACCCTGATGACGTCAGAATTAGGGTTGGAGAGATTAAACTTACATTATAATTTCCTTTGTAGTGGTAAGTAGCTTTCTTTGCTGAAATAATAAGTAAAGTGAATTGCTTATACAAAAAAAATGGATAAATAAAAGATATTTTGTGTTTATTTATTATTTTGTAAACTCTAAAGCAATGTAAGACCTGAACTTTTAAATAACTAGACTCTTTTTTGAAAAATAAAACTTGAACAATATCAGTAGCTCTTATACGGCGCAGCGGTGAGATATTAAATTGAATTAATTTCCGTTCGCCCGACACGACACGTCCGTTGAGTTCCACCGCAGATGCGCGAGTGACGTTCAAAGGCGGAAATTCAAAACTTACTACCCACACTTCCATGCGATTTATTAATGTAAAAAGGTTTTGAAGATATATTGTTTATGTTTGTTTTCAGAATAGGAAATTTTCCGTTTTGGTTTATTATAAAAGTGTAGTCTACATTAGATTATAATGTTTTTAGGCTCTTGTGTGGTGGTACGGAATCCTTTGTGTGCAAGTCCGACTCGCACTTGGCCAAATTATTTTGTTTTCTCTAGAAACGTGCCAGGTATACGCGTATTTACTCTATCCTCATTTTTTAGCCACAGAAAATTACAATAGTATTATTATATTATATGTACGTGCCAAATTACCCTCTTTCTGTTTTATATTCGATTCGAACATTCGCCATTGGTCGACGAGTAATAAAAAAGGATTATGGAATCGATAAAATTTGTGAATATATTGTTTCGGAATAGCTCTATTTTCAGTTGGTATTTGTATTGTTAGCGAAATGCGGAGTTTTCGTTTTAAAATAGCTTTTAAATTGCTGCGTAAAATAAATTTTCGAGCACATCAGAAAAGGAAAAGTATCATTAACTAAACAACGAAAAGATGATTAAAGAGAGGATGGGTGAAAGTAGACTAAATAAATATATGGCGCGCAAGTTGAAGGTAAAGCTCGACCGGGCCGCCCTAGAAGGACGTACGAGGGGTGGCTGAAAAGTAATCTACCTGACTATGAAAGAAAATACATGAATTAATAATTTATTTTTTATTTTTCAATATAGTCCCCTGCAACTGAAATGCACTTACGACATTTGTCAATAAGTGACAGCATACCATTAAAATAATAATTATTATTTTGTTCGTCAAAATAGTCATTCACAGCGTCCTTCATCTCTTCGTCTGTTGAAAATCTGCGCCCTCTCAAATTTTTCTTTAAATTTTTAAATAAGAAGTAGTCAGAGGGAGCCAGGTCTGGACTATAGGGTGGGTGGTTGATCTCTGTAAAGCCGTTTTTTGTTAGAGATGACCGCGCCTTAAAGGCCGTTTGCGCGGGTGCATTATCATGCAAAATCAAAACGCCTTTGCTAAGTTTGCCCCTCCTGTCTTCTTTTATTTTTTTGCGTAGCTGGTCAAGTAAGTTCGCATAGTATTCAGCATTCATCGTGGTGTTTTTTGGCAGGTAATCTATCATAAGAATCCCCTCAACATCCCAAAAAATGGTTGCCATTAGTTTGCCCGCTGACAGCCGGACCTTAAACTTCCTTGGTGGTTTTTCCCCTTTAAATTTCCATTGCATCGATTCTTGTTTGCTTTCGGGATCCCACTGACGAATCCAAGTTTCATCACAGGTCACTATTCGCAAGATAGTTTCTTCCTCTTTATCCTTTACCAAGTCTAAAAATGACTGACAACATTCCACACGCCTTTGCTTATCAAACGGGGTCAACATTTTAGGCACCCAACGTGCGCTCACCTTGGACATTCCCAAATGTTCATGAATTATTTCATGAACTCGTTCCTTGCTAATGCCAACATCTCTAGCTATTTCCCACTGCTTAATTCGCCGATCGGCAAGGATCAGTTTCTTCACTTTTTCCACATTATCTGCGGTAACTGCAGAAATGGGCCTTCCACTACGGGGATCGTCTTCTAAGCTCACACGGCCTTGTTTAAACTGCTTTGACCAAAACTTTATTACAAATTCGGAAGGACATGAATCTCCGAACACCTTAAACATGCGCTCTCGGATCTGCGTCGGCGTATTCCCTTCTTTACCGAGGAATTTAATCACAGCGCGATACTCAATTTTATCCATTTTTAATTTTATTGCAACTTGATAAAAACGAAGACGCGCCAAAAAAAAATTGAACTCGTAGAAACAAATAAGTGTCATAATTTTTAAAAAAGGAATAAACAAAGAATACGAGAATATAGTGGCCAGTAACATTTTTTAAACTTTCTTTAACAAAGGAGATTTTATATCAGCCACCCCTCGTAAGTTTACGAAATTGGCGATATACTAAAGAAGGACAAAGTCAAAAGTACTTGGAATAGAAGAGCTTGTGTGACTAGATTGATGGATGTGAAAGAAGCAAAAGAGGTGTGTCAGGATCGTAGCAGTTTGAAATCTGTAGTCTCTGCTTACCTCTCTGTGTGTACAGTTTCAATGAGTAATAGAGATTTGGCAAAAATAATAAATATAATAATATAATAAATTCTTTATTTCAGGCAACGCATGACAAAATATACAAACATAAGATGACAAGGGCCCATATGCTATAAATAAAATACCTTACAGACTAACATACATACAAAATATAACTAAGACATTTATATTAGATCATTTATATTTGGGTTTTAATAGAGGTTATCAGTCCAGTCTGGTTATCGTACACCCTCTTTACACCGACGATTTTACGTCTCATCGTGATAGGGAGTGAGTATCGTCATATTTAGCGCACAAATACAATGCTTTTAAGAACATGCAGGGTTTATATCCCAGCATTTCCCTTCAACTTTCAACAAAGGCAAGTATACATATACTGATGCACATAAATTTACACATGTCCAGTTGAAAACCGGGCAGCTAGCCTTTTTAATGATGTCTCTACATTTGCACTCATTATTCAGCGTGTCAGCTACTGCGTTATGAGTTATGACAGTCATTAGTCTATTTTAGCGAGTGTACTAAACGTACAGTTGGCATGTGGACTTGAAACACTGTCCTTACAAATAAATAATTGTCTTGGGAGGGTATTTAAGAGCGAAGGCTTTTCATGATTTTGTAAAATTTGTGTATCTGTCATAACTCATAACTAAATAGACAGGGGTCTAATATAGGCAATCACTAAATGATAAATAGTATGGCGGCCAAGCATCCAAAATTAAAACTGCGCATGCTTTCTATACCTACTATAATTAGCGTAACGAGAAAAATTCAGATTAAGGGGACAAGTTTTGCTGGTATTTTAAAAAGCCATATTAAAAAAAAATTATAACGATTTAGCCGAAATATTAAGTTCGAAGAGTGAAATATAACATTATGTATTTTCTTTTTTAATGTTATTTTTACAAGTTCACGGTTTAAAATGAATTTGAAAAAATACAATTTCGGGGTAATTCCCCTTAATTCAGTTCAACTAAAGTGAAACCGGTCAATAAATAGAAAAGTTTCTCCGCCACCCTCGATAGTCGGAGGCGTGGGTTCGAATCCCACTCGATGACATTTTCAGAAACTTTGTTTTTCCTATTTTATATTTCACTTTGGAAGTAGTTTTTCTACTTTTTTGTGTGACACGTACGAAACTCAGTGGATGATATTTTCGGAGCATTTATATTTGTTTGTTTTTCCATTGTGAAATGCGTTGTAAGTATAACTACTGTTCTCTGCTCACAAATGTAAGTTTCACAAGTACCCTCGGTAGTATTGTCTTGTTGTGATAGTATTTTAGTGTTCTATTGTCTCGATGCCAAGTGCTTTGGGGCTTGATTCTGATGTTATAGACATATGTATGTCTTTATCTATTATAAAAGCAAATTTTAAACTCGGGTTTCTTATTTATAATACGCAAAGCAGGACTTACTAAAACATATATAGTATTAACTTTCAGTCTTTCAGGATTGGAGTGTTGGCTGTCCATGCAAAATTTTTCCTTAGTTCTGACTTTTGGCCGGAAGGGATAGTTTTCTGTAGCTACAGGGAGGCGCCGATGAAAAGGAACAACTCTAAAATATAGGCTAGCTAGATTTTAAATACATTGTTACTATTATTTTATGTATGTTAGATTATAAGGTATATATCTATGGGCCATTACTAATTGTAAAAGAGTTACCTGAAAATAAACGATATTATTATTATTATTCTGTTTATGAGCAATTTCATCTCGGCTTCAAGAAGCCGGTAGTCTGAGCACTTACGGGCCTAGGCCAAGTGAGTGTCATTGTTTTTAGTTGTTTGTGGTTGTTCTTGTTGGGACGTGGTATAAAGTTGGTCGGTTTGTAAGAATCTCCTGGTTATCCGGCATGTATTTAGGATGACTGCTTTTTAAGTCCTTGAAGATTTAGGGAACTATTATTAACTTTACGTATATTTTCTGTAAAGGTAAGAATGGCCCTATTGCCAGGACCGTTACTGCATAACTTTATAACACTATTTCGAGGTCTGGTTGTCTACAGGGAACTGCCAAGTTCTGGTCCAGTGGTGATCCTAAACTAGATTTTTTTACGGCTCTGCCCGCCCTACACACACACACCTTTATAGTTTGTATATCAGATTAGATAACTACCTGCCAATTTTCAAGTTTTTTATTTTCGTAGATGTTTTGATTAGTGATTGATAATTCCAGTTTTCAGGAAGGAGGTAAAGCTCGACCGCCGCCAAATGGCGCGACAAATAATGGGCGACATACTGTCATAGAGTACTTGCTTTATGCATACTGTAGACGGGCAAAGTCAAAAGTACCCGGAATAGAAGACCATGTATGACTGGATTGATGGATGTGAAAGAAGCGAAAGAGGTGTGCTAGGATCGGAAATCCTCATAAACAATTTAGTGTCGCCCGTTACCTTCCAACCGCAATACATCGTCATTGTAATGCGTTTGTTTCAGAATTGGACCCCTCACCTTTCATGTGTTCATTTTAGTAGATACGCTTTTCGTATCACTGTCAAATGTAACCATTATCTGACATGACAATTACATACTCCGATTGTAATTATGCGTTACATATTAATTAGATGATGGAAGTAACAGTTTGAAATTGAAATGGGATATAATGATATTCGGGGGAATATCGGAATTTATGGGCATAGTACTTTTATAATGAACTTACTTCCCCTAAAAATTGTTTGTGCCCAAAGCACGGCGATAAGGCTCATCCCATATAACGTTAGGACATAAAATCGTTTGGAAGAAACTAAGTGTAAACAGGCAGTTTTGTTTTAGAATTATTTATTAATTATAATTACGCAACACTTGTATAAGCATCTTCTTCACGTTTCTAAACCTTTAATTAAAGTAACATTCAAATTATTATTTCAACACAATGTAAACAACGGAACCCTCATTTGGCAGTGGATCATAAGTGGGGATCAATCGAGCGATCACGGGACGCAAATACACGGACTGTAGCTGATTAAATATACGGAGGCGCTTGTTCTGTGGTGCGAAGTGTAAGCGATGGCGGTGGCGGGCGTCTGGGCTACAATGTGATTTATGAAACTTATACGCATTGGCGTATATATGTACATAGGTAACACTAAAAGTTTCCGGAACTGGCCACTTACATAAACAATATTTAAAAATTTATTGCAACATTTGAAAATAGAACTCTTTGGCTGTAGAATGCAGTTTGTTTCATCTGACTGTCTTTTGTTTTTACCTTGTGGCGCCATTTAAAAAATTGTGTGTCTGCATCAACATGGATTTAACTCGGGAAAATTTTCGTAGTATGATTTTCTACGATTTTAAGTGTAATTTGACAGCTCAACAGAGCATCGCTCGGCTTGAAACAGCTTTTGGCAATGAAGCACCATAGACGACTGTTTATAGCTGGTTTGCAGAATTCAAGCGTGGTCGTATCAATCTCAGTGACGAATCTCGCGATGGTCGGCCGTCCACCGCTGTGACCAACAAAAACATCGATGCTGTGCGCCGTATGATTGAAACAGACAGGCATGTGACCTACCATGAAATTCGCGCATCCTCAGAAATAGGCATGAGTCAAATACAATCAATCCTACACAAACATTTGGGTGTGAGAAAGGTAGGTATGGTTTGCAGTGTGGAATACGGGATTATACACGAGAAGAAATCGTAAAAGGAAAGTTAACTAAATCGTGTATAGATCACGTGTATGTAAGGCTTTTCAGTGATAGTGTACGGAGTCAGCTATTAACATGTAAAATATCAGATCACTACCTAACCGGTATTGAGTTACAAAGTGAATTAACGCAAGATAATGGTGAAACAATGCGGACTGTGCTGAATAATAAACTGGTCGTAAGTAGATTAAATAACTATGAGTGGAATACTTTGCTTGATATAGAATGTCCAGTAAAAATGTATGAGAAAATGTGTTATATTTTTAGCAGTGTTTATAACGAGTGCTATATGAAAATTCATGTTAGTAAAAATCGATGGAATGAATGGATGGATACAAAATTAGTGAAAATGATAGATAAAAGAGATAAATTATTTAGACAGTGGAAAAAATCGCCAAGTAATATGACTTACCGCTTAGAGTATACAAAATTTAGAAACAAAACTAATAAATTAATAAACAATGCTAAAAACGATCACAGAAAAAGTATTATTAAGGACTGTAAAAATGATATTAAAAAGATATGGGAGAATATTAATAACTGGTTGGGAAGAAAAAGGTGGTGCTTAGATAAAGTCATTACAACACATTTGGGAAAGAATGATAAATTAGAAAATATATGTGATAACTTTGCAGACACATTTACCAGTGAGATACAGAATATTAAACATGTATGCGACAAGAAATTTCTAAATAGATCTGAATATGTGAATGTAGCACCTTTGTCTTTTCACTTTAGAAAGGTTAGCTCTACTCAAGTAGAAAAAATTATAGATTCTTTTGATGTAAACAAATCTTCAGGCTCCGACGGTATTCGGATGAAGGACCTAAAGGCGATAAAATGTACCATCAGTCCTATAATTGCTAAATTCATAAATTTAAGTGTGGCTAAGGGCCTGTACCCTGACAATCTAAAATTAGCTATTGTAAGACCGTTATACAAGCAAGGTAGTCACTTAGATTATACTAATTACCGACCTATAGCTATACTTTCGACAATTAACAAAATAGTAGAAAAAGTAATTGTTGGGCAGATCTCAAGGTTCCTTGAAAGTAATAAAATAATTAGTAATGTACAACATGGATTTCAGAGAGGTAAAGGAACTAGTACAGTTTTGTCGGAATTTACATGTGAAATAAATAAAAGTCTCAATAAAAAACAACATGTATTGGCTTTATTTATAGACTTTAAAAAGGCCTTTGACACGTTGGATCATGAAACATTGTTAGAGGCCATGAACGAGTGCGGTATACGTGGTCCAGTAAGCTTGTGGCTTAGGAGCTACTTAGAGTCAAGAAAAATCTCGGTTAAAGTAGACGATGTCTACAGCAAACAGTGCGATGTAACACTTGGAGTTCCAACTGGTTCGGTTTATGGTCCCGTCGGGTACATAATGCACGTAAATAGCATGAGTAATGTCGTTAAGAATGGTAAAGTTTATATGTACGCTGACGATACGTGCATTATGTATTCGGGTACGGATGCAAAAATAATAGAACAGGCTGCTCAGCAGGATTTTGATAACATTTTAAGATGGTCACACGACAATGGAATTATTCTAAATGTCCAAAAAACCAAATATGTACACATAAGATCACAACAAGCTAGTGTGAAAGACATAGATTTTCTAATAATTGGCCACACATATGATTGTTTGCATCAAAATTATATGAACTGTAAATGTTTAAGTATCGAAAAAGTACATAAGATTAAGTATTTAGGTCTCACAATAGACAGGGATATGAACTGGAAATATCACATAAAAGAGGTATGTAATAGATTACGAATACTATTAGCTAAATTTAATAATCTCAAATATTTTGTTAACAGAGGTGTTCTGTATTGTATTTATCACGCCCTAGTGGAACCGGTTTTGAGTTATGGATTGAGTAGTTATGGAAGAACTTTTCCTACATATTTATATGAAGTAAAAAAGTTACAAGTGAGATTTTTGAAATGTCTAGTAAGTAAAAAAGAAAAATTGAGGTGTAATAAGGAATACCAAAAATTATTTAAAATTTGTAAAATCATGCCAGTAGATGTAAAATTAAAATTTCTTATAGCAATGGAATCATTTCAAAAATCTCATTTAAAAGTTAAGAAAACACGTTATTGTTCAGCTCGGGGAAAGGGCAAATCAGTAATTAAGTATGTTGTGCCAAAGTACAAAAATTATTATGGAACTAGGACTCGCGAGTATTTAATACCGAAGATATTTAACTCAATAAGGGAAGAGGTTGACGAAACTTTAAATGGCAAAATAAGCAAAAACAAATTTAAAAGTATTTTGAAAGGGTGTTTTCTTGGCTTTGTTTAGATTTTTAAAAAGCTGTGTTAAAAATAAGTTTAAGATTTAGAACCTTTTGCAGAGGAAGACATGTTTGGATACCGAGAGCGGTAGCCGATAAACTGCTGAGCAGTTTGGCTTAAGAAATGTAAAAGAAAAACATGTATTGTCTTTGGTGAATAAACTAAATCTATCTATCTATATCTGTGCTCGCGGTGGATCCCACACAACTTGACCGAGGCTCAAAATACGGACCGCGTCACTTGGTGCAGTGCCATGCTTACCAGATTCAACGAAGGTGCGTCAAATTTGGTGTGGGACATAGTAACAGGTGACGAAACATGGATTTATTGCTACGATCCCAAAACAAATCAGCAATCGAGCGTATGGGTCTTTCAAGATGAGCCGAAACCAACCAAAGTGGCACGCGTGAAAAGTGCATCTAAGCGGATGATTGCTTCTTTTTTTAATAAAACTGGACACGTGGCTACTGTTGCTTTAGAGAATCGTCGTACCGTGAATAGTGACTGGTACACGACCATTTGTTTGCCGGAAGTTATTGACGAACTCCGTAAAAATAACCGTAAACGCCGTATCATCCTGCACCACGACAATGCTAGTTCTCACACGGCCAGACAGACGACTTTTTGAAGACGAAAAATGTAGAACTCATGAGTCATCCTGCATACAGTCCCGACCTGGCACCTTGTGACTTTTTTCTGTTCCCAAAAATTAAGAACCAATTACGCGGTCAACGATTTTCATCACCAGAAGAGGCTGTCGAGGAGTACGAAAAACACGTTTCAGAGGTCACCACAGGGAAGTGGCACAAAAGTTTTCAAAACTGGTTTGATCGAATGAAAAAGTGCATAGACGCCAAGGGAGATTATTTTGAAAAACAATAAATTAATTTTGTACCTTTAATAGTATTTTTTCATATTCATTCCGGAAACTTATAGTGCGTCCCACGTATATATATAACTTGTATCCGTTTTCGATTATGCGATGTATATAAGGTAAATTAAGACAACTTTCCATACAAAGAGATTACATACAAAGTAAAAACAAAACAATTATCGCCATAAATTGCATAAAGTAGATACTTAATTTAAGGCGATTATAAAAAGATTTTTACATCATTGGCACTTATATTTCAGGGGGGGGCAGACGGTACTCTGGGGAGCGTCGTTTCCCCTTGGCCGCTACCTAGTTACTCCTATGCTTATACGGGCTCTTACGATATTTCTCGGCTTTATTTAATTGAGAAGTGAATTTGAAAATCAGGCTACGCTACGATGCGTGTATAGGTAATAGGAAGCCTTCAACGAACCTGAGGGATTATTTTAGTCTTTTAGGTCCTAACTAATAGTGCACGACGCATTTATCAAACAGTTTGGTGGTTTTAGATTTCTAACTACTGTTAGTTAAATTTATAATAATTAAAGGATGGGACTGTGATTTCGGAAAGAAACTGAAATTAGTTTGACCTGAAGTGCATCTCAGGAGCTTTCTATAATTCGGTGCTCGTCGAAGAACCGCTAGGCGTGATTTGGTTGTTAGTTTTATTTTGGTATTAGTCCGTTAGTCTGTCCGAAGTTTTTTTTATTCACAATAGGCTTACCCTTGGCCACTATCGCACCTGATGGAAAGCGTCGATGAGATCCAGGATGAAACGCGGTCGCCCATAAAGTATCTAAAAAAAAATTGTTAACACTCTCCCGGTACGGCTTTCCTTGCCGGAACACTTGGTCACTTGGCGGAATGGTTTTAATATGAAGGTGAGGTGAGGGACGGCCAAAGCCTCTCAACCAGTTGAAGTTGAAGGATTTCTCAGTTAGGTTTCGCCCGGTAATTTATAGTAATCAGTGGTAGTATCACAATTTACACTGCCTGGGAGGCCCTAACATAACAATTAGATCCAAAGAATTACAATACATATTTAAACTTCAATACTTCTTGCTGACATTCCCTTACAAATTTTCACCAGATATTAATTCCATCCTCAAAAAAACACACAACAGTGCATGTCTGGTCATGTATGACGCAGACTTAGCATAGCCAAGTTAAAGTCAGCCTCCTATAGGTTGGACCACAAGCGATAACCCTTGCAGTTGGCAAGGCAATGCGGCGCATACTCTACGCTCAATGTATCGCGCTAAAAAGACAATTGAAAATACCCTGAAAGTCATAATATAGATGTTGTGTTTCCGTAAGGATGATGGGTGGCTTGGTTTTTATTTGTTTTGTGGTTATTTAAGTATCTATTGATTTTTGACGACAACCTTTTTTGAAAAAACGTAGTATACTTATAGCAAATGTATTTAATTATAATTATTTAAGTTATTTTAATATTAAATTAATATTTAAGATTATTATTAATACCAGTTTAAATTAAAGCTTTTAAAATATTATTAAAAATATATTTTAACTATACAGGCTGTAAATAGAGTGCGACCATTAAATAAAACCACATACCTAATGTACCGATCATACTGAACACCTATTCGAAAAAAAAACCGTGCAAATCTTAAGAGAAAAAGATATTCAACTGTAACTCAAAAACTTTATCTCGTAGGAGGAATACTATTTAATATTTAGAACGCTGCACTGGAACAGCTGTTTCACGGACGACGCTCTCTCGATACTCGCCCGTATCGTTTTGAAATTATTTGTGGGTGTATACTGACATCTGGCCAGACGCGAAGGTGGACGGTGGACTGGGGCAGTAACAGAGTGGCCAGTCGAGGCCAGGAAAGCGTTCAGTGGGTAGACCGATGGACCGCTGGCGAGACGATATCGTCAGGGCTGTTGGTGGGCAATTCAATTCAATTTTTTTTTTTTCAATTCAATTTATTTATTTCTGTTGTAACACAGCGCACAAAACACCAAAAACGTCACAAAGGTGGATCTCACAAAAACACAATACAAGTAAAAAAAAACACAGCAAATAATACAAGATATCGGTACATTATGAAATATAAGTATAGGTATATTATAATTTATCATTCATTCGTTCGCAATGGATGAGACTGGCCAGAGAGCGACGAAAATGGAGTGGAAAAGAAGAGACCTATGTCCAACAGTGGGTGGATGCGGGCTGATTGGTGAAGATGTATTGTTGAACCGTGTTTTCCAACAGATTACATTTATACCTAGGTAATTAGTACATCTACGTTAAAAGAACCCCTATGTTGCATACGACATTTACTTTAAAGATTTTTTTACAAAGCGATTAGATCAGAAAAGAGCTTAAGTTTTATAATTAGTAAATATTTTTTGCGATACTAATTATTTCAATTAGTTATCTAGAATTCTAGAGATTGTATGATATCCATTTGGGGAATATCTACACTAAAATAATTGTTTCGGTTAATCTTGCCAAACCTATAGCGATCATTAAACATCTCACCCACCCTTTGACAATAGAACAACTGTATAGACACAGACAGGGCTGGCGATCAGTGGTCATTGTTTGAAGTGCTAATATTAACTGGGGGAACACAAATAGGGCTGGCACTGACTGATCACGCGTGATGACTATTCATTGTCGATGACTTAGTTCTGAGACGTCGGATGTCTGGGTTGTGGTGATGATTTGTTTGCAGCTCAGGGGGCTTAGAACATGGAACGAAAAGAGTCTCTTTTGGAAAAGTCTTCAGCTGTCAAATTTAATTTCTTAGGGTAGGTACTACAAAATGTTGACAGGTTGAAATAAATTTAGGTGTCTAAAAAAGACTGGTAAAGAGCCATAGTATATTTTCATTATTTATTTCCGATTTAACAAACTGTTTTTGTTGAATTCCAACTTGTAAGGTTTTATTTTGGGTCTAAAATTCACAACCTCCGACTGATTTCGTTTAAAAGCGATGGAAAATAATTATTATAAAAAACACATTCCAACAAGACGAATGTTAAGTTCCACCAAATGCCAGCTATCACAGGAATCTTCAATTATAAAAATAATAATTATTATCTTTTTAATAAAATTCGTTTATTTTTTTCCAGGTAAGTCTACACAGAGTCGTCATCCAGAATTAGAATAACAAGTAATCTACTAGTACGTAAGCAAATTAAATAATTTTTGTACAAATTTAAGTCGGCATTTTACTCTCCAATATTGCAATTCACTGAGAAAAATGTCTTTTTGGCTTCATTATAAAAAACATTACATAAGTTTAAAATACGGTGAATTGTTTTTAAATTTGGTGATAATTGGAAAATATTATGCTGTAATTAAAACGTTTGAGGAAATAATCGAGTTTTTGAGGTAAGTAACGCAATATATGATGACAGATCACCGTAAAATTAGTCACAGGAAATACGATTATAATTTTCGTATTACATCATCCCTTCCCCATAAAAGAGGTCCGTCACACTACGGTATGCTTACTGTCACCCTGTGACGGAGCGTATAATTCTATCTGCTTCCTACAAAGTCATAGTTCACAGTGCGTCATATTATAACGCTAGCAGCAGCAACAGTAGTTTCATTGTATTTTATTGTGATGTCCGTATGCTCCCTACTTTACGTGAATCATCATAATATTAGGTGAATTCACTTAATTTTATGATTACCAGTTTTCTCAGTGTTTCATTATAATACGGCTATACATACTAAACACCATCATATAAATATTATAGGCTGGAACAAAAATCTTTCAAATAATGCATTGTGCATTATGGTCTTTCGTACCTCCCTTGGGTTTTCTTGAATTTTTATTATTTGCCGTGATAGAGGCCATAGTAACACGTATTCTGTGAAAATTTTAACTATAACGGCTAAAGCTGTAGATCTCTGTGACAGACGGACGATAGGACAAGATAGCGGAGGCTTAATAATAAGGGTCCCGTTTTGCACCCTTCAAGATTTCTGAATGTACGAGTATTTTTAATTAATGCTTTCTAGATTACTTATTAAAAGTATCATATCATATACACAGTTTATTTACTTTGTTACTATAATTGTTTATTTACTTTTAGTTCATTAACCTTTATTTTGACCTTGATAATGGCATAACAACTTGGTATAACTTTTTCTTACTTTATTATTAGTATAGATGTAGATATTCCTTATTACTAGGATGTTATTTACATAACGTTTATTTAAAATATGCAACGATAACATTACACATACTCGTAAATTAAATATGTAATAAAACATACATTATATAATTACGCTTTTCAACGCAAAGGCTACCTATAGATATACAATACAATACATAAACTCTTAAACATTATTTGTTCCGTACCTCACAAGGAAAAAACGGAGCCCTTAAAGGATCACTTTGTTGTCCGTCTGTCTGTCCGTTCGTGCGTTCGCCCGTCCGTCCGTCCGTCTGTCTGTCGGTCTGCCAAGACCCTTCATCTCAGGAACGCGTGGAGCTATCGAGTTGAAATTAAAACCATATACTCAGGTCTACAGTCCCTCAAAGCTGTGAAAAAATCAAACTTTTAGGTTAACGTAATAAAAAGATACGGCCGTTTATGTCGCAAAAAACGTATATTTATACTCTCAAGGGAATCAAAATTTATAGGGTATTTTACGTTGACCTAGAATTATGAAATTTGGCAAGTAATACCGTCTTACGCTACAAGTATAGGGAAAAATCTGAAAACTTTACATTTGTAATTAAATCATAAAAAATATAGTCTAACGGTGGGCAATCTGACTCGCACTTGTCCCCAGTTTTATTCAATATGTCCCGAATTCCGTCGACATGCTTATATATTGTATGTCTTTGTTGGCCATCCAGACTGAGATCTACTTTTCTTTGTACAATTTCTAGGGCAACCCGGTTGGGATCTACCTATGGGTACTTGTGCACTTTCTTCGTTCAGACCTAACATGTTTGGTGCACTTTCATTTACTTATCCTACGTACCCACATCATCAAAGCTTTAATTTTATATCCTCATTCCATTCTCTGTTTATTTTTATTCACCTATGTGTATTGTCGTTAATTTATGAGACAAAAAAACCAATTCCTTATATTACAATTTTTGCTTTAAATATTATTGGTATGTATTACAAGAGAGAAGAAATCAACTGGAAACAAGATTTTTTCCTAAATTCCTCAGTAGCTTAAGTTTTCTTGGTAATAATTTCAGTATAAATAATATAATTTTCGCTTTAGTTTAAATATTATTTATGTACGATAACATCTTAAGGAGTTTTATTACATTGGCACACACCTTGATTAGGTCACCTTTAAGGTTATACCAGTCACCGTTCCAAACCAAAACATTGAATTTTTCCGTCTGTTTTCCCAATAATATTAAACACTAGCTTTTGCCCGCGGTTTCACTCGCGTTGAATTAGTTTTTGTGTACTCCTATAAAATCAGTCAATGTTTTTCGGACTGTTACCTACAATAAACACATCTGGTGAAATGTGTGTGTTATGCGCTTCTTTTTCCCATTTTGTATGTCTCTTTTATAGCTTGTCCATGGGAACAAAGGGAAATGTAGTGTTTGTCCTATTCTAGATTTAGAACATTATTTGTGCAAAGTTTCAACCCAATCGGTTCAATAGGTATGGCGTGAAAGTGACACATCACTTTTCTATAGAAACTTGAAAGCTCATTTTCATCCCATGGGAACTGATTTATGGGATAAAAAGTATTCTATTCCAAGTCTAAAACTACATTCATGTAAAATTTCAGCCTAATCGGTTCAGTAGTTACGGCGTGAAAGTAACTAACATCCATCCATCCATCCATCCATCCATACATCCAAACTTTATTATAGTGGGAAGTGGGATGGGATAGTGGGATGGGATGACATACCTGCGTCTTATAATACTTACTTGGTTTATACGGTGTTATAATACATGTTATGTCACTTCCTAGTAAAATAGTTAAAAGGATTACAGTGATTACAACTAACATAACGAAGAGCCACCTGATTGCTTTTTACGTTTAAATTACGGTAAATGTTACTTTTGTTATTTGTAAGTTACAAATTGGTTTCTACTAGGATTTTCTTCTTTTCCTTTTTTTGAGTGTCAATGGCATTATTGTTTTTAAAATTTAAACCAGATTTTATAAATTTACAATATTTTATTGACGGGAAAATTAAAGCGTTTAAGGTAGACCAGTATTATATGCTTTATCATATGCGCACCAATTTGGATCTGATCTTAAAATGGCTTTTAAGTGCAAACACAGCTTATTAGACGGTTCCTACAAAACGGGAACATTTTCCTAGTAATTTGACGCAGCGCCATCAACAAAAACACTGGCAGAATTCAAATTTGGACATGTGTCACTTGCCACAAATACTACCATCTTTGCCACTTCTTCTGGCTCTATTGGCACTTTATTAGGCATCGTGTCTTCACAAATAGATGCATAAGCTATATCCTTATTCTCCTCGGATACATTGAAATTTGTGATGAAATTAGTTCTGCAAATCCCAGTCCTCACAGCATTCATTCTGACGCCGTCACAGATCAACTCCAAAGCACCAGATTTGGTAAATCTGTCTAATGCATCTCGTATCATGGCCAAAGGCATCATTCCCGGACGGACCCGCAAAGGTGCTTCAAAAATATTCACAATGTTCCCTTTGGTTTTAACTAGATACGGCACGCACAGCTGTGTCATTTTATATGGAACTCTAAGATTTATGGCTATTAGTTCATCGAAAATGTCCATGTCTTTGTCAAATAAGCAAGTAGCGACACCTTTACCCGCACAGTTTATTAAGACGTCAATCTTCTTGTGCGTTTCAATTGTTTTTCTAACGACCTCCTCACAGCTGCCTTCGTGTGTCAAGTCCAAGGCTATCTTCAAGGGCGTGTGACCTCTGGCACTCTGACATTCCATTGCAACACTGTCCAACCTTTGAACGTTTCTTCCAACTATAGTTACCAGGGCACCATAAGATGCAAAGAGTTTCGCTGTAGCAGCACCTATACCAGAACTCCCACCGGTGACTATAACGACCTTATTAGTAAAATCCATTTTCTTGACGCGTCCGGACGCGTTCGTGACAGATGCGGAACTGATTGTGTTTGCAACAGAAATAATGATAATACGTTGTCCGGATAACCGGTCTTGTATGATTACATCTATACTAATAATATCTTCTGATATAATAATGGTAGATTATAGTGATGACGTATTTGTAGCGTTGCGTGGTCGTGTGTTAACAAATTGGCGAATGAGTAATGGGTTGCGGGCATAATTGTATTGTTTGTTTTGAATCAATATGTTCCAGTTTCTCTGGATGTTTGTGTGGATTTGGTTTCATTTTAATGGGCACCGATTAATTTTGAAACAATCGCCGATATTTCTTCTAGTGTAATACTGCCCTACTAAGCTGACAAGCGTTATCTCAACTGGACTAAGTTTCGAGATATTAAGCTTTTTCGAGATACCGTCTTTTAGCTTAGTAGGTCAGAATACGGTACCTACGAACCGACTCTATGCGTAAATGATTAGTCTTGCATTTTTGTTTCTTTCTTCAACTTTTTTCCATCAGGCGATGCAAGTGTCCAATTATTTAATGTAAATTTATTTAATACAGCTAAATTCATATGGGAGACTTGTTTATTTAAAACAGGGTGTTCTACTCATTGATATGAAAAACTTTTACTATGGGGCCAACCACGAAATCGCAAAAAAATATCAGCTGTTTAATACATTTTGCTTGATTAGGTATTTAGCTTTTCTATGCCACAGTTTCATATTTTGTTTGAAGGTAAAAGGTTATCATCCTAACACCCACTATTTAAACAGTTTGTAAGGAGGTTTACATTTCACCAACGGCCTTCACAACAGAAAGGCAAAGGCTCCCAATCTCAAACAGTGGAGATTGCACTCACGGCTGCGTGAAAAGATGAAAAACTACACATACATGGTACCTTTGCTTTTAGGGCTCTGTTGACAATCGAAAACCCTTTTAGTTTTGCCCCTGATTCCGCTTCTCTGAATGCAAAAAAATCTCATTTTTACGAGGGCACTTTTAGATACCAGTAGAAGTACGGAATATTTTATAAAATAGATTCGAAACTTGAAAAAAAGCAGCGGTGGCCCTGGCGGTAGAAGGCTGGCCTCTCAATCTTGTGACCCAGGTTCGATCCCCGGTGGGTATATGCACCAATGAGTTTTTCGGAATTTATGTGCATATAATTTGTGTTCTTACCTAATACTTGCCACTTGCTGAACGGTGAAGGAAAACATCGTGAGGAAACCTGCATGCCCTAAATAGCGTGTAATTGTGCCCGAAGAACGGCGATAGACTTTGCGACGTAATAATCGTCAGTGAAATGGGTATGGACTGCGAACTTTCACAGTTCACACTCGGGAACACCTCTGACACCTATTCGCGTTAATTTTAAAATATTAAGAAATTACGTTTTTTTCGGACTATGACAATCATCATCATCATCATCATCATCATCATCATCATCATCATCATCATCATCATCATCATCATCATCATCATCATCATCATCATCATCAGCCTACTTTACACAAAGACATTGTATAGAGAACAAGACTGTGTGCACTACGATACGAAAAACGAGCCGAGCGAGATGGGTGTTGGCACTCGTTGGTCCCTTTCTAACACGTTAGAAACTCAACAACACTATACCGGGTGTAAATAGACTGCTACCATTAAATGAAACCACATATTCTACCGACCCTACTGAACCACTTTTACCAGGAGTCATACCCGCAGACACCCTTAGTTTAGGAAATAATTGTGTTACAAACAAAAACGCTAGTCCACTCTATTTACACCCGGTATAAGTATATTGTATATATTATATACACTGGCAACTTGCTAGACAAGGATACACGTGTAGCGACAGCTATCTCGCTGGGGTCGTTTTTCGCTTGAAACTTGTATCATAATAATTACAACCCTAATTCTAAAGAAATAAAATCTATTTTAGTTGAGCAAAAATTGGACAGTGCACAGTCTTGTTATTATACAATGCCTTTGACTTTACATCAGTCCACTGTTTTTTTTGTGACTATGATCACTCTAAATTAAATAATAGAAGAACTGGTGCACATCCGGAATGGAACTGTCTCAAGTTTAGTAACAAAATAATTACGCTTCGATGAATCCGGAGAATGTAGTGAAATAAAGCCGAAGCTCGCAGCGACGACGAGTTTCGTCAATTTGCATGAGAACGGCATTGTCTGCGTTTAACGCACGGAAGCCATTTTTAGAGTTCCGTAGAAACCGGAAACCATTTTAAAAGAGTTCTATTGTGAGCTGAAAGAAAAGCTTCCGTCGGAATCGGTTTTATGTGAAATTTGTTCCCTACCATACATTTATTTCTTGAAATGGTATTTCTGGATTATCGTATGGTCATTATTTTATCGTTCCGTATTCTGGTTTGGTCATTAACCGCTCGTCTGTTTAATCGAGTATTGAAAAAATGATTTCATCATTATATTTTTTACCAGCCTTTTCCATTGTTCAATCTCTGTCCCGTTTTCGGCTTAAGCGTGATTTTATGAACACTCCTTAAAGCCTATATGTTGACCAGGGTTACTGCGATGATAATAAAAAAAACTGCATCCGAATCCGTTAAGTAGTTCTGGATTTAAAACTTAATAGGTATAAATACATACAGAAACACGAAAATTCCAAAAAAATATTAATTTATAATTTTGAAAAGCATTATATTTTCAGACGCGACTTTTTTACTACTTTATTATTAGTAGACAATGAGTTAAAGAGGATGAATGAAATTTATTCTGCAAAAGTGTAAGGTAAAGCTCGACCGGGCTGCCCTAGAAGGACGTATACCGACCAAATGGGCGATATACTGAACAAGGGCAAAGTAAAAAGTACCCGGCATAGAACAGCTTGTATGACTAGATTGATGGACATGAAAGAGACGAAACAGATGTGTCAGGATCGTAACAAATGGCGATTTGTGGTTTCCCCCTGGAAGACTGTTAGTATACATGTACATATTGTCATATGTCATTAGGTACTTTTTTTCATTCTCATTCTTCTTCGCTACAAGTGTTTTCATTTTTCGATGGAATCCTAAAAACGAAAAGAACCCGCAGCGCATTGTGTTTTTTTAAATGTTTCTTCAAAAGGGGGTGAAGTAACGGAAAGGGCTGAGAGGGGGAGGGAATCGTGTCCTTTGTACCTCCACTTAAGGCGCCGTTAAAGAACTGTTTTCAGCTGCGGTTTCTTTACTAAAGATGTTTTAAATGCTATTCGGGGTAAATGGGTACTAATGGACTTTTAAAATTTGTTCTGGTTGGGTAATAAAGCCGTGATATTTAGGTGTCGAGTCTGAAATAATAAAGTCATGTCAAGTTCACATTTTAAACAATGTTCGTGGTTCCGCAGGTGATGCGGCTTGCAGAAAAAGCTAGATTCGTTTTACCTGTATAGTGATGATGCAAACATTTAATTTTGCAATAAAAATGTTTTTTTTTCTTGAGTATTATAATAAGTGATATTTATAAGTAACTTAGTTTAACACTAAAGCCGGTTCTGAAAGCATTTTTAGTGCTGTCAAAACTGAATTTTCTTAATTCCAAAATAGTTATTTAGTGTCAACAATACAAGCTATATTAGTTTGGAAAAAAACTAAGTTCTTGACAGCACTAAAACTAAAGCCTTCAGAATCGACTACATTTCATGGATAAATATACTCGTAAATTTGTTTACACTGAACAATACAAAAAATAAATAATTTTACTTTTTTATATTAACATTTATGTTTTTTTACATTGTTTATAATTATTATACATAAAATATCACTTAGCAATTTTTTTTAAATTTTCACATATTACACTTTAAACTGAAAATTTAAAAGGTTAAAACTTATGAGGCCGTCAATCTAAGCAATGGATTTTAACTACATTTATACATTTATTTCGATATTTTCTTCCTCAAAAATTTCCCCAAACTTTTCGTTTCCCCAAAAGTTCCGCAGAACTAAAAATGTTCCCCAAAATTGCGAAAAAAAAACCCCAATCTGGAGACCCTGTCCACTTTCCTTTTATTTAATTGATATGGGGATGGGGAGTCGCTTGGTGGCATGTTTTGTCATGGAGGTGGTGACAAGCCATGGCCGAAGCTTCTTTTCCAGCTTAAATTTATATCACATTCTTTTCCAGCTTTGCTATAAATAAGGGTTTAGTTTACGAATACTAAAAAGGATTTTTTTCTTCTTCAAAAACATGTTCGCTACATCCAAAATTAACTTCAGAGCGAGTAGTGTGGTTCTCGAGCGAGTTAAGGCCCGGCCCAGGCCCGTCAGAAATCGTGATTTCCTCCCCGCTTCCCCGCAAGCAGATTTTAGTTACCTCGAATCGCCGCTAGAGGCGTTTGCGTGCGAAATGTTGCATAGCTATTGGAAAAAATTAATTAAAACAGCAAAGTGGGTTAATAGGTACTAATGTTTAAAAAAAATTTAACATTACATATTTTTTCAATCAAATATTATAAGGAAATATATAATTAAGATCAAAACGGTAGTTTAAAAATACATTTAAAGAATATAAGGAAAATTTAAAACTTTTTACCATTGTCGCATTTGTTTACATAATAATTAATAATACCTATATCCGTTTTTATCGTTTCTTTAAATAACTACTACATTAGTACCTACTATATTTTGTAGACGTGAGCGCCGACTCGTATTTGCCGGCGGCGACTGTGCGCCGATCAACTTTGGGTGGCGTAGCGGCGCCGCGCCGCACCTCGGCGTTATGTAAATGTTACAGGCTTACACAAAATGTATACAATAATAATAATAATTTATTAGAGTGCATAGTAACATAAAAACTCAAACAGAAAAAAAAATGTAAAAAAAATCGGTTCTAGGCCCGTCCCAAATAAAATGTTATCTGAGAATTTGTTTCCGATTGATTTTTCTGTCTTACCCAAATAATTTTTAGAGTTTCTCGAGTGAAAGATTTCGCTATAAATAATTTAATCCTATTTATACGATCTGTGAACATTAAACTAAAAAGTTTAATTTTACTTACAGTGTTGTTGCTGAAGCTACATCCTTTTTCCTACTTTATTATATTTTTTAATTATCTATGTATTTTGATACGTCCTGTTGACTTTTGATTGATATTATATTGTTTCTCTTTTTACCAGCGATCAGACTTTTTATTTTAATAATAAAGCTATCGAAGACATTAAAATCTGGTCCATTCGGCAAAAGAAACGTATAAATGGTGATTGAAACCCGTTCGTGTTCACGTGAATAAAAAAAGCACACCGTGACGCAAAAATGCGAGATGGAGTTTAGCAGTCCTCCGGCTTACTGGCTGGACACGGTTGCCCTGAGGCCGGCGACACTTCGTCGGGTCCTCCGTTGGGCACACCAGGCGCTACGTCTTCCGGCCTACTGACTGGACATGGTTGCCCTGAGGCCGACGACACTTCGTCGGGTCCTCCGTTGGGCACACCAGGCGCTACGATTTCCGGTCTACTGACTGGACATGGTTGCCCTGAGGCCGACGACACTTCGTCGGGTCCTCCGTTGGGCACACCAGGCGCTACGTCTTCCGGCCTACTGACTGGACATGGTTGCCCTGAGGCCGGCGTCACTTCGTCGAGTCCTCCGTTGGGCACACCGGGCGCTACGTCCTCCGGTTGCTCTGAGGCCGACGACACTTCGTCGGGTCCTCCGTTGGGCACACCAGGCGCTCTGCTCCACTGCCCCGCTCCAAGAACGGTGACACATGGGCGCGTGTTCCAAGAGGTGATGATTCAGCGGTCGGCGACACATCGCTCGGGCCTCTGTTAGGCGCAACCAGATTTTAGTGACTTCGATAGCTTTAAATAATAAAATAAAAGTCTGACCGCTGGTAAAAAGAGAAACAATGTAATATCAATCAAAAGTCAACAGGACGTATCAAAATACATAGATAATTAAAAAATATAATAAAGTAGGAAAAAGGATGTAGCTTCAGCAACAAGTGTAAATAAAAAGAATCAATCATTCAACATTTTTTTTGTCAGGATCATAATAATGATAGTATAATAACTTTATTTACTGGAAAAAATGGTAACAATAAGAAATAAGATCATATTTATTTGCTGAAATACAGGTTTTTATTATGTTTTTATAATATTAGAAAAGTTCTACTTATAATTATTATACTTATTACAATCTTTATTATTATGCATATAAAAAGAAAAGTCCTGACTGACTGACTCACTCACTCATTCACTGACCCATCAACGCCCAAACCCTTGAAAGCTGAAACTTTGCATAAAGGTTCCATTTAAAATGGAATAAGGAAGGATATTTCAAAATTTCACCCTTAAAAGGGTAAAATAGGAGATTCAAGTTTGTATGGATATGTTTGTTTGCCTTTGCAGTCACATCTTGGCTGCCTATAAACGTGTGCAGGGCTCCGTTCACTTTATCTTCCGCATTCACTCTTCTTTCAATATCACCGTCACACTTTCCATTGCGCGTAAATAGACAACCAAGATACACAAATTCTTTAACCTGTTCTACTTCCTCGACTCTAATCTGAGCATTACTTTCAGTAATCTCTTCATCCCTCTCTAGCACCAAAACCTTTGTTTTACTAACGTTAATTTTCATTCCTTTATTTTTAAAGGCATCATCATTCATAATTGTTACCATCTCTTGCAGCTCATCCGTCTATGAAGCAAGGATAACTTGGTCATCGGCGTATAAGAGGCATTTGATAAGTAACTCCCCTAACTTCAGTCCACATACACGCTCTTTTAAATCATTTAAACAACTGTCCATAAGATTGAATAGCCACGGTGACGCTACAAATCCTTTTTAACTCCACTTGCAAATCGTGACATTAAATTTATTATTTTGCCTGCTCTACATTTGTTGAAATGTAAGAACAGAACTGATTACTTTGGAACTATTTTTCTTCTCATTTTCACTCAGGTCTGCTCCAGTAACTTTTGATGAATTTTGTTTTAAGTTGGTGGTACCACGAAGCGGTAGATTTCTGGAATGCCTAGGATCTACCAATTCTGGTAAGATATGGGTTATGTAAAATGATTTAAGTTTTTCAACCATGCATTTATTCCAAAACTCGTCATCCCTTTCAATAATTTCTACATGCAGAGGGTTGTTCTCGCCAGACCATATAGCAAAAATGCAACTTTTTCTTTGTGCTATATGTCAGTGGCCTTGAACCTGAAAAAATAAAACATGAAGAAATTGAAAAGAAATCTGTTAAATAGTAACTAGATCTATGTAGATTCAAAAAGTTAAATTACTTACTTGATAAAACCAGTCGTGATTTTTGTTCAATACCAGTGCATCGTCTTTCTTTTTGAAAAATGGTAATTTATTTAAGACATCTACATCTTTCAAATTCTGGTTGTATACTGACAAAGGGCACTTTATTTCCACGACTTTATCATTTCCAACCAGTCCATCCGGTGTTGCTCCAAGGTACGGAATCTGAGCATCAATGAATAATCCGCAGTTCTCTATGGCAATCCCCAGTTGAATTGACAGCTGATGGAGTGCATTAGCTTCATTCGCAACTCCGTGTCTTATTGATCTTACATTGCTGAGATCTTGCTTATAGAGAAGTGCACGCACAAACGATGGCCCAGTAGTTTCTCTTTTTTTGATTATTTTTCCGAAGTTAGACGCCGTTAGTAGTTGCCGCCGCAACTCCAACCATTCACTACAATCCCTCTGAAGAATGGTTTCTTTTTCGATTTTTGACCTTTGCTCTTGAGTTTTCTCTAAGTTGCTCAGGAACGTGTTTTTCAGAAGCTCTAGTTCCTCGGGATCAACATCTGGTTTTTGGCATGCTTCGCCGTAACTCTTATCTGTGGATAAGGATTTGCTTGTGGGTGCGGGTCTGAATAATGCCTTTGGTCGGAGGTGTTGACGTTTCTGTAAGAAAACATAACTTTCAAACATAGATTTCAGTCACTTACAAGCCGCAAACTTATATATTATGATGAAAAAATAGACTAAATATTATAATTCGAGTTCCGTATAGTTAGTTCTTCGATGTTGCATTTATCGTTTCCTCTGTTTCATAAATTTACTAGGCAACATGATATTTTTAATACATACCGTCTCGCGGTCGCGGATCCAAAGCGTGCGGTGTCGGCGTGGCGACGCCGCCACAAAGCAGAGCGCCTAGGTTATAGCAGGCCCTGCGCGCGGCCTGCCGCCACGTACTGATCAAAATAATAATGTTTTATAGAACTTACGTGTTATTTACATTTATATTTCCTGTCAAAGTGGAATGAGTGTCACAGTCCACACTCGGTACATCAGATGGAGGTTGCATGCTGAAATAAAAGTAGTAAAACCTTGAATGAAATACCCACATTCGATACATAGTAGTTTTTACATTTTATAGAGATGAAAGAAATATATATACAGAGACTTAGACAGACATCAGAAAAGTTTGATGTTCGTCGTACCTTCGCTTTAGTTATACTTTATTATTCTGAACAACAAAAATAAATATTTAGTGTGTTTAGACAGAACTGTAAATTTTCCTTTTTGTTATTTTTATTTCTTTTAGGTCATGTTATTTTAGACCCTTATTGGAATGTTAAATTAATGAAAAATCAACAATATTACAATCGACAACAAAATTCGTACCAAATGACTTTCCATTTTTAACACGCCGTAGTTCTTATTACATAGCAATAAGTATGACAGCGCCGTAATACACGGGAGAACTGATAAGGCTCGCTCGAGATCGCGTTCGAAACAGGCGGTAACGCGTACCCTGAATGAACTCTTATTACAGTACAGTAAGTGTTAGATTTACGCGGTAAAGACTGATGCCATCCACCTGTGTCGCATCCTTTGACCTCAAAGAAATCTCCCGCGTAAAGATCACTTACCTAATTTCATTCAGATCATCTGAGCTATCTTTTTGATTATCTTTTCTCGATCTGTAAGAAAATAATCACATTTTTAGTTGAATATTATATCTAAGTAGGTACATAGTTTATGATGATATTGAAGAAAGAAATAATATTACCTATATAAATAGCATCAAAATGTACCTACCTGTAGGTAGTATATAATGATATTTGTGTATTCAAACGTTGTAAAATATTCTTACATACTGATAAAATCCGAGTGAGTGCGAATTTGAAGCATGTTTCAAGTCAGTAGCTTTATTCATCGCAGATAGGTACTTGTACCTACTACTTTTACGATATATCAGTGATCGCAGAGAGATTGTACTTGTATGTGATAATAAGATAACTACTAAGACGTACTAGACAGACAGATCATGAGTATGAGGGTTCTTTTGAAAAATTTGGAGTGCAGAACCCTGAGAAAGGAGCTACATTTTTTATAACATAGTGAAAGGGAAGGTAGGTACTTACCGCTTCGCAACTTTCATATCTTTTAATTGATAAGCTCTCTTTCTTTTAACAACATAAATTTTGTTCCTCTTGTTTCCCATTTTTTTTATGATATCGCAGTATGTATTTGAATATGTAATACTTAGTTACTAACGAATGGGTTAGTATTCTCCGCTGAGCAAGTAAAATAGTATTCTCGTCCCGTGTCTAGGTGCGCATGCGTGATAAGAAAACGGTCATAGGTCCGACGCTGACAACGCAACGAGCAATACTGACAAATTGACGGCGAGCGTTGCTATATATCTCGACGCGTAGTGCTTATAAAGTTTAAAATCGAGTGCAACCTTTGAGCGTGCTTCGACTCAGAACTAAAGGACGTAAGTCTCAAAACTAATTTCGTCTATTTACTGAATAATATTTGATGTACGACATTTTTGGTCTGTCTGTACATAATAAACCATGTTTTCGTGTTATAGCAGTAATTTCAGACATAAAACTCAAGCCGCTTGGACATAAAACGTATTCACACCTTAAAAAGGCGTCTATTTCGAAAATAAAAGCTATCGAGTGAAATTTGTCCAATTAGGTAACGGCTATGTCTATCGAAAGATAAAGGTCTGAAAAAAACATGCGTTAAAGTTTTATATTCATCAAATCAGTAGTTGGCTTAGGATGTTTTAGCAAAAACCGTTGAAAAATAAAAGGTGGCCCCTTAAAAAGTTTAAAGTCGCGTAAAAAGCGGTCGTACGAAAAAAGTTGTCGAGTAAAATACTAAAACGAGCCGGGGATTCTGTGAATAAGCTGACAAAATTTACTAGCTGTGGCAGTTCTTTACAGTTTGCGTTTTATTTCGAAAAGTAAAGGAGTCGTGTTTGTATTTATGTTTGCTTTGATATAATATAGGAAAGCTTAACAAGACTTATCGAATGAGCGGATGATTAGGCATTATATTTACTTATGATTAAATTTGTTTGTTATGGCTGTTGAACCAAATCTCGGTGCAAAATGCACATCATAATATTGTTTTCCTTACTTTTGAATAAGAAGTATACAAAAATTTCGTTTTAAAACAATTGGCGGAAATTTATTAGTAATAATTAAGTTTTCACATTTAAATTCTATCATTTTATGATTTACATTTTGATTGCATTCGATCAACAAACTTAAAAGTGTATTTATCGTTCTAATCGAATGGAATCAAAATGTAAGGCATAAAATAACATAATTTTAATGCGAAAACCCTATTATTAGTAATCAATTTCCGCTAATTGCTTTAAAACGAAATTTTTGCATACTTTTTATTGAAAAGTAAGGAAAACAATGTTATGATGTGCATTTTGGACCGAGATTTGGTTCAACCACCTTAAGTAAATTGATATATTTATTCATTGTGTATTTTTATTTCTATATTTCTTTATTTAGATGTGGATGCTGATGCCGGGCTCGACTGTGGAGGTACCACCATCTTACTCGCAAATCCTCCCGAAGTTATTCGGGGGAGAGTAAGAGAACAGCTCTCAGGCAAAAGCAGGCGGCCCACCATTGCCTGGGACCGATGGATGGCGGTATATCCATCCCCAATTGCCGGGCCTTATATAAAACAGACTGGTGACGGGCAGCGGCGTCACTGGTGCAAGGGTTTCGGCACCGCGCTCACCAACCCGCCTGCCCAGCGTGCGTGAGTATGGGCATTTCTTCCAGGAGGACCGCCAAGAGTGGCGAAATCCTGGAAAGGCCTATATCCAGCAGTGGACGAAACAGGCTGATGGATGGATTTCTTTATTTTATGCAGGTGTATAATTTTATTACATTTTTGTAGCCCAACTTAAATATTTTTATGTATTTCCCGTATTATATATTATTTTTTTACTTTTTTTCTGTTGATTTTATAAAAAAATATATTGACATGTAAAACGTATACTTCATGTAGGTATCTATTTTACAAATAAACTTTTTGAATTCCTAATTGAATTTGAAACCATAAAAAAGATTATCATATTTGCGTTATGATTTAGTTTAGTATATACGGTTAATTTTTATTAAAGTATTTTTTATGTATAGTTTATTTTTAATCAGTGATCCGTGGTTGATCCATCAAAAAAAATCAAGAGTACTTCTATACAACAGAGTAGAAAAGAATGATGCGTTATTTTTGCCTGAAACTGAAATTATCGAAGTGAAGTGGCCCGAATAATTAATATTAACCTTAGTAAACAAAGGTTGTTTGGTAATATCTAAACAAAAACTTCTTTCTTACTGAGCATAAAGTGGTTACATAAAGGGGACATTAATCTATACAGCCAAATCTGTTCATTTTTGCTGACTTAATCTTTAATCCTTAAATGCATTGTGTTGCCATTAGGCAACATACCAGTATTTAATTAAATAAAGAAATATACTAAATGATAACTCAAAATAATTGGTATAAGTATGTATAAGAGAGAAGGAGCAATAATAATGTTCAATGCATTTGATTCAAACTTTATTCCTTGATTTTATATGATTTTTTGAAACTTAAATATTAGATTTGGATTATTATTTCGTAACGATGTCGTAACGAAACCTTTTGGAAAAAAAAACGTAAATACTTATTTGATTTGTTTCTGGAATAATACCAATTTTTAAAAGTTTATTCAGGTATGATTTTAGATCCAAAAATATAAAAATAAAAATTTATTTAGGTATATATTTAAGTCAATTTGAAAAACTATTTTTTTTTATTTTGCTTAGAAAATATATCCAAAATATATGAAATTAGTTTTTTTATTATTTTTTCCTTTACATTTGAGTATTTTGCTAGCATATATTTCAGTTTCATGCGAAAAGAAAAAATCATGCATTTAAAGGGTTAAACACAAACCAGAATATTTACGACAGGATATTAACATGACACTCGCTCAATGGTGCAGCAGGCACGTTTAGCTCTTACCGTCAACACAATAGGGTTCCAAATCGATATTCACCAGATGAATGAGGTAAGGAAACAGGTTAATGGATGGGAATCGGAACCTTGCCGCGACACAATGCTGCTGGAGACGGGGCGTTCAATTATTGCATTAGTGTGCGTACTACATTGCACACATAGGTACTCGTATGTATAGTGCTGAAAGAATTTCGGTAGGTTTAATAACAGAGTTTTGTAGGAGAAATTCGGCTATGTAAAACCGGCCGAATGAGCGGTCTAGGGTGCCGTAGTTGCCCCTCACAATATGCGGACTTAGAAGGAGGCGTTTTGTTTGATACTATGAAAATATTATTTCATGATAATAACGTCTAAAAACGGGTCCACATTTGGTCGATTATTACTCGTTAACTTGTAAAGCCTATACTTAGCTTTCCTTTTAACGTTTAGTTTTCCTTTTAACTTTGTTATACATGTAGGAATGGTACCGCCGTGAATTTTTTCACATTTCCAAAAACAACCGTTTAGCTGGCAGGAGGGGGGTGGCACACTTGACTCTAACAAAAATTAGCACTATAAAACTATATATTTTGCAAACCGATCCCTGAATCAAATACAGTAGAGCCTCGAGCCTTCGTACGAAAAATCAACCGTTGTTCGGACTTACGGAGCGTTCGGATTATAGTATTGTAATAAAATGCATACTATATCACAACATACATATATAAACCACAAAATACGTTACTTTACTCATAAAGTCATAAATTTTATAGGTAGTTTGGCGGGTTCTATTTAACTATTGACCAAAAAAGCTCTGTCGCTCAAATTACATAATTGACAAGCGCTTGAGTTTAGCACAGAGTAACGTGAACACGCGAGGTGACTTATTCGCAACTGAAGACAAATCATGAGAGAAAGGAGGGCAGTCGGCGGTTCGCATTACAGCGACGTTCGGATTAGCCAGAGTACGGATTATCGAAGCTCTACCGTAATGGTTTTCACACACCCGCAATCTTTTTGAACGACCTATCGAACGACACCCCACACCATGGGATAGAAAAGAAAAATAAATTCATCCCCACTTTTCTAACAGAGGAGGTATCCTAAATATTCTTTTCCAATATTTTATTTTACCTCTTTGTTGGGGTGATTAATATGCTAAGTTACAGCTTTCTAGTACTACGACTACGAGTCTCTAACCTAAGCCGCGGACAGACAGATAGACAGACAGACAAACGGGCATGGCGAAATTGTAATGGTTCCTTGTAGTTTACGGAACCCTAAAAATCACGCTTCGTCACGCTCAGCTGTTGCTTGAATCTTAAACATAGCGCCGCGTGCTGTGATGAGTTGAAGAATTTGTACGGAAGGCGGCGGTAGCTCAGGGGTAGAACGCTGGCGTCTCAATCTTTGAGATCCAAGTTCGATCCCCGGCCACGCATGCACCAATAAGTTTTTCGGAATTTATGTGCAGAGTATTGAATACTTACCACTTGCTGAACGGTGAAAGAAAACATCGTGACGAAACCTGCATGCTCTAAAAAGCGTGTATTTGTACCACCCATCACGTTGGGACGTAATAATCGTCGCTGAAACGCGATGTGCATTTCACAGTTCACACCCGGAACACCTCTGACACCCCCTCGGGTATTCATGTCGTGACGATATATTTGCTTTTCGTTGCGCGCAGGCTTTTTTTTTTAGTTGAACATTAAATAATGAATGGTGCATTGGTTTCTTGCGTTTGGAGGTACTTCAGAAAGGTAACCCGGTGGGGATCGGCTTCTATGGACCGGTCGCCACTGCTGACTGATCATCAAAACTTCTAGGGTTCTACCCGCTGACACACTTGGTACGAAGATAGCTCTTTCGGCGTAAGTGAAGGAATAAAGATACGGAACTCTCAGGCTACAAATCCTACTCGCATTTCACCGGTTTTCACTATTATGGTATTTTGCGATGTTATTTTCCGTTCACAAAAATTACTATTAACGTAGAAAAAGCCAAACTTGAGTATATGCTTACTCTGGAAGACAGTCAAGTATGTGTATGAATGATGTGTGTAAGAATTATTTTTAAATTCACACAATTAGCGATCTTATTACTTGCGGGGTTGTACAGTCGACTTGCAAAAATTTAGTATAATTCTCACCTTTAATGGTATGCAATAAGGATCACACGAGCGCACGTTGTGACGCAGCTGACAGTACAAAAGCCCGTTCTGCACATTAACTAAGAGAATCCGCAATATTCTAATAACATTAGCATCAGTAATGTACGTCTATTCATGGACTGTGTCTCTCTAGATTTATGTTTCCGTCTCTATGTTACGGTACATTTCCTGCAGATTGTGGCATTGTGAAACTGTCCGGTGTTGGAAATTCTGCTGAATGTCTGGATACACTGATCGTTTGAAGTTTGTTAAAGTGATAATATGTGAATTTTTCAACGGTCACTGTCACTCCAAGTGGAAATACGCGCAGTGTGAGAGGGACGGATTCAGGGCAAAAGGGAAAAAACTAGCTTCTTTATTTATATTTAAAAAAAACTAAAATCGCGCAATTTTTTTTTTCAGACAATGTCTAAATGTTGTTAAGACCCATCTAATAAAATATACTTAAATTCTGTACACGATTCCTATTCGTCAAAAATTGAGAAAAAGTGTGTTTGACGACCCCATTTCAATAATAATTTCTATCGAGTGAAAGTTTTTCAATCGCGTTTCTGTTCTTTATTTTATTTTATTATTAATACAGTTCAGTAGGAGTCTAGGAAAAGGTTACAAAGATGTTATACTAATTTACTAAGACAAGTAGCTTCTTATTGTAAGTAGTTACAGGATTCCAAGAAGTGACAATATTGTTGCGGTAGCGCCTTAAATAAGAATAATAAATAGACTACATACTTATATTTTCAAGAATATTTTAAAGTAATTGAAATAACCTACATAAACTACCTTAAAATACAATAAAACTAAATAATTATTGTTCTTACTAGCTTTTGCCCGCGGCTCCGCCCACGTGTTATTCGGTTTAACCACATGCTTTTTTCCGAGATAAAAAGTAGCTTATGTGTTATGTTAGGGTATAAGCTATATATAGGTATATTCAAAATTTCATCCAAATCCTTTCAGCCGTTTCAGCGTGAAAGAGTAACAAACATACACACACACACATACACACAAACTTTCGCATTTATAATATTATAGTGTGATTGCTCACTTCAATTAATTAAACAGATTTTTGAGAAAAGTTTTGAGCGAAATCCACGTTATTTTCTATTACGTATTATTCTCTTATTTGTCATCCAAAATTATTGTTTCAAAGTGTTCAAGAAAACCTTATGGAATTAAGTTTTGAGATTTCAAAATTACGAAAAAATTGTTATACACATGCAAATGTTACCGTAAAATTCTGGAATTTGTAAGAACCTGAAATGAGTAGATTACGTATAAAAGTAGTTTATCCACATACACTCACGCCCCTCTCTCCGAGGGGTAGGCACGAATCATAGACCTGCATGTGCTACGATCCGGACACAATATTTCTGGTCATGCCATCGTATTTTTAATTGGTGTTCGTTAAGCAAAGCTGATTTAATTCATAACTTTTGGATCTTAACAATGGTTGTCACAATTTGTTAGGACCTATGCTTTAAGAGGATAGGTCTCGCTTGCATCGATCACTGTTACTCCATGCGAAAAGACACGCAGCGCGGGAGTTACGGATACCGAAGAAAAAAAAAATGGCGACTCTTTACTAATTACATTATTTTAAAAGAAACTAAAGGTTGTATGAAATCTGTTTGTTTCGGAGTTTGATAAAGTAGCAAACTTTTAACTTTCCCGATTTTCACACATTATGAACATCGCCTATACATTATATTATTCGGGTCTTAATCGCGTTCAATAAAATCGTTCCTTAAAAGATATTTGTTTGACGTTTCGACGACGCCTCTAGCCTTTAGACGTAGGAAAATTTATTGTGCTACTTTTATTGGCCCACCAAGTACATTCTTACTGCTACCCTCACCACACTTGTTAGTTTGTGACTATACGACAGCTTACAGAGGCATCAAAACGTCAAGCACGTATCTGTTAGGTTATTAGAGTATGTTTTTATTTAATCATGTTTATACGTATTTTCATCCATAAATAACATGTATGGGTTTTTGATAATCTCGAATACCCTCGGCATGTAATTTTTTTAGAGCCAATTTTGTTTTTTTTTTCCTCAGTATTGGAATGACTTCTGTGTGACAGACTGTGCATTATATTATCCAGAAGTACAACTTAAAAAAGTTACAAAGTAAGAATAAATAAAGGTTGTCCGGGAACTATCCTCTTAATTTTGAATGTACCAAGGCACCGCATTTAATAGGACAACCGAAGCATTAGACATTAATTAAACATGAAAATAATTAGAATATTCCCAGAAACTTGTAAAAAGCTTCACATTAAAATGTCATAAAAGCCCATAAAATATACGAACGATAACTGACAGAGTGGCTCATAAATTTGAATATTGTGAAAGCAAAAAGCATTTAAATCGAGCGTTAAAATATTATTCTGATTTATTCTTCTCACAGGTACAGGCGGGGAATCCGTTGATTGAGAGCGTAAAAGAAGTGTCAGTTGACAAAAAAATGCGTTGAAATATATGGAACTATTATATGAATACTATGCTATTTGTTATATCAATTCCACAAATTAAAATAATTAAAATTCAGAGTTTTTGACACATTGAACGGTTTTTTTTAACATAATATATATGTTTTAACTGCTACCTTGATTCGACACATTTTTAAAACAAAACTCATCGGTGTTTTTTATGGTTGGTTTTTTATTGTTGGTCTGATTATAATAAATGTTTTGACTCCCGTAAATATATATACTGCTTAAAAAGTCAATACTAATTTCGAAATTTGTAAAATTAGCCTAAAAGCAAAATAAAAAAACAAGAAAGAAAATTTCTGCTTTGTGTTGCACAGTTCTTATATATTATTTGATGTAATATCCTACTGAGGGCCATTTTTTAAATCTAGATCTTGGCTAGGTAATGAAACGTGTGGGTCCCTCCCTCTCGAATTCTCTAAATCCTAGGAGATCCGTGTCGGTTGGTGATAAATACGTTTGCTTTTAACGTACTCCTCAAGTATATCTGCAAATTGTGAGATAGAGAGCTTTTGCCAGAACAAGTTGGCTGTCTATGAAATATTCATCAGATTGAGTTATTCCTTGTTTTTATTTGATGGTTATCCGATATAACATGATCTTACTCGTATTTGTCAATCCTTTATTAAATATTTTATTTATTTATACGTTCTATAAAATTATCAAGAGAATTCACTTGTTCTTATAATATTACTTTCATACTTAATTAAATCGGATCTTAGTCTTAATATGGCTTTTGTTTTGGTACTTGTGTAATATTATTTTAAATAAATACTAAAACATATATTTTATAGTTCTTGATGAAAATTAAAAATACTAATAATTAATTAGTAATTAAGCCATCTCGTTCCTGATGCTCGTATTGTGTAGTTTATCATATATATTTTCTTCTATCGTGAAATCTGAATTAATCCCGACCTTATTGCTGGTTTTAAGAGTATTTTATATATTCTACTCGACATGTCCCCAGTTACTGACTTGAGAAAATCTCGCTAAGCAAAACTTAAGGCACAAATAAACCAATCACAGCGTAGTATTTCAAACTTAAGCATCGCTCAACTCTAAATTCTCAAATGTGTAATCGGGAGATAGACCCGTGTATGTCCAGGCATTATTTTCTTATTCAATAAAGCTTTTGTAATGTTTTTACAAAATCGGATTTACCAACGTAACGAAATTGTAACATCAACCAGCGTAACGAAATTGTAACCACTTACAAAACACACCGAGACTTTTCCGATAAGTAGGTAATTTGTTTGTTTTGAAGCTCCGCTCAAAATAAACTTGTTCAGAAGCTCTTGAATAATATTGTTGAAACTTAATCCGTACTGAGTGCGGCGATAGAATTTCTAATGAGAGTAACAATTTGAGATACATTTATGAATAATATTTGTTTGCATAATTTTGTAACTAAAGGAATTTAATGCTTGTAGAGTTAGTTGTATGTAAATGTTTACACGATTTTAACGGTGCTATTCAAAACTCGACTTGCGCGAATATTTATGTTTAAATCTAGATTAGGCACTAGATCTATAGATCTATACTAATAATAAAGTAAAAAACGTCGTGTCTGTACACTGGATATTTCAGGGAAATTTCAAATTAAATGGGTTATTTTATTAGTACTGTACTGAGGGCAAAACTAATAAAATTTGAATTTTTGTTCGTCTTTCAGTCTGTCTACCTGTATGTTCCGTTTTAACTCGATAATTACGTAACGGATTTGGATGCGGGTTTCATTATTGTCATCGTAGTGACCCTAGTCAACATGTAGGCTATATAACTATAAGGAATGTTGATAAAGGTACAATGGTTAAGACACTTCCGGGCGAGCGAAGACGCGGGCAAAAGCTGTGCTGATAAAGTAACCGCCAAGTCGAAAACTGACAATATTTTGTCTTACGCGCAAAGAATAGATACATTCATAGAAATACATTTTCACGCGTGCGAAGTCGCGAGCAAAAGCTAGTCTGGATATAATTTGACAGAAATGTGTTGACTGACAATTCGTAAACTAGACTGGACCTGCCCCTATATTATCTATCGTGAGTCGGTTGCCAACTGATTGCCAAACGTCAAAAACGTATACATACTATAGAATTCCGATTTATCTAAGGATACGCTCGTGCTTAAGGGGGTAACTTTTTACCTCTGTACAAAATGCTAATTATAATATGGTTTTCCTTACTTTTGAATAAAAAGTATGCAATTAATGTGTTTTAAAGCAACTTGCGGAAATAGTCTTCACAAAAAAATTCCGTACTTTAATGTATTACATTTTGTTTGCATTACATTAACAAACTTTAAAGCGTGTTTATAGTTGTAACGTAATGCAGCTGAAATGTAACGCATAAAATTGAATAATTTCATGTGCTCACCTAACTATTAACAAGCAGTTTGCGCGAATAGCTATAAAACGCATTTATTGCAAACTTTTTATCCAAACGTATGGAAAACAATATTATGATGTGCATTTTGCACCGAGTTTCTCCGTTACCACCTTAAAGTGACGTCACAGTTCGTGAACAGTTCAATATACATTGGAGGCAATTTTGATAGTTCAGTTTTATCTATGTGTTTAGTGTTTAGCAACGATATGGAAACAAATATAAAGTTACATAATAGCCCACTGGACTGCGATCTATCGTTTATCAATTGTTTCAGCGATTAGTAGAATTTAAAGGGTTAATCGAGATTTAAAATTTTGGGGATTAATCGGGCTAAAAGTTTAATTGAATAATATTCAAAACAAAAAACGAAATTAATAGATTATCTCTTTATCCTCCTGTTTTCTCTTATGTCACCTTTCAAAGAAGACTTGGAGTATACTCATCATAAGACGAATTTATTTGCATTTTGAGGATAACGTAAATAGAAAACCAATGTAGGTTGGCACTGGAATGAATACGTTTTAATCGAGTTTCACAGTTTAAGTAGCTAGGGTTACCAGATCTAGTTACGTATTCTTGATTTTTATACAGAAAACAATGTTACTTAATAAATAAATTAACTTGAAGCATCTAATCATAAAAAGAACCTTTCATTTTTTGTCTCTCTGACAAAGGGCCAAAATCCGTGACAAGTCAGAAAATAAAATGTCGTCTGGTAAACCTAGATAAAGAGGTATTTCATTGAAGGAAACCAGTGTGGCCATTACTGCCGTCATGACTACAAACGTTTTTCGTGTATGGTTTATTCCGCACAAAAATAGGGAATTATCAATTCATGTTGTCACCTCAATTTTAAGGAATATAAATTTTTACGTGTTTTTCACAAAATAAAAAATAACCCGTGGTATTTTGTTGCTAGAAGTTGTTTTTTTAATGGATTGGAGCCATTATTTTGTCTCTTATCCACATATTTCTAGACTATTGTCGCAATAATTATGAGAACTTCTGTAGTTACTGACTGTTGCGTACGTATTTTAAAATACAAACTTTTTAAAACTCTCCAGTGCAGATATTTTCGAATTCGTTCTGGCAACACTGAGTGTATATTGCTATGTTTATATCTGTAGCCAGCAACGGATACGGTTACTAATTGATGCGGCTTTTAGACGGTATGTCTGGCTGTCCGTGTGTTGTGTGTAGCTGTGTAAGGGTGTGTGCGTGTGTGTGTGTAGGTTTCCAAGTACTAATGTGGAAACTGCAGGATATCGAAATAGATATATTACGATCTTATCTATGCAATTAGCGTTTTCTAATACTAACTAGTTTGAAGTTCGATATCTTAAAATTGATTCGACTTGGAATTCCAAATTTAACTCGTGTCAGTCGAATTAGTACTGCCGTCCTGTACATCTTTTTTCATTCCCGCGGTAATGCTTTGTGATTCAGTGTTCAGTATGAATGTCCATTTATACCCCGTATGGATGTATATCCCCACTCTCGAACAGTGCTCGTTTCCACTAATCCCGGTCTCGTTGGATTGAAAGCCTCCTACTGAAAGGCGGTCAAATTCGGAGACACATTCAAAACAAAGCTGGCCAACTCAGCCGTCTACTTTCCAATTAAGCCCCAAAAAGTTGTCATCAACTCGCTGATACCACAAAGTCGGGAAGTTTGGATGTGGAGGGAAAGTGGGAAGTACCCTAGTGGGGAAATTGGAAGACAGTTACTAATAATTACCGGATGGGGTGTTAAGGGTTAGTCTGTTTTAGGATGAAACAAGAATTCGGTAATAAAATGCAAACTCTTAAGAAGTACATTTTAAGAGCGGTAGTTGCTTTGTCTATGGAACGTTATTAAGGGTAAGACTGTTTTTGTTTGCTACAAGAATTCGGTAAAAAAATATATTTGATATAACTTAAAAAAGTTATTTGTGGTGGAATGTGCGCCAATTCATAGTCGTTGTACTGCTTGATAAAAGTTGAAGAAAAATGTCGTTCCCCTATTATTATATTAGGTTAAATCGAAAAAACCGTCGGTGAAACGTGAGAGTACAATGATTTTCCTTGATGAAAATTTCCACAATGGCGATAAAGCCCTTCAGAATTTAGATTATTTCCATATATCCAATAGAAAATAAAATGTATTCAAAGCATATATAAAGAAACTATGATATAAATAAATTTATATATTTTAAACACTTGGCGATTTATCCATCGCAAGGAGATAACAAATTAACTTTATATCATTGCCGTATAGAAAATCAGAAAAGTAAATCTGGGCGTAAGGAGCTCTTAACATCCAGATTTATTTTTCCGATTTTCTATACCGCAATGATATAAAGTTAATAGCAAAGAAATGTTTCAGGTTACATTACAACTTTAACATAACATTTGTTTTAATTCAAACGTTGCGCCTCTGATCACTACCGGGTCTATCTCTTTGAAGCTTTTTCCCCCGGTCTTATGCAAATTTCTACCAGTTTTTGCCCGGGCAATGTTCCGACTGACTAGATCCACTCGGAAAATCCAAATATAATTGGGAAATTCGGATTTCCACATCAAATTCACAAGCCAGAACGTGGCCACACAAATTTCAAAATCGATTTAGAGGCGCATTGCAATCACTTGAATAATCTGAGCTTCCTGCAGATATAGATATTTCATTTTCATTTATTTTATTTTATTCATTTAACAATATATTTCATTTGAATTTCACATACTAAAATAAAACCTACGATTAAAATATATGTATGTATAGTACAATTTACAGTTATAAATATAACAAAAGCATTAAAGTAACAATAATTATATGTACATAAAAAAGAACATACACAATTAGTTAATGCTTCGACTACCCCTTAACGTTTAACACTTTAGGTTAGAAACGGCGCTTTCTTGTAGACTCCAATCTGAATCCTTATGCCCTTGAAATAATAACTAAAATTCCTCACCTTACGTGGCTTATTCTCCAAAGCCGGCTTGACCGTTCAAGCGTGGCATCATTGGCTTAATCTACAGTTCTCTTTATTTATCCTCTCTTGTCACCCTCTGTACTAAACTGACCGTAATGATAGAGATTGCGTGGATTGCGATAGATCTTGTGGGTCCCAAACCAACTTGGTTCCAAGAGCATGCTGCGTTTGTGTGTATTTGTCGTATTGAGATTTGACAAAGCGAAGAGCACGGAGTAAAGAAATGTAGTATGGATGCCATTTCCTAAACAAGCCGATGGAACTCGTATTATATGGACCCTTCGCCCGTGGTGTTTATAGTCACACGTATTTAAAGGGGTTCAGAAGTGTTGCCATGTGTGGACTGTGTATCAAGTTCAACCGACGATTTTCGTTCCAACGTGATAACAAGGGACGATTTTAATGGATTGCTCAGTCGATAAATTAGTGAAAAGTGGCAGCCGCTTTATATCAGGGGTTACCAATCTTTGTGGTCTGAGGGCTACATAGATTCTTCTATAACAAATGAACATACAGATAACAGATATAGAGACGTAGATTCTTTGTGTTTTTTTTTTCTTTTTTACCCTGGCTGAACTACTGTTTTTCATCTAAATTTCAAAGTCGTTCCAACGTGATAACGTGATATTGGATGAGCCTATCGCCGTGCATCGGGCACAAATACACGCTATTTAGTGCATCCATGTTTACCGCACTGTGTTTTCCTTTACTGTTCAGCAAGTGATAATTATACAATACTAAAGCCGGTTCTGAAGGCTTTAACTTTAGTTTTAGTGTTGTCAAAACTAAATTCAAACGTGCGATAAGTAAAGTATTTCATTTCATTTCTCTTCATTCCAAAATAGTTCTTTAGTGATAACAACGGAAGCTATACTTTGGAATAATTCAAGTTTTGACAGTACTAAAACTAAAATTAAAGCCTTCAGAATCAACTTTATTATGCAAATAAATACAGAAAAACTCATTATTAGGCTGTAGTAGAACCTGGATACCATAATATTAAGAAGAGGAGGTCGTCGCAAAATAATTTGGCAAAGTGCGAGACAGACTCGCACACAAAGTTGACCATACCGCCACACAATGTACGGGTACGTAACTTTGACATTAGGGTAAATAACAATAGCAAAGATGCCATAGCAACATCAAGGCGGCAAAACACAAGCCGCTAAAATGATAGCGCCTGACAAACAATTTGACAAACCCTGTTTTTTTTTTACTTTATCGTATGTACTCCAATCTGATCTTTGAAACTTCAATATAATATATTACTGTTGTTAAGATGGAACTGAGACAAGTGACGTTAAAAAAATGCTATATTTTCAAGCTTTCTAATTTATTTTTTAATTATTTGCCTTGATAGAGACCATAGTAACACATATTCTATGAATACCTCAACTGGCTACCCTTTACGGCTGACGATGTAGGCCCCTGTGACAGACGGACGGACAAACAGACAGAGCAGGCTAAGTAATAGGGTCCCGTTTGGCACCCTCCGGATACGGAACCCTAAAACCACCCCTAGCGATATAAATAAGGTTCGCTGTAAAAATTTCATTCATATGCGAACTATACTATTACTTATCCTTAATAGTGTTCGGAGGTCAACCAATATCGCATCCTAACTCTACTTTAAGGCTCTTTAGGGTCTAATCCCGGTATAAATGTTACAAGGGACGATTTTAATGGATTGCTCAGTCGATAAATTAGTGAAAAGTGGCAGCCGCTTTATATCAGGGGTTACCAATCTTTGTGGTCTGAGGGCTACATAGATTCTTCTATAACAAATGAACATACAGATAACAGATATAGAGACGTAGATTCTTTGTGTTTTTTTTTTCTTTTTTACCCTGGCTGAGCTACTGTTTTTCATCTAAATTTCAAAGTCGTTTTTCTTACGAGTGCAATTTCGTTCACTCAATTACTCATATTTACATATAAAAATTATAACTTATCGTCGCTAGAATGTAAAAATTATAGAAATATGTATATCCTATGGGGATCCCCTAAAGAGGCAAAATTAATGATTAAAATCAGAACAGACATTTTTGTCTTTCTTTCTGTCCTGGACATTAAAACTAATAAACGAATTGAGAGAGGTAGGTTTTCACTGTTTTATTCCCAAAAGTAACTTGGGCCTTTATATATTTACGATATCTAGAACTACTTGAAATCTAGTGCACGAATTTGAGTAAGATTTTAACGGTTTTATCGCTAGTAACTCAGGCTTTAAAATATTACGGTACGGTATTTAGAACCAAAGTTAAGGCATGGAATAGTTTTTCAAGAGACCTTTTCGATAGATGTGTCAAGTAATTATGAGTGGACGAAGTCGCGTACAAAAAGCAAGTCTTTAATATTATGTGATTGTGTTAATACTACAATTTTTACAATCACAAAATTCACTTTCATAATATTTGCTTATTAATAAATTCTTTCAGCCTTTGCAACTTTAAGTTTAGATTTTCGACTTCCACTTGTCAAGATTTAACTGAAATCAATTGTTAATCTATCTCTGCAAACATAATTTCAAACACTTTAATTATCTACCTATTGTGGAGTGGTTTAAAAGTGTTATAATACGTGAAAACTTGCTGTTTAGTTTAAATAAACTCATTTTGGATCGCGGGCCGTAGTTTGGACACCTCTGCTTCAGATCGGAATAGTGATTTTCTGAAGCTATCTCCGCGTAATTGAGTGTCTATTTTAGTCGAGCTTTCACAGATTCACTCTGTGATACTTACTTAATAATGGCTGGGAATATTGTTATTATTGTGTTATTGCGGTTTTTAGCATTGCTTAGGAAATGTAAACCGTTTGTTTAGTTGTCATCATAATTATGAAGGGCCATTGCGTCCATATCGGACGATTTAATACCATCCATCCATCAGCCTGTTTCGTCCACTGCTGGACATAAGCCTTTTCAGGATTTCGCTACTCTTGGCGGTCCTCCTGGTAGAAATGCCCATACCCACACACGCTGGGCAGGCGGGTTGGTGAGCGCGGGGCCGGAACCCTTGCACTAGTGACGCCGCTGCCCGTCACCAGTCTATTTTATATAAGGCCTGGCAATTGAGGATGGATAAACCGCCATCCATCGGTCCCAGGCAATGGTGGGCCTTGTTTGCCTAATTAATACATAATAATTTAATACAGTGCCTGTTTTTTGAACTTACTGGTGTGGCTAAGTAAGCCAATACGGAAGCGGCAAAATCTTCCACACAAAGTAGTATTTGAATGCTCCGAATAATAAAATAAGTGTAATTAAGAAGTGGAGCTAAATTGTGCATGTTTTGATTGTAACATGTGTCACAATCGTCAAGAAAAAAAAACTTAAATCACTGAAAACGTCTTTCGACGTTAGGACAGTTATAAATATATCTACTGATCTGACTACAAAATATAATTATTTTTTATAGAGTTGGGGTATCAATGTAGCACTTACATATATTTTTTAAATATTTATTCCTTTCGTCATTAAAAAAAAATTCAAACATTCAAAATCGTTCCCTTGTAGAGAAATAACGCAAAATTGAATATTTGGGTATATCTATAAAAGTAAAAAAAGGAAAAAAAAATGGTTAAGGTTCTCTGATTTCTGTACACTACATGAAAAAGAAACGCATTTGGCAACATTTTTTTTCTGTTTCAACGCAAAATGAAGTTATTATAAAGATCTTGAATTTTTTTTTCTTGGTTATTATGAAACATATGTCAAATCTGAAATACACACAATTATGTAGTTCTAAATTATTCTGATTAAGATTCTAGAAATATTCTGATTTAATATCTTAAATTATCCAAATGCGAAAGCATGTTCGGCTTCAGTATTTTTACTTTTAAAATAACCCTAAAAGCGAAGGTAATTTTGAGCAGCCCACTTATTCGACCAGATTTGGTTTACCGCTCTTTTACAGCACAATTCGTTTCATTTCAGTGAAAATAAAATAAACGGGAGCATTGCGTCCGTTGGGTGACGTGACGTCACAAAGCGATACGATTTAATCTCGCGGCGGCCGGTGTTGCCGTGTTTACTATGCATATTGTATTAAAATCGCGAAACTTTGTATGAGGTAAAAAAATATTAACTGGGATTTTTCTGGCCCCTATATACCCGTAAAAATTGCTAGAAGCGTTTTCCCCGTAGAAGATATCTAAAATTACATATAGATACAAAATTGTAAAAATATATCAAACTTTTTTGAATATATCTATACTCGCAAAAAACGTAAAAATATACTAAATGGATTTAGGGGGTTTTAACTGTTGGATAGGCTATTGCTTTGGAAGTGTGAAGTAGTATGTATATTTTAAGTATACACAAAAAAATCATTGAGTATTATAATTAATAGTTCAAAATAAATATTTTTTATACGATTTACTTACAGTTCAGACAACTAAAGCTTACAACGAACTACATTTTGCCCTTAATCTTTGTCTATTGCCTTAAATGAGCATTTTTATTATTTTTGGCACTTTTGCAATTTTATTTACTTAATTTTTTTTTTTTTGTAGACCCTTCTTTTTTTACTGAGCTCCTTTTTTTCTGCAGATTTCAATAATCTCAATAAAGGTTTTATTTTGCAAGAACGACAGCTTTATCGAAACGCAAGTAGAGAATTTTTATATTCAAAATTATTATTAGGTAAACAAAAATATTTTCTGATCATTGGATGATGGTTAATTGATTGGGTCGTGGATTGGTGGTGTCACAGGACTGTGTTGTGAAACTTGTAAGCAACCTTGACACGTCTAAGGGAGCAGGAAGCGATGGTTAACCTCCCATTTTCTTTGTTAAATGTGCGAAGGCGCTATCAAATCCAATTGCCACAATATGCAAAAAAAAATTTACTGTTCAATTGTCAAGTCAGTTCCCTCGCAACAGCATGGGTTTCTCAAGGGCAAACTTGAGACCTACTGCGACCAATCTCGCTGTTTTTCTGAATGACTTGTCTAGAGGCATGGATAACCGTGAACAGGTTGATGTGATCTATATGAACTTCGAAAAAGCTTTCGATTGCGTGGATCAGTACATCCTCATGCGGAAGCTGCAGCACCTTGGTATCTGCTCAGATGGATGAATTCATATATTAAAAATCGCAGTCAAGCAGTGGTAGTGAGTGGCCACAAGTCATACACTAGCTTCATCAAAATCACTTCTGGGGTACCACAGGGTTACATTCTCGGTCCTCTATTGTATGTTGCTTATCTATATGACATAGGTATCTGAATGTTTTCATTTTATGCTGATGACAATAAAGTGTATAAAAAAATTTGAAGAGTCTCGGATTGTCTGCAACTCCAGGAGAACCTCGAACGTCTAGTCGAGTACTATTATAATAATAGAATAAGCATAAACATTTTAAAGTGCATGTCAATCACCTTTACACGTAAACAAAACCGTTTGTTTGTTTACTCCTTAGAAACATTGAAATTAATAAAGTACAGCTGGTGCGTGACCTCGGTGTTCTCATTGACTCAAATTTAACTTTTGCTCATCATTTTCCCAATATAATTGACAAAGCTTTCAAGAGCCTAGGTTTTATCATGCGAATCTCTCGTGATTTTACGGATTGAGGCGTATCAAAGTTCTCTACTACTCACATGTCCGTAGTATTCTTGAGTACTTCTGTTGTATTTGGAACCGCTCTTGATTTTTTTTTGTGTATATATTATAATATAATATTTAAAAAATAAAAAAACAAGCTAAAAGTTTATAAACATTTATTTTATTGTATTCGCAAAGTTAGCGATATTACTTCAGAGATGATTATTGTCTTTACTAAAAGCTAGCTCATACATAACCATACACACACACCCCCCCCCCACACCCTCCTTATCACATACATCTACACTCCCTTTCATTTACAATTATATACAATCTGAACATCTTGACACATATCCACATACATTCACAATGGTTCCATTATCCAATATAATTAGCGTAATCTATTTTTATAAAACTATTGTTTTGTGGTTTTTTGCTACTGTAACTTTAATTTTATTTTGTGTTCACTATCAATTTTTATTTTTATTTCTATTCATTTTTGATTTTTTTGCTATTGTAATTTTAAATTTGTCACTATTTAATATTTTACGGACGGACGGTGCGTATACTTATTCAAGTAACAAAAAATTAATAAATAAATCAATTATACTTAATATGAAGTGTTGTTGATATCTTGATTTTTTTTGTGTATATAAGGTGATTTTAATTTATACAGCCAAACTCATACTGAAGGCTTCGTAAGTGATCAGTAACATGGATTGATAACACTTTTTGCTGATTTCGCAAAATAAAATCTTGATGTCCCATAGTAATTGACTTGGGGCTGGGCTTGCGTTTGTAAGGAACACGAAAAGAATAATTTACGAATTTCACAAAAAGGGTCATCGAACCTTGTTACTGAGCACTTATCGAGTCTTCAGTAAGAATTTGGCGGCACTAGACATTTTTTTAAAGACTAAAGTGCAGTGATATACACAACATCAGCTTTCAGCTGCTTGTGTATAAATAATAATAATAATAGTGCATTAAAGTCACCTAATATATTGTAAAAAACAAGCTCTAAAAGATTATAAACATTTAATTTATTGTATTCGCAAAGTTGCGATAGTTACACTTTATATTGATATTATCTTGCAGTATATTTTTTGTGTACATATATTTTAATATTATAAAAAACAAGCTCTAAAATTTATAAACATTTATTTTCTTGTATAAATTAATGTTAGAAGAGCGGCATTGAACGTATTCAAATTTTCTTTTAATGTTTTAATTTCCATCCTAGTTATTGGCCATTGATTACAATGACTCATGTATGCACCATAAATTTTTTGACTTTGGAGAATTAGCGCACGCTTTTTGACATGATGCTTGTACACAAGGTATGTAATAATAACATTGACTGCCCAGAATTAACAACGTTAATGATGCAACTAAGAGTACCATCTAAACGGACTAGACATACTTCATTGTTTCATTTGCCTATCGCCAAATTTTGCAAAAAGTCTCTCTAATTTTTGTGATTCTGAGGATCTGCAATACCTCCTTCTCATCTACCGATCTATTTTATGCATCAGAAGCTGGTTTTAGGGAGGAAGTTATAAGCAAACTATTAATATGTAGATATATAAATACCTGTTAGTTTTTTGTGACTTGTTCATACATAACATATTAAATTTTCATTTTATTTCTTTTATTATTATCAATATCCTCTCTCCTAGTTTTCTGTCCCATCATATCTTCATTCACACTTGCATTACATTTACTCTAACACCGTACACTGCTAAAGTCTTCATTGTGCTTTATTGATCATGTTTTTGTTTTAAATGCATTATTTATTAAAGCATGTATTTTTCTTGGTTTTAAAGTATTCAAATGTGTTATTATATAAATTGTAAAACCGTAATTAGCATTAGGTTAATGTTATTACTTACAATAATGTATAATTAAGGCTTTGGTTTTTGTAATAAACATAAAAATAAAAATAAATTTAGCATGAAAACTTTTCAGTTATTTTATGGACATTTAATATTTAGCGTTATTGTGGCTTTTTGGTACATTTTTTTCGACTTAAATTAAAAACGAAAAAAAAGGATCGATTAGTTAAAAGCGTTTAAATTGGAGCTTACACGCACTTAGGCCGGTAATTACAAGTTAGTATTATTTCGGCTTTTAACCGCGACATACATATGTGGTTGGGCTAATTATTCAAGCTAATTCACTGTACAAATTGAGGTGTTAATAAAATACGTTTCGAGCTCGAATTATTTGTAAAAATACATAATACTCACGCCTGTCTCCCAGATGGGAAGGTAGAGACCACCGATTTCCATCTGGTACGATCCTGACACAAGTCTTGATTTTTCCACTCTCATGGTATCATAAGCTCTTCAACAGAAACACCGGAACACCGGGAACTTTTGACTTTGCCTTCAATATGTCGCTAATTTGGTCAGCATGCTTGTGTTGTCAGTACTGGATTTTTTATGGCTAAGATCACTCCTAGCGTCATTTTGCGCGAAAGAATACTTGCGTTTTTCTATTCTAAAAGTTTCGGCATCATCAGGACGATGATGTTGATTCATATCATAATCTCATCGAAAGCTCTATCTGTGCCTGCTTGCACAGTCTGATCTGTAATCACTACTTATTGTATGATGTCAACTCAAATCAAACCATTTATTCTGTCATATAGCTAACGAAATAATATACACTTATTACATTTAATTGACTCGTGCTAATGTAAAAAATAAAACAATATACCTATCAAAACGTAATACGTGGAAACACAACGAAAACAGTAAGGGCTTACTTAAATTTAATAAAATAATATAGTTGCATAAATAAATGTAATATAGGAATAAATAAAATTGATGTACGTTTTCATAAAAATAAACTTTAAATAAATAAATCCGCCTATTCGATTAGTCTTGCTAAGAAGCATAGCAAGAAACTTAACAAGATCATGTCTTTTTAAATATTTATGTTCCTTTTTCTTTTTTAAATCATTTTTGTTACAAAAACATGACTTATGCTTGAATTTAGGCATTTCTTTACTTTTAACTAAATTGAATTTTATTTATTTTCGAATATTTGGATAAATTAGAAGATTCAGGGTCTCGTACAAATATACATCGATACAAATGTACAAGAAACCCCTCTTTCTTGTTGGAAGTTTAAATAGTAACTCTGTTTTCGGTACCAAGGTTATTTGGTGAACACGTAGCATGGTTTTGATGCTGTCATGCATGTAAATTCATGTAACAAATCACACATACCGAGTGATTTAATGCATGCTAATGTAAGGGATTTAGCATGGAATTCGCGTGCTTTATGCAGCGAAACCACGTATTATTTGACACAGATATTCTTGGCGTATTTTGCATGGCATTGCATTGTTATGTTCCGGTAAATAAATAGGTATTAAAATGTACTATGTAAGTACAAAGTTTTAAATGTTTTGATTTGATTATTAGAGTGCATTACAAACTAGAAAAGTTAAATTTGAAACAAACGTAAAGACAAGGATTTATAAAAATCTTCGGGCCAGGATTCGTTTTTAGGGTTCCGTACCTACCCAAAGGGTAACCAACGGGACCCTATTACTAAGGCTCCGCTGTCCGTCTGCCTGTCTGTCCGTCTGTCACCAGGCTGTAGATCTCATGAACCGTGATAGTTACACAGTTGAAATTTTCACAGATGATGTATTTCGTTTGCCGCTATAACAATAAATACTAAAACCGGCCAAGTGCGAGTCGGACCTGCGCACTCCCATACAACAGACATGATTTTTTTGCCGTTTTTATAGATAATGCATGAACCGTGATAGTAAGACAGTTGAAATTTTCACAGATGATGTATTTCTTTTGCCGCTATAACAACAAATACTAAAACCGGTCAAGTGCGAGTCGGACCCGCGCACTCCCATAAAACAGTAATGATTTTTTTGAACCACCCCCCTGGAAACGGAATGGGACAGTAAAAAATAGGATTTCGTAGCACGACTAAAGTACACATACAGCTGACTTATGAGAGACAAGACCGATCGGCAGTTTTGTTTGCAAAAATGTACGGTTTTTTTATTTTTCAACTATAAATCCCGTTGATATTTGAAAGGTTGCCCCACCCTATACTTTCGTCTTCCGTCGCCCATGTGACTCGTTTTTTTTTATGATTGACCTCAAAATATGTTTCGAGGCAAAAATAACGATCCATCCATCCATCCATCAGCCCGTGATCGTCCACTGCTGGACATAGGCCTTTCCCAAATTTCGCCACTCATGTCGGTCCTCCGTCCTCCTTATCCTTATCCCTTATCCGCAACGTCCTCCAGGTCCAGCGGACACTACGCTTTGATATACGTGGTCTCCATTCAAAAAAATAAAAAAAATAAAAATAACGATATGTGATATCCATTCTAGGGTTTTTACATCTTTATGTACAACTTTGTTAAAAAAAACCTTAGACCATATAACACGGGACTAGGTAAGCGCACTTATCCCCCTCTGCCGAAGTACATGAACAATTTGTTCATGTAAGTTTGCTTGTGTGCACGTTTTGTGTTTGTGTTGCAGCTTTTGATGTATTTAGCCTTTTATTTTCTTTAAATATTCCTTATTACAATAAAAATTAAATAAAAACACAATTTTCAAAATATTTCGGCCTCTTCTATGAGGCCGTCATCAGTTGAGTGACAGTTATGACAGTTAAAGACTATTTACAGAAAAAAAATAAATATATATATATAAAAAATAAAAATAAATAAAATAATGATATTTACAGAATTAATGTGTGATGATGATGATGATGATGATGATGATGATGATGATGATGATGATGATGATGATGATGATGATGATGATGATGATGATGATGATGATGAGTCAATCGGTCGAGTTATGTCTGTCAGTGTTGTCTGTTGAGTCCGGGTCCATAGTGTGCGCCAAGTGACCAGATGTATGATGTCTCCCAGGTCCTCAGTTCTATGTCGGTCAATGGTAGAGTAAATGACTTAATGATACGCACAGTGAAGCAGTCGTTAAAGAGTTGATTGTGGAGGCGAGTGTGAGTGGGGATGGGCAGGATGTTGTTTTGTGTAGTGTCTGAAGTGTGTCTGTGTTGGTTCATGCGGATGTGTAATGCGTTTTTAGTTTCACCTATGTAGAATGCCGGGCAATGTCGGCATTCTAATAGGTAAATGCAGTTATTAGTTTTGCAATTTGTGTTGGATTGTGTTCTGTATGTGTTTGTTGTGTGGTGTGTGTTGATGTGTGTGTCTGTATTGATTAAAATGCATGTTTTACAGCGAGGCCGTCGGCATGGGGAGGTGCCACTGGTGTATGAGTTTGAGTTTGGGATGATGTGAGAACGTTGTTTTGTTTTGTTGAGTGTGCATCTAAGGTTTCTATTTTGTCTATAGCAAATTTGAGGAGTGTTGGGTAGTAGCTTTTGATGTAGTGTGACATATCAATTTTTCGCAAGAGTGTGCGTGAACGAGTAAATGTGTGCTGTGCGTGTTTACCTCCCCTCCCGTGGAAAACGGCAGAATAATTTCAGTACTAAGAGTCGCGCTTTGCCAGGTCCCGTGTTAAATGGTCTAAGAAAAAAACTAATCAAAGTATGTATTTTTCTTGGTTTTTAAATTAATTGAAATGTACATACATATATATTATTTATAGTTACAACAATTTGTTGTTACAACATCAGGCTGGGCAATTAAACGCTTTAAAAAAAAAGTTAATTATTTATTAATTAATTGTCAATATTTTAAGCTAGCTACTTTTTCTCCGACGAACGTAATTTTCTGTCAAACAGTACATAAAAACTTCTCTATAATAGTTATATTAATAAGTTTTTATTTGACGGGACCAAAATGAAATGAAAGATTTTGAGAGAGTGTGTCCGAAAATGCACGTCCCGCGTTGGGCGCCAATTCCGATATCAGCAATATTAATATGAAACCTGTCGCATCGCGGCGACAATATTGCGATACCATCTGCTATTCACGGTGTATCGGAATCTTATCGGTTGCACTTTTATCGAATCGAGTCAAGGGAGCCATAGGTTTGTTGAAAAAAAAAAACTGGTCAAGTGCGAGTGAGACTCGTGCCTTGAGAGTTCCGTATGAACTGTTTTCCACGAGCAGTTATAAAGATCCAAATCAACTTGACACATACGATCTATTGAATTCCATGCATCTAAGGGTCTAATTAAGTTGGAATTATATTTTTTTCTTAATAACTTAATAATTTCGTTGTATTTATTTCTAGATTATCTAATTGTTAACGAACTTTCTAGCTTTTAAGTCAACTGGAAGCACATAGGTTCTCGTGGCAATAACTTTTTTTTGCGTTAGCTAGAAGATTGATTTCTTAACAGCATTATGGGGCCGTAGACTTCTGTAGGAGGCATTACTTTCAACTTGATATCACTCACGGGGCCCCAGAAAAAGGGTCTTGACAGACGGACAACAAAGTGATCGTATAAAGGTTCCGTTTTTCATTTCGAGGTGCGGTGCGGTGCGGATCCCTAAAAACACTTGAACTATTTAATTGCACGAAAGCCTCCCCGAATGTAAACTGAGATACAACCACGATTACTCCAAATGCGTCTTGACAAAATGACTTTTAAGGGCTTGTATTGGGTCTTTCAACGGTTTTTGTTTTAATATGCTGAGTCAACTACTTATCTGATCAATGTAAAACTTGGACATATGTTTTTTCAGACCTTTGTCTTTCCGTTGTCAAGTCGGTTACCTAACTGGACACATTTCGCTCGATAGATTTTATGTCCGGTGAAAAAACTCCCACATCAAATACTTTTTCGGAAAATCCAGAAAAACCTCCAAAATTCACTGATTTTGCGTGCCGCCAGCGCGCGAAGCGAGCATTCGAAAGTAGACTTTCTGACAACATACTGAAGTTCAAAATCGCTCAGGAAGATTATCGTGCACCAGGGGTAAGGCCTTAAGAGGATGGGTCACACTTGCATCGGTCACTGTTACTCCATGCAGAAAGATACGCACAAAGAGAGAGCGGATTCCGAAAAAAAAAACAAAATACTTCATTAAGTTTATTATATAAAAATCTGTTCATTTCAGAGTTTAATAAAGTTTATACAGGCTTAAAATTTATATCCATCTATGCAAATAATAAAGTGAAAAAATTTGTCTGTTATAAAAGCACTCGGGAGGTAAGATGAAATAAAACTGAGATTCCCGAATTCATATTATATTTACGCAGAGTTTCGACACTCAAGCTCGTGCAAGACTGACTTCACTGCGCAGTGGAGCTGTATTTATTCCTGTCCACGGTGACATCACTCATGACTACCCACCAAACACTAGTCACTAGTAACAAAATATTCTTAATAACTCTAAACACTCTTCAAGCAAAACAATAACTGCACAACAAGGTGTAAAATCTTACATTTAATAGAATATTTTTGCGAAATTTTAAATTAAATGGGTTATTTGTATCGTTCTAAGGTGAAAACCCAATTTTTTGACTTTTTAATTGTCTGTTTTTTATCTGTATGTTCCGTTTTAACTCGAGAACCACTCAACGGATTTGGATGCGGTTTTATATGATCATCGTAGTTGGCTATAAGGAGTGTTTATAAAATAACGCCCAAGCCGAAAACGGGGCAGAGATTGAATAAATGCGGGCGAAAGGCTAATACAAAATAAACTTCCTGTTGTAGAACTTTCGGTTCCGAATTAACTGGAATCAGCACTTTGTAGGATGCATATTGTACCTACACGTCACTTCTGTTCGAATAATCTCTTTGATGTAGTCTCTAGAACCCTTCTCAAGGCAAGACGGGAGAGGCACATTATGTATTCTCTTTAAAAATGGGTTTTCTTAGAATACTTTCATTAAAATTAGAATAAGTTGACATCGTGAATGTTTTAATAACATATAAAAGATTCACTTTTTAGGGTGTCGTACCTCAAGAGGAAAAAACGGAGGCCTAATAGGATCACTTTTTTGTTCGTCTGTCTGTCCCTCCGTCCGTCCGTCTTGTCTGTCAAGACCATTTATCTTGAAAACGATCGGAGGTATCGAGTTGAAATTAACACCATATAATATATTATGTACATAGGTCTACAGTTCCTTCAAGCTGTGCAAAATCAAACTTCTAAGTTAACGTAAAAAAAGATACGGCTGTTTATGCCGCAAAAACGTATATTTCGACACTCTCAAGGGAATCAAAATTTATAGGGTATTTTCCGTTGACCTAGAACTATGAAATTCGGCAAGTAATACCGTCTTATACTACAAGTATAGGAAAAATCTGAAAACCATACATTTGTAATTAAATCATAAAAATATAGTCTTTACGGTGGGCGAGTCCGACTCGCACTTGTCTGGTTTTTTAACTGTGCAAAGAGGCCGCACTGGTTGAGATTTCAATGAGATTCGGGAGTACAAGCGCTCAGACTCTGAAAAGTGGGTCTGTGGATTTTTCCTATACAGTACATTGCTTACAAAAGCAAAGCATCAACAGCTTGTAGCTACTTAAATTTAGAGCATTGCACTTAGTGCATTAGTCTTAAAGTAGGCGTAATATCTCACACCAATCCTCTAAGCTGCTTTGTACTGCATTTTAGTCCTTCATGCTTTTGCAATAAGGTCTAAGCCATCGTTTTCACCTTTACCGGTAGATTCTTATACCCGTGCCTTAAGCATGTTCGCGTCATTCATTTATGGGCTTCCTACTGCGCGAGGGAATTTAAGACTTCTTGTGATGGTTTTAAGGTAGAGAATTCTTTAACGTAACCCGAACTTGTAAAAGATTTGTTGAAATAAACTTGCAATCTGCAGCGGAAACCGAAAAATAGTCTACAAGCAGTCTAGTCTACTTGAAATTGTTTTTATATGTAAATCTGTTCAGCTTGATATCTTTAAAACAAATCAATATTTAAAATTTTGACAAAATGGTGCCTTTTAAAATATCAGTACCAGATGATAAAGGTCTTATACTTTGGTCCATAACGAAAAACAACAGAGAAAAAGATTATCGAGGTTAGTTCAGTCAGTAGGAATCAATTTTCAATCTCGAAGGGTTTGACTCCTGTCGTCATAGTCAATAGATTTTCAGAATTTATGTGCTTAGTATTGGTACGGGAATAAAAATTACCCGGAATAGAAGAGCTTGTATGACTAGATTGATGGACGTAGAAAAAGCAAAAGAAGTTTTAGTCAAGCACATATTTGACGCTTGGGAAGCAAAGCAGGATGCGTTCGGTGTATTTTGTGACCTTTCAAAAGCTTTTTCATTGCGTTAATCATGAAACACTTTTATGTAAATTAGATCACTATGGAGTTAAGGGTAAATCTTTGGCGTTATTTAAGTCATACCTTAGTGACCGGATTCAAAAGGTAGATATTAATGGAGTAAAGTCATCTGGAGCATTAGTCAAAATGGGTGTTCCGCAGGGCTCCATATTGGGGCCCCTATTGTTTTTAATATACATAAATGACCTTCCTTACTTAATTAGAGACTTATCTGAGATAGTTCTATTCGCAGATGACACGTCACTTATTTTTAAAGTGAATCGACATAACGATATTCTTGATGACGCGAACTCAACTCTCTATCTGATTCTTGATTGGTTCACTGCAAATAATTTAGTTCTAAATGCAAAAAAGACGAAATGTATAAAGTTTACTTTACCAAATGTAATTCAAGTAGATGTCAGTTTATTTTTGCAGGGGTCCAAGCTGGAGTTAGTTAACGAAACTAAGTTTTTGGGTATTAATATAGGGTCTCGTCTTCAGTGGGGTCCCCACATAGAAGATCTCTGTGGTAGAATTAGTCCAGCCGCATACGCTGTTAGACGCATAAGGCAGATTACTGATGAAGATACTGCTAGATTAGTATATTTCAGTTATTTTCACAGGATTATGTCATATGGCATAGTGTTGTAGGGTAAAGCCGCGGATATAGAAGCAGTCTTTGTCTTGCAAAAGAGAGCAATTCGGTCTATTTATAACATGAGATTCATTAAGAGAAAAGTTTAAAGAAATTAATATATTTACGGTCCCATGTGAATTTATTTATCAAATTATTAGATATGTCAGAAAAAATATTGATAATTTCCCGAGGCTTGGTGTGCACCACTCTGTTGAAACCAGAAACAAACATAAACTAGCTTTTCCAAAATTAAGACTTGCTAAAGTAGGTAGCTCTTTTGTAGGATATGGTCTAAGATTTTACAATAAGCTTCCAGAGGAGGTCCTTAGTTTGCCTGAAAATAAGTTTAAACTATATAATAAGCAGAGACTACTTATGAAAGCTTATTATAAAATCAATGATAATTTGGACGATAATGAAGCATGGTGTAATAAATGATAATAGTCTTATTCAAAATTGTTATTCATAATTGGCATATTTTAATACTGTATGATTCCTCTAAAGGCTTAAAATTAATTAATATGTAAACTTACTTTGTTAAAGGTAATGACAATATGAGACGGGTTGACTAAGATATATTTTTTTCTCGTGACTAATTCCTGCAGTCTTATATTTTTTTATGCCTTAATGGACAATATGAGACGGGTTGACTAAGATATTTTTTTTTCTCGTGACTAATTCCTGCAGTCTTATATTTTTTTATGCCTTTACTTGAGTAGGTATGTATATGATTTTGTATCTTAAGTTTTATTTTGAAAAAAGGGAATGTTTGCTAAGTTTCTTGCCCTTCTTCTTAGCAATACTAATCGAATGGTGCGGATGGTTAGACATTATGTATATATAATATTTTTATTCCTATATTTCTCTATTATATGCAGGTGTATAACTTTATTACATTTTAGTAGCCCAACCTTAATATTTTTTTATGTATTTCCCGTTTTTATTTATGAACTTATTTCTTCATTGCATTATGTATATATAAGATTTTTATATTTTTATTCCTAGATTCCTCTATTTTATGCAGGTGTATATTTTATTTCCCGTATTATTATATATTTTTTTATATTCTAAAGATATATTGTTAAAATTAACTCTGACTTGTAGAAAGTATACTTTATGTATCTATTTTGCAAAAATAAATAATTTGAATTTGAGAAGTTTGTCAGGGTCGTAACAGATGGATTCAAAAAAAAGATTCAAAGATTTAAAATGTTTATTTGTAAAATAGATACATAAAGTATACGTTTTACATGTCAAATCTAATCTGTATAAAAATAATATTTTATGATGAAACAAATATGATACGGGAAATATATAAAAAAAACAAACTATATTTAAGTTGGGCTAATAAAGTTATGCACATGGATAAAATAAAGACTTATTGGAATAAGAGTATTATTATACCTACATAATGCAATTAATAAATAAGTTGATAAATAAACTGAATAGACCATAAATAAATATAATGCCTAACCAAATATATACTAACATAAGTAAAAAAATAAAATATTGTTTATATTATATATTGTATATGGAAATCTGTAGTCTCTGTTTACCCCTCTGGGAGACAGGCGTGAGTATACATGTATGTATATAATATTAGTATGCTTACCACTTGGTGACGGTGAAGAAAAATAATACATTATGACGGTGTTTCCTTTCAACAGTACCATCAATACTCGTACACCCTCTTTTCTCCAATGATTTTTACTCATCGCCGTACTTTGGGCACAAATACACGCTTTTTAAGGCATGCAGGTTCACCTCACAGCATTCTCCATTAACTAGACGCGTTAATTCCAAATGAGATGTAAAGGGAACATGTTGTTCACAATATTATTATTAGAGTGCATTAAACTAGGAAAGATCAATTAGAAACAAATGAATTCACCCCGGGCCAGGATTCGAACCCGCGACCTCTTGTTATCAGGACAAACCGAGGTACTAATCCTAGACCTAGCCTGAGAACAAGGCGTTAAAAAACATAACTTATGTTATTGTGATGAAATACGCTTGTACATTTCCACAAATATATACTCACTCCTGTCTCCCAAAGTGGTAGGCAGAGACTACAGATTTCCATCTGCTACGATCCTGACATACTCTTTTGCTTCTTCTACATCCATCGATCTAGTCATACAAGCTCTTCTATTCCGGGTACATTTTACTTTGCCCTTGTTCAGTACATCCCCTATTTGGTCGGCATAAGTCCTGCCTACCCCTCTGGGAGACAGGTGTGAGTATATGTATGTATGTATTTCCACAAATAATATTTAATCTACCCAACCGGTTTCACTATGTGAGCATCATCAGGGGCTTTTAAATTAAAGTTATGACATATTTTCACAATGCAATAAAGAAAGGATGACTATATAAATTCCACCAAGTGCCGACAATCTCAACAGTCAATTTCCATAATCTATGTTGTTGACAAACCTTGAAGTTTCCGTTTTATTTACGGAACCCTAATATTGGTCAAGCTGTTCTACTCACACGAGTTTCTTTTCCTTGTGTCGGTGCAGCAATAGGATTGAGAGAGATCGCCTATCTACTTGCGCTTTGTTCTTTGAGGCTAGCCCTGAGAGCGACACAGTTCCTTAGCAAATAATTGTTGTCTGCAGTTGAAACCTTGGCGCAATAGTATTTGATTGTTATTTTTGTAATTAAATCAACTCGGACGAGCTTTTCTGTTTTTACTTGGTCCTTTTACTGGGCGTTTTCGATTTTCATCGAAATACGTTTTTCTAGTGGTGGGCGATACTGGCGCGTACAAAAAAATTGCGAAAGTAGAAAAATCAATCGTGTCCGTAGAAAATCCCGTGTACAATCACCCGAAATCTGCCGTAGCAAATTTTTCTGCGTTTGCCGGCCGTCCTGGTAGTGGAACAGAGTATTTATAATATACGTCGTATATATTGAATCCATCCATCCATCAGCCTGTTTCGTCCACTGCTGGACAATCTGGACATAGGCCTTTCCAGGATTTCGCTACTCTTGGCGGGCCTCCTGGAAGAAATGCCGATACTCACACACGCTGGGCAGGCGGGTTGGTGAGCGCGGTGTCTAAACCCTTGCACCAGTGACGCCGCAGCCCGTCGCCAATCTGTTTATATATGGCCCGGCAATTGGGGATGGATATACCGCCATCCATCGGGCCCAGGCAATGGTGGGTCGCCTGGTTTTGCCTGAGAGGTGTCCTCTTACTCTCCCCCGAATAACTTCGGGAGGATTTGCGAGTAAGATGGTGGTACTTCCACAGTCGAGCACGGCATCAGCTCTACCACCTATCATTGGATAATGAGCTATATGTTTATAAGTCAGAATGAGAATTACTTTAAAATAAAGAGGAGGACGCTTTGAGGACACGCGAAAGGATACCATTGAGGAAGAAAAAAAAGGTTATATAAAAAAAAGTATTTCATTATGCAACACATGAGGAAAAATTTGAGCCAGGCTTCATTACCGTGTAAATGCACCTTGTAATGGATACCTCAATGTTTTAGATGATATCCGCTCAAAAATAGGCTTCATTATAAATATGACACTGGGGTTTGGAGAAAAATACGAGGAATCTAAGTTGACGTCAAAATCTAACGCCATCACGATAACTTTTTACATTTTTCGAGGCCTCCAGCATAATTCTTAGCCTGTCCAATTATTGATTTTCGATAACAAATTGAAGAACAATAGATATGTAGTGCGATCGCGCGTTGTGAAATTAGATGGGTCAACCGCCTTGCCAGAGAGATACCGAGGCATTGAGGGGTTTTTCGTTGTGAATGGACCCCTAATGCAATTATTGGCAATCATGTTCTGGTTAAACTGTCCAGTGCTTAAATCATTCAGGGGAATGAAATATGGCGGGACGTGAACGGAAGGATAGTGCAGACGCAGCGAGGGATAAATCAAAATGCAATAACCACGGTGGCAGACATATTCGGAAATGTTTGCTGAGCTCAGTCAGGCTAGCATGCACCGTCTATCTATCCTACTTACGCTATCACGCATACCGCGTTTGTCAGAGTATACATTCACCTTAAGTCTCAGTGTAACGGGTGATATCACAGATATAGATCTAAATAGATGACGCAAGTGCATCAAACTCTATTACAATCAAGCGTGTCACATTTTACAATGAAATTGGTTGACAGCGGTTTGAATCTTAGAAGGGATTGTAAGACTTAAGACATAATACATAAGAGTCAAAGTTGGAGGATTCAATATCTGTGAAGGAAGAGCATTGCTCTCCCTTTTGGCGCGCAATTGGGCACGCGAAGTACATACACTCGCGGCATCTATTTGGATCTATATCTGTGGGTGATATCGTCGTACTTCGGGCACAAATACCGGTTGAAAATGAACCCTCTCTATAACAAAGGAAACTGTTCTTTGTTCGAAATAAAATATACATGTTTTGTTACTTTTGTCATGATTCATATTTAAAAAAAAAGATATCGTCCGCCAAAGAAGCAGTGATACTCCGCTCTATAAAACCTATGTGTACATAGCCTATCTGCATTATTTACCGCCCCTTACGGTCTATTGTCAGTCACATATCGTGTCGTGTAGGTTGGACATCTTTTCGAAATGTGATATAGAAAAAATGAAAAGAAGAAAAAAAAACTTTTTTTTTACGGTTTTGTGTTCTATTAGTGATTCTGATTTATAGAGTCCAATAAAGCTAGGGGATTCATTTTCAACCTGTATAGACCCACAGTCTAACGTGTCTTCTGAACCACGTAGACCGAACACAAATGTGACCCCACGGGATTCGAACCCACGACCTTCGGATAAGCCATTGAGACGGTAAAACCACTGGACCACAGGATCTGGCGGTATACGCATAAGTAAGCTAAAATTCGACAACTAGAATAAAATAGAAAAGGTTTATTTGTATAAAAAACATATAAAAGTAACACAACATAATTATACACAAAAATACATTAAACAAACACAGCTCATCTTATGCTGCGAGTATGGTAAAACATATCTGCACAACGCTGATCCTGTATCATCTACAATTAAACATAAAGTTGTATAGGTGATGCACAATATATTTGAGTAACTACAACAGAACAATAAAAAAAAATACACACTAAATTACAATTTTGAAGAAACAAAAATAAATTTAAAATAAAACCACAATTGAAAAATAATATTAGGTAGATACTTACATAATAAACGAATTGAGCATAAAAATATATTTGATTTTAACGGCTTTCTTGCTTTTGTTTGTCAAAAAGATGTTTTTTTAACTTTGACTTGAACGTGTGAACGTCACAGACTTGCACAAAGGGGGAGGCAGATTGTTCCAGATCTTTGCGGCTGCTGGAAACTACCCCTGAAGCCAGATCTTACATGTCTCGGCAGAATCATTAAGTCTAATTGTCTACTGCGAGTTTCACGACTGCACAACTACAGAAACTATCGGGTGCACAAATGATAAGTCAAAATGCAATAACGCTGTGAGACACCCGATTCGTATACACTTGACGCCATTATCATATAACTACAGCTTAAAGACAGATTTGCTAATTGAAAATCATCTCTATTACCATTCAGTAAGAGTCCGGAGATCGTGGTAGTCGGGATGTTTGCGGTCTTGGAATGGAGATTTATGAGATGACAGTTCTGTTAGAAGTTTTATTCTTTTGTGTTGAAACGAGATGAAGATATTCTTATCGTGACATTTGTCGTGATAAAAATAGGTGTTCACTTTTTTGTGTAAAGTGAGAAATATATCTACAATATAAACAAAGAGTTCATTTGTTAGTTTGCTAGAGCTAATCTCTGAAACTACTCGACTAACTGAGCTGTGAAATTTATCACAGAGCTAAAGTAAAGGGAGAAGGACATAGGTTGTATTTTATTCCGGAAATATGATTTCAAAGGATCTGAAAACATTTGCCTGCCAGAAACATTTCATTTGCCAGTTTTGAAATTTCTCACTTTTGACATATATCACTTTTGACGGGACAATTTTGACGTTTGTCATTTTTGACATCTGTAATTTTTGACATATAAAATATAAAGTCATAAAAATAATAAATAAATAAATTTCTTTATTTTAAACACTTAGCGATTTATGCATCGCAAGGAGATATAAAATTAAATTTTATACCATTGCGGTATTGAAAATCAGAAAAGTAAATCTAGACGTGAGGAGCTCTGAACCGGGCTCGAGTCTTCTGAAGTTTTCTATTATATAAATCCTAAACAATAATCTAAAAAAATACAACTCTCAGCCTAAATAAATGTAAACAAATAATGTAATTTATGCACAAACGGTTTTCATTAATGACCTACATAGTGCCTTTAATATTATTGGATTTTGTAAAATTGTGAATTTACAATTTTATAACTAAATGTATAAAAAATATTGTCACAAAAACTCAACTCTGCTTACTGTTTCGTTAAAAAACTGAAGATTTTTAATATCCAGAGTGGCATCTCTATGCATTTTGCACCGCGTTGGGCGCCAATTCATCTTTCAGTAATTAAACGTCACGCAAAAGCAGTGATCTGCAAATTGTTTCACGCGACCGGTCACTGAACGGCTTTTGTTTTTAATTGCGTTTCGTTCATGCTCCGCGCTGCGTTTTGATTCTGCTACGGAAAATAAATCACAGTACGAGAGGTTAATTAATGGTTTATTGCTGCTGCAATTGAATGATCAGTTTTTTTTTTATTGTATCATAAGAAGTTTTTGAGGTCAAGTTTAGAATTAATGAAACATTATGTTGTTTTTTGTGTTACGTGTAATAGACGCAGAAATATGTGATGACATTTCGAAAATTAGTGTGGTGGGTGTCTGACCTACTTTACAGTACAGATAATGTTATAAAATTACTAACAATTTAGTAACGCGAAAAGCTCCGAAGTTTTACTATAAGAAATACTATAAAGCGCCAAAAATTTTTCAAATTTATAGACGAAAGAAATATTATTTTAATTTATAAATTTCTTTAAAAACTGAAGAATCCACCCTTATTGCTTTTAAACGACCAAATTCGTCCAACAAAAGTAACAATAGAGTTCTGTTCTATTGTTATATATTTTTTCTTTATAAAGGTGTTATAATTAGTTGTTACAAATTTTCACAAAAGTTTTAAATGTAACATTGTTGCGTATTTTTAATGTTTTTTTTTTCTTTTCGCAGGTAAGTTTGAAGCAATGATTGCTCAATGGAAGGGGCTACGGATTCGCATCGTAAGTCCAATTTAAGATGCAGTACCGACTATTTCCCTAGGGCTAACCCCAGGATAAACCTGTTGATAAATAAACAAATAAGATTCTCGTAACCTGCTTCTCTGACCTCTCGGTTCAAGATTCAAAGATTCAAATTGTTTGTTTGTAAAATAGATACGGAAAGTATACGTTTTACATGTCAAATCTAATCTGTATAAAAATAATATTTTATGATGAAACAAATATGATATGGGACATATATAAAAAAACTATATTTAAGTTGGGCTACTAAAGTTATTGGGTTTCTTGGGATTGTGAATGACTGACTCAACATTTTGCTGCACAAGAAAATTATTTATAGAAAATACAGAGCAGACAGGAAGCAGCGACGGACTTCTTTAGGACATGTCTTCCAGTCAACTGAATAAGTGTCTGGCCTGCGATAGTCAAAGCCCCGTCAGATATTTTTCTTCACACGTTGAAGCTTTATCATTATATGTACAAGTATATAATGAAACCAACATTTTCCCGACCCAACCCAAGCCAATGACATAGCCAGGGTCTCCAGAGTGGGGTTTTTTTTTCGCAATTTTGGGGATACATTTTAGTTCTTGGGAACTTTTGGGGAATCGAAAAGCTTGAGGAAATTTTAGGGGAAGAAAATTTTGATACTGGAGAAATAGGGGAATTTAGAATATAGGGAAAATACTGTTTTCCACTATGTCCACCCACACTACTGTCCAGAGGAAATTTTTGAGGAAGAGAATTTCGAAATAAATTAATTAATATGGTTAAAATGCATGCAAGGATTGACGGCCTCATCAGTTTTTACTTTTTCGTTTTTTATTAAAAGTACGGTCTGTCAAAATTTTAATAATTATATCTTAAATTTTAATGTAATAAGATAGTGTTAAGAAATTTGGGGAAATTGTACCTGGTTGCTGAAATTGAACCTTTTTGGGTTTTTTTTTTGTTTTATTCAGGGAAATATCAAAAACTCTATCTACAGGCACTGAGCATACCTAGTTGAAAAATCCACACAGTTGTCTAACGAAAGTCTTGTCTTGCTCTTGCACGTCTTGCTCTGACAGAGCAATTGTGTGGAGCCTGCGGGGCGAGACGCGGGGAGTCTCGTCCCGCAAGCCCCCCAGAACCGCTTTGTCCGAACGCCTACGTTGGACAACTGTATGGATTTTCTAACTGTGCCAAGGGCTTTAAGAAAATACATCAATTTAAAACTGACAAAACTATCATTTTGAATTTCGACCTGGATATATTCGTACCCGATTGAAGGTAAATGGATGGAATTCAGCCGAATTTTCCTCAGACACATGCGTCTTCGTAAAAAGGATTCCTTTACACGAATCCACCCTTTGTTTCCTTGTATCACATATATTATTCACGCGTATCGAAGAATAGCGGTTATAATATTAAATCGTTGCGCGCGCCATGCTCTCGCGGAATTTCTTATTTATCTCTTTTCTTTGTCGAGATTTGATGTTCCTCTTTTCCCTGTCAAAATTGCTATCGCTTAGCTGTAAACGCGAATTGGGTCTAATCCAACTTGACAAATGGCCGATTATGTTTCTATAAAATGTTAATAATAAATAAAGTAAATAGAGAAAATACTTATGTATTCCAGAAAGCATGTTATCTAAATGCCTTGTCACAACATGAACTCCGTTGTTTATTATTTTATAAACCTCAATGTTTCAGAGTCTATACTCGAAGTGCATGTGCATGTCACAGTCCACACTCGTACACCCACATTTCATCGACGATTATTACGTTCCACCCAGTGTAATGGGTGTCAGCCCTATTGCCGTACTTCGGGGACGAATATGAACTCTCAGTTTTCCATGCACGCAGAAACGTTGGCCAACGTTGGCGTTGGCCAGAGTGAAAGAGACAGTGCGATGCGAGCAAACGAGAAGAACTCAGCACATTCCATAGGTTTTGCACATTACTCGCATAGGTTTGTCTCCTTCGCTAAAATCAAGATCAAGCGTGGCTCTGACACACAAGCTAAGAAAAAAAAACCTGAGATGTGGGTGTCAATGCTTCCCTTACATTGACTTAATTTAGTCATTTAATGTAGGCTTCACAGTATAAAGTGATACAAGATCAATTCTGTCAGTAAAATTATTACGTATTCGAACAAAAATGTCCGTTTAATTCGGAATGAGGTGGTCAGTATGCTATCAATCTAAGTTAAAATAATGACAAAACCGTAACAAAATAAGTTTTCTTTCAATAAACAATTATTATAGTCTAGTGGCCTGCCTAAAGGTCTTTGTATCCAGGTCCCAAATTGACATTAAAAAAAAACATTTCTAGAGCAAGCCAATAAAGATGACGCGATGTATCTTTGTCTTCTATATATTTGTCAGTGGGTAGTAAATACATATTATGGTTATTCGCAATACGAATATTCCTTGGATATTGTCCGTACGTACGGTTTACGAAGATTTATTGCAACTATGTGTAGGACGCATTCGTCTTTATTCTTGGTCATACTGACGAAGGCAAGAGAGTAAAATATTATTTCAGCACGAAGAAATGGTTGGATTTGTTACACGTACCGTTTTCATCCGTTATTTCCCGGGTACGATTACAATACTAATTACACTAATTGGGTAATATTTGATTTAGAGTTAAATTAGAATCCTTGTCATACCAGGTGACATCACACTAATCACACTAATATTATAAATGCGAAAGTTTGTGTGTGTGTGTGTGTGTATGTTTGTTACTCTTTCACGCTGAAACGGCTGGACGGATTTGTATGAAATTTAGAATGGATATAGCTTATACCCTAACTTAAGACATAGGCTACTTTTTATCACGGAAAAAAGCATGTCCTTAAACCGAATAACACGCGGGCGGAGCCGCGGGCAAAAGCTAGTAAGCCATATCTAGTAAGTATACATGTATAGGTGTAAAAAATTACTAAAGGCAAATGATTTTAAAACTTTTAAAACTCATCTAGCTAATTACATTTTTGTACTATTTAAGATACTAAAATTTAAAATTAAACAAATTTCAGAGATGATTGAGTATCACTAATAGACCACTTTCCTCCAAAACTATTTTTTCTTTTTTTATTAACTACTGCTAACTTTTTTTTTCACTTTTCCATAGGAATTTAGTCAGCTGAAAAGTGGTTCACATTGCACTGGAAAGTAGAAAAAAACATCACCAACATTGATGCATAATGTTCTGAGATCACCATTTTGTTTTTCTTGGATGTGATGATTGGTTAACGATACCAGGATCTATCTTAGGACTATTTTTACTTCTTATAGAACCTTATGTATCTTTTAAAATGCAGTCATAGCTCCGTTTGCGTTATTCATTAACCAAAGACAATATTCCGTTTGGTTTGAAAAGTTTTTAAATTTAATGCAGCCGCATAATTTTCTTGAAAACAAGTTTGAAATATCATATTTAAAGATAAGTTTATCTTGTTCTTTATTCCTGAAACGGATCGCTTCATTTCCATTTTGAAACTTCTCAGAAACTATTCTCTATCTAATTGAGTCTTATCTTCATTGTAATAAAAGCTACATTCCTTTGTTCAAACTAAATGGAAAGTGTTTGTCTGTAGGGTTTGGTCTAAGTAATAGAAGATTTTCTTTCATCTTGTACACTCAGAAGACGTCTTGGTAAAAAAGAGAAAACAAATAGATACTGCCAGCAGTATTCGTACTTAAACTGAGGAACTAAACTTTGTAAAACAGATCATGAAATGTGGGTATCAGCTAAGTAACAGGTATTGAGAGCTTGTTCATATTTATAATTTAAATGTTACCACTTTTTTACTCGAGCTTAAGGCGGAATTATTCAAACGAAACAGACTGATTTTATAATATGGTTTTATTAAGGATAGTTTTTGTCGTTTTTAACCACCAAAACTATTTGTACTGATATAACTAAGAACAAAATCTTAAGGATATTGTGACTCTTTGGATTGTAAAAAATCCTCATGTAACCCTTTAAAAAAATTAGGCAAGTTTTATGATTAAAAGCATAGATTTTATATTACGACGATGTTAGGCGTAAAATATTGTGCCTATAGGAATAGAATCATCAGTCGAATAAATGACATTTGGTAAATGTTCAATTATTTAAACAACAAGTATGACAAAATCTATAGATAATTTACAGAAAAAATATAAATTAAATTAGAGGGGGGAAATACCATGGAGCAAGTGTCGCTGTTTCTCATTTGCTCTAGTTAGGTTAGTGCTGTTAAGTGGCCTAAACTAGTTTTTCAGATATCCTTCAGCGCAGAAGAAGAAGCGTGCCATAACCTTACATAACCTTCGTGGTTATTTTCTTATGACAATGCATAACCACTTTGGCATAGCCCGAAATAATTCGTGCTTAATTCGGGATTGATCGATAACAAATTTAAAGAAAAGAGAACGCCATGAAAATCGGCGCACCAGTGACACGCAAAAGGATCCCTGCCCCTCAAATGTAAAAAATAAGGAACAAATTGAAATGCTAAAATGGTCAAAAATATTAAGTTGCCTAGCAATGGAGTATTGAGAGTTGTGACTCGGCAAAGAATTGTTTCTTTTGGAGTCGTTTAACTAAATACTTTTAGTAACAAGATACTAGTTTAAATAAATAAATAAATATAACATTTTGTAACCTTTTTCTAGATTTCTAAATGCGATTGAACAAGTTTCACTCGATAGAAATGATTATTGAAATGAGGTCTTCAAACACATGCTTGCTCATATTTTGACGAATCAGAATTCGTTTCGGCCTGTTTGTATTTAGATAGAATACTATTACTTATTTATACTATTTATTTATTTATTTATTTGTTCCACCAACAGAATTACATACATTACATACTTATTGCATTTACAAAGATTTTGTTCTCATATGTATCCCAATTATAGGTAGAAACATCATTCTCAATTTGCAGGACAGAAAATAGTGACTAATAACGCGACAATTTTTTTTTCTAATATAACTAACATGCATTAGCAAAAATTCAAAATAAAATAGAAATGACTAATAAGACCCTTAATTACAACACTTACCTCTAAGTAAATATGTACATAAAAAGAAATTCTATTATACTAACAAACTATGGATAAAAAAAAGTTCTAGTTTACAAACAAACTAAAACAGTACCTAATAAAGAAAATATTATGAAAAAGGGAAACTCAACTTATCTGTCTACGGAGTGACTGAACTAGAAAGAGACTGAAGTACCTTACACTTATACGAGACGAGGCTGTCATGATGGATGTCAATAACTGTATTATTTTCAATTAATTTTTCATTCATACTGTTGTATTCCGACAACATTCTGTACACAGGTGTGTTTCTATATACTATGATATTGTTCTGTGGGTTGGCTCTAAGTTTCCCGCTTAAAGCTCGTAACTTGTGGCAAAGATAATCTCCCGGATCGTATCTCATTTATTTTGTTGCGAGCGACATCTTGAACCTGGGGGGTAATTTCCGGGAATCAGTCGAGACGAAACTCCTTCAAGTGGAGCTCAAAATTTGTAAAATCTCACAGATAAAATGTCACATCTCGATTGGAAGGTCTATCTCGACAGACTGCAATACCGGTTCGTGACTATATTCCCCTGAACTCCCATACTAGCGCAGTTCGCTGATCATATCCTTATTTATAGGTACTTGCTTATTATTTTTTCTTTTTCAACATATCCCATACAATATCCATGACGTGAAACTAAAACATTTATTAAAATCAAATACATACAAAAGTTACAAGCGTATAAAAAGTCCTGGATTTTACACATATTTTGATGAATGTTTATGTACCGTAATGTCCTAGAAGCGATACAACAAATCCAATAATTTTAGTTTCACAGCATAGTATATTTTACACTATTCAAAAACATTTTTGTTAAATGTCGATTTTTGGGATAATTCTCCTGAAATCATGGGAACCACCAAAACCATGAATGTTGTCTCGCCTTAGCTTGCCTCTCACACCGTGTTCGGTTAGTTCCGTACGAGCTCGGGAAATAAACGTTCGGGCCAACCAATAACAGTCAGTCAGTGCTCTATAATCCGAAGTTGCATGTAGAATGAAATAGCAAGCATAGCGACCCCGTGCGCGACTGACTTCAAGCCACCGACTACAGGTTTCTTAATGGAACCCTCGGTGTGCGAGTCGGACTCGTACTTGTCCAGTTTTTTTTTATTCTCCATACAAATTATAAATACCTCTAGTAATTTTCTATGGGATATTTATTTTGCTTAATTTCTCAAATTATAGGACAAAAGATGTTCAATATGGTCTTATTATACGTGATTTGGGTGGTACAGCACGTTACAGATACATCTCGTATAACTCAAAAACTATCGGTTTCCTTGCCCCGTATTAATCATCCGGAAAACGTTATTTCTTATTTACGGTCGCGCTATAAAACCAAGTATTTTTATTTATCTGGCGAATGAATAGCCGGGGAAAGCTATTAATCAGAATAATTCTTGAACTGTAAATACTTTTCTAGAAAAAGAAATCGCCTGTCGGTTAACTGGGATCAAAAACAAGAAAAAATTTGAAAAATATTACTTCTATCAGAACTTAATAATCTCGGGCGTAGTCTATTACAGGCGTCACTATGCTGCCAGTGTAAAGCTTGTGGTGTAGGAATAAAGTCTTATTTTGTTTGGAAAAAGAGCAAAGGTATGTTTGTTAAAATTCCCTCGCATCACCTGTCAAAGGAGATCGCTTGAATGGATGATATTCTTGCAGATCATTTTCAGGGTACTGTAAATAAAATTTATATTATATTTAAGTTTAGTAAGTTTCTTAAAAAGTTGTTTTACATTTCTACAATTTTGTATCTGAACCCTCCGTCCTCGCTCGTCTGTTTAGTCAAGAATCGAAACAATCGATTATATTGTATTTTTTTTATAATCTCAGATAATGGTGTCGATTCGGTATAACATGACTTATTTGACAGGACTAACCTTATTTTAAGCGTCCTGTCCTTGTCTTTTTGATACAGAAAGATAAAGATAGAATGTCCCTAAATTAAGTTTAGTTCTGTCGAACAATATAAGTCGAATCGACGCCAATGGGTTAAATACCCACATATGTAGATATCTCAGTATCGATTTTACGAAAGTCCTTTTTAATGTTTGGTAATAAAAAATATATAATTGTGTTATAAAAAAAATAACATTTTATTGTATGAAATATAACGTTATCTAAATCTAGTTTTGTTTGTAGTAATTGGTAGATTTATTAGGGGCCTCAGTATTAACATATAGTGTAACTTTCAAATAAACCCATAAAAACACGTGTTTTTTTTTTATAATTATATTAAATTACTTTTTTTTTGATATGTATATATTAATAGTTTTTTTAGTTTTTTCTGTTTGCCCAATGGCGCAGAAAGTGTTCTCAAACATGTTTCGTTCCGATCGGTAACTGATAATAAAAACTATCATAAAAGAAAAGCTTTTACGACCCATATACAGCTAACAGTCACACAGCTTAATTGTTTTATAAACAGACGTCAAACCGCCAAATTACAACGTAAAGGAAACTGCTTACGAGTGAAATAATAAATACGAGATTAATTATTTTAAAAGAACCTTATTGCTGCGAATGAGAGTCGGTTTTAGATTGGCTCAAGTAGTATTGCAAAATAAGACAGATATAAAAGATGATCGTTAAAATATTTGCTGAATAATGGTAGTGTCGAAATACACAATAGATATGTGGGATTTTTAAGGTTCCATGAAACAAACAAACCATAGAGGAATCTCTGCCACTCCCAAATTCTGACGCCACCTATTACAGAATGGTAATTTGGTCAGCTTCTTCTGTCATAGAGTTGTTTATGTTTTAATATATGCTAAAAAATAATTTGTCCAAGTCCGCAGCACCACACAATATAGGTACAGAACTCTAAAAACATGATGGTAAACAACAAAATTATATAAGGGCCTACAATTCAAAGTGAAAAAAATTCAACAGATGATAGAGTATACGTAATAGACCAAACTCCAACGAAAAAAAATTTTCTATCGCGTACTTTTTTTTTACCTTTCCATAGAAATTTAGTCAGCTGACTGAACCATTTTGTACTGGGTAGGGAAAAAATTAATAGAGCAAAAAAAAAAATCAAAATTTCTCCAGTTGGAAATTTTGATAGCTATTTTAGTTCATTTTATATTAATTTAAAACCGACATTTGCATTTTTTCCGGAATCCGTCCCTCTCGCACTGCGGGGCGTTCCGCATGGAGTAACAGTGACCTTTGCAAGCGTGACATATCCTCTTAAGAGTATGTTAAACATCCTGACTTTTGAAACTTGTATGTATTTACCAGACTTAAAGGATTCGTTTGAAGAAATTGGGACACTTCATAAATGAAAAAAAATATTTATGATCTTTTATAATGAAATGGGTTATTAACTTATTAGGTTATTATTACTGAGACTAAAACTACGCCTTTTAGAATGTTGTCTGTATGTATGTTCTAACTCGAGACCAACTCAACGTTTTAGAATGCGGTTTCCTTTATTATCATCGTAATTACCCTGGTCATCACAGACTATAAGGGGTGGGGATAAAATAACCTCCAAACTTAAAACTGTCAAATACTACTGAAAGATTGAAAGACACTTCAGCGAAGCCGCGGGCAAAAGCTAGTCTCCAATAAAATTATTTTTGAGCAGTTTCTTGGAATAAGTTAGAGATCCCTTTCATGTTAAGTTGTAACACCTCTGACACCCCCTGCCACTTATCTAGATATCCCAGTATCTCATAAAAACATTCACACATTGAGTGACCGAATCACGTCCCAAATAAGCTACGTGTGGTCACAAACTCTTTTGATTTGACAATCGAAAATCATCTATATTTTGTACGCATTAAAAAGGGTTTTCATTTGTAGCTTCTTCACAGCTGGCTGACCGAACTTGATACGGCTTTTGGTACGAGGGAAATGTTACTCTACTGCTTACGTATTTCGGTCGTTTTTTGCGTGTTCCCGGATGAGTCGACGAATGTTGGAACGGAAATTCATTCATTCACGTCTAAAATGCATCTTTGATATGGAGCAACCGTTTAAAATGTAAATAATTCGATTTATTTTTGTAAAAAAGTTATCAGTTAACTGCATGTCTTACATAATGTAAGAGTTTCGTTAATATGTATGAATAAGGTGACTTTGCGCGATATAACCAAATTCATAAAGGATACTCGGCGGTAAGTGTCTGTACAACCCCAAGTCTGTTAATGTAGAAGTTTAAATTTTACTTGCGTTTTTCACAGAAAGGGTTATTATTGTACCTTGGTCCTGATCACTTACCAAGTCTCCAGTATCAATTCGGCTATATCATGCAGTCACCTATGGTTTATTTCAAAAATAATGCACCTTTTGCCTTTTTTGGATGTCCCATGCATTTTTGTACTTTTTTCTATATTTGTAGGCTATTAGCCACGGAAGTTTCTTGTTTTTTACTTAATTAAGAAGTATCTGAGAACCAATTACAATAATTGCATTTTTAATACATAACATATTTAATGGATTTATCGATTATGGAAAATACTGAAAATGACGGTTTCATACTGTCCCATTGGCGAAATTTGTAACTTCTGACTGCGTATTAAAAAAAATTCTTCTACGTAAGTTACTAAAACATAATTACTGTTTATAGTTAAATCTGTGAGGAATTTTAAAATAATTCGAAATTTCTATGACAGGGCCCTGATTTTTTACGTGTTTTTTGTTACGTAACTATACATAAAAATACAAATAATGAAAACAAATAGCACTACATACAAAATATTTTTCGTGAACCTTAAAATGTATTAAATTTAGAAGGTATTTGTAAGGGAAATTTAAACTTAATCAACACATATTTATTTTTCCATCTTTCAGTGATAGGGGTGCATTACTTTTGAAATGGCCCCTATACATACATGTTTCTTTTTCAAATTGGATTATCCTTAATCTAGCTTTTGCCTTCAGCTACGCTCACGTGGAAATGTCTTTCAATCAATGTATCTTCTATTCGCGCGTAGGGTAAAAATAAAAACTATTATCGATAGTTTTTAGGTTTGCGATTATTTTATGAACATCCCTTATAGCCTTAATGTCGACCTGGACCAGCACGATGATATTAAATAAAACCGCATCCAATAGTTAAAACGGGACATAAATACAAAATACAAATACAAAATTTATTTATTTATACACAAGTAATTTATAAGTACTTTGGACCCTCCTTTTAAGCTAACAAAACCTGTATTAGAAGGGACCATAAAGACAGACAGAGGGAAAAATTCGAAAAATTTTGGTTTTGCCTTCAGTACCAATACAAATAACAATACAAGGGCTGGAGCTTATCTCGGGCAACGCATTAGCCTTGCTATCCAGCGAGGTAATGCGGCCACTGTCTTGGGTACTCTGCCCAGTGACAGCGACGACTTAAATAAAGTCTTTTATTTAATTTAACTTTTATGTTTATATTATTTAGTTAAGTTTTTTTTATGTATTATAATTCTAGAATAATTTAGTTTTAGATTATTGTATTTATATAAAGATATTATTATACAAATAATAATAACAAATTTCAAATGAAATCTTGAAAAAATCTTCAATTTATATTCACGATTTTTTTTATACTTGAGTATGTCAGGATCGTAGCAGATGTTGTAGTCTCTGTCTACTCCTCTGACAGGCGCGCAGGCGTGAGTATGTCATACTAATTTTCAGCTTGATCGATTCAGCGGTTTTAAGTTAAGCAACAGACACACAAAGCTTCGTTAGGGTTCCATTTTTGACGGAAGCTTAAAAATTTTTGAATCCCCTCAAGCCAGGCTAAAACGAGGTTAAAAATCGGCCATTTTGCGTCAACTCATGAATTGTAACAAAACTGACCAAGCTTAAACCATTTGTACCGGAATAAAAACTTCTTTTACAACAAAAATCGGTCTTAAACACAGTGCTCTAAAGTCTTTTTGCCAGTGGCGATGCTGTCTGTTACCGCTTCCAAGTCAATCCAGTTATCCACTTGCCCAGTCCTTGAGACACAATTGCGACCGTTAGAAAATACCTCCCAGCGTTCTATAATAAAGTCGGTTTTACAATGTACAGGAAAATCTCAAGGATGTGTTCCAAAACGCACCGAGTGGAGGGTCCTTAGTTGAGGCGTTAGTGACGTCACTCAAGATAGGGTGTGTTTCAATTCCGGCATGGCATCAAATTGGAATTTAATTGGATTCCCTACACAGCGATGTCCGAAAGTGAATTAGACCTGGGCAAATTACGTTAGAAAATTATGACTCCCCTTAATTTACCTAACTGCATTTTAATTAATTTTGCGATAAATGAAAACACGAAACAGAAATATGTCTTGCTCCCAGGGGATAAAAAGGCCGTTACCGAATATGGATAAAACAGTACAGCCTCTTTTTGAACGAGGCCGAAATACGAGCAGGTACATCGAAAAACTTTGTTTTTTTTTGTCTATATCCCTTTCAGTTATTCCTAAATAGTAAAGCAGCTGGTCGTGTCAGAGATACAACTGTACATTATTTTAATGGATTTCCAAAAGACGCCTCTTTTTTGAATCAAAGAGGAAGCAATTAAGGCAACGACGCCACGAAATTTTGGCGACATGGATCTCCATTTTTCTCAGCAATAAAAAAACATATATAATTACCAATTTATATACTAGATTAAGCATTTCATTGACATCATTTTGCCCGAAGATTTAGTTGATTGATTAATTTTCATAGCAGAGAAAAAATATTTAGAAAACCTCTTTTAAAACAGATATTTCTATTTTACTGACAAACGGGAGCGAATGAAGCCTCTAAGTTTTTTATTTAAATTAGTCTACAAATACACTTCAATATGGCCGATTGGATTTATTAAATTACTTATAGTTGTCATTTTAAATGAAAAATACTGTTTTGCCGCATACAACCTTACGGCATAAGCTATTTCCAGTGACGCCGCTGCCCTTCGCCAGTCATCGGTCCCGGGCAATGGTGGGCCGCCTGGTTGTGCCTGTCTGCGAGCTGTCCTCTTACTCCAGCAATCATTATCTTTATTCAATTACTAATCCATAAAATCGATACGAATTCATTTTTGTGGACATTTTACCTGCCTTCCCCCAAAGCTTCCGACCCTCAGAATCCGATTGTATCTAAATCAGCACATTGCTAGAACCTCGTTAGAATCAATCACAGAGGTCTTCCAGTGACAGGTATACGGCTATCAGCATGGGCACGCCCCTTTCTTTAAGGGGGCCATTTTGTTTTCGTGACGTCACATTTTCTAAACACAAGGTCTGACTTTTGTGTCTATTGATATACAGAACGTAAGAGTGCTGAAATTAAATAAATAAACTGAAGAATTATAGAAGTAGAACAAGAAATATTGATTGCCAAACACACGAAAAAAATTAGTACAATCAAATGTTGAAATTAAAAAAACAAAAGACACAAACAGTTTATACACAAAATATAAACATTTAAACATAAATTTGTATGAATAAAATCATTTTATTCATTTGGATAAATGGGAATAACGGAGCAATTTTCTGTCGCTGTCATACAGTGTGCAGCGCTGGTTTTCAGTAATACCCAGCTCTTAGGGTAGTGTGCAGAGCCTAAAGTAATAAGGGTAAGTACACAATAAAAAGAACGGAGTTATATTACTGCTCAGCGCAGGAAGCTACGGTTGGTAACAGGTTCCTTCTGCATGAGCGCTCTTCACCCTGGCTCTCTTTGGCGCTAACCCTCGGACACCGTGGTAATCAAACGCAACACCATTGTAATTTGAAATACCTTGGTCAAGTGCGAGTCGGACTCCCACAGTAATTGACTCGGGGTTGGGCTTGCGTTTGTAGGAAATACTAAAAAAATAAATAAATTCCTCGGGCCAGGATTTGAACCTGGTTAACAAGCTGGTTAGATCAAATAGTTATAAAAATATTCAGTGGACAAGTATGGTGGAAAAATTCAACGGTCTAGGTAAGTACCTCGGTGGCGCAATTGGTAGCGCGTTTCTCTTGATAACAAGAGGTCGCAGGTTCGAATCCTGGCCCGAGGATTTTTTCAAATTCTTGTCTTTACATTTGTTTCTAATTTATCTTTTCTAGTTTGTAATGCACTCAGTTACCAAGCCTCCTGTATGAATTTGGCTGCATAAATAAATTTCACCTTATATAATCTAGTTGTACAAAGGGCTCGTTCTGACGAGTGTATGATAAAATCGCTCTTGTTGCACGCCTCTTGTCTAGAGGGCGCCACTTTGTTGTAGTGAGTGGCGGTTGCCGTTTTACCTTCCGCCTGAAACATCGCCTGAAATGGGATTGAAATTAACTGAATTATAGAATTGAGTCTGTTTAGGATTTATCGTTAAGGGCTTGTATTGGGTCTTTCAACGGTTTTCGTTTTAATACGCTGAGTCAACTACTTATCTGGTCAATGTAAAACTTGAACACGTGTTTTTTCGTTGTCAGGTCAGTTACCTAATTGGACACATTTCACTCGATAGATTTTATTTTTGAAAATCATGCCTTTTTATGTTATTAATTCGTTGTATGTCTAAACGGCTCGAGTTTTATGTCTGAAATTACTGCTATAACAAGAAAACATGGTTCATTTTCGTATGTCAAGTGAAAAAACTCCTAAATCAAGTAGTTTTTCGTAAAATCCAGAAAAACTTCGAAAACTAACTGATTTTGCGTGCCGCCAGCGCGCGTAGCGAGCGTTCTAATGTAGACTTTCAGACAACATACTGAAGTTCAAAATGGCTCAGTAAGATTATCGTGCATCAGGGGTAAGGCCTTAAGGAAAATCGTTTTTAAATAATATGAACCCAAGGGGAGGCCTACCATGCAAAAACCTCGAAAAAGTAGAATTTTTTAACGTTATTTGTTTCAATTTTATCTTGGACACGGTAATAGATACACGTTTAAAATTTGATCAGATTGTTCTACATATTCTAAAGTAAAACAACAAATATGATAAAAGTTTGAGTTCCGTATTCAGCGTGAGCCGAATTGTTTGTCAGGTGCTACAACCGAACTACTACAAATGGAACAATAAACGCGCTTGAAAATTGAAGCCACGGTGGGCATGTGTGCTTATCAGGGTGATTAAAATGTTCCATTTTTTCGGTTTTATTACGGGCCACCCCCTCAATGTGTTCTATGTAGCTAAAAACAAATAAAGTATTTTTTTTTTAAAGAAATTTAGTGGTCGCTATCACAGTTTTAATAATTTAAACCTCCATACTTCGAGCGTTTTTTTTAAACAGATACTGAAAATGAGAAAATACAGAATGTAAGCCTTAGAAACGTTGATAATGAAACACTTTTGCATTTTTATACTTTCTATACTTCAGCCTTTTTTTTGTCAAAATAGAGCTAAATTTTGGCAAAATGGGAGTTTATTCGTGTTATGTGCTCTTTTTTAAACTTTCAAGGGTGATTCACAAATAATGTTTAAATATTGCATGATTTAATGTTTTTTATTTAAATTTAAAAAAATCGCCCAATGTATGAGGATTATGGTAGCGAGTAGCGAACCCTAAATTTCTTTAAAAATATATGAAAAAAATACTTCATTTGTTTTTAACTACATAGAACACATTGAGGGGGTGGCTCGTAATAAAACGGAAGAAAGTGAAAATTTTTATCACCCTAGTGCATAAAAGTGCCGCACGTCGTTCAGTCTTGTGACGTTGACCAAAAATAGTTCACTTGTCGTTGTGTGCTAAGCGTCTCTAGTTCACCACAAATCACACACGACCTTCAAAATGTGGGGTCACGTTTTAATGAAGTTTTCTACTGAGATTATAATTCCAGTAGTTCGGTGGGCGCTACCATTTTAGCAGCTTGTTTTGTGTCGTCTCAATTTTTCTATGACATTTATATTGTGTTATTTACCATTTACCATGGAACCCTTAGTGCGCGAGTCCGACTTGCACTTGGCCAAATTATTCTTGTGCTTCTCCCCGTCTTTGTAAATGTCCGATAAATTCATAGATTTCGTATCAGAATTCATTACACGTCCACATCTGGTCATTAATCGTTGAGGGGATACCTCCATTATCTTAGATCCTTAGCTTTGAGATATTAGGGTTCCGTAGGAAAACAGAGACCCTACAGAGACAAGTTTAGTCATGGGCGTCGGAAAACGAAAGTCTAGGGTGGGGCAACCTTTCAAATATCAACGGAATGTATATAGTTGAAAATAAAAAAACGTACTTTTTTGCAAACAAAAACTGCCGATCGGTCTTGTCTCTCATATGTCCGCTTTAGTCGTGCTACGAAATCCTATTTTTTACTGTCCCATTCCGTTTCCAGGGGGGGGCGCCGCCCCCCCCCCCCCTCCCCCCGCCCCCTTCCGACGCCCATGAGTTTAGCTTAGTTGTCCTTATATGTGCCTTCATTATCTTATTTTACACGAAAAAAATATTCACAAAGTTACACTAGGAAAAGATAGGCAGGTACAAAGGTAAACTTATCTCTGAAGAGAGATTTCTTCCTGTGTGCCTCTAGGGTTTTTTTTAATTATCATTGTAGTGAGCCTGGTCAACATATATGGTATAAGGGGTGTTCATAAATTAACGCACAAGCCGAAAACGAGGCAGAGATTGATTTAACGCGTGCGAAGCCGCGGGCAATGGCTAGTAACACAATACATGTAGCACTAGCTGAAGAAGGGCAATTTAAAAGCAGCCGGAATGGGAAGAAGCGAAAAAGGTGTGTTAGGATCGTATCACATCGGGGTCCGTAATCTCTGCCTACCACTCCTAGGCGTGCGTATAATGTGTGTTGACTCCACAGATCCATAGGGAATAGATGATGCTCCCCCATCGATCATTAAATCGTTTATCGAAGCGTTTCCCGGCGAAGCAAATACGATGACGTTTGACAAGAAGATTTATTACTGCCCTCCCTCCCTAGGGGCTTGGTGTGAAGATATCTATATTTGTGCACGTTGATGTGGGGCTGCAATTTGTGGGATAATTTCTTTTTTGTGTTTACTACAGATATAGAAATCCCAATAGAAAAAGTCTGTTAAGATCCATTTCACAAAATTACGGTTTTTGTATGACGCGCGCGCTTTAAGGATCGCATAAAGATCATTTGCAGTATTTATTGTTTGTTTCTTTAATTATGTTTCTTTTAATTACTCACACTATGCGTTGAAAAACGTAGTACGATACGCATGGGTAAGGGCAATAACTTACTCTTAAAATTTAAAACACTCGCTTCGCACGTGTTTCAAATCGTCCTTGTAAGTTATTACTTCCTTACCGCACTTGTAACTACTATTATGTGCATTGAATAGAAATGTCCTTTAACTAGTAAGAAGTATATTCATATGAAAGTTCTCTCTTTCTATGTAGTTTGGCGGACGACAAATCAAAGGAAATACACTCGGAGGGGCAATAAAGATGGTGGGAAAAAATATTGTAAATGCGATGTTTTTTGTAACTGAGCATGTACATTTATGATATTAACTAAGTTTTAGAAGGAAGTATTAGTTTGTCGGCCGCATTAAAAGTTTCGATTATATTTTTCCTTCAATGTGATGTGTAGTGAAACACTTTACGAAAAAAAAAATGCTGAAAAGTCTCGTTAAAAGTATAATTTAAATATAAAGCTTAAAGAAACTTAACAACGAAAAGAAAATTAAAAAAGGTATAAAAACAAAATTGTAGAAGAGTATATCGTTGAGCCTAAAAATTGTACAATAAAATTAAATTTTTTAAATCGCCCTTTTTAAGGTTTAGAATTTTCTAATATAGCTAAAACGACGCTTTAAGCTTATTTTATTATAAATTTGAAATTAAAAGTTAATATATTTTTTTGGGATCCCAAGAAATATCGCGGAAATATTAATAAATCTTAGGCGAGAGAAAATATATCTTAATGAGTGAAAGTTTTAAGAGCTTTCGTTATTCAGCCTTACATAAGGAAAGAAAATGACCTAAACAGAATAAGATAATTACTAAACTACCAAGAACCTGGTTCCTTCCTGGGGTCGATTCGGCAGGCCTTCAGGGGTGCTCCCCAAAACGCTCGCTCGTAGTTAGCCAATCCTCACCACGCCGTGAATTGCAGCCAGACTCCGCTATGCGACAGGATTGTCTTCCAGATGTCGTGGAAATGAATTCGTGTTGTGCATCCATACAAGATACCAGGAGGATGGTGTTATTTTGAAATTAAATGATCCTTTTTAAAAAAAACCTTAAAAAACCTGAAAGGTCGCAGGAGAAGAAGAGAAAAGGCTTGAAAATAGACTTCAAAGCAAATGTATCCCGTGTTACAAATCCAAGGGATTAAAATTCAGAAATTAATTTAGTTTATTTAGTCTTATGGCCTCGACGACAATACTCTTTAAAATGAAAAAAACAAACAAAAACCATGACAAAATCTTCCAAATTTTAAATTTTGAAAATTCTGTAAAAGAATCATAGATAAAGAAAAACTAAAATCGAAGAAACAGGTTGAATAACTGTAACGAATGCTACAGATGGTAATCTGTATGAAAGTATGCGTTTTTTTAAACTTCATAAGTTTTAGAATAAATATTGAAAATTGACTTTTGAAACTTCGAGATAAAAACATCTTAGGTACATTACACATTTAGCGCATCTTTCCACAAGTTGTTTGGGTATTTTGATTAACTATTTAACTATTTGCCCGAAAAACGTAAATTTAATGTAAAAAAAAACCGAGTGTGGACAAATCCGTGTAATATTTACAATACAAATACAATTTAAAGAAATTAAATATTTAAATTGGATTTTACTTTTGAATTAAATTCTTAGGGGAGTTACGTTTAGGCGAAACCAAAAATCAGAGGGTGGCAACACTGACTGCTGAGTATCGCTCGTTCGCTGTGTGTTAATTGTTTTATTCGATTTGTCTGATCTACTGTTGTTTTATTGACATCTTTAAATAATAACTATAAATGAAAAAACAGCATGTCAATTAGTTAACTTACAAGACCATGTACCTTGGACATTCCCTTTTCAGCTCTATAACAAGGTGTTTCCGCTTTTTGACGATAGGGTACCAACTCAAATGAAAATATTTACGGAAAGGAAGTAAAAAAGTCACTAAGCTTCATAATATCTGTCAATTTTTCTATGGAGACCCAATTTTATGCCCGGCTGGACATCAAACGGTTAAAGTGACTTTCTCAAAGCAATATTCGTTTCAAATGGATTTTTGAATCAGGTTTTTTAATCTTGTAAATTACTTTTCGTCTACTGAATGGGGGATCTAATAAGGCGACGGGTGGGGTGATAATAACTTTACGGGGTTGGTATTAGCGGCAGTTTAGAGAAAACGGTACTCTTAAAATAACATCATCTTTTCTAATGCATTTTTTTATATTTTTAAGGCGGATGTTACACGCGTAGTTTCTATACTAATAATAAAGAAGTAAAAATGCGTGTCTTCTGAATATTTTTTTCAAAATTTTAAATCTAGTTGTTTATTATTATAAAGAATAATAATAATAACTTTATTTTCCATGCTTTAACTCCGAATAACGGGCCAAAACTACCATTCTTAGAATTGTTTTCTGTCTAGTGAGTGTATGTAGGTATGTTCCGTTTTAACTTGAGATTCACTCGACGGATTTGGATGCGGTTTTCTTTATTATCATTTTAGTGGCCCAGGTCAACATAGAGGACAACATGTAAGGAGTGCTGATAGAATAATGCCCAAGCCGAAAACGGGGCAGTGAATAAATAAATGCGGGCGGAACCGCAGGTCGAAGGCTAGTTTAAAATAAACAAATGTATTATTATCAATGCAGACTGTATCGCTCGTATATTCTCAAGACGTTGACAAAATATTCTGACATGTTATGTACGACCAATCAATTTTTTTAATTAATCACTTTCCGTATGCCTAGCACGCGCCAGAGATACAGCGTCTATCAATTCTACTTGCGTCCTCACGCATACCGCGTTTGTTAATGTGCGAGAGAGCTAGTATGATGGAAAGGCACTGTATCGACGGAGCGTGCTAATGCCCGAGAATCGCTTGCTTGTAAAATACTTTTACATAAACTACCCCTCTTATAAGTGAGACAACAAATTTTCATTTGCCGCAATCCTGATACACCTATTTGACAAAATAACACTTAAGTAAATATTTTGTACTGTTGTTTCGGAATTTGGCAAACGCCGAGTCATTATAAAATGAACCATCTTTTTGAGGAAATTACGACAAAACGTAAACACAATGCTAACACTGAAATTGTTTTTTCTTGCAGTAAACTGAATTTATTTGTTTGCTCTGAGAACTACCAATAAAATATAAGATTTTAGGTGTTTACAACTGCTGTACACAACGTTTTTGTTTTTGCAGAATTTGCTTACCATTGCCGATGAAAATTTGGCCGTCGCATACAAAGACCAGATTCTGCTGATGTAAAAAATATTCTCAACTTTCAAAAGTCCTAGAAAGCTGAAATTTGGTAAAAAAAGTCATCCCTAAGGCGCAAGAAATGCAGCCTGAAAAAAATAAAAAAGTAGAGCATCTTACAAAAAGAAATGAAATCCCATCAAAAACATTTCATGTAAACTAGGTCGCCAAGACTCAGAAGCTCATAACGCTTTCACGGTTAAAAAGTTATCAGATCTCATGTAGAGCCAAGCCCTCAGCTCTACAAGGCCTAACTCTACAAGCCCTACATCTTGATCAAAAAGTATGGCTTGGCCGTTTCATGGAACTATTGCATGACAAAATATTACAAGTCCATGGGAGTGTCTGTTTAACGGCCGCGAAACCGCGCCATTTTCGTCGCCTTAAGCCTTAGAATCCTACCATTAAAGTATCCACCATCGAACTTTTCGCAACATAATGTGTGCATAATTATTAAATTTGTATAGGGGTCTTACTCGCGATAATTAACAACATACCTTAATAGATATGTTGTTAGTTATCGCGAGTAAGACCCCAATGCAAAGTTAATAATGTGTGAAAATCGCGAAAGTTTAAAGTTTACTGTGTGCATAATATTTGTATACGTATAACTTGCTGGAGCAGTGAAGGAAACCTGCCTGCTCACTGTAAAGTTAACCCTACTACATATCATTGCGTTATGGGAAGGCATGTGAGTTCGTGAGTTGTCTTGAGGCCTGGATGGCTATGTTGGAAGAGCAATTGCTCGGTAAGCGACTTGTCTCTGATTCGAATCCCAATACAGAGTTCCTCACATGAGATGAACTTTTTACTACGTTTCTATACAGCAATGATATAATAATGGTGCCTATTTTGCTACGGCGTAGCAAGTGCTACGATCCCACCATTTTTACACTTAGTAAACCCTCTACGTCGTAGCCTTAACGCATATACAGTAGACGCGTAGGTATTAATAGAAGTCATCAAGCTTTTTATATCTTCTTGACATGAATCTTCGAATGGTGTTAGAGGTGTTTTGTAGTATCGACTGTGAAATGCTAGTCACTCCACACAAGTGCACCCACGCTTCAACGACGACTATTATGTCCCACCGTGATGGGTGTGTAAATAGTTCTTGAACAGCTGAAAAACAAGGCTCCGCGCGAAGACGGCATCACAACTGAATTCCTCAAAGCTGGAGGTTACCCTATACTCAGACAGCTTCAGGACCTCTTTAATGCCATCATTCGTACAGGTACTACGCCAAAGGAGTGGAGCAGGAGCCTGGTCATTATGTTTAAGGGGGTTCCCCATCCAAGAAATCTCGAAAAAGTTGCATAATTTAAATAAATGTAATGACATAATTGGTTTTGGCTCTTAATTAAAGACGGTAAAACATATAAGTTTTAAAATCATGTCATACCTTAAGTAAAACAAAAAATAATAAAAGACGGTGTCAATTTTTTTGTCAAATGCTACCATTTAAGTGACTTGTTTTTTGTAGCCTTGATGTTTCTTTTTGCATGTATATTGTTGTTATTTACCATAAATGCTTTTAGGGTTCCGCACTGTATATTATACACATAGGTAAGGGTAATAACAAACTCGTAACGCTTAAAACACTCGCTTGTCGCTCGTGTTTCAAATCGTCCTCTTACCGCACTTTTAGCATTAACTACTAAAAGTTAAGTATGTTGTAAGTAAGAGTGTTGTAACGGCATTCTTTCCAAGGAAGTTTTCATAACAAACACGTTTCGTCATACCGTGGCCACATAGCCCGCCCCCGGCCATTTATCTTACTCGATACTTTACTTTTTATGACTCTATAATTATAGCAGAAAGAAAGAAAAATGTTTTTCTATTCATGCAGTGAGTCAGTTTGGCAGTCGGCCGAATGCGCCGGATTCTGGTTAAAAGGTATTCGGAATGATTCAACTTGCATAGGTTTTATAGTTAAACACTCATAAATACATAAATTTAACTACTAATGGCGTAATAGTTATTTATGATACTAGTGCGGTAAGTTGGTTTTTATAAACGAATAGACGAATGTATGCCTAAGACAAACTCTTATACACTATTTACAGAAAATAAAAAAAAACCGTTAAGGATACGCACAGTGCTATACAACAGAGTATACGGTAAAACAGGTAGATACTTAGGTGAGAGTTCTTTTAATTTATTTATTTCATTAGGAATATACATCACATTTGAAAGTGGTTGGTAACTAACTTAACTACAGTTTACATACAATTGTTTTATTTTTAAGGTCGTGTTCAAAATAATCTAAAGAACTTTTTACTATTATTTTTTTTATAATTACAATTCATATTCAATTTATTACTTAAGTTAAAAATTATGTCAAATCTACAATTAAAAAAATATGTCAAATATACAATTTAAAAATATGTCAAAACTACAAATCATCAATGTCATACAAACACTTTTTCAGTAAAAATGGCTTCAATTTACGTTTAAATAGGCTATGGCTTGAGAGACCCTTAAATTCTATTTGTTGAATAAAACAACCGATTGGTAACGTGTGCAGTATAAATAAATCAATAGTAACTATTTTACCGCACGTTCCGTTGTACGGTGCGACATTTTTAACTTTCGAACACAGGCTTCGTAAATGCATTTTTTGAGCAAATGTGTTGAAAAAAGTATAATGTTTGGCCGTTACCGCGTTCTGTAGAAAATGTGGATAAGACAAAACCTACCACCAGTTGATATGTGTATAAAATAAACGGAACAACATTCGACTTTCGTTTACATAGCCTAGTTCATACTAGAGACTCGGTGAGTGGTCAGAGCCAAGGTTCTATGTCCCTGTTTGCGAAATACGAAAAATATTTTTGCTGCCTCTAAACTTGTTAAAGAACAACCTCGACTCATTAATATAGGAAATCTAAATTTTATTTTATGTATTTTGTAGAAAGGGTCATTGAAACTTAGTCCTGACTCCAGTATGAATTTGGATGTAGGTATACACAAAAGTCACCTTATATGTAGAAGTCGTACTAGAATGTTCAATATACGGATGCATTCTGTTTAAAATCTGTGCATCTACTACCTACCCCTCCGGGAGACAAGCGTGAGTGAGTATGTATATTAAACACATATAAATAGAGTTTCAAAACTAAATAATACTACTATTTACGTTAGCACAACCCATCTTTTTATTTGACAAACAAAAAGAAAAACATTTTACCACGGCTTCTGTCGACCGCATGTTTTACAAATGGCCGCCATTTTTTTTTATAAACCGCAAACGTAAACATTCCTCGAGTTCAGTTCTCTCTAATAAATCTTTTCAGCCAGTATGCATTTGCCTATCTTACATCCGAACGAATGTGCTTGATGCCGAATTACTTTAAGAATACTTTACCGATTTTTATGCGATTTTCACTAATGCATAGAGAATATTATCAGGCATCCATTAAGCTAAGTATCATCACGATTGATTTTAGCGGGACTGAGCAGTGAACGAAAATATGAGTACGGAGGCGTCGGTCTCGAGTTAAAATTACGTCGAAATGTTTCAATGATTGTTGAATTTTGCATTTTATTTTTATAACCATGTTTGAATTTTACTAGTTTCATGTTCTATATTATAAACTACTCGTAGCTTTGGGCCGCGAATTCGTTCGTTCTAAGCACTGATGCTTCAAGTAATTAAAGGTAATCCACCGTTACTTGACCCACGTGTAAGAATGGTTTCCATGAAATCTGGTTCAAGTAACTTTGGTTCTAGATAAGGCAGCATGATAATTTTAAGTCCGAGTGCACTTGATAAATAAGCCACACACTAGTGGAAATACCCATCCAATTCTGCGTAGTAGTTTAAAGTAAATCGCGAATATAAAATATCTGATATTTTTCATGATGTTGTGTTGAGTGTTGGCACAAATAACTCTGTATTTGCAATACATAATAAACCAGAAAATCACTTGTGCTACTTACTAGTCAAGTGTCCCCCCCTCCCCTCTGCCAGCCAAACGGTTGTTTTTGGATATGTGAAAAAATTCACGGCGGTGTATATAACGAAATTAAAAGGAACACTATCACAGTTGAGTAGGCTTTACTAGTTAACTAGTAGTAATCGGCCAACTTAATTTTGCAGTTATGTTTCATACATTTTAATAGGTTTATAAGTTTGTAATTTTTATTCGAATCATTTAAGGCCCTTGTATCCTCCAGTGACCTTGAGCTATTTGAAATAAAGTCGAAATGAACGTTAAATCCTTGCATTTGATTTTGTAATCGACTGCTCCGAAACTTGCCGTTTACGGCAACGTTGACGCCACGCGGTCTCAAAATATCTAGTTTTTATTTATTAACTCTGCTGTAAATCAACATTTTTAAATTTCCCGCAATGAGTTTTAAAAGCTATACTTTTTTTGTATTTTAGTGCAAGAACCATACAAATAACATTATCGGTTTCCAAGAAATTGCCAATTTTATTCTAAAAACACCTTGACTTTGGGAAATATTTTAAGGTGTTTCTTATAGGTGAGAATAATTTCCTGCAATGAGATTGTTTTTTATACTTTAAATAATGACATATATTTTTTACATAATTTTTAAGTAAGCCGTTTAAGAGAAATAACTTGATGAAGTTGATGAATGGGAGTAATTTTCGGATGACGCGGGAACACGCGCCTTAAGTCTATTAACTTATTTGAATGCTACGGAGTCCTACTCGCAGGTGACCGGTTTTTGTTTTATTTGTTATTTATGGTACTTTTTCCCCTTCCTTGTCCTTCTTTTGAACCAGCATGCAGTCGAGTTGGAAGCAGTTGCGATATTGTTACACTGGTTTTCGTCTTCCCTGATCCAATTTGATCCTTGAAGTACTTCTTACAACGATATTGATTGTACTTTAAAATAACTGTACATCTGTGTAGTGTAAGGCGCAATGCCGCAGTGGTAGTGGTAGAGCGCTCGCCTGCTAACCCAGAGATTGAACAATAATTTGTGTTCGGTCTGCATTCTTCCGAAGGCACGTTAAGCTGTTGGTCCATTTGTGCCCGAAGTACGGCGATAGGGCTCACGTTTGGGACGCAATAATCGTCGGTGAAAAGCGGATGTGCCAAGTGTGAACTGTGACTTGCATTTCATAGTTCACACTTTGAAACACCTCTGATACCCCTTTGGGGGTTCATGTCGTTACGATATATGTATGTTTTAAACATAGACAATACTTCTTTGGTTTTTACTTACGGAGCGATTTTGTAACGATATCCCACGAAATACCGCTAAAAACATATAATAACAAATAGCTTTTTTTCTAGGTTTCTTATACTACGATCCCCTTAATTTTTCATATTTTTAATTTTTTTACTATTTTTCATGGTAAAGGCCATAGTAATACATATTCTATGAAAATATTAACTGTCTACCTGTTACGGCTGAAGCTGTAGACCCCGGTGACAGACGGACGGGCAGACAGACAGACAGAGGCTTAGTAATAGGGTCCCTTTGGGCACCCTTCGGGCACGGAACCCCAAAAAACGACGAGAGTAACGCTCCAATGCACCCCAATTTCTTTATACGAATCCCGTGTCTCGCTTACTAACTTCCACTTCGCTTCGGCGTGAATCTCTTCTCTTCAATAGTTTTTCATATTTATGATATGATACGACTCCGTGCTCATTCATTGGTAAAAATCATGAAGAAATATTCTGTGCTTGTTTGTTTATCGATATCGATTGGAATATTTGTGTGTGTAATAATAATAATATTTATAATGTGTAATAAGATAACATCAGTCGACTGATGACGGCCCCATACCGTGAGCCAGAATCAATGGAGTGAAAATTTATTTAATTGCTTTGTTTAACTATCAACGAATAACCTGAATAAAATAATAAAAAACAAAGCTTAGAAGAGCAAAATATATCTTTATTTATATAATAATAATACTGCAAAAATATTTTACACCAATAGCCTAAGGAAGAAGAACAATAAAACTATTGTATCTGGTAGAAAAGCAATCACTAGTTTTATTTACTTCAATAAACATAAACATATATGTTTTGGACCTCGAATATTTAAAATAAGAAAATCCTTCTGTGACAAAACATTTGAGTCTTGACAATTCTCGAATAGTGTAAAATGAAGTGTATTGACGATGAAACCAGTCATATTTTTATATTGGACACTAACGGACAGGCGAAACAGATATACACATAGCCAAGAGAACCATAGCTTTGGCAAAGAAATTTTCTATTTCCTTTTGAAAGAAACGCGAAAAATAACTATCGATAGAGACAACAATCCCTGCCCTAGTCTATTGATTATAGCAAAAACCGTATTACCGCCTCCAGGGTTCCTTCGTGACAAAAGAGAAGCCATTTATCTCGCCTCAATGGAACAATCAGTCACGTGGAGGGTATCTATCATTCGTGTAATTAAACCTGGGATAGGATCTGCAGTAGCGTGTTGATGATATAACACTTTTTTTGAATTTTATTTTGTAATAGTGTGATTTCTTACGCAATTGTTTAAAAGATTTAAAAAATTTGGGACAAAATATTGTAATAAAAAAAAACCAGCCAAGTGCGAATTGGACTCGCGCACGAAGGGTTCGGTACCATTATCTACAAAAACGGCAAAAAAATCATGTATGTTGTATGGGATCCCCCCACTTATATATATATTTTTATTAAATTATTTATTTTTAAAGTGAATATTAACTAAATATTCTGTAAATATTTCAAGCGGCTACCTGTTGCTGTTATCAATGTCGAGCAAAAACGAGCAATAAAATCACGTTTGTTGTATGGGAGTCCCCTTTAATGTTTATTTTATTCTGTTTTTAGTTTTTATTATTATTATTCGAATTTTTCAGAATTTTTCGATTCCTGGCCCGAGGAAATTTTTCAAATTCTTGTTTTTACATTTGTTCTAATTTATGTTTTCTAGTTTGTGACGCAGTCTAATAATAATATTAAGAGTATTCCAAAGCGATGGATTTCGCAATAAAAACATAATCTTAGTTAATGGGAACTGTGAATTTCTTAACTCTCTGAAGCAACACATATTGTAGCGACGACAGCGCCATCTGTTTCGTAAGAACAAGACGTGAAATCACATAACGCCCTCGTGAGCGTTCAGTATGTGCATTACAAGCTGGTTAGATCAAATAGTTACAAAAAAAAAACTGTGGACAAGTATGGTGGAAGGATTCAACGGTCTAGGTAAGTAACTCGGTGGCGCAATTTGTAGCGCGCTTGTCTTGATAACAAGAGGTCGCAGGTTCGAATCCTGGCCCGAGGAATTGTTTCAAATTCTTGTCTTTACATTTGTTTATAATTTATCTTTTCTAGTTTGTAATGCACTTTAATAGTAATATTTAGAGTATTCCAAAACCATGGATTTCGAAATAAAAACATAATCTTGTTTAAAATATAGAAATTTATTTCTGTCATAGTTTCTCAATCGTTCCCAATCAAAAACGTGACGTTTGAACTATTTTTCGATATGAAAATCACGGTATAATAAACCTACTTCGTCTTGTAAGTGCATAAAGCCTTGATCCATATTGTGTTTTTTCTTCGGTTACCGGAATTAGTCAGTGGATATTTTTAGTTATCCATAGTTTATATAATAGTAATTAACGTAATCAATAAGGTGACTTTAATTTGTGCAGCCAAATTCTTACTGAAGTGCTCAGTAACAAGGTTCGATGACCATTTTTGTGAAATTCATAACTCTTCTCGCGTTCCTTACAAACGCAAGCCCAGCCCCGAGTCACTATGGGACGTCAAAATTTTATGTTGCGAAATTAGCATAAAGTGTTATCGATCCGTGTTACTGATCACTTATCAAGCCTCCAGTATGGGTTTGGCTGCATAAATTAAAGTCACCTTTATTTAATTTTAATCTTTTAACTATGCATCTAGTGTTTAAAGTTTTGGAAAGCAGCCCTAATTTACGCAATTCGGCTATAAACTTTTGCATAGTTATACCTAAAAAAGAAAATTCGTTCGTTACCAAATTCCGTAGATAGAAGTAGAGCCGATTAGTGGTCGCAGAATCCAAGAACTATAATCAACATCCATCTAAGGGCATCAGCAAATGAAATAAATTTAATAAATACTTTTTGCAATGTAGGTACAATAAATACACTTATTGCACGTCAGAATATATTAAATAAGTAAAATGATTATCTAAAGAGGAAAATACAATATATTAAATTGGGTTTTGGGTATGTATACTTATTAAGTTAATACACGTATATAAACTACTTACATTAAGGCGACGCATCTTAAATTTTGGCGACATTGATCTCCATTTTTCTCAGAAATAAAAAAAGATAATGTAATTACCAATTTATATACTAGATTAAGCATTTCATTGACATCATTTTGCCCGAAGATTTAGTTGATTGATTAATTTTCATAACAGAGAAAAAAATATTTAGAAAATCTTCTTTTAAACAGAGATTTCTATTTTACTGACAAACGGGAGCGAATGAAGCCTCTTAAGTTTTTTATTTACATTAGTCTACAAATACACCTCAATATGGCCGATTAGATTTATTAAATTACTTATAGTTGTCATTTTAAATGAAAAATATTGTTTTGCCGTATACGACCTTACGGCATAAGCTAGTTCGTGAGCGCATATTTGTATGGAGTAAGTCCTCCTCACTCCACTCCCATAAGGCGCCGATTTGAAATTAAAAGTTTATCAATTCCTCGCCTTAAAGGTGTATTTAATGTATACAATAATATATATACCTACTATATGATATTGATAGCTAACCATATAATAAATACGTTACATATATAAATATATGCCTGACTCCGCCCATTCGATTAGTCTGGCAATGGAACCTCAGTCTCAGGAATTTGATGATGTGTCTATCGGAGAGAAAATCCGCGCCCATTTCTAACGCGAGCTAGTAAACAAAACCCTTGAAAACTACTTTTGTCAAGCGTGTACCCAGGATTTTTTTGTAAGGGGGGGGGGTTAAGGTCCAGGCAAATGATTCAAATCAAAGTATTGTTCGGACCCAAAAGTTTCTCGGAAATAAAAGGCCCTGCAGGCCGGAAATGTCACTAACAGAAAGGCATTTTTGGCGATGTATTTTGGGATTTTATCATCTGTGTATTGTATATTTTACGGCTAATGTTAGTTTATGTTGATGATAAAATTAAAATTAGCCAGCTAAACTTCAGTTTAGATTTGGGCACTAACTAATCCAAGAATGGACAGGTATTGCGAGTACTGCCGACCTGTTTGTTTCGCCTCGCACAAAACAAGCCACAATATGTCAAGCTGACTACCAACCTTCACTAGTTGGAGAGGCTTTCTAAGAAGAGGAAAAAGAAGACTGGCTAATGTTAGTTAATTTTACCCTTAGCCAGTAAAACTTAAGAATAACCACTAAGTAACGGCTAAAAATATAAAAGCAAACGGAAAGATGAAGAAATACAGTAATAATTCAAGAGGGTCGCCTCGCTCCTATCCGTTTCGCTCGGCTTCCAATTTTATTTACATGTGATGTAATGTAATGTAAACCTAACAAGCTCCTCCAAGAAATACAGTAATAATTCAACAAAAAGTCAAAAATAGGTGCGAAGATAAAGATAAGCGTCTTTATCTTCGCACCTATTTTTGACTTTTTGTTGAATTATTACTGTAAAATTCTTCTGTAATAAACTTCCAATTTTATTTACATGTGATGTAATGTAATGTAAACCTAACAAGCTCCTCCAAGAAATACAGTAATAATTCAACAAAAAGTCAAAAATAGGTGCGAAGATAAAGATAAGCGTCTTTATCTTCGCACCTATTTTTGACTTTTTGTTGAATTATTACTGTATTTCTTGGAGGAGCTTGTTAGGTTTACATTACATTACATCACATGTAAATAAAATTGGAAGCCGAGCGAAACGGATAGGAGCGAGGCGACCCTCTAATTTTAACAGAGTTCATGATATACCCAAAATCCTTCTTGTTGCATTTTTGTTAAATTATCATTATGTTATTTCATTTTATTGCTTTTCCAGTTTTAGCCGTAAGTAAGTGGTTATTCTTAAGTTAAGCCGGCTAAACATGAAATAAACCAACTGATTTCGAATATTAGCCGATGTTCAAAACCAAATTTAAGATTAACCGGCTAATATTAAGTTCATGACATTTTCGGTGGGGCTCTGGGCCCCTTGGACGTCCATCTGGGTACGTCCCCGGCTTTTGCAACTGGATTATTCCCATTGGCAATCGATCACGTTTTCCAACAATTCAGCGGATCGGGTTCCGTCATACAAATACTGCACAAGTAAACTTGCATCAATCATATTCCATGCTCTGTATTGACGGGTAGTTGTAGACACGTTCTACCGGTAAATTAACCATTAACTTGACCCTTGGTTAGTGTACGTTTGTATGAAACTGAGGTTCATGTAATTATGTAGCGTGATGGATGATGTACGAAAATGACGACGCAATCGATGAACCGCTGGTTTAATTTATACTTTTACTAGCTTTTGCCCGCAACTCCGCCCGCGTTTTATTCGGTTTAACAGCATGCTTTTTTCCGGGATAAAAAGTAGCCAATGTGTTCATTTAGGGTATAAGCTATATCCATTCCAAATTTCATCCAAATCCGTCCAGCCGTTTCAGCGTGAAAGAGTAACAAACATACACACACACACACACACACCCTCACAAACTTTCGCATTTATAATATTATTAGTGTGATTAATTTAATCTTCACTTTGTCAATTTTTAACCGTCTAGTTTGTTTTACATGTATTCAATTTAATTATATTATATTTACTAATAATAAAGTCGTAAAAAGTCGTGTCTGAGTAATTTTTTTTATGAATTGGTTTTTATTCTGGTACTGAAGTAAAAATTCATATTTTTAGAATTTTATTTGTCTGTATGTATGTTTCGTTTTAACTCGAGGACCGGTCAACGGACTTGGATGATTGGACGCGGTTTTTAATTAATAATAATAGTAATAACCCCGGTCAGAAATAACTTGGGCAGACAAAACAAAATTTAAAAATTTAACTTCTATTAAATTTCTTCTTTATAAATAATAAATTAATAATAATTTAAAATTTGTAACTACCAAAAGGTTTTAATTTTTACACGCAACCCTAAATCCATCGCAAAGAGTAATCAATAACAATCGACATCATACAATTTAGACAGATGCGCCAGTAATGGAGAGATCTGCTTTTTTTGACGATTTTTAGGGTACCGTAGTGCAAACGTGCTCGTGCATCAATCATTGTGAATGCGAGCTTTGGGGTACCGTTTTGTTACCCTATGGATACCTATTTGTAATATTTTGGGGGTAAATGGACTGCTATCTTCAATTTAATTTAATAATTTAAAAAATTATTTGCGCGGGCATGTTTCTTTGGAATATTCTTTAGTGTGCTACGCCACTCCTACTGATGATTTTTTTCGCCTTTTTGCCTTGTGGGTTATCGTTGGATAGGTCTTTTAAAAACATTGTGTGTGTGAATACCATTTTTCGATTCTGGGATCCGTTTGCGAAATATATTAAGCTTTAATGTGTAATTTTTTGTTAGAGTCAATCGAAACGATTGTTTTGGATGTGTACAAAAATTCAAAGTGAAAAAAATTTAATAGATGATATACATATGTAGTATCCCTAATAGACCACATTCCACCAAAAACAAAAACTTTTGCGCAAACTTTTTTTACCTTTCCATAGAAATTTAGTTAGCTGATTCAACCACTATGTACTGGGAAGTGAAAAAATTATTGAGCAAAAATTTTTTTTCTTCTTCCGGAATTTGATCAGTTAACGGTACATGATCTACCCTAGAATTATTTTCACTTATTATTGTAGGACCTTGTATAACGAAATTAAAAGGAAACTTATCACAGCTAAGTACGCTTTACAAGTTAACGAGTAATAGTCGACCAACTTAATTTTACAGTTTTGTTTCATACATTTTGTAAGTTATTTTTTAGAATATACCATGAAAGTAGTCCATCAGCCCAGAAAAATACATAGCATCCCATAAGTTCAAAGAAGTTGTCGTATGCATAATAGACCACAGCAAAACTTGTTATTTTAAACCTTTACGTGGCGGAAATAAGCACTATATCCTCAGGTGTAGAAGACTGTATACATACGGATATATATTTTGTCATCGCCCGGAACCGGATGTGAGGCGCGCACGTTCCTAAATTGAACGTTTGAATACATTCTCTTTCACAAACGAACGTTCAGGTTCTTCGCTTTTGATGCTAGTGCGACGTCGACTATTATTATAAGATAATAAAATTTTTAAAAAATTGTAAAAATGCAAACGTATGACCATGACGACCAAATTAGCGACATGTTAAAGAAAAACTAAGTAAAAAGTGCCCCGAATAGAAGAGCTTGATGACGGATGTAGGAACAAAAGAGGTGTGTCAGGATCGTAGTCGATGGAAATCTGTAATCTCTACGTACCCTTCTGGGAGACAGACATGAGTACAATGTAAATCCGAAACTATAACCCGCCATAAGGTACCTTTTCTCGTGGAACGTCGTATGTATGTAAAAATGTAAGGATTAAATTTTGATACCTTTTAGTTCTTGGAAAGGCGTTGTTATGTTCCATCAATAATTTTATAGGCGAATATTTACCGATAAAAATGTACATAATATACTAAATTAAAATCAATGTTCAATTTATAGGTTTGTTTAGATTATTAAAAATATTTCTCGAACATACCACTGAAATCTAATATTATGTCTGATTTTCGAAAATCAGCTGCTATAAAAAACATCATTTTGATATCAAATGTAGTTTTAAAACGGGTAAGGACCAAGGGTAAGTCTGACAGCCAGAAGCACGACGAAATTCCCCGTAATCCCAGTAAAGCCAAAGTGACAAGGATCTCAGCGGAAGCCCCCGACGTCAGGTGTCGCCGCATGAATAATAAAACGTAACAAAATATTTTTTCGCGAGTGACACATTTGCGTGCCCGTTAGTTGTTATTGTGACGGACTGAGTGACGTAGTGTCGTAGCGGCCATTTTTTTCGTTTTATTTTGGATTTTGTCGGCAACCGGAAGCCTGTCTTTGTCTGTGTAGTTTCGTATTACTCGAAAACTACAGAAATTCAGTATGTTTTAGGTAGTTCTCTATCGAAGTCTTACGTGTTGTGTAAAATGAATGAGATAAACGTTCGATTGGTGTTTTTAAAGGTCAGGCTGAGGTCACGCTGACCTCAATTATAATTAACATTATCATTGTGAAGATAATAGAGCTGATGCCGGGCTCGATTGTAGAGGTACACCATCTTACTCGCAAATCCTCCCGAAGTTATTCGGGGGAGAGTAAGAGAACAGCTCTCAGGCAAAAAAAACCAGGCGGCCCACCATTGCCTGGGACCGATGGATGGCGGTTTATCCATCCCCAATTGCCGGGCCTTATATAACAGACTGGTGACGGGCAGCGGCGTCACTGGTGAGAAGATTTCGGCATCGCACTCACCAACCCGCCTGCCCAGCGTGTGTGAGTGTAGGCATTTCTTGCAGAAGGGCCGCCAAGAGTGGATCATGGAAAAGCGTATGTCCAGCAGTGATGGATGGATTCAAATGTATATTTCACTTAGAGTAATTTCAATTTACTTTAGTTTTAGAAAGCTCTTTTGTCGTGTATTTGGACTAAATCTGAACCTTTAATTTAATATTAGACTAAAATTTTGCAGTTACAACATTTTATTTTAGTTTTAACGTGTAATTATTATATTTTTTGCTTTTTTTTCAGGTAAGTTTCGTGGAATGTCATCAACAGCAACAATATTCGTAAGAGAATTCCTTTCGTCTTTGCTATTTTTGAAATTATTTATTTATTTATAACTAAATAGTAAAAAAGTCTTTTAGTACTTTTATAATTTTTGAGAAATTTTAAATGAAATGGGTTATTTATTTTATTATTAGTATTGTACCGAGGCTAAAACTAAATTATTTAGAGAACTTGTCTGTCTGTCTGTTGCATTTATAACTCGAGAACCACACAACGGATTAAAATGCGGTTTTATTTATTATCATTGTAATGACCCTAGTCAACATATTATAAGTTATAAGGGGTGTTGAAAAATGGGTGATATCCGATCTCCCCAAGTTCCAAGTTCCCCAAATTGATTTTACATACATTCATTCCCAATGTTCCCGAAATATAAAATTTAATTATTTGTACAGTTCTCGCATGACCAATCCTCGTACAGACGTGTACAAAAGTGTTAGAATAAAATAAAATAGGTACCTAGCTAAAATTAACCTTATTTTGGAAGATCTATAAGGTCCTACAATAATAAAATAATTCTAGGGTGGATCATGTATCGTTAACTGATAACTGAAAAAAGTAGCAAACAAATTTTTTTTGTTTCTCCCATACATGTAAATTGATTTTTTTCTCGTCTATCCCGTTGTATAAAAACATTGTGGGTGTGCGAAAATCATTTTTCGATTTAGGGATCCGTTGGCGAAATATTAAGCTTTAAAGTGCTAATTTTTGTCCCGCCCCCCCCTGCCGACTCAATGTTTGTTTCAATGATATGTGAAAAAAATCACAGAAGTAGTTCAAATAATAAAGTTAAAAGGAAAACTATCACAACGTCGTTTGTTCTGTACTTAATTACCGAAGTTCATTATCAATTCTGTACTTAATTACGTAAGCATTGATTCGGCGACTGTACCATTCACAATTTCGGTCAAGACAGAGTCGTGCCACTTTTAGTTAATAATAAAATGTTTGGGGAACTTGGAACTTGGGAGATCGGGCATCACCCGACAAAATAACCGCCAAGCCGAAATCTGTCGATAATCGTTTTTGTCTTACACGCAAATAAAATATACCTACATTGATTGAAAGACACTTCCACGCGACCGAATTAATTATTTAATTATAAAAATAATTTCTAACTCATTATAATTAAATCTTCATTACCCGAGAGTAATTTAAATAAGATTCCGTACCGCGGTTTAAATTCAACGCTGAATTCATTCACAAGGGTTAAGAGGTTTCGGTGAATTATTAAATAATGTAATTTTGAAGGGTTTAACGGAATTATTTATTGTTAAGGTAGCATAACACAAGCTTTTTCGCACGTAAAATTGTTGGTTAATTTTAATTGTACATTTTAGCTTTTTAGGGTTCCGTACCTCAAGAGCAAAAAACGAAGCCCTTAGAGGATTACTTTATTGTCCGTCTGTCTGCCCGTCCGTGCGCCCGTCCGTCCGTCTGACCGTCCGTCTGTCCGTCCGTCCATCCGTCTGTCCGTCCGTCAAGACCCTTTATCTCGGGAACGCATGGAGGTATGGAGTTGAAATTAAAACTTTATACTCAAGTCTACAGTCCCTTGAATCTGTGAAAAAATCAAACTTCTAATTTAACGTACAAAAAGGATACGGCCGTTTATGTCGCAAAAGACGTATATTTTGACATTCTCAAGGGAATCAAAATTTGTAGGGTATTTCCCGTTGACCTAGAACTATAAAATTTGGCAAGTAATACCGTCTTATACTACAAGTGTAGGAAAAAATCTTAAAACTATACTTTTGTAATTAAATCATAATAAATCATCGAGGTTAAGCAACGGTACAACCGTACGGGTGACCAAATCTTATTGTAGATTTTTTAAAACTTTTACTAATTTGTACGGAACATACAATATGTGCGAGTGTTGACTGTTTTTTAATTATTTGGCCATTGGCTTACTTTCCGCCGCTATTTTCTGCCAATATCAGGTTATTTGAATCTTTGAATTTGAATATCAGCTAGTCAGAAAATCACAATTTTAAAACGTAAATAGGTCTATGAATTTCGTCAGGACCTAAATGCCTTTTTTGTTTTTGATTGACAACAAGAAATTCTTCACATCATTATTATTATCATCATCGGGAAGGGAAATATTACATGCACTAAGCCAATGGTCTTCATTTGTCGATAATAGGACAAATCAAAGAATACACATAGTCCCCTCCTCAGTTTGGCAATCACACATTGGAGACTTGCGCAGTTTAAATTTAAAAAGTTTGACAGTCTTGTTTTTTTGACAGTCCACATCTGACACCCCTTCGGGAATATACGTCGTGACGATATGTTGTATACTGTGTTCAGACGCGTTTAAAAAAAAAAAGAAATACGAATACTGAAGTATATTTTTAAACTAAAAAAAGGAAAAATTTGTCCGTTTGTATATGGAGGATAATCTCTGGAACTACTGAACCGATTTTGGAAATTCTTTCTCTATTGTAATAGTCACTTTCGTCACTTTAACATACGGTATAGTTTGTTCCCGGGGACGGGCTGTTTCATAAGGACATAGTCATTTATTATATCTTCGCAAGGCGATGTCAGTTGTTAAATCATTATATGATTTTTAAACTAATAAAACAATGCTTGCTTAGATGCTATTTTAGGTGGATTCGGCTTCAGTATTTTGAAAGGCTTAAATATTTACCAAAATGTTGATGTACCCTTTGTAAAGGAAAGATTTCTTGTAAATTTTTTATTACGGAAACCAAACTTTACGGATAAAACAAAGTTAGAAAAAAGGTAAGGGTGTATCTGTAACGTTTGTTTTCAATAAAGGTTTTCATTTCATTTTCATTTTATTTCATAAATTATGATGAATTTCTTGATTATGCGTGTTACAAAACAGATCAAAAAGCAACCTAAATCTAACTCAAAACACAAATAAAATCCGCTAAAATATTTAAAAAATTACATCCGTCAACCGTCAACATATAGCGGGTGTAAAAACATTAATATTTTTAAATTAAAACCACATATTCTACTGACCAAACTTCCAACTTTCCAAAGAAACATATCCAGACAAATCTCCTTTCCACACTAAATTACCTACTGCAATTTTTTATAGGAGCAAGTCAAGTTTAAGTTTCTTTGAGAAAATTGCTGCGTATGATCAGTAGAGACGTGGTTTCATTTAAAGATACCTGCCCGTGTCCATATACGGCCCATGTCCAGTTTCGCACAGCCCTATCGCGTTCTCGTTTCCCGACGCGCCAATCCCTTTGCCGACGTGTTGTTTATGCATTCCCCAGTGGAGCGGGTACACTCCGGTCAAATATTCATCGAGACCGATGTTTGGATAGAGGTAAGGGTCGAACCAGTAACGCATCTACAGTTTACCACTAACTTGAACTGTTAAGTTATGGATATATGAATATAATTTGCAATATTCCGCTAAACAATTCTTGTCGTGCTATTCAAAATGCAGACTCGTGCACCGCCCGCCCGCCCGCATAAAACATGCAACAAGCAAGCAATACGAGCATAAAAGCAAAGCAATCTTAAATAACAAGCAAGAAAACTTATCGACACGTGTTTCGCCTCTGAACGAGGCATCCTCTGGATGTGTTGCTTGCTCGGCTTCTCCGCAGCAACTGATGTTGTTCGCCCGACAGCTTTGACTACTAGCTGCTGAGCTGTCGGGCGAACAACATCAGTTCATTAACTTAGTGATGGACTTCCGCAAGGTAACGCCTATTTCTAACTTTTTAATTGTTAAATTTTTTCATGGTTTGTTTTTCTTTGGTTTTGTTTGTGGTAATAAGTTAACTTATTGATAATTGTAATCTTAATTGAATTAGGGGGACTATAGGTCTATAAATTATGTAATATTTAGGTTAATGTGATTCAAGATTCAAGATTCAAGATTATTTATTTGTGAACCAAGGGTATAAAAGTAGGTGTAAATAACAATATTATGTCTCCTCTCAGCTCTGCCCAGCAGGGCGTACAAATATTTTACACATGTAAACATTGTAAATTTTTCTTTTGTGTGACTGTTTTTCTCCGAACATTTAAAAAATAAAAATAAATAAAATTTCAATTAATTGAACTGTTAAACCTTTCCTTTATCTAACTTTAGTGACTACTATTATCTGGAGGTGGTAGAGCTGGTGCCGGGCTCGACTGTGGAGGTACCATCATCTAACTCGCAAACCGCCCCTGAAGTTATTCGGGGGAGAGTAAGAGAACAGCTCTCAGGCAAAACCAGGCGGCCCACCATTGCCTGGAACCATTTATGGCGGTATATCCATCCAATAATATCCATTCCAAAATGCCAACTATTTCCATCTAATTAATTCCAATTTACTAAACATAATAAACGTTGAACTTTTTGCCAAGGCTATTCCTACAACTCTGAAACATTTGTAAAGTTTTAGCTAAAAACAGATGTCTTTAGTAAGCGATTTATTATCTTACTTTGGCTTTCCTCCAAGCATTCTCTTATTGGCTAAGAGAAACACAAGGCGCATAAATTATCGTGTCTTACTGCTTTATTTCACGTCCTTGTTAAACAACGGGATTTTTTGCTGCAACTTTGTAACATTGCCAAACACATAACAATGAATAAAACTTGCAAGTACTTTTTGGAGCAACTCTTCGGTTTAGTGGTTTAGGTACTCGAATACTAATCCGAAGGTCGCCGGTTCCAATCCTGTTGGGACACATTTGTGTTCGGTCTGCGTGCTTCCGAAGGCACGTTAAGCTGTGGGTCCATTGTTTGTGACCGAAGTAAAGCGATTGAGTTCACTACCCATCACGCTGGGACGTAATTATCGTTTGTATAAGTATAGATTGTTACTTGCATTTCACAGAAGCAAATCTAACGACCACTCGAATGAGAAAACGTCATTGTTACATTTTATAGGTATACTGTTCTATTATTTACATGTTATATACATTTTTATTTATGTATAATGGGCTTACGCTTGGCCATTACCGCGTCTGATGGAAAGCGTCGATAGGATCTACGGAATAAAATATACGGAAGTCTGTAACACCTTGGACGTATGATCAGTCATTCTAGACGAGTCGCTTGGCGGCATGGTGACGTCATGAGGGTGGTGATAAGCCTCGGCCGCAGCCTACCACCAGTAAATATGTGCCTACGTCATCTGTGCAGATGGGGCCAAGTTCCAATGATTGTTGGCATACATTTTTATAATCCCTTAAGCGTCTTTTACTACATCCAAGAGAAGAGATGAGGTCACAATATTATTTTTTTAGAAGACGTTGCCTCACGCCACTACATAGGGTGCGGTTATGACTTCCAACAGAATAATCACCTTCAGCTATCGTTGTAATGTCGGTCATAAAAATAAACCAAATAAACACATTCAACCGACCCCCATAGTACTTGGCATGGTCGTTCGTTGTGGCCCGAAGTTAGCCGCATAACACATTTGACAGCTAATTTTTCCCAACGATTTTTGACATTTGGTGAGGGTCGTGACCAAATCGTGGGTATTTATTGTAGTTTATTGTGGACTCATAACCGCACTCATAGTTAAATCCTACCTTCAATGGAGGTGAAAGGATTAGTCAGTTAGTAGTGTCTCGGTGTAACAGTCCAGGTTGCTGACGTATTTGCAGTAATCAGTAGTTGCATCCCAGTTTACGTCGCTCTGGGACGCTCCATTCCGCTCCCAAATACCTGCATATTTTACGATTTGTTCTAGTTTTGTGATCAGTTACTGCACACACCTTTACCTCCCATATTACTTCGTACCTGCGATTTTTGCTCTACACCGGACCCTTAACGTTTCAAATATTCAGCAAGGGTTCCGTTATTGTCTGCTTTATCTAAAAGCCTAATTCCACGTTGTTCAGAAATAAGGGATTTATTTTGTGCACAGAGATTTATTTATTGGAGCGAAAGATATAGTTCCCTGTGAATAGGGCTACCAACTCGACTGTACAGCGTGTGTGAGTATGGGCGTTTCTGCCAGGAGGACCGCCAAGAGTAGCGAAATATTGGAAACCAGTGGACGAACCACGCTAGTGGATGGATGGAGGCATCCGTCAGGATTTGTCTGGACTTTCGGCTTTGTCCGGACTTATTTAAAATCTATTAAACTAAAATTCTTTATCTATATCATCCACCCATCAGCCTGTTTCGTCCACTGCTGGACATAGGTCTTTCCAGGATTTCACCACTCTTGGCGGTCCTCCTGGAAGAAATGCCCATACTCACACACGCTGGGCAGGCGGGTTGGTGAGCGCGGTGCTGAAACCCTTGCACCAGTGACGCCGCTGCCCGTCACCAGTCTGTTTTATATAAGTCCCGGCAATTGGGAATGGATATACCGCCATCCATCGGTCCCAGGCAATGGTGGGCCGCCTGGTTTTGCCTGAGAGCTGTTCTCTTACTCTCCCCCGAATAACTTCGGGGTGGTTTTCGAGTAAGATGGTGGTACCTCCACAGTCGAGCCCAGCATTTGCTCTACCACCCTTATCTATATACTAATAATTAAGTAGTAAAAAATCGTGTCTGTACGTAGGATATATTTTCAAAATTGTATATATGTAATAGAATAGGTTCCATTTTAACTCAAGTACCACTCAAGGGATTTGGACGAGGTATCTTTTATATCATCGTAGTGAAGTGACCCTGGTTAACATATAAGGTGACTTTCGCTTTTATAGCTAAATTCATACTGGAGACTAGGTAAGTGGTCAAGGCCAAGGTTCAGTGACCCTGTTTGCGAAAGACGAAAAATATTATTTTGTGTCTTATAAACTTGTTCAAAAACAATCTCGACTCAATTAGTATAGGAAATTTATCTTAATTTTATTTTGCGTATTTCACAGAAAGGGTAATAGTACCTTGGTTCTGACGACTTATCGAGTCTACAGTATGAATTTGGCTGTATAAACGAAAGTCACCTTATATGGGCTATAAGAGGTTTTGATAAAATAACGCCCGAGACGAAAACGGGGCGGAGATTTAATAAACGCGGGCTAGTCTCCAACAAAACACTTTTCAGTGAAACGAGTGTACGCTAAGTGAATTCCGCCATTTTCTAAACTCAAGATTGATGAGTCGCGCTACAAAAATCTAGTATTTTACGAGTATTACTACCACGCAGGAAGGCTTCTCAATTCTAACCTTTATTGCAAGCATATAAGAGCTCACCTTACGTCTACAAGTTTTGTTGGTTGAGATGTGAGTGAATGCACGGTTTTTAGTGTTCCTTACTAAGAGCAACTCGAATCTGTGTCCGTCCATCTGTCATAACATAAACTTTTGTTTTCTGAACTATTAGACTGAAGAAATTAGACCAGACTTTAAAACAACAAAACATTTTCTATCTCACATACTCTTTTTGTCTATGGTTGTAGAAGTGACCTGTATAGATGAAAAATGAAAAATGTGTATTATTATCTCAAAATAAAATATTGGGTACACAAAACTTAACACTAACCTCCACCTTAGAATTCTGAGTTATGGAGGCTAGGTCTAGGCTACGCACAATAAAAATAAAAATATTGAAATGAAGTTCAGCATGCATTAAAATTAATTCATAAGAAAAAACACAATTTAAGTTATTTAAGGCGACGTAGGTAGTAAAAACTGAGTTTTTGAACAAGTAGTCCTCCCAAATTGCAATATATATGGTTCTAAAATAAATACATGTTATAAACAAAGCCTTTTCCAAGGCGATGTAACATAGCCCAAAACGCGATAGAGAAAAATTGGCTCGACCGAAAAAAATCGCAAAGTGAAGGCTATTTTTTCATTTCAAACAAGCAGCCTGTCCAAACTAATAAAGTAAAAATAATAATGATTACTGTTTTACACATACAAACCATTATCTAAACGATTGTAGAGCGATTTTTTTTTAAACTTACTTGTGTGAATTTATGTTAAATTTTTTTCATTGCAAAACTGCATTATCCACTCTCTTCTTGATTTACCGCACTGCTCAGACGCGCGCTTTTTCAGATATGCTTATCTCTTTCATTGTGCGATCGACCTACTACGCCTTAAGTAAGATAAGCGCGTTCTGTGTGTGTGGCGCGTTCTGTAGCGCTCCCTAGGTCACGCACACTAGTACAAAGTGCGTGTGCACGCACACTACAAACATAGCCAAACGGACTTCGTGAGATAGCCAATCTGTAAGATGGATCCGAGCCAATGTCTTAAGAGGGTGAATATACAATTTAGATGATAGGGGATTGAAAAATAAATAAATAAAGGAAAATTTGAAGGTAAGAAAGAAAAGAAATTAAGAAATTTGTTGCCTATCCCTATGACTATAAATAACACCTGCTTAAATTTGGCGAACATTCCTTAGTGTGTACCGGTTCCTGTGTACCGCTGAGGTATCGTACACATTTCCCCCCGCGCGCCTCAGCCGTTCCTGCAAATTACGTGTGAATAATTGAAATAAACAGTCTTGATACTTCGTTACTTTCTCTGAGGTGTAAGGGGATTTGATTAGGTGTTCTCTTGTATGGTTTTGTCGGGATTTGCTGGGTATTGGATTGTTTTAGGGTCGCTAAGGAAACAGAACCGTTATAGGACATTTACGTAGTAAATATGAGCATAAAAAATACAATGAATAGGTTCTGTCAACTTCCGCCGTATTTGAAATGTGTCGTCATCAACAATTTAGTATTCTAATGATCTCTACCTAATTCTGTCTCCTGATCAGACCGATAGTTCTAAAGTAACCTACGCTTTAAATTAATATAGAAAAACTAAACTACTAAATTGCATTGATTGACATTTAATCACAAAATCCGGACAAAAAACGCATTTTTTCTCGTGTTTAATCTTTTTTGAGTTGCATTCTTTTGCGTCGTGTTAACCCTCTACGGGCAAACAGACTGCGAGCGCATCAAAAATTTAACCCACCACGGCCCGACCGCAACCGAGCGAAATGCGGAAGTACGAGTAGAAAAAAATACTTAGCGCAAATGAAAAAATAACTTTTTGTTAAAGCTTAATCTTTTAAGAAGAGCTTGGCGTTTAGTCCCTTGTGGGGGTTTTAAATAAGAATTTAGTTTTTATATGAAGCTTTCTGCTTAATTTTTTTCCTATTGTGTGAAGCGTAAGAAGCTAAGAGGCTATTTTAGCGCGTGGATAAAAAAAATATCTGTTTTATACCTTTTTTTTATCCTTTCCTAGCGGGTGTCTGCGTGGCTTAACTCTGTTCAAACATCCAACCTCGCGCATTTATGTTCCGTTTTAATCAACGAATTTGGATGCATTTTTTTTATTATCATCGTAGTGACCCTGGTCAACATATAGGCTGTAAGGGGTGATGATAAAATAACGCCTAAGCCGAAAACGGGGAAGAGATTGAATAAACGCGGGCCGAGCCGCGGGGGAAAGGCTAGTAAATAAATAAATATGTCGTGTTTCACCCTTTGACCACCAAGCGCTCTGCATGGATATCCTTGTCGCGGCCACAGACATAGATCTAAATAGATGACGCAAGTGTAAGGTTTAGTTATTATATTCACGATCTAGATGCTAAGACACCTTGTTGTACAGTTATTATTCTGCTTGAAGAGTGTTACAGGGACGTCAGTCTTTCTACGATTGTCAGTGTTGAAACTCAATCTCACTTTTATTTAATCGTACCTCCCGAATGCTTTTACAAGTGCATCAAACTGTATGAAAACCAAGCATTTGTCACATTTTGCAATGAAAACGGTTGACAGCGGTTTGAATCTTAAGACGACATAATACATAAGATTGAAAGTTGTAGAAGTCAATATCCATAAAGGAAGAGCATTGCATCTACTTAGATCTATATCTGTGGTTGCGGCATTCCGTTGTTTTCTCCAACCGAATGATTGTCAAAGGAAATGTTTGCTATCGGGGGAATAGCTTCTTTGGTTGAAATCCATCTAATCCCTTTGTAGTCTGTGGCAAAATTTCTCTTCTTCGAAATACGCTCCGTTTAACACCCGAAATGAATTCATTTTCATAATATGACATCATCAAGGACAGAAGAAGACAGAGTTTACAGACAGAAGAAGACGAGTTTACAGGCAGAAGAAGACAGAATTTACAGATAGAAGAAGACAGAAGCTTCGCTCTGAGGGTTTTATAATTTACAAAACGGAATTCCCAGGTAATATTAAAAAACAAACAGAGTCCTGTATTAGTTACTAATGTTTGTTTTTTAAGGGTTTCGTTTTAGCCAGTACCCTGAAAACCGGCTACGGTTTATTCAATCTAGCAAAGCGATTACCGAAAATAGTCCAATAAAATACGCTGAGCTTCTAATCAACGCTAAATACTTTTAAAAGCTGCTCACTTTTAAAGCTGAAGCTCAAAACTGCTAAGTCCATAATTAATCTAGTCCAGCGGACACCTCCAGGATGAACTTTTTAAACTGACTCAGAAAAAAACCTAGATACGGTGTAGACGGAGAGGTGGCATCGACAGAACGTTGTGGCATAATTTATCGTCTTGGGAATGTTGATACTGTTGATTGTTGGCACTGGTGGAAATTCATAATGAACAGAAAATCACTTAAACTATTCCACGGACAAATAATAATTTTATAATAAATTCGTGGAATAGTGCATGTGATTTCTGTTCATTATGTGGTCTTGGCTTTTTTGGGTCTGTATCGTTGTAGGTTTACCAATGCAGGGCCAATGTCGTTTATCTTTACACTGCGCTAGCGATTTAAACTTTATGTTTCTCTTTTTGTTTGATAAATTTTTGTTTGATTTGTTTAATGTTTTTACGCAATCATTTGATCAATGTGTTGGTTGCCTGTCATTAACAGTCTCCCAGAGCGGTAAGCAGAGACTACAGATGTCCATTTGCTACGATCCTAGCACACCTCTTCCGGTTCTTTCACATCCATTAATTGTGTCATACTAGCTATGTTGTCATCTACTTATGGAAGTTCACACACAAACAATTAATATAAGTTGTTGGTTATACAGTATTACTTGATTTACTATTACTTATTACTTGACAATAAATCGCTATTTTTAGGTGAAAAATTAAAAACTTCATGTGACCTTGAAAAATCACGTCGTAATTTTGTACATCCATTACATACAAAAGACACTTGACCTTACGTCTAAGGGAGAAGCCTTATAATTCTTCTTGTGGAAATTTCTGTAATCTAAGTTTTGAATAGTACCAGTCCACAATGCGCGACCGTTATCCACATATATTGTTCTCTTATGTTTTTATCAAAAACTAGGATCAAGGAATTTATTTAGATACTAGTTCACAAAGCCCTTGCTTGGGAAAACGGGTAGATTAAAATTATTGTCACACGTTCAAATTTGTTAGCTTACTACGTTTTTTAATTAAAATATCCACCTTTATTGACGGAACCTGTGTTCATTACGAACAAATTACGCTTGAAAGCCTTTACTCTGCGGTCGTAAGGTTGCCCATGTCGCAAACTATGCAACGTATCTAGCTCTTAGTCTACAAAACGAAAAAAAATCGAGGTAGGATAATCCTTGCATTAGTCCAGGACTGGAGACCTGGAGAGACAGGTGATTGCTTACATGGACGGAGCTTAGGCTTTTAAAGTGGATTAACTTAAACTATACGCTGCATGCTCGAAGGATTTTGTTTGACTCTATTTTTTTTTGTCAGACCCATGCAAAGAGGTTGTTTTTATGCTTGCAAAGTTTTTTTTAGTTTAATATCCGCAAGTGAAGTGGCGGTGGGCAGGTCATATTTGTCGCCGATATGATGGCCGTCGGGGCCGACAGGCGTTGGAATGGAGACCACGTCACAGATTATTACAATAGTTACTACGTAACAGGTACACCACTCCCTTGTAAAACGAAAATACCTACGCTTATAATTAACTACTGTTAGAAAATACATGCAAAAATCTGTCGAAGACGCTTGACTATGCGTTGTTATTGGGGATGGGATGGGTTGTTATTACTGGAACTTTTATGTATGTCCAGAGAGGATGAATAAAAGTAGACTGACAAAAGTATTTTATGGTGCGCGAGTGGAGGATAAAGGCGAAACTATGATAGAAATAAATGTATATACTTTAAATACTCGGCGATTTATCCATCGCAAGGAGATAACAAATTAACATTAATATCATTGCGGTATAGAAAATCAGAACAGTAAATCTGGAAGTGGGGAGCTCTGAACCGGATTTCGAACCCGGGACCTCTCGATAACCAGGCGATTGGTCTACCAACTGAGTCGCAATCGAACTTGGCCAAATTATTATAATCAACAGCGGCTATCACATATATAGACAATTCTCAACATTCATATCACATGCCAACACTTGTAACCAAACCATTTTACTATTTTACATTGTGTTCTATCATATATAACAGATTGAACGCGTCTACGCGCTACGCCGTAGCTGAGACAATGTGCTACGAAACGCTACGCGTACTGACCTGCGGGTCTAGAAGCACAACCGTTCGAGGCTCGTTCGTTTCGTCTTCGTCAAACGACGAAAGAGACTAGGTATATAAGTAAGAGAGACAAATAACAGGTATCCTGCTCACTCGCGTAAGTTTCTCCCTTTTGTATGTTGCCGAAGACGAGTCCAGCGAGCCCCGAACGGCTTTACTTCTAGAGCCGCTGGTAGATGTGAGCTTGTACAGATAATTTTCTATGATATTAAATACTATATAATAACAAATTTTGTTCACAATTTTTCCCGGGATCTTAAAGTTTTAAATGATCTTAAAGTTATTCTGTTTATTTTATGTAACTCTAAAACTTAGTGAATACTATCCGTAATCATTTTCCGGCAAAAAATACCTATTGTGTTCCTTATTTAGGATAAACACAATGTTGAAAAGATCGAACTCCATTTGCGTATCCATTCTTTACTTAGGTTAGGTCTGCCTATTTCTAGATAATTTTCTAGACGCGATCCTGATTATCGGGCTCATACTAGGTAATAATGTGTCCTAGTTTCTTAACTGCCTACTTAGGCTCTGATCTTCTGTGTGTTTATGCAATAACACGCAAGCTGAAAACGGATAAATTAACTATTAAATAAAACTAATGTAAGGTTGTACTTGTACTTAGTGGTACTTGGAATACATAATGTACAAGTGATTTTCTGTTCACTATCATTAGATCAATTTACGGATTATCTTTGTATAACTAGCATTCTGTAAAAGCCAGAACCAAATTACATCGATCCTCCTGGTTTATAGCTAAAGTATCGTTGAAATCAATAGTTAGATAATCCCTTACTAGAACTATAGATTATCCCTTATTACGCTGACAAAATAGTTTGTAATCTAGCTTATGTGAGTTTCTAATTAAGTAATGATTTAGAAAATTAAGCCAATTTCTGCATTAATATTCGATTATCTAGTTACTTGTTCCTCAGTACAAATTTCAGTTTAAGGGAAGAGGGTCAGATTCTGATGCCGTACAAGAAGATTTGTCATCTCATTCTACGACAATGCATCAAATAGAATAAAAAACCGGCCAAGTGCGAGTCGGGCCACGCAATGTAGGGTTTCTTAGGCGCCAAACTTCTAGTCCCATACATTAGAGGGGGCCAAAAGTTTGGCGCGACCTGTACTCGTAAACCTGTAAAGCCTACTTAGCTGTGATAGTTTGCCTTTTAAATTCATTATATATACTACTTCTGTGAATTTTTTCACATTTTTATAAACAACCATTTAGCCGGCAGGGGGGGGGGACGCTCCACTCTAACTAAAATTTTCACTTTAAACCTTAATATTTCGCCAACGGATCCCTAAATCGAAAAATGGTTTTCACACACCCACAATGTTTTTAAACGGCCTATCCAACGATACACCACACTATGGGATAGACGAGAAAAAAAATCAACCCCAGCTTACCTGTATGAGAGGTACCATTAAAAAATTTTTTTTCAAAATTTTATTTTACCGTTTTGTCGGCGTGATTAATATTTATATCCATGCCAAATTACAGCTTTCTAGTACTAATAGTCTCTGAGCTAAGCAAGCCGCGGGCAGACGAACAGACTGACATGGCGAAACTATAAGGGTTCCTTGTCGGACTACGGAACGCTAAAAGCGGTAATAAAATCATGTGTGTTGTATGGAAGCTCTACTTAAATATTAATTTTATTTTAATTGTATTATTTATTTTTAAAGTGAATAATATATCTCAATATTCTGTGAATACTTCAAGCGTCTACCTGTTGCCGTTATCAACATCGAGCAAAAACGAGCAAAAAAATGTTTGTATTTGTTAAAATTTGTTGTATGGGAGCTCGCTTTATATTTATTTTATTATGTTTTTTAGTATTTGTTGTTTTAGCGGCAACAGAAATACATCATCTGTGAAAATTTCAACTGTCTAACTATCACGGTTCTTGAGATACAGCCTGGTGACAGACGGACAGCGGGTCCTGTTGGTTACGCTTTGGGTGTGGAACCCTAAAAATTAAATAACTTGATCTATCGCCCAACCCATACTTCATATCTGTCTTGAAATTTCGGGTAATCAACGTGTTTAAAAAATATATCTAAATACTCAGATAACTTGTATTTTAAGCTTCAGAACGTCCCATTTTTACATCGATCCTTATAATGAACAACTTCTTTGTCTTGAATTTGGAAACCTTATAGTATTTGAAACATGCTGTAGTTTGGTATGTAGGCGGTAAAACGTTTGGATTCGAAATCCCGGTAAAGAGCTACTGTCTCGTAAAATTAATGAAATTTTAATCGGTTCTATTTCCTCTTAGAGCTGAGATGTTCCGAGTGCCAATTGTGAAGGAGTTCTATCAGACCATGAAGAACACTCCTGCTTTCGCAGTCCGATTATCTGGATATAAATAATCCAGATTCCATTGGAAGAACACAGCAACAAGCCACGTTACTGATAATACTAACTCTAGGTTATGGAAAGGAGGTCCTCTGTAACTCAAACTCGAGCGAGCGAGGAGAAATTACTTTCAAGGTTAAGGGCAGCTGAAGTTATTGATAAAGTTCAACTAAGGACAGTACTTGCAAGCGTCACGTTTTACCGCAATAGGCGCAAGTTGCTCATCAGCACTCTGCCTACCTGTGTGAGCAGCAGTAGGGTCAGGACAGGATAGCCTCAAACAGAAACAAACGGAGGACCCTCCGCCGTCAAACAATATCCTATTTTTTTTTTTTTGTGAGTGACTTACTTTGCTGTTGGCCTTCTGGCCTTTACAACTTTACCGGACGGGATGGGGGAACGCCGAAAAACGTTCACCGCCAAAGAAAATTTTAATCAACATAAGTACCTGAGGGCCCCTAGCTGGGGGAGCTCGGCTCAGGACGTTGATGGTGTGTGTTCAATAGGAGAGAAACGACCAGGTACATACCTGTATCGCGTGTCGAGGTTTCTAAGATGAAGACGCCGTTGGCGCAGAGCGTGAGCTGAGAGCTTAGTGTGTGAATTGACTACTACCGAGGCGGAGGGCCTTGAATTTAGAGCTGACCCCGTGTTGGGAAAAATATCCTACATGTGTTTCGACTCGCCAGGGGCGCGTTCATAAACTAGGGGTCGCGACACGGATTCTATTGCCATTTCTGTCGCACGCGTTGAAAATTATATACGCTATCCTGCTGTCAGGGTTGGAACCTAACGAAAGTGTTAATTAATGAACGGGAGTCTGAGAAGGAGATATTCGGAGCTACATGCTTTCCATTGGAAGGTTTTATCCATCCATCCATCAGCCCGTATTCGTCCACTGCTGGACATAATCCTGTCCCATATTTCGCCACTCTTGGCGGTCCAGTGTCCACCGCTCTCCTTATTCAGCCGTCACCCACAACAGCTTCAGTTCGTCGGTCCAGCGGGCACGAGGTCGGCCTAGGCTACGCTTTGCTGTCGTGGTATCTATCAAATCAAATCAAATCAAAATATTTATTTTGCAAAATAGATGCATAAAGTAAAAGTAACAAGTCAAAGTTAATTTTAACAATATATATCTTTAGAATATTTAAAAAAAATAATAATACGGGACATAAAATATACACCTGCATAAAATACAGGAATCTAGGAATCAAAATATTATATATACATAATGCAATGAACAATGTGTTGAAAAATGAACTAAATAAACCATAAATAAAAATAATGCCTAACCATCCGCTCCATTCGATTAGTATTGCTAAGAAGAAGGGCAAGAAACTCCGCAAACATTCCTTTTTTCTATTCTAACGCCTTTCGGCCCCAACGGCCATCATGTCGGCGAAAAATGGGGCCTACCCACTGCTACTTCAACTTACTGATTCTGCAGGCTACGTCGGTCACTTTCGATCTCCGACGGATCTCCTCGTTTCGGATGGAATATTACATAGATACTTTTTGGGAGAAAAGGTCTCTAGGTCCCATCGACGACGCTTAAAGTCAGGCCACGCGTCATCAAAACAAAATGTCACCAACTAAATCCAAAGTTGTTGATTTCCTTCCAATATAACCCACAAACTCATACAGACATTGTAGCTCGTATTAGTCACACAAAGTATGCCACGAAAGAAGTCCCGCGGGTTAAGCCATTTTGGATCTTATTACAACGCATGTAAAGACTTCGCTAGTTCTAAGAGCCGGCAGACGAGTCGGCGTGTGTCATGTCAACTGCTCGCTATATATAAACAAGGTAGGGTTCAATCGGTGAAGTTGTTTCGGCCATTTTTGTTTGATCATCGGCCTCTTTGTCGAGTCTCAATAAAAAGAATAGCTTTTTACCCGTGGGTAAGTTTTACCAGCCGTAAAATGTCAGCTGGATAACATTGTGAACTTGGTTATTCTGTTAAATAAAAATAAAATAGATAGTTCACTATTAATTCTTAAATAAGCGACATACTGAAAAAAGGCAAAGTGAAAAGTACCCGGAATAGAAGAGCCTGTATGACTAGGTTGATGGATGTAGAAGAAGCAAAAGAGGTGGGTCAGGATCGTAGCAGATGGAAATATGTAGTCCCTGCCTACCCCTCTGGGAGACAGGCGTGAGTATATGTATGTATGTATGTATGTAAGCATGCCGCATGCCTAACAAAAATACATGTTCAGGTTCACTCGATATAGAAAAAAATACGAAATTACCTCTAAATTATAATGTTTTTCAAATGTTAAAGGGCCTTCCTCAAATCATACCAACTTGAAATTTGTATTAAGAATAAAAAATTAAATTATTTGCTAAATATAGGTTAGGGATGGTAGCTTAAAAGTACAATGTAGTTCAGCTATGTGTTGCCTTAGCAGCATGCAAAGTTAAATATAATTAAAAATAAATAGAAACTTAATTAATATTTTGCTATTTAAATTTAAGTATCATATATAATATTCATTTCATTATCATTAAATAGATCAGATGTGACGTCGTGTGCTGTCGTTGACACGAAAAAAAAATGTTTTCGGTCTTGTATAACCACACTTATATTACCGAAGTCATCAGTTAAGAATGGATTTATGTCATGTCATAGTCATAATATACATTGTTAATAAGTGGTTCTAATATTCTTTTTAATGTGGCTAATATTTGAACAATTGACCCCGTAAATTGAGTCTTAGAATATGTCAATAATTTCAATTAGAAGCAGAGTTATTTAAGAAAACTCAGTTTTTTGTAAGTGTAGGTTTTTCGGTTGTCCTAACAGTCAGCGCTATTTTAAACAATAATTAAACGTCATAGAGTTCAGTTCTGATTGAATTAAAATTATGTGCTTAATCTGTATGCACCTTTAATACACATAAATATTATTAGGGTGCATTACAATCTAGAAAAGATCATTAGAAACAAATTTGAAGTAAGACCAGAGTTTGAAAAAATTCCTCTATCCAGGATTCAAAGAAACAAAATGCGATGAATACTAAATTCGGCTAAAATATAACTTTAGCCGAAAAAACCAACTCCGACAAAAGTACACTCGCCGACGCTATATTAAAAGATTTACAAGTTACAAGCTTTCTGCATGTTAAATCAGTGTTTACCGGCTATTAATAATTACACTGTCAGACTAATGCTGATGGACTCCCCCCCCCCCCTCGTCCCTACTGGAATTGGACGTCGGAGGAATAGTAATCTATACTAATAATAAAGAAAGTCGTGTCTGTGAATATTTTCGTGAAATTTCAAATGAAATGGGTTATTGGTACTGTACTGAGGCCGAAGCAACAATTTTTAGAATTTTTGTCTGTCTGTCTGTATGTTCCGTTTTAACTCTAGAACCACTCAACGGATTTTAATGCGTTTTTTTAATTATCATCGCAGTGACCCTGGTCAACACATGGGCTATAAGGGGTGTTCATAAAATAACGCCCAAGCTGGAAACGGGGCAAAGATTGAATAAACACTTTTATAACTCGAGAACCAATCAACAGATTTGAATGCAGTTTTTTTTATTATCATTGTGGTTATCCACAATTTATGGTTATGTGGTTCTATTCCGGGTACTTTTTACTTTGCTCTTGTTCAGTATGTCTCCTATTTAGTCGGCATACGTCCCTCTAGGGCGGCCCGGTCGAGCTTTACCTTACACTTGTGCAACATACATTTATTTCGTCACTCTACTACTTTCATTCGTCCTCTCTAGTATACGCCCAAACTACCGAAGCATTACTTTTTCTGTTCTAGTTTAGTTACTACGTCTTCTTTCAGGCCGCAACGATCCCGTATTTATTATATACCATGATCAGTAAAAAAATAATAGTTTGTAAGTCTATCTACGATTTTGATGTGGTTTTCAATATACTTTTTAGGAATTTCTGTGCAAGTTTAAGAGTATGTGGGTTTTATTCCGTGGCGAATAAAGAAAGCTGATCGAAGGCCCGAAAATAAGTTGAAAAATATAAAAAGTTAAATAAAGATTACTCTATAATCGAAAGTAACGCATAGATTTGAAATTTGACAACCTTAATAATTTATAGCCCATGCAGCAGCGAATTACATAATAAGATTTAAAAAATCTATACGGATTCCCGAAGATTAGGATTACCCTAAGACCTCCGTTAACCGATTTTCTTATCGTTCAGTCTATTTCCGTAGACGCGTTTCCCTAATGAATGTTGAGCCTTCATCCAGCCCCGACTTAAGCTTGGTCTATCAGACTTACAGTTGGATTCCGCTCGGGGATTCTGAAGACTGCCCTTTGGTTATTAAGTAATTACTATGGCTTCTATCGGCTTTCGGTGAAAGCACTGAGATATACAGGTTGAAAATAAACAGAACACAGAACAGTAAAAAAAAAAGTTTTTTCACACCACCTGCTCGACAATGTCCAATTAGATATGCAACCTCAACGTAAAGTAAAGCATTATATCTTAAGGGATATAAAGTTCTATGAAACTCCTTAGGGGATAAAGTGATTTGAATTTGGACCGTCTCGGTAGGATTCGGTAGGATGCCAGTACGACTAGTCACGAGTGCATGCGCTTTGCGATACATGTGATGTGTAGGTATTTGAAACTGGCCTTCTGTACCTATCTATTTTGTGTTACTTTCCCTTTATTATTCAAAGTCAAACGCGAACAAAAAGTCAAATGATGGATGTAGAAATAATAATTTTGTATTTTTCAACCCGTTAACTGAATAAAAACTTGAGCTAAATCAATCAAGCTGTCTTAAACAGCTTGTCACTGCAGCTACTAAGCTGAGCTGGTAATGTATCATTCGTTAAGGCAGCTTAACTAGCTTTTAAACTTAAGTTTTAACTTAGTTGCGGAACTTGATGTATTGGCGGGGAAAAGTTCCAACTTAAAAATATTAAAGTTGTGATTTTGTGTGAGATTTATCACGTTTTGGTACTCTAAATATGAGCTCATTATGGCGATAAAGAGATGGCTTTAAAAAAATGTGTTGTTGCCACAGCCGGCCACAACCATGCTCGATGAAAAGCCTAGCTAGGATGAAGTGCGCTCGTTCAGAAACTGGGCGAGCGAAAGCAGGCTGAAAAATCTACGTAAAGTGGTAACAGACGAATAATTGATTCAACGCAACTGCCCTGGTACGGCTTTTCATGACGTCACGCCGGAATATCATCAATATGACATATATTTTTTACAAAATTTACTCATCGCTATTTAATTGGTTTAAAATGAATTTGAAAAGAGACAAAATCGAGAAAACCCCTCCTTAAGTCTTCGTATTTCGGTCCAGTCGAAAAAGGCCCAGCCAAGGTCCGGTCTCAAATTTAACTATATCGCAAATAATTCTGAAGAAAAACAAGTCATTCTCAAAGTCCCGCTTGACCGCTCAATCCAAAGAACAGCCGCGTTCAAAACATCAAAGTTCAAGCGGCGGCGTTCAAAACCGCACAATATCAAACAAATTGCGTTCCGTTTCAACAAATGTACAAACTAAACGATTAATAATTTCAATTATCGATTTTGATGTTATTTTATATTAAGAATCTCTTAATTTGACATTCTCCAATGTAAAATCCATCTGCTAGAGTTTAAAAAACAATGTGGACGTTTATTTAAAACCACAGCTGACCTGATATTGGCATGAATCGACACTAAAACATGTCAGGAATCTGCTTGCGTGCCTTCCTTTACACAATCGTCTCTGTATTCTATCTGCTAAGCCCTTAAACAAATGTGACAAATAAACATTCGTCGTAACAGAGCGTTGACTCTAGATAACATGAAAAACACGAGCAATTTTTCAAGCAATTTATTGCCCGTACTGCCGCCACATCATCTTATTGCTGTACATTGCTCAATGCTTTTTGCACTTGTTAGCATGGTTCACTGTTATGGGATGAAAAACTTTATTTAAACAATATCCTACAGACATGTTTTGAATAATCGAATCTTAATTTTTTAATTAAATGTTATGGTTTTATTATAAAAAGAACCCGCCTTGTGAATTATCAATAAAATACATTTAAGTACATGCAGTGTATCTAATCATTGTTTAATTATGTAAATAATCTGCGAATACAAGTAAATGGTTTTAAAATCAAACTTTGCTACAATTCGTTGTTTAACTGTCAAATAATAAAATTAATTTAATTTAACGAATATCATAACAATGTGGAAGATGAGGAAATATTCAAGGTGAACCTGACTCTGGAATTTCTCTGTAAAATTAAAATTTCCCCTTCCTAGCTGTCTTTTAGGTCCAAATTTCATGTTCCGTTTGGTCTAGGCATGGATAGATCATTCATTCAGTCAGTCAGGGTATTTTATATATCTAGATACAATGGATCAAAATTGCCGTTCGTTGCTGAAAACTAGTTGCTCATGTAGGTACTGTCCAGGAATGTGTCTCCACGGGACGCAAAGTATTTTTGACGTGAGATATTTCTGACGCGTCACATTGACGCTATTTTGGACGCGTCCCGGCCGTTGACGGACAAGCCGTGTCACAGGGTTATTTTTGAACGTAAATAATTCGTCACTGTTAATTGAGCCCTTATTGATGTTTTTGAATAACTGAGTCTCTGGGGTTTTTATCTGACATTTTTTGATTTACTGTTAAAGAAACTGTAGGTGTGTGCCCCACTCAGATTTCCTATTTGATACATTATTTCTAATCTTTTATTTAGATTTAGAATTAACTCAGAATGTACCTATGCACTGATGTGAATTTCTACCATAAAAATGTTTCATATTTTCCCAAGGTTGACTGGAAGAAATTCCTTTTAGGAATAAGTCCGCCCTTGCCTTCTGTCTGTTCTTTGTATATTTGTAAATATCTTGTTCTGTGTGCAATAAAGTGTTTATTCATTCATTCATTCATTCATTCATTCATTCATCTTATTGAGAGTTCCATTGCAGTAAAAATAAATTAATTTATGATTGTATTTTTCGAATGCATTATTTTGATTGGAGGAATTAAAAGATTTTTACTAAAACTTTGAATGGCATTTTTGTTTCTCCAAAATCGTGACAACCTTTCCTCTATCGGGTGAGGTTACATGTTGACCAGGGTCACTACGATTATAAAAAAGAAAACCGCATCCAAATCCTTTGGGTGGTTCTCGAGTTAAAACGGAACATACTTACATACATACAGACAGACAAAAATTGAATGGTAGCTTACTTCAATAAATAAACTTCAATACAATAAATTTTGGAAAAATATTCAATGTATAGAAACAACTTTTTACTTCTTTATTATAATTGTAAGTATAGATTTATATGCGCTTTTTCATAGAATATTATGAGTAGGTATTAAAGTATATGGGAAAGTGAATTTTACTGTTTGCGTTATTTGAAAACATTCCAATGGAAGTGGTACATTGTGTGATCAGTAAACAATGTACTCGTAGTTTAATTTTGTGAGCACGCGCAATTAAATTCAAATTATCCACATACTAAATCCGATTCTGAAGGCTTTAAGGTGGTTACGGAGGATCTCGGTGCAAAATGCACATCATAATATTGTTTTCCTTACTTTTGGATAAGAAGTTTGCAATAAATGCGTTTTATAGCAATTCGCGCAAACTGCTTGTTAATAGTTAGGTGATCACATGGAAATTATTCAATTTTATGCGTTACATTTTAGCTGCATTACATTACAACTGTAAACACGCTTTTAAGTTAGTTAATGTAATGCAAACAAAATGAAAGTAATACATTAAAATAAGTATTTTTTTCGTGAAGACTTCATTATTAACTAGCTTTTGCCCGCGGCTCCGCCCGCGTGTTATTCGGTTTAACGACATACTTTTTTCCGGGATAAAAAGTAGCCTATGTGTTAAGTTAGGATATAAGCTATATCCATTCTAAATTTCATCCAAAGCCGTTCAGCCGTTTCAGCGTGAAAGAGTAACAAACACACACACACACACACACACACACACACACACACACACACACACACACACACACACACACACATACACACACACACACACACACACACACACACACACACACACACACACACACACACACCCTCACACACACACACCCTCACACACACAAACTTTCGCATTTATAATATTAGTGTGATGTAATAAACTATTTCCGCAAGTTGCTTTAAATCACATTTATTGCATACTTTTTATTCAAAAGTAAAGAAAACAATATTATGATGTGCATTTTGCACCGAGCTAAAAAGTTACCCCCTTAGTTTTAGTTTAAGTGCTGTCAAAATAAAATGTTCTTCATTCCAAAATAGTTCTTTAGAGTTTACAATAGAAGCTATATTACTTTGGAAAAAATCAAGTTTTGACAGCATTAAAACTAAAATTAAAGCCTTCAGAATCGGACTTACTGCCTTCTCTTTGCGCCATTTCAGTTTATAGTAATTTAATTAACTTTAAAACATTACCCTTACATTCACAATAGTCTTAAAACTCCATATTTGTCCGACTATCTTTAATCGAGCCCCGCCTTTCACCGACTGAGGTATGTAGAAAACGTGCTAGACCTTATATCGTACCAATAGGGGCGATAATCGATTGGTACTAAATGTCCTGTAGTCTCTTCGAAAGTCCGTCTGCAAACTTCCTTCACGACGCTGTAAAAAGATATGGTCTGCGAATTCATTCTTATTTGCAAAGTGGATTCTATTACTTTGTGATAGAGGTTAGTTTCGATTGGTTATGTGATAGTATGAGTGAGGACACCAACTTAGCTAGAACTAGAATAGCTTTTCAGGATTAAGACGTTTATTCGAGCGTTTAAAAAGATCTTTATTGTACGGTCTCTGTACAAATAGTGATGTGTGCCAAGTGTGCTTTGTACACGGAAATAGAGGTTCCGTCTACCGGGTGTAAAAGCAAAGGCAAGAATCCTTTAAGGGTGTGTTAGTATGATCGTTGAAGATATTATTTTAATTACTGGAATCTCTAAATAAAGTACCAGAACCTCATAATAAGACGATTTTCTTTACTCAAAATACACTAATCGCGTGGACACCCTCACTGGTCGCTGGCCACTCGGATGAGGGGTGCGGGTTGCGGGTGCAATTAGGTGTGTGGGGAGGCCGGTGAGCTGCGTAGCCATAGCTTAGAAAAATGATGGAAAATTCAAGGTATATATTTTTTCTCGTAATGACATCAGAATCGTGTATACTTTCATACCCTAAAGGGATTCTTGACTTTGCATTTACACCTTTTTTATTTTTTTGTATATTGGGTGTAAATAGACAGAGTTGTACACAAAAACTTGAATTACTTATTTTTGCCTGTAACATACTTTTCTGAAAAATACATTGTGATATTACCGTTACATACTGTAAAGACCTACCAGGAAATCTGGATAACTGTCCAGGAAATTCGTATGAAAATCCATTACATACCATATGTTTTCTTTTTAAAACTATCCGTGTCTATGTTTTTAAGAGACTAAGGAGTTTGGCGATCATAAGGTTTTAAGCGGCTAATTTAAAAAGAAAAATAAAATTAATTACAATTTCGTGCTGAAATGTTTGATGTATTTTATAATTGCAATGATATACAAGAATAAGTCAAAGTCAAAGTCAAACGTTTATTGCAAACCAAGTGTACAAAAAGATGGAAATAAAAGTAGGATCTTACAACTTAGTTGCCTTTTTCTAGGCACAGCAAATATCTGGTAGATACATAATATATAAAAGCTTAAAAATAAGGTAAATTTTAACATTCTTCCTCACATCTTAAATACTTAATAACAGGATATAGCATCGATATTTTTTGTTCAATATTTAATGTAGTTATCATGTATATTATCTATATACCTACGTATGTTATTTTTTTATTTTATATAATTATTTATTTTGACTGAGTTAAATACTCATCAATTGAGTATGGGCATTTTTGTATCAAATATGTTTTGAGTTTATTACTGTAGCTGGTCAATTTAGGTTCATTTTTTATATTTTCTGGTAACTTGTTAAATATTTTTACTGCCATATAATATGGACTGTGGTTCAGCATTGTTAATCTTGATTGTGGTAAATGTAGTTTATTTTTGTAACGAGTGTTAATATTGTGCGTATCTTTTATTTGTAAAAATATTTCACGGTTTGTAAATACGAATGTACATATGTCGTGAATATAAAATGCGGGTAGAGTTAAAAGGTTATATTTTATGAAATACGGTTTACAGCTAGTCATGTTATCAATTCGGGCAATTATTCTGATGCATTTCTTTTGAGTTAGAAACAGATCATTAGCATCCACGCTGTTGCCCCATAATATTACTCCGTATTTAAGCCACGAATATGCGTACGCGTAGTAAGCTGATAATGCTGTTTCTGTGTTGGTGCTATTATTGATCTCGAATAGGGCGTAGGTAAATCTAGATAATTTGGCTTTCGTAACTTTTATGTGGTTTTTCCAATTTAAGTTCGTGTCTATATTAATACCAAGTAAGTTAAAAGTGTCTACTTTTTCAATAGCTGTGTTTTCAAATTTTAGATCAATATTAAATGGTTGTGTTTTATAGGGTCTGAAATGCATGATTTTTGTTTTATTGAAGTTTATTTCTAAGTTGTGATCTTGAAGCCAGTTTTGTATTAGTTTAAGATTTTCATTTATTATAATTTTAGGATCAGAATCTTTATCACAATTTATCAATATGGAAACGTCATCTGCGAAAAGAATTGGAAAAGCAACTTTTTTATTTAGAATTTTTGGGAGATCATTTACATAAAGTAAAAATAGTACACAGCCTAAGACGCTCCCTTGGGGTATTGAATTTGAGAGAATTCTTTCTTCGGAACGTACTATTCTTATCTCACTCTTTTCCGGATCTAGATGTTCTATTTGTACTATCTGTTTCCGTCGATGCAAGTATGACTTGAAACATTCGTATGTTTGACCTCGAATGCCTGATCCATATAACTTATTTAGTAATATATTAAAAGACACTTTATCATAAGCTTTCGTCATATCCAAAAGTAGACCAAAAACACGTTTTTTATCATTTATCTGTTGAAGTGCCATTTGTATGTAGTTGTATACTGCTAATGAGGTAGATCTGTTTTTCCTGAAACCATTTTGGCTATCATCGAGGATATTATGTTTTTCTAAGAAGTAGTATAACCGGTTGCACATGGCTTTTTCAAAAATTTTTGAGAAAGTTGGTTACATTGCTATGGGTCTGTAGTGATTTGGTGAGAGTTCGTCATCTTTTTTATGGATGGGTTTTATTAAAGCTATTTTGAGTAAATCTGGGAATTGACCTTGTTCGAAACTTTGATTAATGAGGAATGTAAGGGGTACAGTTAATTCCTCTGCACATTGTTTAACTAATATCGGTGGGATGTCATCAATACCATAACTGTGTTTATTTTTTTATTGATTTTATAATGTTTTGAATTTCTTGTTCGTTCGCGGATCGAAGAAACATGGAATTACTAGGGGGGTTTATTACGGAGTGATCCTGATTTTGGTTAACAGATTTATTTTCACCTATCAACGCAAAGAATTCATTAAAAGTTTCTGATATTATTTTAGGACATTCCAAAATTTTATCTTCTATTTTTAGTTTCATATTTTTGTGTTGCTTTCTTTTTGTTTTTCCGGTCTTATTATTAATAATCTTCCACATAGTAATAATTTTGTTGTCCGACTTTTTCATTTGTCTAATATAATCTTGCTGTTTAGCTAACTTAACGCTCTTTTTTAATATTCTACTAGTTAAGGTGTAATATTTTTTTATAACTTCGCTTTTAGTTTCATTTAGGATAATTCTTAATATTCTTTTATTATATAATTTTGATTGATTTTATAGGTATATTTAAAACCACTGAATACTTAAAATTTAACCTCAGTGAGTGAGTCTATTTCTCGTTGTTTTTTTTCTTAGTTCTTATCGTTCCTCTAGATGGCGTTGTCCATGAAGAAGGCTGCATGGTGGTAAATACCTTTGCCCAGCTGGCAATAATAAAAAAGTTGCGTAAAAGCGAGAATTGATGTTGCTTTATATTTTAGTTGAAAGTGTTTTGTGCAAATAAATTACAAAATGAGTTCAGAAGCGGGGCCTGATATAGATTGTACTCCACTAATGCTTTCCTGCAGAAATCAATAACAATAAACATGACTAATCGCCCAAATATGAGAGAGTAACTTTTAATATTTCCTAGTCAGTTTATTATATTTGATATAACTCATTATCATGAAAATGTCTCATTTTATTTTTGAGAAAAGCACTATACTTGCTTCGACCAAGAATTAGCAATCCTGGCCTCGTATATAAAAACCCCTACGGGCTCGGACTTTTAATTTACTCGTCCTGGATTGCTTGTTATATAAGGTGACTTCCGTTTCGTTTATATAGCCAAATTCATACTGAACACTCGGTAAGTTTTTCAGGACCAAGGTTCTTTCTTGCAATCGAAGTGAAAAGCAGAGTATATGGTCGGTTAAAAAATACATTTCGTAATCGACTTAAACATCTGCCCTCGCCTTCTCCTCGGGCGTATTAAACGTCTCGGATAAAATGGCTTGTTACCCCCGTTGTACAGTGGAGCCCGCATCAAGCTATACACATTGAGTATAAGCTGACCTCTCATTGTACGGGAAGCCTATACAATGAGAGGTCAGCTTATACTGAAAGTGTTTAGCTTGATGTGGGCTCCACTGTACAATCTAATATTACTATTTCGACTAAAATTAAAAAATTGCTGATTTTGCACTAACTTTTTTTCTTTTGTGCGACCTTAATTTCTTGGATGAGCATCTATCAATCACAGAAATTAACATAATATTTGCTTTTTTATATAAAATACCTATTATTGAACTAAAAAATAAACTTTTATTTTTGGTTCAATATGCCCAGTAGTCTTAGAAACACGAAAAGACAAACAAAAACACAACAAAACTAAAACGGTTTCTAAACGGAACCCTAAATGGAAGACTTCGGCATATTTTGGGTAGAACCAAACGAAGTTACAAAGAAAAAACCAGGGATAAAATCCCTAAGATAACCCGAGATTTCCTCAGAGAGGTCCACACACTGTCCAGCCTTAAATAAAATTACCCAGTAAAACGAAATAGTTTGCAATTTTCGCTGAATAAATAAACAAAACAGGGCATAAAAATAAATAAAGAAAAGGCATTATTTTGATGCGACCTTAATAGAAAAATAAAAAACCGGCCAAGTGCGAGTCGGGTTCCGTACCATTACCTATAAAAACAGCAAAAAATCACGTTGGTTATATGGGAGTCCCCTTTAATAATTATTTTATTCTGGTTTTTAGTATTTATTGTTATAGCGGTAACAGAAATACATCATCTGTGAAAATTTTAACTGTCTAACTATCACGGTGCATGAGATACAGCCTGGTGACAGGCGGGCAGACAGACGGACAGCGGAGTCTTAATAATAGGGTCCCGCTGGTTATTCTTTGGGTAGGAAACCCTAAAAACTAAATACACTCAATACATAAACCGTTTCTTAGAATTAGACCTTTTGCAATTTTAACCAGTTTCAGATGCTGCAAATAAAAAGGTCTCGATTTAACAATTGCCACAGCAGAACCGTGACGCCGGTCTTCCGTCAGAGGCCGTGAGTTGCGACACATGCGATATAACATAATCTAAACATTAATTATAGAAAAGATTGTCTTTGTGTGAAAGCGAGCACATGTTAACTGGCTTAGGTGATAAAAAATGTAATGTGTCAATATAAAACCTGCATGCTCCTAAAGTGTGTATTTGTGTCTCACATTATGCATTAATACCGCAGTGCTTAAAGGCAGATGTGCAGCCAGTGCGTCCTTCTTGTGATGACGTATGGCGCTGAGACGTGGTCTCTTACAAAGGGCCTGATCCACCGATTTAAGGTCGCTCAGCGAGCTATGGAGCGGGCTATGCTTGGGGTATCTCTGATGGATAAAATCCGAACCGAGGAGATCCGTCAGAGATCGAAAGTGACAAACATAGCCTGCAGAATCAGTAAGTTGAAGTGGCAGTGGGCAGGCCATATTTGTCGCCGACATGATGGCCGTTGGGGCTGAAAGGCTTTAGAATGGAGACCTTGTACAGCTAGCGTAGCGTAGGCCGACCTCGTGCCCGCTGGACCGAAGATCTGACGGAGGATCGCCAAGAGTGGCGAACTGTTAGAAAGGCCTATGTCCAGTAGATGGATGGATGGATGCATCAAGTAGAACTAAACTTTTAGACTTAAGATTTTTGTCTTGTCAGAAGTAACAACAGATTTTTACAGTTTTATTATGAAAATTATGAAAATATATAATAATGTTAACTGAATTTTGTTTAAAATATACACGATAGTTTCGGCTTATCAGGCTATCACCAGTTCTGAGCGCTTCTCCATAACAACTTTGAACGTGAGACCGCTAGCAGCTATCGATTATGATAACAACGTATCGAACACTCGATTATTCGGTTCTCGTTTTACGGTTTTCGGAACGATAACGTAATTAGAGGAGTCCGTAACAGCAATTGTTGTATATTTCTCTGGTATAACGACCCGTAATATTCGTGTATTCGGAGGTTTGGGAAGAATAAATTAGACATGTGTACTGAAACAATATAGGGAAGTATGGAAAGTACGTTTAGCTTCTCAGGTATGGGATTCCGCGTATCTTATTTTTTTAACGAGGATGTTTTGTCAGTGGAATTAGAGTGTTTGTTCTGAACCAGAAAATGCGGATGTCACGCAGTTGTCCAATGCCGGTACTTAGTCAACATCTTGATAAAAACACTTCTATTTATAATTAAAAGCATAAATCTTGTACTACAGTGGTATGCGTAGAAATTCGTAATAGGATATTGTCGTAAAATAACCACCCAGCATCTTACTCGCAAACCCCCCGAAGTAATTCGTGGGAAAATAAGAGGGCAGCTCTCAAACAGGCATAACCAGGTGTCTACCATGCCTAAGACCGATTGATGGCGGTATATCCACCCCAAATTGCCGTGCCTTATAAAAAACAGACTGGTGACGGGCAGCAGCGTCACTGGTGCTAGAGTTTCGCTCACCAACCCGCCTGCCCAACGTGCGTGAGTATGGGCATTTCTTCCAGGAGGACCGCCAATAGTAGTGAAATCTTGGAAAGGCCCTGTTCAGCAGTGGACAAACCGGGCTGATAATTGAATGGGTGGAGTACTACGGAACCCTAAAAAACGAAAGTACACAATACACGAGCCGGCCAAGTGAAGTAATTGAGAATCTCAGTAGAGATATTTTTTCTCTGTTGGTTTATTATAACAATTATGGTTTCCTTAATTCTGTCGTTTGCAACGTTCAATGAATTGTATATATTTTCCGAGATTTTTTCACATGAAGTAGAAATTATTATGCAATATTTATTGTCACGACATGACTCTCTGAGAGGGTGTCAGAGGTGTTTCCGAGTGTAAATTGTGACACGATTATTACGTCTCAAGGTGATGGGTCGCCGTACTTTGGGCACAAATGGACCCACAGCTTAACGTGCCTTCCGAAGGACGCTGACCGGGCACAAATGTGCCCCTTCAGGATTTGACCTCGTGAGCTCCGGATTACGGTCAAGACATCGTACCACTAGCCACAGAAAATAATTTTATTCTTATTACTACTAGCCTTTGTCCGCTGTACCGGCCGCGTTTGTTTAATATCTGCCCCGTTTTCGGCTTGAGCGATATATTATCAACACTCCTCATAGCCTATATGTTGACCAAGGTCACTACGATGATAATAAACAAAACCGCATTCAAATCCGTTGAGTGGTTCCCGAGTTAAAACGGAACATATACATACAAACAGACACACAAAAATTTATACTAAAATAAAAAAAATATACTAACAACCTATACCGTCTATAATTTAAAAAACCGGCCAAGTGCGTGTCGGGCCACGCGCAATGTAGGGTTCCGTAGTTGCCCGGTACATATAGATAGATATTTATTTAGTCAGCAAAAGACATAAAGGTCTTTGTTTACAATTTATTGAATCCAAACTGCGTAGCAGTTTATCGGCTATACTCTCGATACATGTCTGTTTTCATTATACACTATTATATATTTATTTGCGTACAGGTAAGTAGTAGTAAGACATCGTTTTTAAATTGAATACATAAGAATAATAAACTGAGACGAAGTACGGGCACCTGCTTAATAGGTTATAAGCTTATAAGTTGGTCTACTAATACAGACCGCGCCAAACTTCTGGTCCCATACATTATAGGGGGCCAATAGTTTGGCGCGACCTGTACTCGTAAACCTGTAAAGCCTACTTAGCTGTGATAGTTTTCCTTTTAAATTCATTATATATACTACTAGTCGGCGTAATTAATATTTATATGTATGCCAAATTACACCTTTCTAGTACTAAAAGTCTCTGCGCTAAGCCGCGGACAGACGTACAGACGGACATGGCGAAACTATAAGGGTTCCTTGTCGGACTACGGAACCCTAAAAAGGCACCATCTTACCAAAATATCTAATATTGATTTTGTTTTAAAGATATAAAGTTGGACAGATTTACATAAAAAATTGTTTTCTTGCCTTAAACTGTATCTATATCAAAATTTTACATTTAAGCCAGATAGTGACTTTGTAAATGCCTGTGTTAAACTATAGAGGTCTTAAACTTTAGTCTATAACGGAAAACAACAGAGAAACGGGTTATCAAATTTTGTACTAAAACGCCTTAAGTATGTAAGTAAGGGAAAATTCATGAAAATCTTTTAATCTTTACCGTCTATTTAAAACATAAGAGCTACGCTCTTGTCGGTGCAGTAACCTCCATTCTTCTCTTTCTTCTGCTAATGATTTGACCTCTTGATACGACATAACATTAACTTTCTCCTCTACTTGAGTAAAGTAGTTGCGTCTAGGTCGTCCTCTTCGTCTTTTCCCCTCGACCTTTATAACATTTATTAAGAAACTGTCATGTCGAATCAAGTGTCCTATCATATTTTCAATGGTTTTTACCAGACATCTTTCTGCCTCTACAATCGACAACATTTCATTTTAGTTAATCATTTGTTTTTAATATTTATATTGAAAGTCAACGTAAAAAAGAAGCTTAAGTATTTTTTCATTTTGTTTTATGTTATTTTTTTCCTGCATAATTTAATGTTTTCTTATTCACTCATTCTAAAAGGGCGTAAGTCGCATCTGAGGATTTCAAAAGTCGATGTTCATAGCCAGTGGATTATTAAAAAAAAAAAGCTTGGCATGTTTATGTCTGCTGTCCCATGGCATGTAAGTTTTTTTTTTAAGCAAACTGAACTTTTTTTTAAGTTAAGGAAATTTTAAAATCCTGTGTTTACCATATTTTTAGTTTTTTTTTAATATCTCTTTATTTAAACACGATTTAATTCTGAAAAAAAAAACATGGTGCTCAGAAAGCCCATATCTCGAAATGGTTTTCAGTTTTGCACCAATTATTTATATGTAATGTTGTCGATTCTTCTACCTCAAATCGCAGTCCTGCTCTAACGCTTCTGCTTTTTCACTGTCTATCCTACTCTAATCAGATGCCGCGCACGAAAAACAATATGTGAGGTAAAAGGGGAAGAAAAGGATCGTACCTCGAGCGTAGCTTCCTTCGTAATTGCTGGTTCCTTGAGGCACGACAGTTTGCAAATTTATAATAAATTCACACGTACACTTCACATACACTGTATATAATTAACGTTTTTTGGATTTTAGTTATTAGTGACGCGGATTCTTTTTGTTTTTTTTTTAGATTAGCTCGATTGTCAAGCGCAGAGAGGTGTGAGGATTTTTCACCAACATGGCCGTCTTCTTTTGAAGTACGAGGTGGGGATATTAAAGGAAAGAGAGAGGTAATACATATAAGTAATTTCGTGTGAGTGTGAGCGAGAGGTAAAACTTGTCTGTTTGCCAAACCATAGTCCCGGGCTTGGAGTAATACTCCAACAGATAAGCTTATCATATAATGAATAGAGAAAGAGTAAACTAATGTAAAAGTATCTACCAACTAAAGCTATCTTATTTAAATTCGGAAAGTTATAACTTAAATATAGCGGGAGCTAAAACAAAAGTTTATTGCGTTGGAAGCGGGCAGACGCGAACAACAGGGCGAACATAAACCCCTGTCTTGGTTCGAACCCGAACGACTCTAGTTACACCATCCTTGCCAGGATATGTCTCCTCCACAATGCCAAGAGGCCAAGAGAGGACAGGTAGGTTAGGCTCTCTGATTATACAAATTTGACCTAATTGTATAGGATTATTTGGAGTGTTCCATTTTTCTCTGTTTTGTAAAGAGGTCAGGTATTCAATATGCCATCTATTCCAGTATGACTGAACTAATTTATCTAGTAGAGCGTAACGTTGCACACGATTTATCGGAGTATCATTAAGATTTTCAGCAGGTAAATGTTTAAGCGGGGTCAAATTTGTAAAATGAGCGGGAGTTAACGCAGTAGGATCCGCAGGATCATTACTTAACACGCATAGTGGTCTGGAATTCATTAGAGCTTCGATTTGAATCAAAATAGTATTTAATTCCTCGTAGGTTAAAATTTGGGTACCAATAGTTTTATATAGATGAGTTTTTACGCATTTCACATTTGATTCCCATATACCCGACATGTGGGGACTTAAAGGAGGTTGTATCTTGAACTCTATCCTTTGTGGAGTAAGTTCGCGTATTATTTCTCTATTGTATTCTTCAGAATAAACCAGAGAATAGAGTTCATTGAGATAGTTTCGTGCGCCTATAAAATTGCGACCTCCGTCTGATACAATCAAGGAAATCGGTCCTCTGCGCGAAATAAAGCGCTTGAATGCTGCAAGAAACATGTCTGTAGACAGATCCGAGACGAGTTCTATGTGTAACGCTTTTGTCACTAGACAGACGAATATACACACATAGGCCTTTTGGCTTTTAATACCACGTCTTTTGCCTAGTGTGATGTATAGAGGTCCCATGTAATCGACACCACTATGAGCAAAACATTTTGCTTGAGTGACCCTAAATTCGGGTAAATTACCCATTAAGGGGTAAGTCTCTTTGGGTTTGTTCTTAAAACAATGATTGCACGAATGTACAATTTGGCGGACTAAATAGCGAGCTGAAAGTATCCAATATTTATGACGTATCAGCGCGAGGAGTAAACCTGGGCCAGTGTGACAATGGAACACGTGATAGTGTTCTACCAGTAACTGGACGATGCGGTCTTTGGAGGGCAATAGAATAGGGTGCCTTTCTTCAAATAATAGCGGAGAGTTTTGTAATCGGCCCCCTACACGGAGAATGCCGTTTTCGTCAATGAAAGGACTTAATTTTCTTATAGCGGAAGAGCGGAGAACTTTATTTGATTTTAAAAAATCGATTTCTGAAGCAAAGTGCTTAGATTGCACGTGCTTAATAATAATTTCCTCAGCGAACTGTAATTCACTTATCAGTGGAAATTTAAGTTTGTGAGCAATTAGTTTTTTAATAAAGCGGAAAATGTAAACAATGACGTTTAATAATTTATTCCATTTGGAAACTTTGTTAGCAACGAGTTGAATAAGATGCGGTTCAGGCTGAGCTGTTTGTGAGGGAATGGTTTGTATGAGTGAAATGGATTTATATTCAGGCACATCAGCAGGAATATCTTCTTTTTGAAATGACCTTACAGGCCATTGACCTTCCGGAAGTGAAATCCAAGACTGTCCGTTGAACCAGTCAGGATTTTTTATAAACTTGTTCGGCGTGACAGGACGCGTGATGAGATCGCTAGGGTTGTTCTCACTAGGTACATAATACCAGAGATTAGGATCGATTATATCTTGGATAGTTGAGGTTCGGTTGGCGATAAAGGTATGCCACCTGTGCGGGGAGGAATGTAACCATGCTAACGCAATGGTTGAGTCTGAAAATGCAAAAGTGGAATTCACTTTGCAGCGAAGATTGAAGGTTGAATACACAGATTGAAATAATAGGGCCATGAGGTGAGCAGCACATAATTCAAGTCGCGCGAGTGTAACTTTCTTCAGAGGAGCAACACGTGACTTTGCACATAGCAAAGACACGGCTGAAGCTTGAGAGTTTAACGACCCAACGCGAATATATATCATAGCGGCTAATAATTTGTCACTAGCATCTGAAAACCCGAGCAGACTTATATAGGAGTTGTTGTACATACCTACATGTCTGGGTATTTTAAGCTGCGAGAGGTTCTCAAGTTCCTCATAGATTTCTATGAAGGCTTGAGAAATATAGTCTGGAACTTTGTCATCCCAGGCAAGCTCGTGTTTCCAGCACTCTTGTACTAAGAGCTTCATACCAGCTGTTACTGGAGCAAGTAGCCCAAGCGGATCATACAATTTAGCAGTTTCAGCAAGTATTATGCGTTTTGTAAGCGTATTTTTACAAATCGGAGAAGGTTTTATTTTAAAAATAAAGCAGTCATTAGCAGGGTTCCATCTAATACCTATTAACTTTGTTTCAGAGTCTGGGTCAAAGTTTATATTTTTTGAAGCACGAGAGGTTTCTGGGATCTTTTCTAGAAATTGTTGGGAATTAGAGATCCACTTTGTTAAATTAAAGCCAGCTTTAGAAAACATTTCAACAAGCTGCTTATATAGTAGGTAAGCTTCATCATGGCAGCTAACTGAGTAAATAAAATCATCCATGTAAGAGAATTTAGTAGTTACCGAAGCTGCCATGGGGTAATTGTGGCCTTCATCAGAGGTGAGTTGACGGACCACACGCATAGCTAAGTACGGTGATGACTTTAGGCCGAAAGAGACACGAGTAAACTCGTAAGTTTCAATAGGAGCGGATGAATCAAACCTAAATAAAATTCTTTGAAAACGGCGATGTTCAGGAATAATTCTTAATTGAAAAAACATTTTTTCCAAGTCAGCAGAGATTGCTACAGCATAAAAGCGAAGATTTAAAAGCAAATCAAAAATATTTGTTTGCAAATTTGGACCACAATATAAAATTGAATTTAAACTTGTCTTCTTATGTTCTGTCTCAGTACTTGCGTCTAGAACAATTCTAACCTTGCTAGAATCTTTATCGGGACGATAAACTGCTCTGTGTGGAATGTAGTAACATTTTTGAGGAGGGGTGCTCTCTATTACTTTAGACAAAAAACCTTTGTCGATATAATCTTTAATGGTTGCGTTATACCCAACTCGTAAGTCAGAATTTGAGTCTAATTTCCTTTCTAAGGATAATAATCTCCTTTTAGCGGTATAATATGAATCACCTAAAGTATTAGGGTTCTCACAAAAGGGTAATGCGACGACGTATCTTCCGTCTGCATCACGAGAAACATTTTTGGAAAAGTTTTCCTCACACGCCTGCTCGTGTGGACTAAGTATTTTTTGCGGTTGAACGGACTCTAAGGTCCAGAACTTTTGAACCAGGTTATAAAGCCCTTTATCTAAGTTGCTGTTATCTATAACAGCATGAAATGCGTATCTATTTTTATAAGAGCTAAAGTTTTCACCCTCTGCTTCGCCCATAATTAAATATCCAAGGGTGGATTCAATCGCGATGACCTTGGACTGAGGTTTTATTATTTTATTCGATAATAGGAGGTGTGGAAAGAGACCCGATCCAATTATGCAATCGATTTCAGAGGGTGTGTGAAATTCGTGATCAGCCAAAGGTATGTTTGTGAAATAACTTGCAACGTTCGTATTTATTTTAGAGGTCGGTAAGCTTCCCGTTATGTTTTCAACGATAGCGGCTTTAATCGTGTAGTTATAGCGTGAATCGTATTGCGATTGAAAAGAGATCACAGTATAACCAATAATTGGCTTAGTTGACATACCTATGCCTTGAACCGAAGACTTTTCATAGGTAATGGGCAAGTTTAGGCGTTCACAACAAGACAAATTAATGAAATTTGCGGTACTTCCCGTATCGAGAATAATCCTGATGTATTTTGTTTCAGAGTCCTTGCTCAGCACTTTCACACGCGCGGTAGGTACAACGGCACTTGTATAATAATCTTGATTTTCACTAGTCGTAATTAAACAAGTATTTTGCGCGTGATCATTATTTTGGTTTTCCAAACACGACAGCGGCAGTGCGGAAGTTGATGCTTTCGCAGGTTCCGATTCGTACGACCTCTGCTGCATTACTGAACAATGACTTTGATTGTCAGGGCGAGAAACGGGTTTGTTGTTGTTTGTCATGTTGTGTGCGATATTAGATTTATAGGAAAAGTTATCTAAATGTAACATACTATGATGCTTTTTTCCACACTTATTGCAGTTTTTAAATGACTTACAGTCTTTGGTCGAATGATAGCCTAAACAATTCTTACAAAACGAGTTTTTAGAGACTACATTGTATCTCGATTGTGAATCTAGGTCATGGAACTTCTTGCAATAATATAAGGCATGTTTATCGCCATTACAAACAACACATGAATTTGTGGTATTAGCGACTAAAGAATAAACCTGTTTATTTTTTCCGTAATGCGCAGAGGGTTTGGGATTAGAATTATTTTGCGGTTTTGAGGATTCTTTCGAATGTAGTTGTGACCTAGCGTGAATCTGTCTTTGATCTTTTAGAAATTGTTCTAAAGAAGCGAAGGCGGGTATTTTTTGCGAGCCAACTTTTTGTTCGTATAAATTGACAGTATATTTATCTAGCTTGTTTATTGCAAAATAGGTAAATATAAAATCACCTAAGTCGTCGATGTTTAAGAGTTTGAGAGCAGCTACAGATGCACAATAGTGTTCAATAAAATTGTCGAGATTTTGAGCGGTGGCGGAAGTGAGAGGTTTATATTTGAACAGTTTGTCCAGATAATAAGAGGCGAGGGTTCTGGTGTCCTGATATTTTTCTACCAGGTTATTCCATAAGAGGTTATAATTTGAGGCTACAGGAAGTATTCCTGCGAATATAGATGAGGCAGATCCTGACAACTTTGATACTAAATATTGCACTCGTTCAGAGTCTGTTAAATGAGAATTTTCATGAATCATTTCTTTGAAGTTTTGGTGAAAAACCGGCCACTGACTTGGGGTGCCGTCGAAGGCGACGAGTTCCAAGACAGGTAGCTTATGTTTAGGTTTGCTAATCGGAATTGATTCTTCCTTATTGGATTTTTGCAGTTTTTGTTCGGCAATTTTTACCAAACAATACATTTCATCAAACGCCTCGATGGGTTTGAACGATGGTATGAATTCAGGCTGCAAGCTTAGCTGAGCTACATTAATGTCCTGAACTACTTGAGTATATTCATCGCGTAATTTATCGAGAGTGAAGGTTCTTGCTAGAAACCTTTGTTTTGCTTCCACTGTAGATAAGGTTTTACTCAAATCATATACATTTTGCAGAAGGGAGAACAAGCTTTTTTGTTTAGCTTGTAGCACAGCTAAGGAAGCCATGATGATTAATCCGAGCACAAATTGAAATAAAGATGGCGGAAGCGTGGCGTGGCAAACGTAATTATCAGCGTATTGTTGTGTATTTTTATGTAAAATAATGGAATATGAGTGTAGGAATGTAGCAGAGAGGGGATCACGGGTAGAAGGACCAAAAGGATGTGAGGTAAAAGGGGAAGAAAAGGATCGTACCTCGAGCGTAGCTTCCTTCGTAATTGCTGGTTCCTTGAGGCACGACAGTTTGCAAATTTATAATAAATTCACACGTACACTTCACATACACTGTATATAATTAACGTTTTTTGGATTTTAGTTATTAGTGACGCGGATTCTTTTTGTTTTTTTTTTAGATTAGCTCGATTGTCAAGCGCAGAGAGGTGTGAGGATTTTTCACCAACATGGCCGTCTTCTTTTGAAGTACGAGGTGGGGATATTAAAGGAAAGAGAGAGGTAATACATATAAGTAATTTCGTGTGAGTGTGAGCGAGAGGTAAAACTTGTCTGTTTGCCAAACCACAATAGTTATTTGGAAATCGCGGTTACACTAATGGTTTTTTCATTTTTATGGAACAGTCTGCAGCTGCTTTATACTAATATCAGTTATATAATGCAAAGATTCAGATCTAATTTCAAGTATTCATTGAATGCTATCGGTTTATTGTACGGTTTGGAGGTAACTTTGTATTTTTTTTTCTATCGAGACAATTTAATGGAATCAAGTTTTCACAACAGCATGGATATAGCATTAGTCCTCAAGTTTATCATATATTAATTTCAGAGTGATTGTTGCAGTATTTATTTGTTGGTATAAAACAGGATCATGCGAAGCGAAGTGAGGTATTATACACCCTTAACCGTCATAGAATTATTTTCCTCAAAGAGTTTCCACTTTACTAAACCGATTTAAATTCAATCTGTATTCAATTCTCACAGAAGCGGGGGTCCCGGGAGAACCGTGTGAGAGCCGTTCCAGCCTAATATATTGCTCTTATAGGTTCCTTGAGGAAACTGAGACGAAAATATATTTTGGTTTGTCCTAGTTTTGTTACATAATTACTCAGTAATACATTTCTGAATTAAAAAAATCTAGCTAAGCGATACTTAGGTGAAGAATGAGCCAACCGCTTAGTCTGAATTCTTAAATGTGTAATTTTTATCAACTATTTTTTTTATACATAGTTTTCAAGTATTTTCTTCTATTCGACTAATGCCGGCCCCGTATCGAGGGCCGAAATATGTATGGAGTATAAAATATATATAATCTATAACTGTCCTTAATAATAGGTCTTTACCTATAAAATTGCCGAATTTTTTTAACGGATTCATGAGTTCATAATTCCTGTAAATAAATAGCTATTTCCATTATTTGTTTTTTGTTTGAAATTTGATTTCAACTTTGTTTTTATTTTCAGTCTGATTACTAAAATTAAGTCTTCAAAGACAGTTCGTCTTAAGTGTCACCCGTTTTCATGATAAGATTTGCAATAACTTTGAACAGGCGACATTTAAAAAAAATTTAATTGTAGTTTCTGTTAGCTTAATGTTGTCTCATTCATATACATTTTTTGTATAAAATTTGGATTTGCATTCCCAAAATAAATGGTAAAACGTTTGTACTGAACACTGAGTTTTCTTCAAATTCTCCATACAAAACAGCAATTATAAAAATAAATAGGTAAATAATAAATAAAGGGTAGGCAGAGAAGCCATAAAAGAGCGAAATATACCTTTGTTCAAATATGTAATTGAGAGACAGTCTCTAAGGCAGGTCGTATATAAAATACTAGCCTATAGCCCGCGGTTTTCCTCGAGCTGAAGTGCCCGTGAAACATTAGGTATTTAGAACTACTCTCAACGGTGCTTCAGGAATGGGAAAACTGTTATTTTATTGTGCAAAAGTTGGAAGATCTATCGTATTCTGTTTTTCGTACTCGCTGACTTTCATACAATTAATTGTTAAAACAAGTATATTTTGACATACATACCTATACTCACGCCTGTTTCCCAAAGGGGTAGGCAGAGCATACCTCTTTTGCTTCTTCTACATCCATCGATCTAGTCATACAAGCTCTTCTATTCCGGGTGCTGTTTACTTAGCCCTTCTTTAGTATGTCGCCGATGGCCTTACCTTCCACTTGTGCGCCATAAAGTTCTTTCGTCACCATAATTTCATTTATTCATTTATTTATAACAATATTTTGTGTCTACTACAAAGTATAGTAGCAGTTTAGCAAAGTATCGTAGTAGTAGCCCAACCTTAATATTTTTTGGATGTATTTCCCGTATTTATTTATCAACTTGTTTGTTCGTTGCATCATTTATATATAATATTTTTATTCCTAGATTTCTCTATTTTATGTAGGTGTATAATTAAATTTTTGTAGCTCAACCTAAATATTTTTTGTATGTATTTCCCTTATTAGTACATACATATTATTTTTTTATATTTTTTTTATTCTAAATATATTTATTGTGAAGATTAACTTTGACTTGTGGAAAGTATACTTTATGTATCTATTTTACAAAATAAATATTTTGATTTTGAGTTTTGATTTTGATTTTGTTTTGTAATAGATCTTAAAAAATTCCACTTCAAGGAAAAGAAAAAATAATTTGAAAATCCGTATCACTAATACGAGTGTACAATAATAGGATTACGTAGAAAAATAAATTAATAGTGAAAAACATGGTCTTTTATACCTGGGATTTAGCTTAGGTTTTAATGGAACCCTCATTAGCCTCGCCTGCTAACCCAGAGGTATTGGGTTCAATCCTATTTATTTATTTATTTATTTATTTATTTAGTTATTTATTTATCAAAAATTTGCACAGCATTACAGAATAATCCAATTCGCTGTACAATTAAAAAGTTAAAAGAAAGTTAACTAATCTACATAAATTATGTCTAGGTGCTTCGGCAAGCACGTGAAGCTGTTGATCCATTTGTGCCCGAAGTGGACCTAATAAACCTTTGGGACCTAATAATCGTCGATGAAATACGGGTGTACCAAGTGTGGACTTTTTGACTTGCATTTCACACTTAGGAACACCTGTGACAATGTTGTGGCAATATTATGTTTGCTTGTCATATTTCAAATTTTTCAATCAAAACATTCCTAGGCTATCTTTTTACCTTAAATACTCAGCTTTTAAGAAAACGCTTCTCTTTCAAATTAAACGCTGCAGCACTCGATGTCAGTGCATTATGATCCCTATTTTATAGATAATAAGACAGCTTTTCCTGCTTTTTTCATTAAAGCGTAAACCTGAATTCTTTAAGCCTGACACCCGGTTTGTAGGAGTAACTTGAACTCGGAAGTGTTTGGAAGTAATTCCAACTTTATCATTTCGAATTGCCAGTGGAAAAGCGAACAACTGTTTCAGTTTCATTTCCTTGTGCACATGCGCTCATATACTCACCCCTGTCTCTCAGACGGGTAGACAGAGACCAAATTCCAAAATAAATGGGAAAAAAATACATACATTTTGTAGTTGCATCCGACCAGTGAGCCGATGGGAACATTTAGACCTAGTCCGATGCAACTCGAATACCCCCCGTTACGGACTAAAGGTTAAAGTATACAGTTTTGTGTGTTTACGGTACGGAAGCACGTAATTGTTAATTATTAATATTGTAATTTCCCTTTACTACGCGGGCGGGGGAGGGGGTGAAGGGTTGTTCCTCTTTGATACTGTTTCAGAGTAGACTGTAATGTTGTTAAATTTATTAAGAATAAGGTATAGCGTTTTGAAATCATACCGTCATTTTAAAATCAAAACCTTGGAACTTGAAATTCTTGGAACAGAGGAGCTTGTCGTGACTGGCGACTTGATTTATGAATAAAAAAGCGTAAAAGGTGTGTTAAGATCACAGTTGATACAAATATGTAATATCCCTACATCAGTCTCTATTGACCACTCTGAGACAATTCTGATTTATCTGCTGCGATCCTCCTCCTTTTTCAAATTTCAGAGCGAGTTTATTATGTACGTTGATCCAGATTTTGTAGTGCACTCTAATAAAATTATGTACGTTCTTCAATTCTGTGTGCTTTTGGCGTTGACTTAATTCAGGAAGTCCCAAATTATACCTCGTTACGTCATCTTTAGGGCTCACATTCGGTAATTTTTCAAATGTATGTATGACTGTGGTTACAAAGTTATTCATTTCTAGGCCGTTGGCGATGGGAAGAGCCTTAAGACGAGACATTGATAAACTTTTAATTTCAAATCGGCGCCTTAGGGGAGTGGAGTTAGGGGGACTTACTCCGTACAAATATGCGCTCACGAACTAGCTTATGCCGTAAGGTCGTATGCGGCAAAACAGTATTTTTCATTTAAAATGACAACTATAAGTAATTTAATAAATCCAATCGGCCATATTGAAGTGTATTTGTAGACTAATTTAAATAAAAATCTTAGAGGCTTCATTCGCTCCTGTGTGCCAGTAAAATAGAAATCTCTGTTTTAAAAGAGGTTTTCTAAATATTTTTTTCTCTGCTATGAAAATTAATCAATCAACTAAATTTTCGGGCAAAATAATATCAATGAAATGCTTAATCTAGTATATAAATTGGTAATTACATATTTTATTTTTTAAATGTCCATATGTTTTTTTATTACTGAGAAAAATGGAGATCCATGTCGCCAAAATTTCGTAAGCTTTGGGTCCTTATTCGCGCCTAAAGTACGGTGATAGGGCTCGCCAAACATCACGCTGGGGCGAAATATTCGTCGTCGAAACGTAGTACGAATGTGTACTGTGAGACTGTAACTTTCATTTCACAGTTCACCCTCGGGAACACCTCTGACACTCCCTCGGGGATTCGTGCCGTGACGATATGTTTTTAGATAGGATAGTACGCGCCCCAGCCGCAATAGCGCGGCTGAAGGGAGTTTAAAAATTGATACGGTTCTTGCATACCGGAGGGCGGGCGCGGCGCTACCGGTTTGTTGGGCCGCCCTAATTAAGGGCTTAACATTTGTTTCTCGAAACTCACTTGTGGCTACACTATGAATAAATTAAAACAGTTGCTGAGTTAACCTATGACTAAATATTATTGTTAGAGTGCATTAAAAACTAGAAGAGTTAATGGTTGAAGAACATGAACAGCTTTTGTGACAAACTCGTACATTTATAAAACCTGGAAAATGCCTTTAAGGCGAAACTAGTCAGAAATATAAATATAAATTTTGCTAAAATTTTATTTTGTTTTCAAGTGCCGACAATCGCAAGTATTAACTTTATTAACTTTAGAAGAGTTAAGACTGCTTGTCGACTATGATAGTAGTTGTTGCGTTCGACTATTTGGCTCTTAACAAAGGGTTTGATTCACCGATTTAAGGTTGCTCAGCGAGCTATGCAGCGGGCTATGCTTAGGGTATCTCTGATGGATAGAATCCGAAACGAGGAAATAGCAGTGCGCTGGCCATATTTGTCGCCAGTTAATAAGTTGCGACATATGTATGTGTATTTTTTTTCTTTTGGTTTGTTACACAATTTTCTTTTGATATTCATTTGGATGTCGCCATTAAAAGGGTCAATTTAAGCATGGTGGTGACATATACCTACTTGTTGAGTTGGTTTTTGAGCATTATTATTTTTTTAAACTGACAAATCGGACCGTTATTAATATTGACGTTGTACACATAAAATTAAACCATATTGAACCATTTCCATAGAAAAACTTTTGAACAAAGCGAATTGAAAACTCACTTCCCCATAAAACAAATATTATCTACTCGGTATTTTGTATGGGAAAGCAAAATTATTAATTATTAGAAACATTAAAGTTTATGTATGTGATCAGTAGGTGGCACTCATATTTAATACTTAATTATCTTTATTATTATATTTACTAGGTTTTGCCCGCGGTTTCACCCGCGTTGAATTAGTTTTTGTGTACTCCTATAAAATCAGTCAATATTATTCGGACTGTTACCTACAGTAAACACAGCTGGTGAAATGTGTGTGTTATGCGCCTCTGTTTCCCATTTTGTGTGTCTCTTTTATAGCTTTTCCGTGGGAACAAAGGGAAACAGTAGTTTTTGTCCTATTCAAAGTCTAGAACTACATTTATGCAAAATTTGAAAGCTCATTTTCATCCCATGGGAACTGATTTATGGGATAAAAAGTAGCCTATGTCCTTTTCCAGGTCTAGAACTATGTACATTCATGTAAAATTTCAGCCCAATCGGTTCAGTAGTTACGGCGTGAAAGAGTAACAAACATCCATCGATCCATCCATCCACCCATACATCCAAACTTTCGCATTTACCTAGTCTGTTCTTAAATACTGTCACTGGCCATTTATTTTAAAAATATAACACCTAGAAAAAAAAATTAAATGGTGTTTGATTTTCAAATATTTTTTGATTAATAATCTGCCAAATCACAATTACATTCATTCATTTTTTACGATGGAGTGGACTCGCAAAGAAGACCGAGTAGCAGTAATTGCATTGCATCGTTGCGGCCATCCACCGAAGACGATATTCAACTTGCTTCAAAAATTAAAAATCACGAAGAGGTTCGTGTACCGTACCATCAAGAGGTACAATGAAACATCTAGTGTCGATGACGAGAAAAGAACTGGCCGTTAGGACTCCAGGGGTCATCAAAGCAACCAAGGCGCGTATTGCAAGAAATCCCGTCCGCAAGCAGAAACTGATGGCTTTGGAGATGGGATTAACCAGAAGTACCGTAAAAAAGTACTCAATGAAGACCTGGGACTACGAGCTTACCGAAAAAAGAGTGGACATCTTATGAACGCGCGTCTGATAGCTATGAGAGCCAAAAATGCAAAGTTTTGCTAAAGCGGTACGCAAGAAACAGACACCGCGATATCCTGTTTACAGACGAGAAAATTTTTAATATCGAAGAGGAGTACAACAAACAAAATGACAGGGTGTACGCTACTAGCTCTGCGGCCGCTGGAAATGCCATTCCCAGAGTGCAGCACGGCCATCATCCATCATCAGTCATGATTTGGTTGGGAGTGTCCTACTATGGCCCTACTGAAGTGCATTTTTGTGAAAAAGGTGTCAAAACCAGTGCAAAAGTGTACCAAGACACGGTTTTAGATCGCATAGTAAAAGATCTGCCCCAGGCACTCTTTGGAGGACGGCCATTTGTATTTCAACAGGACTCCGCACCTGCTCATAAGGCCAAAACAACTCAGGAGTGGTTCGAGCGCCAGAATATCGAGCTAATAAGGCATCAAGATTGGCCCTCATCTAGCCCTGACCTCAATCCACTGGATTACAAAATTTGGCAGGAATTGGAGGAGAAGGTCTGTTCTAAACCTCACAAAAATTTGAGCAGCCTGAAGTCATCATTGAGTAAAGCAGTGGCCGATATCGACATGAATATGGTCCGTGCTGCTATTGATGATTGGCCGCGAAGATTGAAGGCTTGTGTGAAAAATAGTGGCATTCATATTGAATAAATTTTGTGTTTAATCTAAGATAATTAAATAACCTTTTTATTAAAAAAATCTTTATTTGAATATCATGACTAGTTTTCATTTTATAGCCAATTTTGTTTGTGACAGAATTTAAGCACCGACTAGGTATAATATTAGTGGGTTGGGATGGGATTTATTAATTGCATTATATTGATATAATATTCTTGTTCCTACATTTTTTATTTTATGCATATGTATAATTTTATTCGCTCAAATTATACATATATATATATATTATATATTTCCCTTGTTATATTTGTTTTATCATATAATACTGTTTTTATAAAAATTAAATATGACCTTTAAAACGTGTACTTTATGTATCTATTTTACAAAATAAACAAATCGATTTGCTTTGATTAAATATATAAGTGTATTTCTCCGTTTTAAATTTATTAACTTTAATTAATATTGACGTTTACTATCGGAATGTGATATACCTACACACCTATATAGCAAAATAATTTATTCATTCTCATTTAGTTGAAATATCCGAGTCGTTCTTTAATAGATCGTGACACGTTTTGTAAAGACCACACAGCTTTATATTTGCATCTGAATAAATATAGACTTCCTTCCGTAAAATTACTTTCCTTAAAATTACAAACGATGCCGGTATTTCTTTCTTATGGTCGTAGTGCCCTGCGGCGGGCACAAAATACGTGGAAAATGGCCTAATTTCGCTCTTGAATATTTACAATGAAGGAAAGATGCTTAAACATGCATAGCGTTTCTTTCCATAGAGCTAGCGTGTAGTACCTAGAGGGCGAAACTAGGTGTAAATGGAAATGAAACCATATAATCTACTGGTCACACTGAACAAATTTCACAATCAAACATACGAAAAACGAAATAGAAACAGGTTATCAAATTTTGTACTAAAACGGTGGCATGTATATGCGCTTTGGTTTATGTCTTGTTGCGACAAATAAATCAAAATTAAAAAGTTTCTCTTGGAATTCCACTTTTAATTATTGAAATTACTCAATAACAATACTTTAATCATTTATATTATATACTTAAGGAAACACATAATCAAAGGTAGCTGTAAGATATATTTCGACCACTTGACGTGGTCGGCTTCAGTTACATATATTGAATTAAATAATATTTACAATAATAAAATATAAAAAGATACGATAAAATTTATGATAAAATTTCTTATCATGCGAATGCAGTTTCCTTCAGTTCGCTTACTTGTCAGTAGAAGACACTTTTTTGCAATAAATATTTAAACACTCTTTCTTGTGTTATTTTTATTACAATTTTAATGAATAAATAATATTTATGCTTTTTTAAAAGAGCTTATTTTGTATTTCGTTAAAAGAGAGAAATAATAAATAGGAAAAAAAGGAAATTAGCTCAAGATATATTTCGGGCCCTACTGGGCCCGGCTTCAGTTGAAAATGACGATTGTTAATGATAAATATATATATCGCTTTTGTGGGAAACAACATAAAAAAATATAATTGACTAGGAAACTGCACTCGCATGATAAGAAATTTTATCTTTTTATATTTTATTATTGTAAATATAATTTAATTTAATATATGTAACTGAAGCCGACCACATCAAGTGGTCGAAATATATCTTACAGAACTACCTTTGGTTATGTGTTTCATTATGTTTATAATATAAATACTAAAATACTTTAATCAACCACACAAACTTCAACACTATTTCAGACATGTATCTGAACCAACTTTCGTATAAAATATTGGTATCACCGTATTTATTTTGCTACGTACTTCTAGTACTAATGCTGCAGTCTCTATGACTCTTCCATATGTAACAGGGCGAAGTAATGTTTTTTTGTATTGTTAATAAGTCCTGATTGTGTTGTTTTCGTTCCAGGTATGTATGGTTGGACTGAATAAAGAAAATACTTCAGTCTGTAAGTAATAAAATTGAGTAAAAGTGCAAGAGCCAACTGAGGCGCATTTTATTGTGTAGCATGCACATGTAATAATTTTATTATGGCGATAATTATTTTATTATGTTCGTGCACGAGTTAATTTTTTTACATAAATTAATTAATGTTCCTGAGTAAAATTACTTATGTAAATGCAGAGAAACATGTTAGGTTTTTGAACGAAATACATATATAATACTCACGCCTGCCTCTCAGAGGGCTAGACAGAGATTTTCATTTATTTTGCTCCTTCCACATTCATCAGTCTTGTCATGCAAGCTCTTCTATTTTGAGTACATTGGACTTTGCACACCCCTTATAGCCTATTTGTTGATCAGGATCACTACGGTAATCATAAGAAAAACGCATCCAAATCCGTTGAATAGTTCTCGGGTTAAAACGGAACATACATACAGACAGCCGACAGACAAAAATTAAAAAAATATAGTTTTTGATTCAGTACAGTACTAAAATAACGAGCTTTTAAAAAATGGCGGAAGAAACTTTTGCTGTTTCAAAAATTATTGTTATTTCAGACTAGTTGCGCCGCCTTAACTGCATTCTCAAGGATTTAATTTAATACAATGTATCTCAAAAAAAGCATGTTTTTATAAAAAAATATAAATAATCATATACGACTTTTTACTACTTTATTATTTAGTATTATTTTATTGATAATAATAAATATAGTCACGCATGATACGAGAGCCAATCGTTTGTTTTCATCAAACGCATCCAAATCCGTTGAATAGTTCTCGGGTTAAAACGGAACATACATACAGACAGCCGACAGACAAAAATTAAAAAAATATAGTTTTTGATTCAGTACAGTACTAAAATAACGAGCTTTTAAAAAATGGCGGAAGAAACTTTTGCTGTTTCAAAAATTATTGTTATTTCAGACTAGTTGCGCCGCCTTAACTGCATTCTCAAGGATTTAATTTAATACAATGTATCTCAAAAAAAGCATGTTTTTATAAAAAAATATAAATAATCATATACGACTTTTTACTACTTTATTATTTAGTATTATTTTATTGATAATAATAAATATAGTCACGCATGATACGAGAGCCAATCGTTTGTTTTCATCAAACGCATCCAAATCCGTTGAATAGTTCTCGGGTTAAAACGGAACATACATACAGACAGCCGACAGACAAAAATTAAAAAAATATAGTTTTTGATTCAGTACAGTACTAAAATAACGAGCTTTTAAAAAATGGCGGAAGAAACTTTTGCTGTTTCAAAAATTATTGTTATTTCAGACTAGTTGCGCCGCCTTAACTGCATTCTCAAGGATTTAATTTAATACAATGTATCTCAAAAAAAGCATGTTTTTATAAAAAAATATAAATAATCATATACGACTTTTTACTACTTTATTATTTAGTATTATTTTATTGATAATAATAAATATAGTCACGCATGATACGAGAGCCAATCGTTTGTTTTCCAAAGTGTCGTCTCATCCCGCTGTCCACTCGCCGGGCACTTTACAAAATGTCTGAAAGCCTCACTTAGCTGTAACGCTATTCAGCTGAGTGTTTCGAGTGTGCACTATAAAAAGAAACTGTCCGAATAGTGTGGAGACATTAACTGTTGCTCTTTGGAATTCCGAACGAATCTTACCAGGAAAGCGATTCCGAACGGATCTTACCAGGAAAGCGATTCCGAACGGATCTTACCAGGAAGCCGATTCCGAAAGCGGGTGATTTTTACAAGCTCTTTATGAAGAAACGTATCAAACTTTTAAAATATAAACCTGTTGTACGTATTCAGAACATGCTTTACGTGTCTTTTAAGGAGTTATAGTTAATAGAATTATTAGCCTCACCAACATTTATGACGCGATAAACAGAGGCGTATGAAAAGCAAAGCGTGTGAAAAGTTTCGCGAGAATCGCCGTCCTGGGCGGCTAATATAGCAATTTCTTACATTACTTCTCCTAACTATTACCCTTTAAAATACATGTAAAATATGCCAATGAATCCGGGCAAAAGGTTATTATCTTGAAAGCCTGATATGTTTCTAAAATCACCTGCCTTCCGCCTTCGGAAATTTACACATGTATCAGAATTGACAGCCTGTGTAGTGAAACGAAATTCAATGGCTGTCATAGTTTTGTGATCAGACGGAATTCCTTCCAGTCGATTTCCACTGTACCGTATCGCGCTACACAGTTAGGTATTAGTTTTATTGAGGAAAAGCAACATACCTGCTCGGGGGTAGATAGAGTGGATGTACCATTTTGTGGAGATCCGGATCTTTGCGGCCATTAACTCCTAATTGGTCGCTTGGGGTCTCGTGCCCGGTTCAATCACAGCTGCGAAGCTGGATGGCAATTTGTGAAATTGGCAACATGCAGTGCTGTCTGCTCAGTGACGCATCTGACAGTTGATTGGGTTTGATTTTGGAACAACTTTTGTTGTTACATATTTGGTGTATTCTCTGACAAGAAATTTAAAACGACTTTAAGAGCCATACAATCAAATTACGCTTTTTGTATGGAGTGGCTTTGTGGGTCGATTTTATTGAAATTGAGAGTGACGTTAATTATGTTATATGATCTAATTAAATGAATGTATGTCAACATAATGTGCAGAATTCGATTGATTAAGCCGGTTAAGGATCATCCATTATAATGACATGAAATTTTAATTGTAATTATGCTTTATTCACTATAAAAAATCGTGGCTAACTGACGACATAAAAATCCGAAAAATTTACAATTTTAGTTTAAGAACAATTTGGAATTTGTTAAGCAGTCTTTCCAGGGACTTCCACAAAATCTACCGAAGTCAGTAACTACCGCAACAAAATTGTCACTTTTTGGAATCCTGTAACTACTTCCAATAAGAAGCTACTTGTTTAGTAAATTAGTGTAACATTTTTGTAACCTTTTTCTAGACTCCTACTGAACAGAAACGCGATTGAAAAACTTTCACTCGATAGAAATTATTATTGAAATGGGATCTTAAGAGCCCGGTCCGCGACGACGACAACTTTGATCAAAAACAATATGTTAAATATTTTTCTGGCTTTTATCGCGATGTTTTTGGAAAATCCAGGGACATACACCACTTTGTATTAGCCGTGTAAATAAAGGCTTAGAATTTATTTGAATGAATTGTTTCTCTTTTGCGAGTTATTTTATTACTTAGGAGCCCACTCCAAATCGTTATTTATAAATATAAAGGATAATAAAGGAGAAACAATTGAATCAAATAAATTTTAGGTCTTCATTTAGATGGCCAATATGGACTGGTGTATATCCCTGATTTTTACAAAACATCGCGGCAATGACAATAAAAATAATTAAAATAATGCTTCGCATCAAACAGACGAAAAATACGGAGCGGCCTCTTAACACACACATCTTGCAAGCAATTTTTTTTGAATATGTATATATATAAGAAGCTAGTTTTTTTTCCTTTTGCCCTGAATCCGTCCCTCTCACACTGCGCGTTTTTCCACTTGGCGTGACAGTGACCGTTGAAAAATTCACATATTATGATACAACGCGAGACTGTCTGTAACCACGGTACGGCTTGCTTGCCATGGTTTTGTCATGAGCCTCGGCCGACGCATAACACCCGTTGAATTGAAAGGATTTAGTTTGGTCTTGGTCTAACAGTTCAAAGTGTGCTGAGCGTTTTTGCAGTAATCAGTGGTTGTATCTTAGCTCTCGTAACTCGGATAGGATCCTTTCATTCACCCTAAAAGTCTAGTCTAAATGTAAAAATCGTATTTAAACTTGAAAAAATCTGTTTGAACTTATTTCAACCTATCAGTTATCAAATTCAATTAAGTAATCCGATTCAATTTACCCCGAATCGGCACTCCGAAATCGTCCGAAAAAGTGCATTGTAACGGTTCTATTTTCAAAAATATCGCGAGCATTTATTTCGAATAAAAAGTGCTGGAATAAATTCGAACTGGATCTGGGGCTGTCTGGGCCGGAACGAGCCGGTTATAACCGGAACGCGGCGGCTTGCACCGGATTCGACTGGTGTTGGACGGTTGGACGTAGACGTGTGATCAAATATGAAACAGTCGAGTGCTATTGGTCGATTATTTCTGGTTGCACTCTACTGGATAGGGGAATTTTTGGAGATTCCCGTTGAGATTTTTGGAAGAATTGAGTTTAGTAGAGGTTTAGGTTATTGAACGTATTGTTGCTGAATTGCTTAAACAAATGGTTGCAAGGAATTAGCACGCGCGAAGTTAATTAGCTGGTTTTCTTGCAAATTGTTGGGTACTTCCAGTTGACTGGTTAACTTAAAATTCTGTTCACAGTTAGGTCTTATAGCATACAACCAGGAATAATCTGAAAAAAATACGGCCTAGTTAATTAGACATCGAGTTTAATAGATCGCAAGTGTCAAGTTAGTTTGGACATTTATAACTGCTCGTCGAATACGTTTGTGTTTGTACGGAACCCTCAGGTCACGAGTCCCACACGCACTTGACCAGTTTTTATCCATATATAAATGAAGTGGGTTATTAACTTATTAGTATTGTACTGAGACCAAAACCACAGTTTTTAGAATTGTTGTCTGTCTGTCTGTCTATATGTATGTCCCGTTGTAACTCGAGAACCACTGAACGGATTTAGATGCAGTTTTTTTTTATTATCATCGTAGTGACCCTGGTCGACACATAGGCTATAAGGAGTGTTCTTAAAATAACGCTTAAACCAAAACCGGGGCAAAGATTGAATCAATGCTTTTATAACTCGGGAACCGCTCAACGGATTTGGATGCGGTTTTCTTTATTATCATTGTAAATACCCTGGTCAACACATAGACTATAAGGAGTGTTCTCTGTATCTACAGAAAGCGTCTTCGGTTCTCTCAAGTTTTTCCTGCAAATCCAAACTAAACTTGAAGTTAGACTGCGACTGTCATAAAGTTGCTCTAATATTTCAAACTATTCCAAGCCGTCAGTTAATAACTAACTAGCTAAGTTAGCGTTAACTCCAAGTTAAAGCTAACTCCACGGTAACTAGCTGTCTGTTGCTGTTCATTACCTCAGGCTCACCGGTGCAGTGGGATCAGCTGTCGTGATTCCTTCCGTCTAAAGGTTAACGTGCACCTGAGAGCGCCGCAGTTGAACATCGAATTTTACAAATCGACGACATCTTTTATGTACAACGTCTTCGCGTTTTGTCTCCTTATCTTCATTTCCACGCAAGGGCTGTTTGGAAGAAATCGCGTAAAACGATAAGGCCGCCAATACATACTCTAAAGTAAAAGAAAAAATATAAAATGTAGGGCTCCGCACGCAGACGATGCCAATTTTTTTGTCAGGCGCTACTATTTAAGCGCCTTGTTTTTGTAGCCATTATGTTGTTTTGGCATGTATATTGTTGTTACTCACCACAAATTATTGTGTGCGAGTCCGACTCGCACTTAGCCAATTTATTTATAGTTTTTTTTGTTTTCTTTTTAAATGGTGCACAGTAAAGAGTATTTTCCTGTCTTGACGACGCGGCTCGTGCGGTGTAGATGTGTGCGACGTTTCATACGATTTCATATAAAGAATGTATAAAATTCGATGTCTGCGGCGCGCTCAGGTGCGCGCTCACCTTAAAAACTTTCGGAATGTGGACTGTGAAATGCAAGTCCCAGCGCATTCGAACACTCACATTTCACCGACGATTATCACGGCCCAGCTTGATGGGTGGTGAGCTCCATCGCCGTAATACGGGCACAAATACCTAATGTATCAACAGTTAACTTTCCTTCCGAACTTTGCCGATTTATTACGAATACTGATCACACAATCGAGAACAGATACTTGTTGATGGCTTTGTGTGTTAAAGCCAGGGTCCAATCCTAGTTACGCCAATGATACTGGTAGATAAATCTCTTTAAGGCCTTACCCCTGGTGCACGATAATGTTACTGAGCGATTTTGAACTTCAGTTTGTTGTCAGAAAGTCTACATTAGAACGCTCGCTTTGCGCGCTGCCGGCACGCAAAATCAGAGAATTTTAGAGGATTTTATGGATTTTACGAAAAAGTATTTGATGTAGGAATTTTTTCACTTGACATTGGAAAATAAGCCATGTTTTCTTGTTATAGCAGTAATTTCAGACATAAAACTCAAGTCGTTTAGACATAAAACGAAATAATTACTTAAAAAGGCATCATTTTCAAAAATAAAATCTACCGAGCGAAATGTGTCCAATTAGGTAACCGACTTGACAACGGAAAGACAAAGGTCTGAAAAAACACGTGTCCAAGTTTTACATTGATCAGATAAGTAGTTGACTCAGCATATTAAAACAAAAACCGTTGAAAGACCCAATAGCAGCTTCCAATGAACCAAACATCAGATTCCTCGGTGAATCGATCATATAGAAAACGACCGTCCATGTTTTCGAGTTTCTACCTGTTGATTACCCTTACGGCTTAAGACTAAACTCCAGTCGAAATAAAAACAAAATCGACGGTTCAAGTTTCTATAGAAAACGATGAAAATAGTACTGCTTATTATTACAATAATGCACATAAGCTGAACAGAGCAGACCTGTGACGAGCCTGACACACACCTCTCTCTGTTCTAAAGCTCTTCCAATCCAAGCACCTTTCACTCGAGCTCCTTCCCTCTGTCAGCCCTAATATTGTGTCTTATATGAGAAATGGCATATGGAGATAGATGAGAGTACTGTGAAGTGGAAGGTAAAATAGGCGACATACTGAAGAAGGGCAAAGTCAAAAGTACCCTGAATACAAGAGCTTGTATGACTGGATAGATGGATGTGGCAAGCGTAAGAGGTATATCAGCATCGTAGCAGATGTAAATCTGTAGTCTCTGCCTACCCCCCTGCGTGACCGGCCTTAATATATGTATATAAGGTGACTTTCGTTTATATAGCCAAATTCATACTGGAGACTCAGTAAGTGGTCATGACCATATAAAATTCACGAGGAGAAAAAAGCCTATTGAATCGCACTATCACCTGGACTGCGCAGCTCTTGAGGAGGTGGAGCAAATTCGGGATTTAGGAGTAATTCTGGACAAAGAACTGAATTTTATACCCCAGATTGACGCAATGGTCAAGAAGTCCGCACAGATGCTCGGATTTGTCAAGCGAAATAGTCGTGGGTTTCAGTCAAAAAGGATCAAAATATTGCTTTTTAATTCTCTTGTCCGTAGCCAACTCGAATATGCTAGTTCGGTTTGGAATCCGTTTTATGCGATTCACTCACAAAGGATTGAAAGTATCCAGCGTGCCTTTACAAGACATTTAGCTTTTATCTCACCGGGTATGTCACATAGATGCTCATATGATGAACGTTTGAAACTTTTTAATATGTCATCTTTACGTAGCCGAAGAAATATGCTTGATTTGACTTTCTTACACAAATTAGTGAGTGGTTCAACACCGTGTCCACAGTTGCTTGGGAGGATTTTTGTGTCAGTGCCCTGTAATATGCCTCGTAAGCCCATTACTAGAATATTTTGGTGTCCCACTAGCAAAACTAACTTAGGTCTTAATTCACCAATCACTAGAATGTTAAGACAATATAACGAGAAGTGTCAAACTATCCCAGATCTTGACATTTTTCACTTATCCTTGAACAATTTTAGGACCAGTTTGCAAAGATTCTGTTAAGTTTAATCTTATTTTCCCATTTTGTAGATATTTTTTGTGTTTTTTGTGTTAGTTAATTAATAGTTTTGTTTTGTATTAGTAATTATAAAAAAAAAATAGTACTTGCTGTAAATGTCTATAATGTAATGTCTGCTTTGTGTTTACCACTTTGTTTATTGCTGAATGTTGTGAACGCCTGTTACTGGTCCACATATCAGAATTTTAGTTTTATGTTTTAATTTGTTAAGTATGTGTAATATGTGTACTGTTGGTGTTCCGTTTTTAATAAATAAATAAATAAATAAATGACCAAGGTTCAATGACACTGTTTGCGAAATACGAAACATTTTTTTTGTGTCTCTATACTTGTTCCAGGACGACCTCGACTCAATTAGTATAGGAGGTCTACATTTAATTACGCGTATTTCACATAAAGGGTCATCGAACCTTGATCCTGACGACTTGCTGAGTCTCCAGTGTGTGTTTGGTTAAACAGATGACTTTTAACCTAACCCCGATAATTTAGTATTTTGTAGAAGAATACAAACTGCTTTTATTAAAACCATTCAAAATCATAATTATTTTTTCAAGCTGGAGCCCTTTGAAGATTTTCGTAGAATCCAAAGAAATCATGGTCACCCGAAGAGATAAGATAATTAGATCGCGCGAAGTTATTTTTATGATTGATCCCACTATTTTGGACTATTTTAAACTTTTTCCGTATCGGAATGGCTACGATAACCATAAATTTTATTTCCAAGTAGCATTTTTTAATAATATTTTAACTTTTAATTTTAATTGTTTTTATATTTTAAACGTATTCTACTAACGTTTCTTAATAACCTCTAAAATAGGCTTGAAGACAGGGTAAACAAAATATTATTCTATTTAGTCCGTCATTTAGATTATCAAAAAATATTGGGCACGTATTTTTTCTTTTGTCAATCAAACAAAAAATGACAGAGATAAAGCGCGTCAAAGTTTGGGAGTGGGGGAAAATGACGTCACTTCTAAGTAAAATTGTACCTAGATGTGACGTCACGCGGAACTTCTGCGGGCTATACCTTCATCATTGTTTGTTTAATTGAAAAAAGAAAAAATACGTGTCCAATATTTTCTGATAATCTAACTGACGGACTAATAATTTTTTTTTTGTCATCATGCCTATTATCGGGGTTTGTTGGAAATCCAGACTGTATAAACGAAAGTCACGCTGTATACTCCTATGTACTCGTATACGCCGGAAATTATTATTCCCGCATAGCAAACGATATGACTCGTTGAGTATAATTTACTTATTCAGCATCCACAAAGGAAATGTTTCGCTTTGAAGACGGAATGGCGAGAAAACGCACTAAAAGATGCAGTCTCGCTAGATACGCCCTCAAAAGATTGGAAAGCACAAAGCTTTCTGAATTTCTAACCGACCGTTATTCTAGTATCATCTTATTTGGTTATTTGTAGCGCTCGACCTTTCCTCTGGATAACATATTTTTCTATTCACTTTATCCAAGAAGAAGGATTTTGAAATAAATTTCTACCTTTTTTAGGGTTCTGTGTAGCTCGGAATGGAAAAACGGAACCTTTACAGGATCACTTTTGTATGTTGAAAGTTTAATGCAATAAAATATATGGCCTGTCAGAGCTTATTTTCTGACAAGAGTCCTAAAAGTGACCAAATGATGATAAAAAACCGGCCAAGTGCGTGTCGGGCCACGCGCAGTGTAGGATTCCGTAGTTGCTCAGTATATTTTATAAATTGTTCTACTAATACAGATCGCGCTAAACTTCTTGCCCACTCGGAAGTTGCTCTCCCGAAGAATTGTCGTGTTTAGAGGGGACTAAAAGTTTGGCGCGACCTGCACTCATAAACCTGGAAAGCCTTCTTAGCTATGATAGTTTTCCTTTAAACTTCATTGATATATAAATTTTTCCACACGTTCATAAACAACCGTTTAGCCGGCAGGGGGGGGGGGGGGATACTTGACTCTAACAAAAATTAGCACTTTAAAGCTTAATATTTTGCCAATGGATCCCTAAATAGAAAAATGGTTTTTAACACACCCACAATGTTTTTGAACGACCTATCCAACGATACCACACACTATGGGATAGATGAGAAAAGAAAAATTCGTCCCCAATTTACGTGTGTTTATAAATAATCTTCTTTATTATTGGTTTACTAGGTATTCAGTTTATTAATTAATGTTTACAATGGTGGTTTTCATAAGCACAGAGTTGTTATGGTTCGTACGGTGCTCGATAGACTGCCGATGCGCGCCAATCCGCGCACTCGCTGCAAGAAACCACCGCGCAGGGCCGTCTTCAACAAAAAGACAGGCGCGTACGCAGAGTTGCGTAAACAACGTCTATTGGCGATACCATAAAAAAACGAGTTTTTGTACCTTTTTGTCGGCGTAATTAATATGTATACCCATACCAAATTACAGCTTTCTAGTACTGATAGTTTCTGAGCTAAGCCGTAGACAGACGGACGGACAGACGGACTTGGCGAAACTATAAGGGTTCCTTGGCGGACTACAGAACCCTAAAAATGCGTCCTTTTTTTGGATGATCCAACATGGGATTTTTGGGTAGCTAAGGTTTTTAGGTAGCCAGTTACAATTTCACAGAAAGTTCCTATAGCCTTTATCATGGAAAAGATAAAAGTAAAAAAAAAAACCCAAGGGCTCCCCATTCAAAAAACCTCCAAAAAGTAGATTTTATCTTAAGGTCGCTAATGCACCCAAGTTTCAAATTTGATCAGATTGTAGTACATACTCTGAACTGAAACAAAAAATAATAAAAATTAGGGTTCCGTACTGAAAGGGAGGGACCCGAATTGTTTGTCAGGCGCTACCATTTTACCGCCTTGTTTTTAGTCGCCTTAGTGTTGCTACTACATCTACATTGTTGTTATGTACCATAATGTTTTAAGGGTTCCGTACCCGTATTGTGTGGTGGTACGGAATCCTTTGTGCGCGAGTCCGACTCACACTTGGCTAAATTATTAAATAACGTAACTAAATAACACAACATTCGCTAAATTTTGAGTATTTCTCCATTTTATACTAACATAGTATCGCGCCTGAAAGAAAATCAGTCTGTGTAGGGACTTCCGGAAATTCTACGGAAGTCGGTAGTCGGTAACTTCGGAAGTCGAGCGAATTACACGCAATTGCCTGTAATTTTGTAATATAAAGGAGTAAATACGAAATTCCATTTAAAATTTTCAAACACATGCCGCACGGAAAAAAATTAAATTCCAGTCGGAATATTGAGGGTTCTCACAAAAAGTCGTGATTTTAAATAAAGTTCGCGTGTGTGCCGCCTTCGAGGCGCGACTTCATATCAAAGTACACTTGAAGACAAGGAAATAGGGGCTCATTATAACAAGTGCGTTTTATATTACTTAAAGTTAAGAAATAAATTTGAAAACCAACGCGGTAATATTAATATTTACATATTTGTAAAAATTTACGGGTTTTACTGCGATATTTATTTTTATTGTGAGCCCTCCAGAGCCGTCTCTAGCCCATGTAGCGCCTGTGTTCAATCAATACCCTGGCGCCCTCTAGTAGGCGCGCGGTCAAAATGGAATACTTACAGTTATATTTTCACCAGTAAACGGACTGAAATTCAAATGCAAATGGTGCAATTTTAAATGATGTCGGGATGCGATAGGTGCATGAGTAAAAAGCATTTTTTAGGAAGGAAGGGGTTAAAAGAATAAAAAGGCACAACTTTTTTGTTTTCACGTTGAAACAAAAGTTATTGTGTAGTGTAACAGTGTAAAAATCATACAGTGATCTGACCATTTGATGTGCGCGACAATGCCGACAGCATCTAGCTAGACAGTGGCCTTATTGCTAGGATATTGGAGACGGGGCCCTGGCCGACCATAAGCCCGGCTTCGGCCATAACACGGGCCCGGGCGAAAGGTCTTTGAGAGCGCCGGGGTGCCGCGAATGACCATGCTCTTTCTTTGCAGGTGTCGTGAGCGGCGCTCGGCGCGTCCTAAGACCCTGCGCCCGTGTGCGCTGCACACCCTGCACTAAGATGGCTCTGGAGCCCCCAATATTTTGGCAAAAATACCGTGAACGATAGGCTGAATTTTCTTGCGAGTGACAGACAGACAGACAGCGGAAGTTTAGTAATAGGGTCCTGTTTGACACCCTATAACTACAGCCAGTGTAATATAATGTTGTTAACGTTGTGTAGACGCGCCACAACAATCTCCTCGCAATTCCGTCCGTACAGCTCAATTTTCCCCCCGCACACATTAATTTGCCCTCAAGTGTACGCGCGGCACGTGCTGCAGCCAATATCGCGGGACCACTTGTTGCATTGCACGCCAGTGTACGCCGCGTACAGACGTGTCCAATACTCGGGGTTGAAATGTGCGATGTAGGGTACGTTTACACTGCTACGTTTACAAGTTGATTTCATATTTTATAGAGAAGTTTTGGTTTGTTTGGAATGTGTCGTCGAGCCATAATAATAGTTTTTAAAAAGTTTTGCATAAACTTATGAAATTTTTCATTATCATATTATTCTTCGGTCCAATTTAGATTTGTTTGTAAGTAAAATATTCAGGTATATGATACTGGGGCCTAGGGAAATGATGGAGACGTTTGGCGCCGTACCGTTATGTGCAATCGACAACATTACAAATAAATAATTGGTACAAAACTAAAACCCATTTCGAGATATTGGCTTTCTGAGCATCATTTATTTTTTTTAGAATTAAATCATTATCCAATAAAGAGATTTAAAAAATAATTCAAAAGTTGGTAAACACAGGATTTTAAAAACAATTGCCTTTGCTTTCAAGTATTTAAAAAAATCAACTCTCATGTCATTGTGACTGTTGACATTGACAGCGAACATAAAAATTGGCAAGTTTTTTTTTATAATCCCTTGGCAATCAACATCGAGTTTGAAATCCTTAGTTGCGACTTACGTTCTTTTAGAATGAGCGAATAAGAAAAAATTAAAATAAGCATTAAAACACACACAGTAAAACATAATGAAAAATACGTAAGCTTTATTTTTACGCAGCCCTTCAATATAAATATTGAAAACAAATGGTTACCTGAAATGAAATGATGTCGATTGTACTCTTCACAGACTTTCAATAAAATGCGGATATAAAAATCTGTGCTAAACGGAATACATAGCTTTGATACACTTTGTGATGACATTTTGAACACTCGTTAGAGGCAACAGCGTAGTATTAGTTACTCGTGCGTTACCGGCTTCCGCAAATTGTGCAGAAGACTCTAGCAGTGTTGCCAGTAGTTGTCTCCAAATTAGTACGTCTGGATTCCAGAAATAGTACGAAAATCGTTGAAAAAGATTTTTTTTCTATGTATATACCAGGTGTAAACTGCTACCATTAAATTAAACGATATATTCTACCGACCCTACTGCACCACTTTCCCAAGGATCATACCCGCGGACACCCTTAGTTTGGGAAATAGTTGAGTTCCAAACAAAAATGCGTGAACCCTAACGCACCGACATAGGGGCGAGCTTAGAGAGAGCGTCAGGCTTCGAACAGCTTCAGGTTTCACGGACGATGTTCTCTCTAAACTCGCCCGTATGTTGGTGCGTTAGGGTTCACGCATTTTTGTTTGGAACTCAACTATTTCCCAAACTAAGGGTGTCCGCGAGTATGATTCTTGGGAAAAGTGGTTCAGTAGGGTCGGTAGAATATGTGGTTTCATTTAATAGTAGCAGTCTATTTACACCCGGTATATAATATATATAGTCGATTTTGAGGGCTTTAATTTTAGTTTTAGTGCTGTCAAATCTCAAATTTTTCCAAAGTAATAACTTTTGTTGTTAACACAAAAGAACTACTTGGAATGAGTAAATTTAGTTTTGACAGCACTAAAACTAAAATGAAAGCCTTTAGAATCGGCTTTATTATTATATATTTATAAATAAAACTTGTTAGTTGTTCAAGCGCCATTCTAGTGATGATCAAGCGCAAGTCTACTGTGTGTATAAAAAATATATATATATACCCAGAATATTAGGGCCCATGACCAATAAAAAAGTCATGATGAATAACAACACTTGTACTCTTTTCACAATAATTGTACGATATTAATCTCAACCGGTTTCGGTATTACACCATTATCAAGGGTTTTTAATAACTAACACATTTTGTAGGATATACAGGGTGTAAATGCAAAATCAAGAATCCCTTTAGGGTATGAAAGTAAGCACGATTCTGATGCCATTACGAGAAAAAAAAATATACCTTGAATTTTCACCAAAAATTCCATCATTTTTCTAAGCTATGGCTACGCAGCTCACCGGCCTCTCCGCACACCTAATTGCGCCCCGCAACCCGCACCCCTCATCCGAGTAGCCAGCGACCAGTGAGGGTGCCCACGCGATTAGTGTATTTTGAGTAAAGAAAATCGTCTTATTATTAGGTACTGGTACTTTATTTAGAGATCCCAGTATTTAAAATAATATCTTTACCAATCATACTAACACACCCTTAAAGGATTCTTGCCTTTGCTTTTACACCTGGTATAGGTATTATTGGTACATTGGTTCGACGTGCAAACAATGAAATGCGTCGATTACCGAAACCGGTTGGGATTAATATTATATACAGTTATTGTGAAACGAGTACAAGTGTGGTTATTCATCATGATGTTATTGAAGTTTCACCAAATGCCGACAATCGCAAGTATGAATCAATAAAAAAGTCAGTAGAGAAGTTCCCGAAGGTAAATCGTCCCCGCGATTTGTGAAGTTGTCGCATTTATTAAAAACTTATTGTCTGAAATCTTGAAAAAAATAACAGTGTGAACTTGCCCGAACAGACATTGGAAATGCGGAAACCGGTCTCGCATTAGCATTTAATATTGTTTGAAGTTTGTTCGCGTTTTTATTTTTATTTTATTTTAAAATTGCTTTGAAATGTGCCGGGAGTGTATTGCCAGAACATACTTCCCTTGTTCGTCTCTAGGGTCCTGTCTATCTTAGAAAACCTTATTGAAAAGTCGAGAATTTTAAAACGTTATAAAATGTAGATATCAAGCGAAGGATCTTTAGGAAAAACAACACTTGTCAGGTTTTGTAAATTTTACAGGAGATACAAAAACGTTTTATAATACCTGTCAGCACACAGAGTTTTTTATATTTTTTATATCAAACAGGATGAATAAATATACAATTTATCAAGTTATCATTTTGTTAAAAATATTCCTCAATCACGTAGGAAAAGGGAAAAAACACTTTGACATGAGTTATTTTTCCAATAAATAAATTATTATATTGAGACATAAGTTGTTTTTCCACAAAAAAAAGTAACTGCAGCGTAGTATAAGTGAGGTTCACGTGCCACCTTCTTCCTCTTTATTGCGTCGCTCTTTGATTCTTTTTTTCTTCTTTTTCAACGCCCATTGCACATTACATTCTTCATCTCGTAAATTTTTGCCAGCCATATCTATATATTAAATCAATAAATACGCGAGAAAACGTAAACACATAACACAACACAATAAAGGCGGTTAAATTAAGAGGTTATGTTTTTCAACTGTCAAGTGACAGCTGCGTTAAAATTTTTGAAAAACGACACTATTCACCCGACAAGTGCAGTTTTTCCAATAAGGGCCTTGACTTGTGTTGTTTTTCCAACAGACATAATCGTTTTCTGGTCAATATCTAAGGAAGGACCAAAGCACTTTTTCCAAAAAGTTTTTCGTTAGGTCTATAGAGGACAGTAATCTTAAACCAAAGACAAGAAAAAATCAATTTTCCGTTTTTTTTTGACAAGTGTTGTTTTTCCTAAAGACCCTTCGTGTTTTAAAGCGTTTTGAATGATCGGTTTAATTAATAATGTTATGTAGTATGATATGTAAACTTTTTTGCACTTTAAACTTTCTAGTGACAAGAATAGAAAAAGAATGCTTCGGTGGTTTGGGCATAGGTATAGAGAGGATGAATGAAAGTAGAGTGACGAAAGAAGTTTATGCTGCACAAGTGTAAGGTAAAGCTTGACCTGACCGCCCTAGAGGGACGTGTGCCGATCAAATAGGCGAATCACTGAAGGAAAAAGACAAAAGTACACGGGATAGAAGAGATTGTATGACTAGATTACTGGATCTGGAAGAAGAAAAGAGGTGGGTCAGGATCGCAGCTGAAGGGAATCTGTGGTCTCTGCCTATCTCTCCGATAGACATGCGTGAGTATATGTATAGTATGTATTCCAGGAAAAATATCAATAAACGGAACGCATACATTGTAGGCGCGTTACACTTTACACAGTTTATTTCATGGATTTTCTGTCTAGATTCAATTCAATTTCAGCAACATTATGTAGTGGGAGAAAATGTAAAGTTTTATGAAAGTACTCTTTTGTTCTACGAATTTCACAAACATTTTCTCCAGATATTCTCTAGTGTTGTGTAAAATATTTTACGTTAAAAATGGGAGTAATACGTTTTTTTATGAAATTGGCTTACTTTTTAGTATTTTTGTTGTCTAGAATAGCATCAAATATTCCACTACGAAAACATTGTTCACTTATAAAACGTGTTTTTTACTTACCTATTTTATAAAATAAACTAATTGAATTTAGGTAAGAGATCTAAAATACCGGCCGTAAATGGACAGATAACAATAAACGACATTATGTATACTCTACCGATCATACTGAACAACTTAAATAATGGCCAAGTGCGAGTGGGACCCGCGCATGGGGGGTTCCGTACCACCACACAAAACGGGTAAAGAACCCTAAAAACATGAAAAGAAAAACAACAATATAGATACCATAGCAACATAAAGGCGTTTTAAAAAAGCCGTTAAAATGATGGGCAAAAGCTCGTAAGCTATAAGGGGTGTTGATAAAATAACCACCAAGCCGAATACTGTCGATATTACTCAAACATTGAAAGACACTTCAACGCGAGCGAAGAAATACTGAAATACTCATTTATTAATTAACAAAAATGTACAAGTCAAAAAGTACAAATATAGTTATTTATCTAAAGATAAATTGTAACAATGATTTGTATATTGGATACATTATGAAAAAAATATGTATTTATACATGTCATTGAAATAATTAATTAAAATTCGTCATATAATATTTGTCATTTAATATTATTAGTCAAAAAAAGCCATGGATAAAGGCTAGTTATATACAAGATGACTTAAATTTATGCAGCCAAATTCTTACTGAAGGCTCGGTAAGTGCTCAGTAACAACAAGGTTCGATGACTCTTTTTGTGAAATTCGTAAATTATTCTTTCCGTGCTACTTACAAACGCAAGCCCAGTCCCGAGTCAATTACTATGGGACGTCAAGATTTTATTTTGCGAAATTAGTTTAAAGTGTTATCGATCCGTGTTACTGATTAGTGGCCAAGCCTCCAGTATGAGTTTGGCTGCATAAATTAAAGTCACCTTATATATTTTGGTTTTTGTTCCTTTAATGATTAAAACCAATTCGTGATAGTAAAATGTTTGTAATCAAATATTTGACAAAACTTCCTGGTTCTCCGGTGAATTTAACAAAAGCTTTTATCTCTTTGGCTGTCAGCTCAATTTTGCATTTACATTTTAATACAATTTTAAAATGCAGCAGAAAGCAAACCAACGGGCGTTATTTGAACAGTTTGTTTACAGAACCCCAGAAAGTGTAAAAGTTGTTTCTATCTCGTCAGGATATAGAGACAGGAGGCAGCAATCTTCTTACAAGATACCCACGACTAGGGTTGCCGTTTTAGTCCTATTGCGTGATAATCGTTTTTTTTAAATGAAAATGTATTTTATACATTGTGGAAGATAAGGTAAGGTGGGGTTGGCGAAATAAAAGCCATTAGTAAAAAAAAATAAGTTATTTTTTTAAATCTAAATAAAAATTCTTGTTGTACAGTGGAGCCCGCATCAAGCTATACACATTGAGTATAAGCTGACCTCTGATTGTACGGGAAGCCTATACAATGAGAGGTCAGCTTATACTGAAAGTGTTTAGCTTGATGTGGGCTCCACTGTACAACATTTAGTGGCAGTTCACGCCTCAAAACACTTTTTATGTCGCATATCGCACACTTTATAGTTTAATGGATTACAAACTTCTTTAAGTGGCTTAAAATTTTTCATTTTATTTTCTCTGTAGCTTTTGCCCGGGGCTTCGCTCGTGTGGAAGTTTCTTTCAATTAATGTATCTTTTAAAACTATTATCGACAGCTTTCGTCTGGGCGATTATTTTATCAACATCCCTTGTAGCCTATGTATTGACCAGGGTAACTAAGATGATAATAAAAAAAACCGCATCCAAATCCGTTGAGTGGTTCTCGAGTTAATACGGAATATACATACACACATACAGACAGACATAAAATCTATAAATTGTAGTTTTGGCCTCAGTACAATTAGTAATAACCCATTCCATTTAAAAGTTCTCATTGATTTTGAATATTTGGATGCTACAAATTTGATTGGAAATGTAGATTTTTTTCGTACCCTAGCCGAGGTACGAGACACGACGAGATTACAGTAAGATGAGGTGCTGGTTGTTTTGGCCGGAAGTCTAAACGTGAAAAGGAAACTTTGAAATGATGAAAAATGTTTGTAAAGTTTACGTGACTCAAAGGTCACAACCAATACATGTCGTCGCTCGGCATGTCGTAGAATTTGACGTATTATAATTAGCCTAGAGAGGAGGATCGTATTTCTAATTTGTAAACAATAGTAGTTTATGCGGTAAGGAGGCAATAGATTACGAGGAACGATTAGAAACACGAGCGAAAGTTTTAAACGTTACAATTAAGTTATTGCCCTTACCCCCGTGCATCATACTAAGTTTTTTAATGCATAGTGTGAGTAAATAAATGAAACGTAATTAAAGAAACACAAACAATAAATACTCCAAATGAACTTTAGGCGGGCATTCTTTTTCTTTTTCTTTACAGACAAGTTGCCAACTTGACGGAAATAGCTGCTTTCAGTTTTGTGCGATTGTAGCGTACCTAATTTCTGTCAAGTTTATCTATGGTACACAAGAAACGACTGGTAAACTTTTTTGAATAAAAAAAAGAACATAAGACAATAATGTGGTAAAGTGGACTTTGATAACAGTTTTGAAGCATATAAAATAGGTATGTACGAGTACTTGCATTGAAAATTTATTTACATGTAAAGCTAACACGCTCCGCTCGTCTTAGCACCTATTTTTAACTGTTGTTGAAATATTTTCGTCTTCATACTTCACGATCTGCCGAGGTAAATCATGATATGCAGAATTGTATGATTTTCCGACGACATAATATAGATAAATAACAGTAATAATTTAAAATTAGTGACTTCAATGGGCGATAAGGTAAATATCCAATTCAGTGCCGTTTGACATTACTTCTTAAAATTTGATCCTTATCAGCGACACTAGAGGATGGTGCAATATACAGTGTGTTCTTTTATCAGCGAGTTTGATTCGTGGCTAGGGAAATTATTTTTTCAAAAATCTAATATGCAGTATTGGTTATCATCAAAACCGGCCCCGAAACTCCTTGGATCATTCTACGATATTCCCTATAGTTTCGGATTAATTGTATAGATTAAGTTTGTTACAAACGAAAAAAATCATGTCTGCTAAGTTTCTTGCCCTTCTTCTTAGCAATACTAATCGAATAGTGCGGATGGTTAGGCATTATGTATATATAATATTTTTATTCCTATATTTCTCTATTCTATGCAGGTGTATAATTACATTTTAATAGCCCAACCTAAATATTTTTTGTATGTATTTCCCTTATTAGTATATACATATTATTTTTTTATTCTAAAGATATATATTGTAAAGATTAACTTTGACTTGTAGAAAGTATATTGTATGTATCTATTTTACAAAATAAATATTTTGATTTTATTTGGCCATCTACGCCCACTTGTAAAGGAAACCCTTTATACTGGGCAGGGTTACTAGAAGAGGTATCATTTTTTTATGAATTCTTAAAAGAAATACAAAATTTTCCCTTGGAACTACATTCGTAGTGAATCGTAGCAAAATATTTTACAATTCCACCTCAACGTAAACTCCTGAAATATTTCGAACATAAATAACAGAATCTTCACTCCGGCTCGCAATTTACTCTATATTTTGCAGGTAGCTAAATAAAATACGTCTTGGAAGCAAAATCTTGTATTACTGTCTCCGATGCAGGCTTGCAGGGAAAGCAGGAATTTGTTAGTAATTTGGACTCTGAAATATTTTCTGTATTTACAATAATAGCATTTATTGCATCCGTGGTTCTAACACTGCGTTTATATATGAGGTGACTTTCATTTATATAGTCAAATTCATACCAGAGACTCAGTAAGTGGTCAGGACCAAGGTTCAATAACCCTGTTTGCGAAATACGAAAAATATTTTTTGTGTCTCTATACTTGTTCAAGAACGACCTCGAAACAATTGATGTAGGAAGTCTAAATTTTATTTAGTGTGTTTCATAAAAAGGGTCATTGAACCTTGGTCCTGAGCACTTACCGGGTCTTCAGTACGAATTTGACTTTATAAACGTCACCTTATACGATTATTTATAACTAGACTACTACAAAATTACTTCAGTTAAATTTATTTGTTAAAATTAAATGTACAAAATATGACAAAAGAGGTAAAATTTGTTTGTTTGTGGGTAATCTCTGGAACTACTTGATCGATTTAGAAAATTCTTTCACTCTTCACTAGGACGTAGGCTAAATTTTGTTGCCCTAGGGACCAAGTTGCCCAAGTTGTAAAGGCGATCTTTTCAACGGACCCTAGACAAAGCAGAGCTTGAAACACAGGGCCCAGAATACGATTAGCTATAGCGAGTTCTCATTTATATTAATTAATACTCGGTCGATATAAGGAAATTTAAATTAAATATAACATTAAAATTAAAATGTGTGCTCGAAGTACGGCGGTAGCACACCGCACATCCTTGGGACTGAATAATAGTCGGTGGGCAGTGTTGTCTAATATACAACCTTAAGTCTGTGGCTAAATTTAGCTCAAAAAGTTGCCAGATCGGGTGTTTTATTTGCCAAAAGTGGCTAAATGTATGGAGCTTTAGTGATCAAAAATTTGCTATTTTTTGTACTAGAATGAAACTTCCAAAAATTTTCGTTGCTGAATTGACCCGAAATGTTGCTAGATCTAGCCAAAAAGTGGCTAACATGGCAACACTGTCGCTGGGTGAACGACTGTTTGTTTATTAGCACCTCTGACAATCCGTAGATGGTACTTATTGCGACGTTATGTTTTATAATTACTATTAAAATAAGCGGGTGAACAGTTGCCACTCGCAGCACCTCTGGCACCCCCACTAAGAGTAAATCGTGATGTTATCCCTCTCTTGTTGCAGGACGTGATACACACAATCAGCACACCACACGGTCAGGTCCAGAGGATCGTGGTCTTCAAGAAGAATGGTGTCCAGGCCATGGTTGAATATCCTTTTCAATATAAATATATACCTATGATATACATATAAAGGTACAATACTAAATATTTCGTATTTATATTAAGGTAAAAAGACATTGAATAAATAGAACAGTTTTTTTTTAAATAGTTCATACAATTTGAAATAAAATCTAAATATTATTATTAGAATGCATCACAAACTAGAAAAGATCGTCTAACTTAGTATTTTTTTTATAAAATATATAAAAAATATATAATTTTTTTATCTGGCTAATAACTCCTCTTTCACGAATAACTTCAGCGACGAACAGACAAAAAGCTTTCCGCCACCTTATTTCAATCCTTCCGCCATTGTGTTACAACTAAAACGATTACCTTCTAACATTTATATAATTTTGAAAATCCTCTCAAAGTTTCTTAAAAGTTTTTTAATAAAACCCCCGACTCAGTATTCAAAAACAAATTATGCAGAAAGTTAACCGTTGTAAAATCAAAAGCTTATCGCATCAAAATGTTATTAGGAGACGAGGTTGGAATTAAATAGGTATTATTCATAATAGTTGGGGAGCTCGCGTGCAAAAGTGCTAAAAATCCAAAAAGATTGGACAATATGTGTAATTGACCGTCAGGTGGCTGGGTACCGGTGGGTGTGGATGAGTAAGGATTAAAGGGATTTTATCTACATCTACACTTATGTTATAAAGAGGAGGCGTTTGTAAGTTTGGATGTAGGGGATAATCTTCGGAACCACTGATCTGATTCTAAAGTTTTTTTTACTAATAGGAAGCTACATTATCCCTGAGTGCTACAGGCTATAGTTCCCTGGGAATTGGCACAACCCTAGAATTACAATTACATTCGCGCGGGCAATCTCTGGAACTACTGAACCGATTTTGAAAATTCTTTCACTGTTGTAATGGTTTAACTTTTCACATGTTTATAGGTTACAAATTTTTCCCTGAGGGTGGGCAGTTCCCTAGAAATATAGCCATAGAGTCAGTAAAATTATTTTCATAAGAACCAATAGTAAAATTAAAATATGTCCTTTAATATCATTGATCCGAAAAATATTAACAGATTTGATAGGATTACCCAAAAACTAAATCAACGCAAGCACGCAAAAGCTGGTACAAAAAACGTTTTTAAGATATATATGATAATATTATTTATACTAAGATTGATGATGAAACCTTTCAGCTGCATGTAAAATCGTCAGCTGACGCTTTAAAGGTTTACCTTTTATGCTATGAAGGTTTATGCTATGCACTTAAGAGTTATGATATGACTTATGATTTATGAGTGAACAACTGATTTCACATATTATCAAAATTCTTCAGATCGTCAGCACTTTTGTACGTGAGCTCCCTGACTATTATATTTTCATTCTGTCTGTCCCACAAGGTATTAATAGAATTAAGATTGTGGTTTTGTAGCGAAGATACAGCGATTTTTACTTACACCACGTTATATCGGTTTACGCTTCTAAAATTGTAAAGAAATAATTAACTTTATTTTAAGAAGTAAGAATGGCACGTAAGCGTTTTTTTAAAGTCAAAATATTAAACAACAATTTCAATACGAAAACTATATATTTTGAGAAGTGGATAACGTGAAAACAGCAGTAACACGCAAAAAAAACCTAAAAAACATTCAGAGGCATAAATATGTCAAATTATGTATAGGTATGCGAAATACAAGAGCAGGGTGCGATTATAGTGTAACTGTAGTGAAATTCATTATTAATGAACAAACTGAAATGCAAATATCAAAACAATTTAAGAATTGATGTTGGGATCCAAACTTGGAATTACATTAATCACGTTAAATATTGTAATTCGGTTTAGCTACTACACTGACAAGAAAATGTACTAAAACATTTTGCTATTTTTACATTGTGTTCTATCATATATATAACAGATCGAAAGCGTCTACGCGCTACGCCGTAGCTGACACAATGTGCTACGAAACGCTACGCGTACTGACCTGTGGGTCTACAAGCACAACCGTTCGAGGCTCGTTCATCTCGTCATCGTTAAACGACAAAAGAGACAAATGTTATATTGTAAGAGAGATAAATAACAGGTATCCTGCTCACTCGCGTAAGTTTGTCCCTTTTGTCGTTTGTCGAAGAGGCCCGAACGGCTTTACGTAAACTTTCTACCGACTACCGATAGAGGATATCTCGCTCGCTCACACGGTTCTGTCTCTCTCGGTGATATACAAATGGGCTCACCAGACGGTACATACGTCCGATCTAGGCAAGTAGTTATAGTTGTTTGCAAAAAAAAAAACTAGAAGTTAAAGAAAAAAAAAGGCATAAATATCAATAGATTTGATTGACGTTCCACAGTTTGTGGAAACCGATAATAAAATACCGATAAAACAACTTTTTTGTTTCAAAATTATTTCTGCTTAATGCGCGATTCTACCATAAAACTAGAATTTTTTGTCGTCAAGTGTTAGGTTGCTAAAGACACTCAAAACTTTAAATAAATGCTTTGCGTTGCTGAGAAGACTGATGAAACAAAAAATCGAACAGAAATAGTTTTTTTTTCTTTTTTTTGAAAATGAAAATAATCTTCGTTGCAGAGATTTCAGAATTTTTAGCGCCAACTACTACAAATAACCATATATAATCATTGTATTAAAATGCAAAATCGAATGCCTTAGTTTTCCATAAAAGTTCGAATTCCGTGCAGAGTAATGCATTTTTTTACGATTTTTGTCGCGAGAATAAGTGTAAATAAAAAGTTTAATCTCATGTCGATATGCATCTCATAAGATTTTTCATCTTCTAAGGTCCTTTAAAAGCATACGAGCTAACGCACACTTGTACATTTTACTGAATCAGGCTTTACCTAATTAATTACATTTTGTCAGCTTGCACTTGTATTTAGCAATTAAGTGTTTAATACGAATAAAGCAGTGTACGATCATCACTCGTTGGGTTTGGTTCTTAGCTCTCTTCGGAGTCACCATCCCTTAGCAGCAACCCCTAGCAATAGCACCCCAGCTTTCCTAGTGTATGAAACTCATCATACAGCATCCTTAGATAGTATCTTAAATACAAATAATTGTGAAACTAGTATAAATAAACCGGACAAGTGTCACAGTTTCCGTTAAAGACTATATTTTTTAATGATTTAATTACAAATGTACGAGGGGTGGCTGATATAAAATCTCCTTTGTTAAAGAAACTTTAAAAAATGTTACTGGCCACTATATTCTCGTATTCTTTGTTTATTCCTTTTTTTAAAATTATGACACTTATTTGTTTCTACGAGTTCATTTTTTTTTGTCGCGTCTTCGTTTTCATCAAGTTGCAATAAAATTAAAAATGGATAAAATTGAGTATCGCGCTGTGATTAAATTCCTCGGTAAAGAAGGGAATACGCCGACGCAGGTCCGAGAGCGCGTGTTTAAGGTGTTCGGAGATTCATGTCCTTCCGAATTTGTAATAAAGTTTTTGTCAAAGCAGTTTAAACAAAACCGTGTGAGCTTAGAAGACGATCCCCGTAGTGGAAGGCCCATTTCTGCAGTTACCGCAGATAATGTGGAAAAAGTGAAGAAACTGATCCTTGCCGATCGGCTAATTAAGCAGTGGGAAATAGCTAGAGATGTTGGCATTAGCAAGGAACGAGTTCATGAAATAATTCATGAACATTTGGGAATGTCCAAGGTGAGCGCGCGTTGGGTGCCTAAAATGTTGATCCCGTTTGATTAGCAAAAGCGTGTGGAATGTTGTCAGTCATTTTTAGACTTGGTAAAGGATAAAGAGGAAGAAATTATCTTGCGAATAGTGACCTGTGATGAAACTTGGATTCGTCAGTGGGATCCCGAAAGCAAACAAGAATCGATGCAATGGAAATTTAAAGGGGAAAAACCACCAAGGAAGTTTAAGGTCCGGCTGTCAGCGGGCAAACTAATGGCAACCATTTTTTGGGATGTTGAGGGGATTCTTATGATATATTACCTGCCAAAAAACACCACGATGAATGCTGAATACTATGCGAACTTACTTGACCAGCTATGCAAAAAAATAAAAGAAGACAGGAGGGGCAAACTTAGCAAAGGCGTTTTGATTTTGCATGATAATGCACCCGCGCACACGGCCTTTAAGGCGCGGTCATCTCTGACAAAAAACGGCTTTACAGAGATCAACCACCCACCCTATAGTCCAGACCTGGCTCCCTCTGACTACTTCTTATTTAAAAATTTAAAGAAAAATTTGAGAGGGCGCAGATTTTCAACAGACGAAGAGATGAAGGACGCTGTGAATGACTATTTTGACGATCAAAATAATAATTATTATTTTAATGGTATGCTGTCACTTATTGACAAATGTCGTAAGTGCATTTCAGTTGCAGGGGACTATATTGAAAAATAAAAAATAAATCATTAATCCATGTATTTTTTTTCATAGTCAGGTAGATTACTTTTCAGCCACCCCTCGTATACTTTTCGAATTTTTCCCTATACTTGTAGTATAAGACGGTATAACTTGCCAAATTTCATAGCTCTAGGTCAACGGAAAATAATACCCTATAAATTTTGATTCCCTTGAGAGTCTCGAAATATACGTCTTATAAACGGCCGGATCTTTGTTTTACGTTAACTTATAAGTTTGATTTTTTCACAGCTACAAGACTTGAGTATATGGTGTTAATTTCAACTCGATACCACCACGCGTTCCCGAGACAAAGGGTCTTGATAGACAGACGGACGGACGGATGGACGGACAGACAGACGGACAACAAAGTAAACCTATAAGGGCTCCGTTTTTTCCGCTTAAGGTACGGAGCCCTAAAAAGGAGAAAAGAAATAACACTGAATTGGGGTGCAGCAACCTTTAACAAAATGCCTTAAATAGCCTTTACTATATTATCTTTTTCATACTTTGTAGTGAATGAAATTCGTATAAAGCATAAAGTAAACATAAAAGTAGAAGCAACATAAATAAAGTAACAGAAATTCCGTTACTGAGCAATCTCCTGTACGGAACAGCCAGTTGTTATCTAATTTCTGAGCCAAACTTCTCGTCTTATTTGAATAAGAGACCGACTTCATACAAAAGATCAGCGTTTTGCCTTCCGCCGACTTCGCATTTATAATTACTGCTTACTCCCCGTCGACTTATTATCGTGAAACTTGTACTGAAACTATAACGAAGAAATTAACTGAATTGGGTTAGAAAAGGACAATGTCAGAAATGGGCTGCAATTATTTAGAACTAAATTTTCTGCAAGTCGTTTAGGGGAACCGTTTCGATCTCGATGCAAAATGCACAACTTATGATTGTTTATTTCATCTTATTTTGCGACTATTGTATAATTATCAGGAGTTTTTAGCATAATTGCAGATTATAGTTCGCGTAAATATCCATATTATCCATACCTTAACAACTTGAAAGCGTGTTCAAAGTTGTTGTGGACATTAACTTACAACGTATTGCATAAAATAGGCTTGTACACAGGGTAATCAAAATATTATTCTATTTAGTCCGTCATTTAGATTATCAAAAAATATTGGACACGTATTTTTCCTTTTGTCAATCAATCAAAAAATAACAGAGATAAAGCGCGTCAAAGTTTGGGAGTGGGGGAAAATGACGTCACTTCTAAGTAAAATTGTACCTAGATGTGACGTCACGCGGAACTTCAGCGGGCTATATCTTCATCATTGTTTGTTTAATTGAAAAAAATAAAAAATACGTGTCCAATATTTTCTGATAATCTAACTGACGGACTAATAAATTTTTTTTTGTCATCATGCCTATTACACAACTATGATGGAAAATCCTAATTGACATTAAAGTATGGTCGCGAAATGCCATAAATTACATTTATTTAGTACATTTTATTTAAAAATACACTGAGAAAAATGTCTTTTTGGCTTCATTATAAAATAGCATTACATCAGTTTAAAATACGGTGAATTGTTTTTAAATTTGGTGATAATTGAACAATTTTATGCTGTAATTAAAAAATTTGAGGAAATAATCGAGTTTTTAAGGTAAGTAACGCAATATTATGATGACAGTTCACCGTAAAATTGGTCACAGAAAATAAGATTCATCATTTTCGTATTACATCATGCCTTCTCCATAAAAGAGGTCCGTCACACTACGGTATGCTTACTGTCACCCTGTGACGGAGCGCATAATTCTATCTGCTTCCTACAAAGTCATAGTGACAGTGCGTCATATTATAACGCTAGCAGCAGCAACAGTAGTTTCACAGTATTTTGTTGTGATGTCCGTATGCGCCCTACTTTACGTGAATCATCATAATTCTAGCTGAATTCACTTTATTTTATGATGAACAGTTTCCTCAGTGTAAGATAATCAATCATAAGTTGTGCATTTTGCACCGAGCTCGAAACGTTTCCCCTTAAAGGTATGCTGTTATGCATTATAATGCTAAGCGGGTATCTCCAATATGGTTTTTCAATGACTGGGTAATTTTCGAACCGATAATTTTCACACCTGCAGTACGATTTTCGCTTATATGTTGAAGAGTATTAGTATAAGATAGGTACAAAGGCCAATGTGTAAAGCTTGATGTATTCACTGTACAATCGCTTTTTAAGTGAAAAAAGACAGACAAACAAAGGTCGACACAGAACAGAAGTTACACTTTGTTGGTAAGAACATTTTCTATTGTCAGCTCCATCCATCCATCAGCCTGTTCCGTCCTCTGCTGGACATAGGCCTTGGCGGTCCTCCTGGAAGAAATGCCCATACTCACACATACTGGGCGGGCGGGTTGGTAAGCGCGGTGCCGAAACTCTCGCACCAGTGACGCCGCTGCCCGTCACTTTATATAAGGCCCGGCAATCGGGGATAGATATACCGCCATCCATCGGTCCCAGACAATGGTGGGCCGCCTGGTTTTGCCTGAAAGCTGTTCTCTTACTCTCCCCCGAATAACTTCGGGAGGATTTACGAGTAAGACACAAGCTTGTCAGCTCAGTGTAAGATAAAGTTCAACCGATTGCCCTAGAAGGATGTATGCCGACTAAATTGGCGACATACTGATACATCTGTAGTATCTTATCTGCTTACCCCTCTATCTACGTAGGAAAGCGTTTTTTTCCAAAACGCTCTTCTGTGAATTTATATTAAATGTTATCTCTTTTAAAACAGCATTATCCAGTCTCTTCTTGATTCACCGCACTACTCGGACGCGCACGTTTTCAGATATGTTTATCTTTTTCGTTATGGACCTAGTGCGCCTTAAAGGGATAGTCCCCGCTAAACCGTAATTTAATCTTCCTGGTTTAAAGAATCTAGCAATACTACATGTAAAAAAATTAATACTTTTGCTAAGAATATAATGCACCATTTTTATTACAACAGAATCTTCTGATGTCATTCCAATATTGAGAAAAACAAACGAAAATGGCTCTAAAAATATTTTCATGTCGAGTTTTGCGGCTATTTGAGCAAAAACCCATACATATTATTTATGGATTAAAACCCGTATACATTTTATTACATACATTATACACACGCCTGTCCCAGAGGGGTAGGCAGAGACTACAGATTTCCATCTGTCACGATCCTGACACAACTCTTTTTGCTTCTTCTACATTTATCAGTCTGGTCATAAAAGCTTTATTAAACTCTAAAATGAACAGATATTCGATACAAACTTTAGTTTTTTTCTTGTAATAAGATAAGTGAAAAAAATTGTTATGTTGCATTTTTTTTCCGGAACTGTGGTTTTTTCCGCATGTGGTAACACTGATTGATGCAAGTGCGACCTATCCTCTTAACGCAGTCGACCCAAGAAACAGATGTTCCCTTCACAAAGATATGGAAGCGTCTTTCTTTACAAAAGGAGAGATATTACTCTCAAACAAAAGGAATGAGCCTGCAGATGTTGTACAGTTTAATTACTTTAACTTACGAGCGATTTCACTTGGGCTTTCGTTCGAGGGAAATGTTGGAAGATTTTGCCAGCGTTTTGCAAAAAGGAACCAGCTCAAAAAAATGTGAAAATTTTGTCGTAACTGTAACTTGTGTGTTCTGTAACTCTTAATTAATTAATAGAAACTAGGCGATTTCTCATACGAATTAATCCTTATACTAAGCCATAACTATATTTCACCCCTTGTTGGCTTTTGAACATTTATGCATTTCTCTTTTCACTATTTTGTTGACTGGTTCCTTCTTGCAAAATGCTATCAATTTAATGTCAGTGTTTTTTACGTTTAATGTATTTGTCATAATTTTATTTTCCATTCGCCTGATGACGACCCCACTGAGGGAGGTCGAAATATAGCACATTTTACTATAAATATCACACTGTGTGTCAATTAATAAAAAAAAACTAACAAATATGTTATGAGGTTACAGACAGACAGCAAAACGTAGCATTTTATATATATATATATAAAAAGATTAAATGCCCACGCTTTTTCATTACTCATTGGCGCTTTTCTATAAAATTCTAATTTAATACCAAGATTCTGGTCGTAACTTTTGATACATGCTCGAGAATATTTTTTACGATCGTATGATTGCCCGAATATCTTTGTGATTTATTAATGTTTTTCAAATCATTTTATATCACTTAACAGTGAGCGGGGAAAAATGCCTTTTTCCTGTTAACGTGCAGTTTTATTTTCTCTGAATTGGTTTTAAAGCTTTGTTTTTGCGAAGTGTGAACTTTTTCAGTGAACAATTTGTTTTAATTTGTTTTAAGTGCTTCTAATAAGAAGTTGTGTTTTACAGTTTTGTTTCATATTCTGGTTCAGATCGGTAGATGTTGGTGTTTAGGTAACCAAAATGTAATGACTTATGAGATAAAATTTAAAACTATACCTGCGCCTACGTTATTATAAATTTTCATGTGGCTTTACATATAATCCGTCCACTACCCCAATACCTTTCTGCTTTATTCTTGGGTTAAAAGTACAAAAAACCGGCCAAGTGCGAGTCGAACGGTTCCGTACCATTATATAATTATATAAAAACGGCAAAAAAATCATGTCTGTTATATGGGAGTACGCGGGTCCGACTCGCACTTGGCCGGTTTTAATATTTGTTGTTATAGCATCTGTGAAAATTTAAACTGTCTACCTATCACGGTTCATGAGATACAGCCTGGTGACAGACGGACAGCGGAGTCTTAGTAATAGGGTGCCGTCGTATCCTTTGGGTACGGAACCCTAATAATAACGCACATCCTGCCAATAAAATCTATATGTATCTATTACTAATAATAAAGTCGTGTTTGTACATTGAATATTTTCACTAAATTTTAAATGAAATTTGGTATTGTACTGAGGCCAAAACCACATTTTTTTTAATTTTTGACTTTGTGTCTGCCTGCATGTATGTTCTGCTTAACTCAAGAACCACTCAACGGATTTGAATGCAGTTTATTTAATCATCATATTAGTGACCCTACATAGTCAACACATATGCTATAAGGGATGTTCATAAAAAAGGCCCAAGCCGAAAATGGGGCAAAGGTTGAATAAACGTGGGCAGAGCCACTTTTGAGCAATTTTGAGGCTACGAATGGCATCCTAACTTTTTAGTTCGTTTTCGTAAACAAACCAAACATAGCTTATTCAAATGTACGAAAAAAACAAACTAAATTCGTTTAAAAAGCCGAATTCGATAACAGTTTTCGTTCATCCACGATTTTACTGTTATTTCAAACGATTTGCACCGGGAGCGAACAAATAAATTTCCTAACCAATTGGCTTCGAAAATAGACCTTTTTTTATCAAAGAGGTGTTTATTTATAATACAGTTTCACGAGGAAGGAAATTAGGTCGCAGTGGAGGTGTTAAACGCCCAGGAAAATGTACACAACTTTTTATTTTATGACTCTATCGTTTTTACGGCTTTTTTATTTTCGGAATTTCTTTTTTAGTGTCAGTTAATTTTAGTGCTGATTGATTGATGGTATTGAAGTGTTGGTTTAGTTTTAGAGTGGTTTATGGAGGTAATCGTTTGTGTATGGATTTTGTAACTTAGTTTATGGAGTAACCTCAACTAAAAGTTGTTTTATTAAAATTAATTACTGTTTATCTTATTTTTGAATTAAAAATATAAAATTAATGATTGACAATAGAGTTTAATGTTCCGCACCCGAAGGACTTATTGCTAAGCCTCCGCTGTCTGTCTGTCCGTCTGTCACAGGGGTCTACAGCTTTAGCTGGAAAAGGCAGATAGTTGAAATTTTCGCAGAATACGTGTGACTTTTAAGCACGCACAAAAAGACTCGAAAATGTAGCATTTTTTTAACGTTATTGTTTTAGCTTCATCTTAAAGACAGACAAGTTTCAAATTTGGTCAGGTTTTTAATATGTAGATAAGTACTATAAAGTAAAACAACAAATAATGAAAATTAGGGTTCCGTACTCAGCGGGAGCCGAATTGTTTGTCAGCACAAATTATTTTAATGTCATGATGAATATACATCACTTGTACTCGTTCACAGTATATTTACTTAATTATCCCACCCGGTTTTGGTTTAACACCATTATCAAGGGTTTAATAATAATACATTTTGGGTTAAATGATTAATTCGATGTTATTACGTGTAATCCACTATTTGAATGTGTAATTCTTCCACCATTTCCGCCATGTTTTTCTCCTTAACTTTTGGTGCACATTTGACAGTATAGACTCCGCGACGCGAGCGAAAGACGCGCTTCACGGCTGCGATATCTACTCAGGCTGCTGCACCCTCAAGATTGAATATGCTAAGGTAAGTCTTTACAGTTAGTTACACACTTGCCACTGCCTCATCCAGTTTTGAATGAGAACGGAGGAACGCAAAGAGTGGCGAAAGCTAGGAAATACTTTTGTCCAGCAGTAGACGAAATCAGAACACAGACTATTATATATAACACCTTTTATATTTCAAGGGTTTTTGCTTAAATATGCTGAGTCAATTACTTACCTGATCAATGTAAAACTCACCGATATGTTTTTTTAGACCTTTATCTTTTAGTTGTAAAGACAGTTACCTAATTAAACACATTTCACTCAACAGTCTTTTTTAATGACTGTTTCTTAACTGAGAAATACGTTTTACGTAATTTAAGGCAAGAAAACAACTCTGTATGTAAATTTGTCCAGCTTATATCTTTAAAACGAACTCAATATAAAAGTTTTTGGTAAACTTGTGCCTTTTGAAATATCAGTACCAGATGATAGAGGTGTTATACTTTGGTCCAACTGAGAAAAGGACTATCAAATTTTATACTAAAACGGTGGAGAGCCTATGCGCCTTAATCAGCCTGTCGGCAAAATCTACAGGAGTCAAACGGCTGCAACCACTCTCCCGGTAGGTTTCTCGTGACGTCATCTCGGAGCATGACGTGTGGCTTATATTAGCGTAGCGGTATGTTTCGTCGAGGGGATGGTAAAAACTAAAGTAAAAATATTTGTTAGTTGGAGGTGTCTTGGTGTAACTGTCGGACGTATTTGCAGTTATCAGTTGTATCAGATGACGTCACTCGGGGAGGCTTCTTTTTCATTTTCATTTTAATCCTACGATGACGCCCCATAGCATAGTAGACCATATCAAGATTTGACAGCTCCATAAACCACTATCTGTCCCTCTTTAGGTAGATCAACAGAGTGAGACAGAGCACTATTCGTATAATCAAGCGCTATCGCTAGACTAGCAGGTCAATCGACCCGATGATGGTAGTTCTTATTGCTTTGTTATGCGAGTTCAATTCGCATACAAATTATACGTAATAATTTCTGTAGGTAGTAAACATAAAAGGTATTATTATAATAGCAGAGCTATTTTTTTCTATAAAATACTTGCAATATATATTTTTCTCTTTAAAACATGTCAGAAACATTCACACTGGCCACAAAGAAAACGTTTACAGAGGGAAAAAAAAATCAAAAGACCAAACGATTTCAACACATTTTGTGATAACTTACGGAATAAAATAGTCTATTTATGCAATTTGGGTACATTATAATATATTATATACAAAGAGTGCACTAAATATTATTATTAGAGTGCATTACAAACTAATGAAAAGATCAATTAGAAACAAATGTAAAGACGTAATAATAATATTTAGAGTATTCCAAAGCGATGGATTTCGCTATAAAAACGTAATCTTACACGTCAATTTTAATGTAAATGAAACTAAGGACCCTCTATTAAGACTGACTAAGGTTCATATTTAGTTGGGAAAATAGAAGAGATACATAGGTTACCTATGATAGGTATTATGCAGGTGGAAATTGATTTTCAAACAGATATTCGACAATACGGCCTAAATGGAGCAAATAACCATTTTTATTTCTTAATTTTACAAGGAAACTGATTTAACTTTTGAACCCAGATTGCAGTATATTTAGTGTATGAAATGTTTTTTTTGGTGCAAACATAAAAATGGAAAATAAAAGTAGAATTCTGTGCAAATTGGCGACATACTGAAGAAGAGGAAAGTCTAAAGCGCAAAGAATGGAAGAGCTTGATGGATGTAGAAGAGGTGAAGAAGTGCGTCAGGATCGCAGCAGAAATAAATCTGTGGTCTCTGTCTCCTTCTCTGAATACTTGAAAATATTACACTGCGAAAATGTTACGAAAAGTTTTGTTGTTTTGTCCGCTTTTTGCTATATCTACAAAAAAAAATATGTCTTGTCGTGTTTGAGATATCCTACCTAAATAAAAATGAACCTCTGATCTTCATATTTCCAATGCACTCAAAAAGGTTAGAACAAAAAGGAGACATCCATCTCTTATCTCGTTAAGCACCTGCTACTTACCCTTTCATCTTAAATCAAAATGGCGGTTTGGATATTGATCTCAAGTTTTCAATACATCCCCCAAGACAACCCTTAGTAGGGCCCTGTAACCTGACACTTGATAAATAATGTTAGAGTGCTTTCATACTGGCTGAAACTGGCGCGGTAAAGTCAAACGTCAAGGAGAACGTTAAAATGGCGTTAAAATGAATTAGAAAATGGCGCTCTGAGACGTGACCGTAGCCCTAAAAAAACGTAAATAATGATTTAAGGTGACTCCGTCGGAAGAATAAGCAACTCTATTCGTGGTGGCTGAAATGTCGAACAAAACCTCATAAAAATAAAGTTCTTATCAGCTCGCACTTAAACTTGGCTGTTTCGTCAGGCGCTCCGGCTGACAAGTTTAAAAATAGTGTGTTTTTTATTTATTTTAAATAAAATAAAAATAATTAACAAACAGTGAGAAATACATTTTATTTAATAATTTTTGTCTAGAAATTTATACATTTTAGGACCGTTTCGATAAAAACTGCGGCAGCTATATCATTACAAGTGGACAGAAAACCGAGAAATAAGGGTGACTTAAAAAGAAAATTTCTTCACTTCTATATATTCAAATAAAATTCAGGAAAAACCACATTACACTTTGTATCATGTAGATTACTATGTATTTTTCTTGTGTCAAAAAATGCTATATTTACCGTACAAACTGGTTACAAAGTTGCTCCGTTCAAGGTCATTGGCGTTGAGAGAAGCCTTAATGTGCACTTTGCAGTTTTTTTACAGAGAAGCTTTGTTGTTATTGGTGCGTAAAAAAAGGCTGGGCCGATTGATTAAGATGTGCGGTATGTAGATTAAAAATTACACTGGAATTACAGTAACAATAAAGAAAATGTTGAATAGTGAAATTAGCTCTAAATATTTCAACTTAAAGTTGAGTCAAATGACGCGTCTTCTATTTGTACATAATGTCGTCTTCAGAACACATTCCCACTTTGTGTAACGCCAGCAATGTTTGCCATTTTAACGTTTTTGAAGCCAATCACAGCAAGCTATTTGAAAGCATCGCTAAAATCATGCAAGTATGAATTCATTGAACACAAGACATGTAAGATGTACGCTAGACTTCTCAACAATCCGTATTCAATCGTTCTTAGGATTGCGTACCCGAAGGGTACCACACGGGACCCTATTACTAAGCCTTCGCTGTCCGTCCGTATTTCTGGGGTGACACCTTCAGCTGTTATAGGTAGCTCGTTGAAATTTTTACAAAATTAGCCGTTACCACAGCAAAAAATAAAATTCAACTATTTCATGCTCTCCTTAAATTACGTAATACTAACAAAGTATGATAAGGTGGTAGAGCTGATGCCGGGCTCGACTGTGGAGGTACCACCATCTTACTCGCAAATCCTGCCGAAGTTATTCGGGGGAGAGTAAGAGAACAGCTCTCAGGCAAAACCAGGCGGCCCACCATTGCCTGGGCCCGATGGATGGCGGTATATCCATCCCCAATTGCCGAGCCTTATATAAAACAGACTGGTGACGGGCAGCGGCGTCACTAGTGCGAGGGTTTTGGCACCGCGCTCACCAACCCGCCTGCCCAGCGTGTGTGAGTATGGGCATTTCTTCCAGGAGGACCGCCAAGAGTGGCGAAACCCTGGAAAGGCCTATGTCCAGCAGTGGACAAAACAGGCTGATGGATGGATGGAACAAAGTATGAAGAGCATGAAAAGTTTACAAAACTTATTTGTGTCCATTGTGTAGTGGGTCCTTTATGTCCTTTAGACCCTTTAGACACTTGGGACGTAATCGACGGCAGTGGGTCATTGTTACAGTTATGACGTCATTGAGCTATTTATCGCTAAGCTGTGTATTTTAAGGTTTATTTACTCTGTAGTACCACCACAAATGTGTGAATAAAACCAGCCACTAATTGTGACTTTCAAGTTCACCATCAGGTATATCCCTCTTAATATGTAAAGATAAAGCTGTCCACTCAAAAGTCTCACAAGCTCTAGTTAAAAGCCCTTTGATCTTCCGCAGGTATTTTCAAAAGATAAATTATCCCCTAGATCACGTAACACGGTCTCACATTTTGTAAAAAAAACTGCTTCATCACGACAATGTTAACAAAGTACCATCAACAAAAAACACAATGAATGGCCGGCGTGCTTTTCTGAAAACTCACGCGTGGTACATTAATCATTATTTTTATTTGACAAAAGTGCGCCTTTAGGACACAAAAAGGTGGGAAAACGCCCTCAAAAGCTGCCTAGCGCGTCAGTAAAAATAAAATATGAATAGTAAGGGACAACATTGCTCTTGCAAATGGGCATGTGGAACGCGAATTGGTAGTTTTTGTGACGTATTTTGTGTGCTCTGTAGGGTTATTTATTTAGCACTTTTTACAACTTTTATGGTTGTTGAGATGAATGGTGTTTCAGAAAGCTACTGTTTTGGGATGATAGTACGCTTTTTTATGAAATTGACATCATGGAGTACGTTGTTTCAGGGGAGGTATTAGAAGTATATTAATGAACGAATAATTTTTGAAAAAACATATTCTTCTGCTCATATTGAACAACTTCCAGAGAAAATACCCGCGTAAATGAAAAAAAAAACAAAATACCTTATGTAATAAACACCCTGCATAAAGATCGCCAGAAATTAAGCTAATTTAAACCAACATCAAATAATCAAGTATTAGCGCAATGTAGCGAACATTTAAAAAAATACAACGGATGAATAACAAAAAAAATAGACTATCTGACAATTAATCTCAGGAAAATTCCTCCATTTATTTTAAATACCTACCTATCATCCTAGAAAAATTTTTTGGGTCGATCAAATTTTAATAAAACTTCAATTAAATGTCTGCTCTTGTTACCGACTTTAAATATTTATTTTGAGTGTAATAAAACTATATTTTAGGCGAACAAAACAAAAAAAACCATTCAAGTAATCAGTGAAAGTCGAAACATTTCTAAGTCCTTAGCAACCTGTTACCATTATGCGATGTCAATAGCACTTTCAGCAGTTTAAGGGTCATAATAGGTCTCGTAACACGATGGGCCCGGGATCGATTCCCTGGCTTAACATAATGGCTGACGTTTTGTAAAGCAAATTGTTACCGAAACGGTGGACATTTTGGAACCTGTATACTTAGATTATAATACAGGTCTTTGTGCAGGGATGTTTTATTGTTTTATTTTCCGGGGTATTTTTGTTGGGTAATGTCTTTATTTGACTAATGTATGTAAAGTGTAAAACATATTACCTTTTATTTATGCAAGTACAAGCACATTGGTTTTAAAATCAAAGTGAAGTAAATTATAGTGAAAAATGGTCTATTGAAAAGAAATATATTGTCAAAAGTATAACAATCATATTACATGCGAAAAAGTTTAAAAGTTCACTAAATTGGCTAAATTGGCTAGTAGCGAACACCGGTACCGAAAACAGTGCTATGATAGTGTGTATCTTGTTTTTTATTGACATTGCCTGGATAAAGTTTTTATTTTATTTGTAAAAGTAGTGTATTTTTAATACAAAATGAATAATGTACTTATTCATAAAGAATGCAGTCTCCTTGAGAAATTAACATAATTTGACTTATTTAAGCCAATTTTCGCGCTTCTATTTAGCGTGAAAAGATGCGGATTATCCTGAAAGCGGGCAACATTTAAAACAGCTAATTTAACTCAATTACCGAAGCGCAGGCCGCCCCATTTCACGTAGGAAATGGCACGCGGGAAAAAAACTAAATCGGGCCAGTGGTGTAGTGTACCGAACGAGTTAGTGGATTCATTTGACATTTGTATGAAACTTTTTATAAATTTTGTAACTCCAACCGGCTAGAGGATATAATGACAGATAATGGGGCCTCTTTTTGATTTAAGGCTGAGAGATATAAAACCCATAACTGACGTAACGCTATTCATACCAGCACATATAACATGAAGGACATTGAGCTCGATAGCGCTCGGTACAGTGCTCTGTCTCACTCTATTGTTCTACCTAAAAAAGGACAGACAGTGGTGTATCGAGCTGTCAAAGCTCGGACAGCTCGATATGGTCTACCATGCTAGTGGTGCAGAATGTATTACGGATAGAAATTACCTCGATAGATTGACGAAACTTTCAGCCTTAAGAAAGACACTACATAAGATCAGTTGTATTGAATTATTGAATGCGTAGTTCAAAAAGTGCTTTCATCAGGTATTATAACTTTTACACTTACAATCTGCAAAGGGCCCCGCTTAATCGACACCGAGCTCAGAGGTAGTTTTTTTGCTGTGGCCGTGAAGGCACATAGTATCTTAACATTGAATTAGATAGGTTCATTGAAAGGACTTCTTTCTCATCGGTTTCAACTTTCACCACTCTGGCTAGGGACCCCACTAAAACAAATGAACCCGTCTGCTGACCGCAACATGCACTATAGTATTCAATGCTCTGTGGCTCTGTGCTGGGAGTTAACTTTCGATTAAGAGGAAATAAAATTTTCTGTGCAAAACGTTAAACACGTGATTTTTTTTTTGTCGTTCAGCCAGACGTCCTATTAGTAAAGTGTGGTAGATAACAAAAGACTTCTTACTGAAACATTCTCATTTTGTTGTTGCAGAGTTTACTTTTGAAAGAGGTTTACATTATTTGCATACACTTTATTTTTGACAGTATGGGACTGAGCTATTCAAACATTTTGATATAATTTTTTTTCTCTCATGGCAATTTCTTTGTGATTTTACAAAACCGACCAAGTGCGTGTAGGAGTCGCGCCCTGAGGGTTGCGTAGCATTTAAATAACTTAAGACGACGTAGGTAGTAAAACCGGAGTTTTTGAACAAGTGGTACTCCCAAACTACAAAAGATATGGTTCTGGAATAAATACATGTTATAAACAAAGCCTTTTCCAAGGCGATGTAACAGCCTAAAACGCTATAGAGAAAAATTGTCTCGATCGAAAAAAAATGCAAAATGAAGTCAATTTTTTCATTTAAAACAAACAGTCTATCGAAACTAATAAATTAAAAATTACAATGATTACTGTTTTAAACCTTTTATCTGAACGATAGCAAAGCGATTTTTTTAAACGCACTTTTGTGAATTTATATTAAATTTAATTCCATGAAAAACAGCATTATTCACTCTCTTCTCAGACGCGCGCTTTTTCAAATATGTTTATCTCTTTCGTTGTGCGATCGACCTGCTACGCCTTAATGTGGTGACCATTTCTGTCAAATTCAAAGGATGTCTTGGTTATTATGTCCAAAGAAACAAGTGACATCAATTGTTTTGTATTTTTTAAAATATATAAAAATAATTGACTGCATAAAACTAAAATTGGAATAAGTTAAGATCATTTTAAGAAAAAAAAAAAATAGTTTTCTGGTAAACTTGGTGAATTGGACCTTAGTCTGGTCCAAATTCATACCATTCATTCATACATTTTCATTCATTGAGGTCGTGGAGAACCCCACTGTCCCAACTTCAGCTTCGCTTCGTTTCAAGCACTTTCGTCCCAATGATCCTCATTATGTAACAGTTGCACAAAATGCACGATATGTCCTCGTTTGATTAAATATACACGTGTTTTTGTAATAAGCACGAGGAAGTCTCTTTAATACCCATTTCAAATGCCACAAGAGCAAAGTAGGTTCATGTCAGTCCGCCTTCCGAAATCCACTGTACGATACCATGCTGTTCTGCCACAATAAACTTTATTACATTTCAATAGGAGCCTCTTTATAGTACGCAGAGGGATTGTGTACTTTTTCAGCTTTATAAATCCGGTTACAACATTTTTACATTCACAATCTCCGTGGCTAGAGGGCGCCTTTTAAAAATGTACTGGTAGATTTTTCGGCTGCCAGAACCAGTGTCATTGTACAAGCAGAAAGAGAACAAAAAAAAATGCCTCGCCGATCGGAGTCTGTGAGTTCAAAATTCAATTTTAGAACAAGTTCTAAACTAGTTCACGATCCCTGTGAAAGAAGTTCTAAATTGAAGCTTCGTGCTTTACTTACCGTTGTTGTAAATAAAAAATAAATTCGTCTTGACATTCTAGGCGTTTCAAGTATCTACACGCTTTTGCTGACGATTTTTAAGCCCTAACATGTTAGTAAGGGGAAGGGTCATATTTAAATGCCAGTTTTACCATTATTAGAAGAAATAAAATCTTTCTTGCTGTATAATTTTCTTGATTGAAAGGACATGCCTCTAGTTTTGGATGTTGACTTATTTGGAACGATTTTCTTTATTATTAGACCGTTTTCAGCTTGGCGGTTCTCAGGTGTTAAAGCCTAGCGTGTGTGAGTATGGGCATTTCTTCCAGGAGGTCCGCCAATAATGGCGAAATCTTAGAAAGGCTTATGTCCAGCAGTGGAAGAAACAAGCTAATGGATGGATGGATATATTCCCTTGAGAAATAAAGTGCCCCCTAGCCTTACACACACTATATTATATGGTTACAATAATATGGATGGATGTTTGAAGAGTAAGAGTAAGTATGAAACTTGATCAGATGGAAACTAAAGTTCTAAGTGTTACATGTACATATATACTCGCTGCTGTCTCTTTGAGGGTAGGCAATAACTAAAAATTTCCATCCGCTACAGTCCTGACACACCGCTTTCGTCTCTTAATATATCAGTTTATGATTGTCACTTCGTTATTGCGGCTCACCTCAAATTAATCGTACTTACCTAACGAGATAAATATCACAGACATTACGGTTTACTGATTGCCTTCATTTTATGAATCAACTCTATCAAACAAAACTGTCATTAACGTGTTATCTAGAAATTATCACGATAATGCTATTAGTGTTATACCTAGTACCTTGTATTGGATAAAGTAAAATTCGTTTGCGTTCGGCTTTGGCAGACGTCTTAATTTTAATAATTTTGTTGATATGAATTGATACATTTCGAAACTCTGTCAATTGAGGATTTCCTTAAAGCTAAAAAGTAGTTTAACAGCAATGAATACCGAAACAAGGCCAGAGGATAACAGTGAAGTGATTGTGACTCAACCTCTGCCTCATGCTCAAATCGAAGAAGCGAGAGAAAACGTGGATAACGAGATAGAGAATCAAGTAGAAGCCTGTTCTTCTTGCTGTGAGATTATAAGTGACATGATGGGTGATTCAAGCCAAGACAACTCTTCTGACGTTTGTTTTTTAGACTGTTGTGATGGGAGTGGGGATGATGGTTGCTGCGGTAGCTGCTCTGATAATTAAACAAAACACGGTCTATTTGTAGCTTACATGGATGAGTGAGTTTTAACCGAAGTCATAACGATTTTTTTGCTACTATTTTCACACTAATAATTTTATCTGAGCACCAATACCGTTAATAAATAGAAAACTCTGCCATTTTTGTATTTATACTTTTAAGAACCATAGATCGTCCGTGCTTTTTCTTCAAAGAGACCAAGCATTATAAAGGCAATCGTAGCTTTTGCCCGCGGCTCCGCCCGCGTGTTATTCGGTTTAACCACATGCTTTTTTCCGGAATAAAAAGTAGCCGATGTGTTAAGTTAGGGTAAAAGCTATATCCATTCTAAATTTCATACAAATCCGTTCAGCCGTTTCAGCGTGAAAGAGTAACAAACACACACACACCCTCACAGACACTGTTAAGCTATAGGAAATGGTCTAATGAAGATTACAAGTTAAATTTTTAAAATGTATTAAATCTTTAGTTAATTTGCCGCAGAAACAATTTAAAAATATGGCGAAAAAGAATTTCTAACCAGCTTGTCTTGCCATAAACTTCCAATACCCAATTGCTAGAAATTTGTAATCAAAACAAGAAGCCATTTGAAACAGCATTCATGTTTCCCCTCAAAAGCTAGAAACAATCAGAAGGTCAACACTTCGCCTGCAGTCGTCATTAGCACGGACGTTCAGTTGACCGGAAGTCCTGGGGTTTGCCGCCCGCGGCCGTTTCCGGTTAGTGTCAGATAGCGTCCGAATGCCGGCGTGTAAACACGTGTTCAGTTGCAGAGGTTTTATTGTTGTCCAATATTGTTTTGCTCGGTTTTCCATTGGGTTTTTAACTTTGCAAAATGTTATTTCATTGCTTATTTGTGGTAACTGCAAAGCTCTGTTCAACTTTTAAAATAGTGGATCTACGAGTATATGGACTATAAAATAAATTTAGTTACATTTTAAAGTATCGTAACAAGATTTATTACAATTTATATAGCCCATGCCCTATTAAGAAACACCTCAGTCTCAAAATTAAAACTGTTTAAAGTTTTCCTGTTATCAACTCCTAAATATTTTCTGAACTCGGTTCACCGAAAAGAGCATCTTTCTCATACAATCGAATGCGCTAACGGTTCAGAACAATCAACTGATTCGAGCGGAAAAGTTACGAAAGGCGTTGAAAATAGGGTTGTTTTTAGGTCGGCCGTGTCACGGTGCAAGTTTGGACAAGTTTCGACAGGACGATTACGGGTTCATACTAAAGTTGCCCGATCGGCTTCTTAACAAGTTGCAGATATAGCGCTTCTCTGAACGAACTTTTCGGTTGGATGACGTATTTGAAATTTTGAAGAGATAAGATAATTTTAACTTTGGTGGCTGCTTTTGTGCACGTACTTTTATAGCCGCTGACTTCTGTACGTCATCTATTTACAGAAATAATAATAAAGAAGTTTGAGAAGCTTTGCTCGACCGCCTTTGTGGTACAGCGATACTTCCAAAATAACCTTCAATGGGTAAGTATTGAACTATTTATGAATTGTGACGTAACTTCAAGTGCAAAGTATCCTTAAATAAGCGGGTATGTATGTTTTTGACGAAAGGCACTCGGTTTGGCAACTGATTTTAGGTGCAAGCCACATAGAAGCGGCGTGGCGCGCTACCGGTGGGTATCGGTGGTATTCAAGTGTTTGATTTTGATCTGACAAGATGTCTTCCTCTGACGACGAAGGTGTGGGCGGTGCGCTGTAGGTGCACCCGCGGCGCGCCCTTGGCGTGCCGTCTCGACGCCTGTCCAGTGTTCTTTCATACAAAATGTAGGAGAGGGACGTGGTGTAAAACAGATAGAAGAGGTGCACTGAGGGCGCGCCTTTTCTATGTGGCTTGCACCTTACGATAAAGAATCGGGGGGCAGGTCGCGGGTTTCTTTTATTTAATTTGTGTGCCTGTTGACCAGTGCAAGGCACGTCTCGACGCGTACTTCGCGCTGGCGATCATTCCGTTCGTGGGGCACCCATTTGTCAAGCTTTTTTACCTTGCCAATTTGACGCAAATGGACCAATATTGTTTTTATGCTAACGTCGAAAGGTGCTGCTTATTCAGCCGTAGATTGAGTATCATCACATCAGCTTCCATCCATCCTTCCATCAGCCTGTTTCGTCCACTGTTGGACATAGGCCTTTCCAGGATTTCGCCACTCTTGGCGGTCCTCCTGGAAGAAATGCCCATACTAACACACGCTGGGCAGGCGGGTTGGTGATCGCGGTGCCGAAACCCTTGCACCAGTGACGCCGCTGCCCTTCACCGGTCTGTTTTATATAAGGCTTGGCAATTGGAAAAAAATAATTTAGATTTGAAATGGCAAGTACTGCAAAACGGCAACTTCAAAGACCTATTAGTAGGAAGAAGGATAAGATAGAAAGTAGGATAGGATAATAGGCTTTGCAGTGTTTTTTTAAAGAATCGTAAACACGAGTTACTTAAGCGGGTGCAACTATGACGAGCCTAAAATTTAAATGAAATTTTTAGTTAGTTTTCCAAAAGATTATGAATGAGCTGCGAAATTGTGTATTTTTATTTATTGTGTCTGTTTTTCACTACAAAACCCTTAAAAGAGATTGAATAGAATAAAAGAGCTTGTATGAGTAGATTGATGCATCAGGAAGAGGCGAAAAAGGTGTATCAGGATCGTAGTTAATGGAAATCTGTAGTCTCTGCCTACCTCTCTGGGTATTTGGAGGTATGTATGTAAATTTTCTATTTTCACAATTAATCAGTGTACTTACGCTCAAAATGATTTCCGTTTCCATCGTGGAAATGCGTAATTGCACCTCGTATTAATTTCTTTTAGAGGAAGAATCACTAATTCCAAAAGGGAATTCACCAAATTCAACATTCAAATCCGATATTCTACCCCTCCGAGCGGTTTGTCATCACGCCCTCAACTAAACGTGACAACCATAAAGAGCGTCAGATGGTTGTCAGACTACCCTCAGAATGTCACTCGAGGCGTCTCTCGGGCCACGTACGACGTGCGTACCACAAAACCGTGTTAAGCTGTCCAGGGTGTTGTTCCGGCAAGAAAATGTGACTCACTAGATTTACGTACCCGTGGAGTCGGATGGAAGTTAAACTTGTAATGGAATAAATTTATGGCCTTGGCATTCGTTAAAACAACCATTGGTTAATTAAGGGCCCATAATACCTCAATTTGCAGTCCTGCTCTAACGCTTCTGCTTTTTAACTGTCTATCCTACTCTTATCAGATGCCGCGCACGCAAAAACATCAGTTATTTTGAGATCGCGGCTACACTGTTGGTTTTTTAATTTTTATGGAATAGTCTGCAAGTGCTTTACACTAATATCAGTTACATTATGCAAAGTTTCAGATCTAATTTCAATGCTATCGGTTTGTTGTACGGTTTGGAGGTAGCTTTGTAATTTTTTTCTGTCGAGAAAATTTAATGTATTCAAGTTTTTACAACAATACGGACATAGCATTAGTCCTCAACTTTACCATATATCAATTTCAGAGTGATTGTGGCAGTATTTGTTGATATAAAATAGGATCATGCAAAGCGAAGTGAGGTATTATACACCCTCAAAAGTATTTATCATTTGCCCCGTGTTGGGCGCCAAACGTTTTAGACTCATAATGTAATAATTATTACATTAACAATGTAATTAAGTGTGTATGATCAACCTAATAGACTGACAAAGTACCTCGACAAATATAACATATTGTCAAATTCCCAATACGGCTTCAGACAGGGAAAATCCACTCAAGACGCAGTCAGGGATTTAACATCAGAAATCGTTGAACAACTGGATAAAGGAACAAAATGCCTTACTGTCTTCCTTGACCTAAAAAAGGCGTTTGACACCGTTTCTGTCGCCACTCTTATACGAAAACTGGAAAGGATTGGTGTCAGAAATACTCCATTGTGTCTTATGAAAGACTACTTAAGTAATCGGAAACAAAGAACCAAAATTGGTGAATATATTAGTGATGACCTTCAAGTGACCTTTGGAGTCCCACAGGGAAGTGTTCTCGGTCCTACGCTATTTTTAATTTATATAAATGACTTATGCAACTTAAGGATTGACAGTGGACAGATTTTCTCATACGCTGACGACACAGCAGTGCTTTTTACAGAAAAGTCGTGGGATAAAGTTCATTATGTGGCGCAAACTGGCTTAGCTAAGGTTTCTATCTGGCTAAAACAAAACTTACTTACCCTTAACACCTCTAAAACGAACTATATATGTTTCGCCATTAATAACCGCAGTCAACCTAATAACTTTAGCCTTAAAATTCACAAATGCGACTACACACTAAAACAATGTGACTGCCCCTTCATACATAAAGTAACCAGTACTAAATACCTTGGAGTTGTTATTGATCAACGCCTATCTTGGCATCCACACCTAGAGGTTACCACAAGTCGAATAAGAAAACTTATTTATACCTTTAAAAACCTGAGACATGTTGCGTCGAACAAACTGTTGGTCCAAATTTACACAGCTTTAGGGCAGTCAATTTTAACCTACTGCATACCTATTTGGGGGGGTGCTTGTAAGACAAAATTCTTGGCACTTGAACGAGGACAGAGATCTTTAGTAAAAGTCATGTATTTCAAGCCTTTTAGATTTCCTACAGATGAACTTTACTCCATTACTCAAGTACTTACAGTTAGAAAACTATATATACTTCAACTACTCTTGCAAAAACATAAATTTATGCCCTTTAAATCTAATAATAAAATAAAAAGAAGAAGTTACACAGTAGACATGTATAGTGTTAAAACAACATTTGCAAGTCACCAATACAAGCGACAGTCTGTTTATGTATACAATAAGGTTAACAAGTTACTAAATATCTACCCACTTAAATTATATGACTGTAAAAATACAGTCACTGCGTGGTTAAGAAACTTAAATTATATTGAAGTGGAGGAATTATTGCAAGTAATCAAATAACTTTTAATTTTAATTTATATATATAAATATATTTTATTCTATATTTTTAAATTTTTGCACATACACACAAACACTCCCTTTCTCACACCCCCTAAATGTTAAACTAGAATACATTGTTACATACACTCCCTCCCTAGTAGCTAATACTGACCCCAAGACTTCGGTCGTAGGGCTAGGGACTCATTTATTCATACCTCTCCATTTACCACATTTTACATATTCTCTCACACCTTCAGACTAACATTTGCATGCATAACTAGGTTAGCTTAAGTTTTAATTTAAGTTTTAATTTTTGTAATAGTATTAATAATGATTATTATTATTACTGTAATATTGTAGATTAAGACACGTTTATTTTTGTAAAACTTAGATATGGAAGTGCGGGGTATCCTGGCACAGGTATTTTATGTACTTAAAAGGATACCCCATCAACTATGTAGCTACACTTGTAAGTGAAGAAAATAAACAAATTTTCATTTTCATTTTCATTTTTTCATTTTTCATAATGCATAAATAAAATATTTAACACCGTCTGATTGCGAAAGCCGGTAGTTTATAAAAAAACCTACCGTTTTTTTACAATCTTCCTTGGGTTACTGGAATCTTCCTACGTCGACAATCTTCGGTGCCATATTCATTTATTTATGTAACAGAAGAGACCTTAGAATGAACTAAGCCTCTTTGTAAGCAAGTCATCAAAAGCGAGGCATAGAAACAACTATGCACTTCAGTCGAGTGTCTCTTCTGCGTTAAAATGGATAACGAGTGCTTTGTATCTTCACGTAGTCACTTTGTGGGTAGTTTGAGTTATGCCTTTGACTCAACAGTTTTAAAAAAACACAGGGACTTCATGCCGTAAAATATAGATAGAGTTGATTAACCCTTCGGATGACTTCTTTTTGTTCTAAAATACGCTTTTAACGTTGACTACGGGTTGATAATGGGAACTTAAGTCAGTAGCTTTACATAGCTAGCGATGTTTTAAAAATTATACTCTCAAATCGTATCTTTATATCATGGGTACCAAGTCGAACCCTAAAAAGTTTGCAGATGTATTTATAACATATCTTTTTCTCAGATATAAAATATCACAATTTCATTGCTTATAAGGAAGTGGCCTATTCTTGTTTTCACCAATATTTATGATTCGAAAACCATTTCGAGGAATAGCTTTCCTGAACTGTTTTTAGTAGACGGATTTTAAATTATGCGTTCAAAACATTTATTAAATGAAATAAAGCGATGACATTAACTTGATCTTCAGTGACGTCATCATCACACATTTCCATTTTCATTGAACGCATCCTAAGACGTATTTTTTTCTTGGACGCTTTCGAAAGTGCTAATTGTAAATGTTGCCAACTTTATCAAAAAACCCTGTTTTAGTAGATATTTTACCAATAATTATCAGAATTCGAGAAATAACAACAAATAATAATAATAATCACTATCAAAAAATAATAAGAGTTTAGGGTCAACTTTGAAACCTATTTATATAAGAATTACTCATTAAATTATTATTAATTACTAATAATTATTTATATTAGACAGAGGTAATTGCACGAATAGGTATATAAAGCTAGTTTATTTTAACAGAAATGTATTGGCTGTCGGATCGTGAACCCGATTGAGGTGTTAAATGTAGATTTATGATTTTTGTTCGAACTCACCCTAGCTGGGTAGGTATTTATATTCTCTTGGTCTATTAGACAGAATCGAAGTTTTGAAAAAAGAAATACTGAGGTCGAAATTTTAAAATTATTGTTGCTGTTGGAAACACTGATACTGATGTGTCTGTCACTTTGACTGATTGGGTTCCGTTTCAAAACGAGTGGGTTTCTATCGGAGTGCTGCGAATAGTGATCCAACCTAATGTGATGACGTAAAAATCGGTTTTAAAGCACAAAAATATATATTATTCAAATTAAATTCCTAAAGTGGTCTATTTATAGCACATTGATATTTAAAAAATAGGCGAATTTGAAAAGAGATATAGTCGGGATAACCCTTCTTCGCTTCGAACCATTAAACCGTAGAGGTGGTCAAAACAGGCCCCACAAATCGAAATCTAGCCCTAAATCGCTTTACTTGCAAAAAGAGTAATTTGTCCCTGGTTTCACATCACTCAGTGAGTATTCAGTATGCATTTGCCTGTATAAAACAGTCTCCTTACTCGTAAAAAGGCGATTAATGCTGAAGTTGCCTATCTCGTCCAGACACAACTGAAAAATATAAAGTTTGTTTAATTTTCTTTATTTGTTTTTCTTCTTTTAAGTTTGTTACATATTTACTGTCTAATTTGATGGGAATAGAGGCAATAACTTGAAACTCGTTTTATTGGAATTGAAAATTCTATGTGTACGAGTATCTTTGGAGATCCGTTGTTTAATTGGACCCATTACTTGTAAACCTAAACCCCAGACTACTACAAAACCATTCATGCTTAAACTCCCAAGACTTTTTGCTGCATATTCATTAAAAATCATCTCTATTGCCTAGTCGATAGGAGTTCGGTCAAGTGTCTAATAATCTTGGGGTTGTGCAGCTACAAATCAAGTCAAAGATGGAGCCCTGAGGGCAAACATGTGATATTGGCCGTGACGGTAGACACGTTTCTACTTGATTGTACTTGCTCCAGTTAAAGTGATTCTAAAGTCAACTTTATCTCAAGGGGTTATGACAAAAAATGTACAACTGATTGGAGTTATTGGGTTTAGGACGTAGGTACTAATGTATTGTTAAATTGGTCTAGGAGTCATGTTACCTACACTTCTCTACAAGTAGGTTCTATTTGTTCTTATGGAATTCGAAATATATTTTCATTTTACGACATAATCGTAAAAGAACATTTTCATAGTACAACTTATGACTATTCAGAATTCATCGGCCAAGTATTTTGAGATTTTTGCCCCAGAAAAACAAATGCGATACAATTCGATAGTAATTCGAAGATGGAGTTTGTAAAAATTAAGTTTATAAATTGTTTAAATAGTAGAGGTGAAAGGACGCTACCTTGAGGAACACCAGCTGTAAGCTCACACCATTCTGATGATATTTCATTAGAACGAATGCACTGCTGGTGACACCGTCAATATGAATCAAACCATTCTGTTACTGGAGGAGATACATTAAGAGAGCGAAGGACCCCCAGGAGAATGTCTTAATCGACACAGTTAAATGCACTAACTTGTTTGTTATCGATGGTAAATCGTATATCATCGGAGACTTTCAGCAGTGCATATTATATAAGTTGACTTTCGTTTATAAGCCAAATTCATACTGAAGACTCGGTATGTGGTCAGGACCAAGTTTCAGTGACCCTTTATGTGAAATACGCAAAATTGAATTTCAACTTCCTGTTGTTGTCCGTCCGTCGATGTTGTTTTTGAATAAGTATAGAGGCCCAAAAAACATTTTTCGTATTTCACAAACACTGAATCTTGGTCCTGACCACCTACCGAGTCCCCGGTATCCATCCATCCATCAGCCTGTTTCGTCCACTGCTGGACATAGGCCTTTCCAGGATTTCGCCACTCTTGGCGGTCCTCCTGGAAGAAATGCTCACTGTGAAAAACTCACACACGCTGGGCAGGCGGGTTGGTGAGCGCAGTGCCGAAACCCTTGAACCAGTGACGCCGCTGCCCGTCACCAGTCTAATTTATATAAGGCCCGGCAATTGGGGATGGATATACCGCCATCCATCGGTCCCAGGCAATGGTGGGCCGCCTGGTTTTTTTTTGCCTGAGAGCTGTTCTCTTACTCTCCCCCGAATAACTTCGGGAGGATTTCCGAGTAAGATGGTGGTACCTCCACAGTCGAGCCCGGCATTAGCTCTACCACCTAATGTCCCCGGTATGAATTTGGCTAAATAAACGGAAGTCACTTTATACGATATATTCTGTAGTTTATGTCTTTTTCTTCTATTTTTGTTCTAACAAAAATACTTAATTAAGCTGGAACTTAATTACAGTTTTCTAGGTCATTAGCGTGTATTTGCCTCTTAAATACTTCAACAGCAACAATAAAAAGGTTAAATTTAGCTGTACAATTTCGCCTGAAAATAGGAAGAAACTTCAAACTTTAAACCCAGAACAGTCTAAGAGAACTTGAAAATAAATATGATAGAATTCAGTGCCTGAAAACTAACTGGTAACCGCGCCAAATGTCGCACATTTCTGTTACAATTTCACTGACAAAAGATTCGCGCTGCATTCATACAAAGGAATATTATTTGCGAATTTGTGAATTTCGTGTGGTTGGTGTGAAGGACACATTAGAGATTCTAATAAATCTGTCATAAATTGTTGTTTCGTACCTGGGAGTCTGAATAAAGGGAATTTAAAGCGGTAAATGAAAACTGAAATTGTCCCGTTCCAAAGCTTCAGTTTTTTCAAAGTTCAGTTTTAGTATATTTAAGTGTATTAACAAACTAACCTTTCGCTCGCGGCTTCGCCCGCGTTTATTTAATCTCTGTCCCGTTTTCGGTTTAGGCGTTATTTTATCAATACCCTTAAAGCCTATATATTGACCAGGGTCACTACGATAATAATAAAGATAGCCACATCTGAATCCGTTGAGTGGTTCTTGAGTTAAACTGGAACATACATACCGACAGACAGACAACTCAGCGATTGAAAGCACGCGAGCGAGGCCGCGGGATAGGTTGGTATTACTTTATACTGGGTGTATTACAGGGTGGGTGGGTAGATATACTTTTACATTAAGAGCCTGTTTACTTGTAAATGAAACCATATGCTAATATAGAACATTTCCAAAGAAGCATACGGATATGATTTACATTTTAACTTTACCTTTTAATATCTAGACACGGAATGATGTACATTTATTTTTTAAATTTATGTGTTTTCGTTTCGTTGTTGAGTATGATTTACACAACATAACAATTTGGTAAATGTTAACTACATATTAATGTACCCCGAATTATCCTGTTTAACCAGCCTATGAATAGATATGAAATTCACAAGTTTTCATTTCTGTTATGGTAAAAAAATGAAAAATCTATGGAGATATCTTTTTATTCTTATTCCGAAAAGCGTTGAAATATATTTTTTTATTCCTTAGTTCTAGAGATACTCGTACGTGGAAAAAAAACAAATATTAAAGATATGGGCTGAATAGCTAGAATACATTTGCCTAGCAATAAATAAAAATACTAGCTGTCAATGTCATACCATTTTTTTTTTAATACAATCAAAGTAGTTGCTGGCCTTGGTACGAAAGTGATTATGCCTACAAGGCTTTTGTTGAAAAGTCTAAGATTTAAACAATCACTTAAGTATGTAAAATTCAAAATTTTGGAAAAGGGCTATATACAAGTCCCTTAGCTTTTTAACTACTTTCTAAATAGCTAATGAAATTAGCGGGTTAGTATTTTGAAATGTTGTGGATTGAAATTGAAAATACATTTATTTGTCAATTAAACTAACATTGACAGAATAATACCATGAACAATATGAATTGACAAAAAGGACGCAGCTCAGCTTAACGCTGCGAGTTTATATATCCGCACCGTGCTGATTTTCAGCTGTACCCGTTCTTACTATAAATATTTCATTCAGTGCGGGTAGCTACAGTAGTACGAGTGAACCCTCAGACATACTAATTTGTTTTTTATAAAATAACTACCTACTTCTACTATATTACTCAAAAAGCTAGGAGAATAGTTGAATAATGTTTTCAGACGAGACTTGGAACTGGGTGTACATAAAAACCCCAAAAGGTTTCTGATACACCTTCGTGTAAAATTGCATGGCATGTTATGTTTGATTAAAAATAAATAAAAAAAAAAAAAATCCGGTTTAAATTCTGAAAGCAACCCTAAAGGCCTGTAGGCTCGCTTTGTGCCAGCAACAAATCACAGTTAAGGCGCCGCCACGACGGAGCCTTCTGCCAAAGCCATGATTAACCTGTCTCCAGAAGCGTCTTGTGCAGTTAGACATTTACGGCCATGGGAGTTTTGGCGCCCGGATTGGGGCCAATTTTTACAGTTAACTTGGCTGAAGTTGATGAACCATTATCATGTTGTCAGGACTATGTGTCACGTTTTTAAATGTAATATAATTGGATAGCATTGAATTTTATGTTGTATTTGTTTTTTTTACTTTAGAGTATGTACAACAATCTAACCGAATTTGAAACTTGTATGTATTAAAGGCTTTAGAATGGAGACCACGTACAGCAAAGCGTAGTGTAGGCCGACCTCGTGCCCGCTGGACCGACGACCTGAAGGACGTTGTGGGTGGCGGCTGGATGAGGAGGACGGAGGACCGACATGAGTGGCGAAATTTGGAAAAGGCCTATGTCCAGCAGTGGACGAACACGGGCTGATGGATGGATGTATTATCGTCTTTAAGATAAAGCTAAAACGTAACATTAAAAAATTGAAAATTTTCCAGAGGATTTTGTATGGAGACCTCTCTTGGGTTTTAAGTTCTAGTTTTTTTATTATTTTCCGCGATAGAGGCCATAGTAACACGTATTCTGTGTAAATGTCAACTGACTACCTATTACGGCTAAACTTTCAGAGCCCTGTGACAAACGGATGGAGGAGGCTTAGTAACAGGGTCCCGGTTATCCTTCGGGTACGGAACCCAAAAAGGAGTCAGTAAATGAAGCCAATAATTTAAAAATTAGTTTCATAGGTTCAGTTTTGTTCTTATTATCGCTTATTTGTAATTTCATTTATTTCAATGAGTGTGCGTGACTCTGATGTTCCCATCAGACTGTCAGAAACTGCAGCGGTAAATGACAGGTTTTCATTTGAATATCCATTAACCTTTCCCAGGAAATCATTGTAGAAACAATATAAATTTCACATATAACATACATACATATAAAACAAAGGGGTAGGCAGAGGCTACAGATACCCATCTACTGCGATCCTGACACACTTATTTCGCCTCTTTAACATGCATCATTCTAGTCATACAAGGTCTTCTATTCCGGGTACTTTTTACTTAGCCCTTGTTCAGTATGTCTCCTATTTGGTTGGCGGCCCGGTTGAGCTTTACCTTCCTCTTGTGCACCATAAATTGTTTCGTCATTCTTTTTTTATTTCCCATTTTGCTCCCTGAATTAAAAAAAAAATTTATTCGACGCAGTAATCTATATAAGGAAAACTCTAAAATTCGTCTGTGAAAGGCGGGAACTGTTTAAATCAAATCAGGTAATCTCAACCCTAATAAAAGCCTTTATGTCCTCCTGAAATAAAACTGAAGCCTAATTTTACTACTAGAACTCTTACAGTGTTCTTTATGCAAATGTCATAAAACGTTTCACGGAATCGTCTATTTAGGGTTAGGGCGCAAATTCATGACCCGTTGAAGCTGTAAGGACCACTTGAAACATCAACCTGGGTTCCGTATTACATGATCCGAATACTAAGCACTCAATCACAGCTGGTTCAATGCGGATTAGACTAGAGAATTTGACTATATTTTGGCTTTCGGCTATTTTTACACGACTGACCCCAAAAAATGAGTGTACAGTTTTCAGGATTCATGTGGGTATTTTTCTTAATTCCACCATAACTTTTAATGCCTGAACCGATTTCAAAGTGTGTGATATCGTTGGAATCCTGAGTGAAATACGCTATAAATATATAAAAAATAATAAAAAACACGACTGCCGGAATAGAGATTTAATTCGGATCTCAGTGCAGTCGGGGGACTATTACATTGGATACGTGTTGTTTTGTATGTCCCCCGACTACACTGAAATCCGAATTAAATCTCTATTCCGGAAGTCGTGTTTTTTAATATTTTTATTATTTATTTTTATTGAAATGATGATCAGTACGATGTCAAAGAAGAAAATATTTGGAAAGGGATGCAGTCTAAGCCCGAAGTCAAACTCGAAGTTTCTGGTTATCTGGTTGACAGCGTTATAACATAACATAACATATCGTCATGACATGAATCCCCGAGGGGGTGTCAGAGGTGTTCCCGAGTGTGAACTGTGAAATGCAAGTCACAGGCCACACTCGGTACACCCGCGTTTCACCGGCGATTATTACGTCCCAACGTGATAGGTGATGAGCCCTATCGCCGTTCTTCGGGCACAATTACACGCTTTTTAGGGCATGCAGGTTTCCTTACGATGTCCTTCACCGTTCAGCATGTGGTCAGTAATATGTAAGAACACAACTACTATGCACATAAATTCCGAAAAACACATTGTTGCATGCCCGATCCGGGATCGAACCTGGGTCTTAAGCCCAGCATTCTACCCCTGAGCTACAACTGCTGCTTTGACAACGTTGTTAGTTTTAAAAAATATCTATTTACGACGTGTTACCTCTTTTTAGCAAACCCTTCACAAAATCTATATTATTATATAAAAACGAATTTATACATTGTAAATTTAAAACGTATAAATTTTACGAAAAATGCGATTCAGGACTATTGGCTATTCCGGCATTATTTTTCACTTGCAATATCAGACGTTCGAATTTTGTTTAAAGTATGATAAATGCCATGCTATCTAAAGTAGAGTGACTAAATCTCATCAAATTGAAACTATGGAATATAAGGAACGCTTTCTATAGGTTTTCAATCAGAAAAATCAATAAAATCCCTTGTGCTTTAATGTCCCTTTTAAAATTACTCGAAATCTGCGTTAGAAATTTTTCCGCACGTGCCAGAATAGCCGGCCAGCTCCCACATTCCAAAATCGATTTAAATGAAACTAAAACACGCAGACACAAAAATACGATATGTCTCACACAAGACATTTATATTTTATTTAATTAAATTTATATCATTGCGGTATAGAAAATCAGAAAAGTATATCTGAATATGAGGAGCTCTGAATCGGGATTCGAACCCGGGACCTCTCGCTTTTTCTCAACATAACCTGCGAATTTCCGCTTGTGCTTTCCCATACCGCAACGATATGTACATAGGTAACACTAAAAGTTTCCGGAACTGGCCACTTACATAAACAATATTTAAAAATTTATTGCAACATTTGAAAATAGAACTCTTTGGCTGTAGAATGCAGTTTGTTTCATCTGACTGTCTTTTGTTTTTACCTTGTGGCGCCATTTAAAAAATTGTGTGTCTGCATCAACATGGATTTAACTCGGGAAAATTTTCGTAGTATGATTTTCTACGATTTTAAGTGTAATTTGACAGCTCAACAGAGCATCGCTCGGCTTGAAACAGCTTTTGGCAATGAAGCACCATGCAAGACGACTGTTTATAGCTGGTCGTGGTCGTATCAATCTCAGTGACGAATCTCGCGATGGTCGGCCGTCCACCGCTGTGACCAACAAAAACATCGATGCTGTGCGCCGTATGATTGAAACAGACAGGCATGTGACCTACCATGAAATTCGCGCATCCTTAGAAATAGGCATGAGTCAAATACAATCAATCCTACACAAACATTTGGGTGTGAGAAAGCTGTGCTCGCGGTGGATCCCACACAACTTGACCGAGGCTCAAAAAACGGACCGCGTCACTTGGTGCAGTGCCATGCTTACCAGATTCAACGAAGGTGCGTCAAATTTGGTGTGGGACATAGTAACAGGTGACGAAACATGGATTTATTGCTACGATCCCAAAACAAAGCAGCAATCGAGCGTATGGGTCTTTCAAGATGAGCCGAAACCAACCAAAGTGGCGCGCGTGAAAAGTGCATCTAAGCGGATGATTGCTTCTTTTTTTAATAAAACTGGACACGTGGCTACTGTTGATTTAGAGAATCGTCGTACCGTGAATAGTGACTGGTACACGACCATTTGTTTGCCGGAAGTTATTGACGAACTCCGTAAAAATAACCGTAAACGCCGTATCATCCTGCACCACGACAATGCTAGTTCTCACACGGCCAGACAGACAAACGATTTTTTGAAGACGAAAAATGTAGAACTCATGAGTCATCCTGCATACAGTCCCGACCTGGCACCTTGTGACTTTTTTCTGTTCCCAAAAATTAAGAACCAATTACGCGGTCAACGATTTTCATCACCAGAAGAGGCTGTCGAGGAGTATGAAAAACACGTTTCAGAGGTCACCACAGGGGAGTGGCACAAAAGTTTTCAAAACTGGTTTGATCGAATGAAAAAGTGCATAGACGCCAAGGGAGATTATTTTGAAAAACAATAAATTAATTTTGTACCTTTAATAGTATTTTTTCATATTCATTCCGGAAACTTATAGTGCGTCCCACGTATAGTCCTTACATATTAGTAAGCCTCTTGGCGCCTAGATTTATACAACGTGAAATTGAAGTCATTTTGTTAACGAAAACTGTCGTCCATACGAACGAACAACTTTTACTATGAAGCCAACCTTGAAATTGCGAAAAAAATATCAGCTGTTCCATAGAAAAGTTAAATACCGACTCAACCAAAATGTATGAAACAGCTGATTTTTTTTCGCAATTTCAGGGTTTGCTTCATAGTAAAAGTTGTACATATGGACGAGTACTATCACCACAATTTCACGTTGTATTTAATGTCCGAATGTAGCCGCAGTTTAAAAATAAGGCAGAAATTGCCAAAAAAACCTGTTTCATACATTTTGGTCGTACACTTGCATCCAAGACATTTTTTCGCGATTTTTTATTTGTCTCCGTATTAAAAATAGTTCGTATGAACAGCTCACAATCCAGTATACATAAAGACTTGATTGGTACTCTGAAATTTAGATACTGGATCTTATGTAATCCCAAATGAAACAAGAAAAACGTACAGATTTATTTGCAAATGACACCCCACACACTTATCAACTCACGAGGAAAAATCACGTGTCCTCATATAACTTTATCGCAATATAATCCTTTCTGCCCACGTTTTAAAGGCTATTATTATCCTTTCTATTCCTTGGGGTCCGAGATAAATAGGGTGATTGTCAGTTTTTCTGACACCATTAGACCCTTGGACAACTATGACAGATTTCCGTCGTCTACATTATCGCTGAAAGTGAAACATTTAACAAGATGTCATTTGTAGTCATCTGACATTGCCGATCCGGGGCGATATTTGGCGAAAGCGCGATTTTAGAAACATGTGGAAATGTTGTACGGCTGAATAAAAATTTCCTTTCTGTGTAAAGTTTGGGTTTCGTTTGATAAAAATTTATTTCAGTTTTTAATTTAAAATTTCTTTATTTACAACCGCAGCAACATAACAAATACAAATCAAACACCATTCATACTCTTTTCACAAAGCCAATAATAGATATTGCTAAATTATACAATAGTAGCTATTTAATATTTCAAACAGCAACTCTGCCTCAGTTAAATAAGAATATTTAGTCTTACAAAAGTTACTGTTTATTATTTAGGCCATTAAGAGAATTTTATTTTTGTCAATCTCACTCCAAGCGAAAAAACGCGCAGTGCGAGAGGGGCGGATTCAACGCAAAAGAGAAAAAAGTATGTTTTTTAATTTAATAAAAAAACTAAAATAACTAGCAAAATTTCCAAAATCAAATATCTAGATATTGTTAAAACCCATCTAATAAAATATGTTTGAGTTTTGTACATGATCCCTATTCGTCAAACGAGAAGAAAAAGTGCGTTTGAAGACCTCATTTCAATAATTATTTCTACCGAGGAAAATTTATACAAACGTGTTTTCCATAAACAAAACCCTAGATTATATAGTCAAAATGCATATACCAAAAATGTATTACAATTTTCCGTAAACTTCATGAAATACACAGAAACAAAGCATCCATATATTTTTTACATAGTCTCCTAATATAAGTTTAATAAAGATAATAATATCCTGTTCAATTTAATATTTTGTATATTAAAAGAGACATTAAACTAGCAACTTCACACTTGTAGTAAAACCGCGGTCTAAAATCAGCAATTGCAACCTATTAGATGAGAAAATAACAAATTATTAACTATAAAGTATCAGTCATACTTTTGGGTTAACTAGAAAAATCTTACTGCAACACTGAATTACGACAGAAACATTTTAAAAATATTAGACTGAACACAACAAAATGTTCACTTGCAAAAGGTTTCTTGCATGAGAATGTGTCTATTCGTTCCATTTACCCCATTCTTTGTTGTGGCATCAAAACCTCATCTTCGAACAAAAACATGCCTTAGCGAAGCGAAACAAGACACAAAACGTATTTTGTGTCAGTTTTGGCGGGTGTGCTTGACGTGCGGTTGTCATGGCAACCGACGCCATATTTGTTTTATTTACGGACGATATATTTCGCATGAGCGCAGGTGGTTAGGGCGGGAATACGTTGAAGTTTGTTAATGGAATGATATTTTAAACAGAGCGGTAAAAAGCAGTTGCACAATCATAATACTCATGCCATAATTTATACGAAATATCGCCTATCGCCTTTTATATCGAATGCAAATGTACAGGTATCTTTAATTTAAGTGAATCTATATAATTCCATAAAATATATATATGAAAAAATATATAAGAAAAAACAGAAGGTGATCAGGATAAAATTATATATCTAATCAAATACACTTAAACTACGGCTTTCAGGCGAGTAATCTAAAATTTCCAGCGCTTAATTTACCATCTTAGGAAGTATTTTATACTGTTGAATACAGAGACATCTCTGGTTGAACACATGTATCACATTTATAAAAAAAAGAAATTAAAGAAAATAAATACCCCCACAAAAATAAATTTCCTTTCTCATGATTTAAAAAAATCGCGAAACCTATTTGCAATTAAAACACGTAGGTGGAAAGTGGATCCTTAAATACGTGAGACCATTGGGATTAATATCCCATTTAACAATTCCCACCTCTTTAGAATTTCCTGACTTATTTTGAATGTTACTGCATCTGAAATAAGAATGAAAAAGTTGTTGGTATCGTTATATTTACAGCCGTAAATATCCACGAGTTGCCTTCATTTCACTACTCGTGTAAACCGTGGGTAGGTGAATAAATTGAGTCTCAACATCTGCCCACACGTTTTCTATATATACACGAGCACCTATGTCCTGGCAATTCTGAGAAATATTGTACTATGTTGTGCTTAAGCTGTATGCAGTTGTGTACATTAAGTTTAACTATAAAATGTATAGTCAACAAAATATAATAACGATATCCCATAATATATACATACATATATTCACGCTTGTCTCCCAGAGGGGTAGGCAGAGACTACAGATTTCCATCTGATACGATCCTGACACACCTCTTATAATATATATGTAGCAGAAACCAACGTCCCATACGGGATTCGATCACGAATATCGGATTAGTAAGTCACTAGGCCACAAAGGCGCTCAAGCGATACTTACTTGGCATATTACTTTGAAGAAGTTCCCACTAACTACAATCACGAAAGTGCTTTGAAATAACTACGAAGTAAGCACAAAACTTAGAATAACTTAAATAAGCCTCTGAAGAAACTCGGGAACTTTGCACCCGAAGTTTAGATAAGCCTTTCTTTTGTTAAACGATAAATGTGGGTACTTGAACAAAGTTTTGTGTACTAGAACTGATACCTACTTAAATAGTTTTACATTGAAGTGAGTTTGGCACTTCGTTTTGAGCTTCCCCGACCGGAGTGACGCAAACTGGGATACAACCACTGATTACTGCAAAAGTGCAAATACGTCCGCAGCCTGCACTGTTACACCGAGACACTGATCATTGGTGCAACTGGCGTCGTCACTGGTCCAAGGGTTTCGGCACCGCGCTCACCAACCCGCCTGCCCAGCGTGCGTGGGTATGGGCTTTCTTCGAGGAGGACCGCCGAGAGAATCCTGGAAAGGCCTATGTCCAGCAGTGGACGAAACAGGCTGATGGATGGATGGATGGATGAAAGAGGATCACTTTTTTAAATCAAGACTAGAATTTCGTTTAAGGCGCAGCTTCTTCAAAACTTCCAACAATGGACGCTTCCAGCGCCCGATTAAGTTACAGATAAACTTAACTTTTATGAAACTTAAGTCGCACATTTGAAGCTTTAAACTTTTCTCGTCGGATCTGTGAGCTTTTTATATTTATATTTTTGTCCATTCATATTTTGATGTGCTTTTTTTGACTACTTTTATTGTGAGTTTTGTTGGAACAAATTCAGTTTTTTTAATTTCATTACATTTGAGAAAAGGAAAGCGCGCGATTCTTTTTTTATTTTGTGCTTTAAGCTAGCTGTTAATCCCAATTGTCGGTAAACGGACAACCCTTATTGAAAATGTTCTGAGCATTCGAAGCTCATTTCATATATTGTTTGCCTAACCCAAAGCAAAATAACAAATACTAGTCGCTGATTGGTAATCTCAGCGGCGTTATAATAAATTGGGCCAATCGCAGTGCAGAAACGCAGTGTTATACATTTGTTATAACGTCGGTTTTTGCGATACTGACAAAACACGGAGGTTCTTGTAAAGCTGTTTTTAAAAAACATTACTATTTACTATTAAATGGTATTATTATTGCCAGTTGGCTAGCAGTATAGTGGGTATAACGACCGCTAAAAAGATTTTGTGATGCAGGATATTTAAGTTTGAAACTTTTTTACAGGGTGCCTAAAATGAGACACAAAAAGAGTGATTTTGAAAAAGTCTTATGCTGTCAAACTTGATTATTAGTATGTAAGAAATCAAGTTTGACAGCTGAAGACTCTTTCAAAACTCATCTTTTGTGCTTCGTTTTAGGCTCCAGTGCCGGTGGTACCATGGAGGGAATGAAAGTGCTAAATCACAATACTCAATAATTTTTTGTTAATATATACACTTTTAAATATATGCAAAAAAGAAATAATAATTTCGAAATATATTTCGATCCACTAGGGGTCGTCGTCAGTCGAATATGGAACATTATATTAAATATAACCATAGATAAAAAGTAGACGTAAAAAAAATGACGGACTTAAACCTATTTTCTTAACCTATTTAGCTTATTGCTCTCGTCCGAACTGCTTGTGTGAAAAAAAGAAAAATTATATACGTCTTTGTGGTTGAGACTGGGTGTTAGGACATATGTCGGTCGGTCAGTGTTGTTTGTTTAGTCCGGCTCCGTAGTGGGCACCAAGTGACCAAATGTAAGAAGATTCCCAAGTCCTCAGTTCAATGTCAGTTAAAGGTGGGTGAAAAGCTTTAATGACACGGACGGTGAAGCAATTGTTAAATGAATGGCCATGAGAGCGAGCATGTGTAGGAATAGGTAAGTTGTTGTGTGGTATTGAGTTTGTAGTATGTCGATGGTTGTTCATTCTGATGTGGAGTGCATTTCTTGTCTCACCTACGTAGAATGCCGGACAGTGCCGGCATTCTAGCAGATAGATACAGTTTTCAGTTTTGCATGAAGAGTTTGATTGTGTGGTGTAGATGTTGGATGTGTGGTGTGTGTTGATATTTGTGTCTGTTCTAATGATGGGACATGTTTTGCATCGCGGTCGTTGGCATGGAGCGGTACCGGGTGATGTGATTGATGGGTTGGATTGGTATTTTGATTTATTTTTTGTGAAATGTGACTTAAGGTTCCGGTTCTGTCTGTAGCAGATTTGTGGGTTTCTGGAGAGTAGGTTTTTTGTTTCATCATTTTGTTGGAGGATGGGAATGAAATCATTGATAAGTTTTTTGAGTTTATAGCTGCCATGAAAGAATGTAGTTACTAATTTGGGATTGTTGGATGAGTTGATTGATCTATTTTGAACGTTGTGATATTTTGGTCTATTGTATAAATGTTTCTGTAGGAATTGGTGAGGATAATTTCTGTTGAGGAGGCCTTCGTTGATTTTGTTGTGGTATTGGTCGAGTGATTCCTGGTTGCTACATATCCGACGACCGCGAAGTGATAATGAGTATGGTATTGATTTTTTTATATGTGGTGGATGACAACTGGTGAAGTCGAGATATTGAAGTTTATTGGTGGGCTTGAAATGAACGGAGGTGCTGAGTTTGTTGTTATGGTCGATGGTTATATCTACATCTAAGAAGGTGATACTGTTTGAGGAGACATTATGGGTGAATTTAAGTGAACAATGAGCGTTTAATCTGTCAATGAAGTCTTTTAGGGAATCGTTACTGTGTGGCCAGATCATGAACACGTCATCAATGAATCTCTTCCACACAAGAGGTTTCTGGGGCTCACTTGCCAGAAATGCGGTTTCTATGGCACCCATGAATATGTTCGCATAGCTGGGAGCCATCCGAGTTCCCATGGCAGTTCCTTTTATTTGATGATAATATGAATTTTCGAATGAAAAGAAGTTGTGTTTTAGAATTATTTCTGCGAGGCTGATTATAAAATCCGTTGATGGAAGGTGGGGTGAAGGCCGAGTGTTTAGATGATTACGAAGGGCCGCAAGGCCGTCATCGTGTGGAATATTGGTGTATAATGAAACGACGTCTATTGTTACTAAAAGTAATTTGGTATTGTTTGGAAGTTGTAGTGAATGCATAATTTCGAGAAAGTGGGTGGTGTCTTTTATATGTGATGATAGTTCTTTTACTAATGGTTGAAGATGGTAGTCTACAAAAGCTGATATTCTCTCTGTTGGGGCATCATAAGATGCAACTATGGGTCTGCCAGGGTTGTTTGTTTTATGTATTTTAGGTAACATATAAAAGTGGGGAGTTCTCGGATGGCTCGGTATCAGAAGTTGTATATCTGTTTCTGATAAGTTTTCTGCTGCACCTCTTGTGTAGAGTAAGTCATTGATCATGTCCACAATCTGGTCACAGGGGTCACTTGGTGCAACGGAGTAAGACGTCGTGTCTGTAAGTTGTCTGAGTCCTTCTAATATATAATCATGTTTGTCCAGTAAAACGGTCGCTGATCCTTTATCAGCAGATGTTATGATAATATTGTCATTTGCTTTCAATTTATGTAAGGATTTTCTTTCTGTATTTGTGAGGTTTTGGTTTTCATCCTGAAGGGTATTTATATATCTATCATCTGAAAGTTTGGCTAGAATGCTTGTGATGAAAATTTCTATAGGGTGGTTTGGTGGCAGGGGTGGTGGTTCGTTTGGCGAAGGAGGTTTAAATTTTTGTAACGCTGCGTGCACATTAACATTTTGTTGGTGAGAATGTGATTGCCAGTAGTATTTCCACTTAATTTTGCGGCCAAATTTTACAAAATCGTTCATTAGTTTGAAATACTACTGGCAATCACATTCTCACCAACAAAATGTTAATGTGCACGCAGCGTTACAAAAATTTAAACCTCCTTCGCCAAACGAACCACCACCCCTGCCACCAAACCACCCTATAGAAATTTTCATCACAAGCATTCTAGCCAAACTTTCAGATGATAGATATATAAATACCCTTCAGGATGAAAACCAAAACCTCACAAATACAGAAAGAAAATCCTTACATAAATTGAAAGCAAATGACAATATTATCATAACATCTGCTGATAAAGGATCAGCGACCGTTTTACTGGACAAACATGATTATATATTAGAAGGACTCAGACAACTTACAGACACGACGTCTTACTCCGTTGCACCAAGTGACCCCTGTGACCAGATTGTGGACATGATCAATGACTTACTCTACACAAGAGGTGCAGCAGAAAACTTATCAGAAACAGATATACAACTTCTGATACCGAGCCATCCGAGAACTCCCCACTTTTATATGTTACCTAAAATACATAAAACAAACAACCCTGGCAGACCCATAGTTGCATCTTATGATGCCCCAACAGAGAGAATATCAGCTTTTGTAGACTACCATCTTCAACCATTAGTAAAAGAACTATCATCACATATAAAAGACACCACCCACTTTCTCGAAATTATGCATTCACTACAACTTCCAAACAATACCAAATTACTTTTAGTAACAATAGACGTCGTTTCATTATACACCAATATTCCACACGATGACGGCCTTGCGGCCCTTCGTAATCATCTAGACACTCGGCCTTCACCCCACCTTCCATCAACGGATTTTATAATCAGCCTCGCAGAAATAATTCTAAAACACAACTTCTTTTCATTCGAAAATTCATATTATCATCAAATAAAAGGAACTGCCATGGGAACTCGGATGGCTCCCAGCTATGCGAACATATTCATGGGTGCCATAGAAACCGCATTTCTGGCAAGTGAGCCCCAGAAACCTCTTGTGTGGAAGAGATTCATTGATGACGTGTTCATGATCTGGCCACACAGTAACGATTCCCTAAAAGACTTCATTGACAGATTAAACGCTCATTGTTCACTTAAATTCACCCATAATGTCTCCTCAAACAGTATCACCTTCTTAGATGTAGATATAACCATCGACCATAACAACAAACTCAGCACCTCCGTTCATTTCAAGCCCACCAATAAACTTCAATATCTCGACTTCCCCAGTTGTCATCCACCACATATAAAAAAATCAATACCATACTCATTATCACTTCGCGGTCGTCGGATATGTAGCAACCAGGAATCACTCGACCAATACCACAACAAAATCAACGAAGGCCTCCTCAACAGAAATTATCCTCACCAATTCCTACAGAAACATTTATACAATAGACCAAAATATCACAACGTTCAAAATAGATCAATCAACTCATCCAACAATCCCAAATTAGTAACTACATTCTTTCATGGCAGCTATAAACTCAAAAAACTTATCAATGATTTCATTCCCATCCTCCAACAAAATGATGAAACAAAAAACCTACTCTCCAGAAACCCACAAATCTGCTACAGACAGAACCGGAACCTTAAGTCACATTTCACAAAAAATAAATCAAAATACCAATCCAACCCATCAATCACATCACCCGATACCGCTCCATGCCAACGACCGCGATGCAAAACATGTCCCATCATTAGAACAGACACAAATATCAACACACACCACACATCCAACATCTACACCACACAATCAAACTCTTCATGCAAAACTGAAAACTGTATCTATCTGCTAGAATGCCGGGCATTCTACGTAGGTGAGACAAGAAATGCACTCCACATCAGAATGAACAACCATCGACATACTACAAACTCAATACCACACAACAACTTACCTATTCCTACACATGCTCGCTCTCATGGCCATTCATTTAACAATTGCTTCACCGTCCGTGTCATTAAAGCTTTTCACCCACCTTTAACTGACATTGAACTGAGGACTTGGGAATCTTCTTACATTTGGTCACTTGGTGCCCACTACGGAGCCGGACTAAACAAACAACACTGACCGACCGACATATGTCCTAACACCCAGTCTCAACCACAAAGACGTATATAATTTTTCTTTTTTTCACACAAGCAGTTCGGACGAGAGCAATAAGCTAAATAGGTTAAGAAAATAGGTTTAAGTCCGTCATTTTTTTTATGTCTACTTTTTATCTATGGTTATATTTAATATAATGTTCCATATTCGACTGACGACGACCCCTAGTGGATCGAAATATATTTCGAAATTATTATTTCTTTTTTGCATATATTTAAAAGTGTATATATTAACAAAAAACAATGAAAAAGCTTTTATAAAGATAAAATATTTATTATTAATACTCAATAATTGTGTTATTTATTAATAAAAAAATGTTTTTTTGTTACAGCCCGAGAGACTAAATGTGTTCAAAAATGACCAAGACAGTTGGGACTACACATGTGAGTAGATTAATTGTTTGCTTTCTAACAAATGATAAATTATCCACGCCGAAGTTGTAAACTACGCACATTCATAATTATTTATTAGTGGCATGCTCCGAAATGGAAAGCACATGCTGTACTGATTACATGAACAATTTTTGTTTTGCGACTTTAAAATATCCGTTGTAAAGGTACTGGTGTCTTCTAACCTATAAAATGGATTCGAGCGACGATCTTGCCTACTATGAATTGTCTTAGCGAAAATAAGAACGCCACAGATTAATTATACAGATATTGATATTATATCATGAAGTCCGTTTGGCTATGGTTGTAGTGGTGCGTGTGTGCTCCTGAGCGCTACAAAACGCGCCACACACACAAAACGTGCTCATCTATATACATCACTAATACAGCTATAGTCAAACAGACTTCGTGCGATAGATATCTGTACCACATACTCTTGTGATCATATTGAACAGCTTTCCTAAAGAATCACACCAACGCAAATGAAAGGGCTTGTTATACAAAATTTACAGTAGTTTTAAAGTTTTTATAAAGAGATTTCTTTTAAATTTTTTCATCTAAAAGTAATTTGTTCTGAATGATCAGTAAAGCATTTAGTTCTATTTGAAGATACCAGTATTATTTACACGCAACAAAGTCAACTCTGAAGGCTTTAATTTTAGTTTTAGTGCTGTTTAAACTAAATTTTCTTCATTCCAAAATAGTTCTTTGGTGTTAATAACAGAAGCTTTTGAAAAAAAATTAGGTTTGACAGCACTTAGACTAAAGCCTTCAGAATCGACTTTTGTTTGATAATAATTATCGTACATGAAGGTCTGCATGGTTTCAGTTATTGCTATTTTACCTATATTGCGATAGTTGTGTAGATTACACAGACCAACCAGGTTTTTGGTGCTTTGACGATTTTTTCAAATTCTGTTTACAAAATGATGTGCTAAATCCGAATTGGAACTCAGTTTTTAATAGTCGAGTAAAAATGTTTTAAGTTCATTTCGGTATTGATATTTCTATGGAAAAATGGGTGTGATGGCATTCAGTCTTATCACGTATTGCGACGTGATAGAGAAAAACTAAATTCGAATTCGAATTTCTAACACAAGTATTTAAAAATATTGCACCAAAAAAGCGTGTTCCTGCTAGCCTGTGTAATTTATTGTAAAAAAGCGATTTTTTTTAGTTCTGTATCTTTTCAACTAAAATATTAAGTTGAAATTTTTTGTGCTTAGAATCTAAGTAGGTACTTAATTTGTTACTGACTGACCTTTACTTTTTTTTAAGTCTAAAGCCATATTTTTTACAAATAAATATTTTTACTGTAACAAAATGGCGCTCTAAGAAGTAAAGTAGCCATTTTTTTTTCATCAGTAGTTGTTGAGGTCACTTTGTAACAAAGTGATAACCAGCTCTTTGCAGCTTGTATAGAGCAAGTAAGAATTTGATTGAGCAGCATGAGTGCATGTTTTTTGATAGTCTAAATTGAATACCTACTCTACATACCTACGTTACTCATTCATAACTGTTTCTAATAACACCTGCGTAACAGAAACTTACCCTTAAATTAACTTGATGACATTATTCTTCAAAACAATTTTATTTTTATAACTTTCAATTTGACCGCCTTTGTGGCCGCGTGAAATCGCGCTCGGATGCTGACCCAGAGGTCGTGGGTTCAATCGCCGCGGTGCACAATAATTTGTGTTCGGTCCTTGCTTTGGAATGCACGTCAAGTTATTGGGTCCATTTGAATGCGAAGTACGGCGATATGGCTCAACATCGATCACGTTTGAGACGTAATAATCGTCGGTGAAAAGCGGAAGTGCGGAATGTGACTTGCATTTCACTGTTCACACTTGGGAACACCCCCTCGGGATTCATGTCGTGACGATATGTTATTTTCTTGTCTTGACTTTCAGTTTAGAGAAATAGTGCTTGTAATGTATTTTGAGTATTCACTATAGAAAATGACTTAGGTACTTGGCCGAAACTTTCACGAGAATTTCACGTAAATCGACAACATTACAAATTAATAATAAGCACAAAACTAAAAAAAAATTGAGATATTGGCTTTCTGAGGATCATATATTTTTTTCATGAATAAATCATTACTAAATATACAGATAAAAAAGAAACTCAGATATTGGTAAACACAGGAATTTAAAAACAATTACATTTGCTTTCAATTAAAAAAAAACAACTGTCATGTCATTGTGGCATTAACAGCAAACATAAATATGCCAAGTTTTTTTTAAATAATCCCTTAGCGATGAACATCGAGTTTGAAATCCTCAGTTGCGACTTACGTCCTTTTAGAATGAGTAAATAAGAAAAATTAAAATAAGCATTAAAAACACAAAAAAAACGTAAGCTTTATTTTTACGTAGACTTCCAATATAAATATTGAAAACAAATGGATACCTAAAATGAAATGATATTGTCTATTGATTTATCCGCACAACATCATATTGAAACAATTGATTTAATGTCTGTGTAAGTAAACAGTCTTTTAACGTTTTCAATGTCAATGTATCCTTTTAGATACACAATCTGAAGCACTATGCATCCCAAAAGGATACATACAAAATTTGTCTACGCTATTGTGTTTCCTAAAAGGCACACGGTTCAATATATTTTGTATGCGAGAAAGAAACTCGTGGCTCAGACAATTTTTTTGGTTTATTTGGGTTGGGGATCAAATACAAAGTAAAACATTCAAAACAAAATAAACTCTGCTATTGTGCGCATTGAAATTCGTTTGCGAAAATAGGGTTGGCGCGTGTCGAAAAAAGTTTCCTTCGTTTGATAGCTGTAAAAATAAAAGAAGTTCCTCATGAAAAAAAAAATCTTCAATTCTCCTTTTAAATTCTCCTCGAATGATACAAGTGGTCGCTGGACTTTGTGAACAACTCTCGACAATAGAACTGAAGTCGCCTTTGTAACGGCGCCACTCAAAAATACACATTTCATTTTAATTCGTTTGTATATCAGTGGAAATTTTACATTTCTTTTCGTTTTTTGTCGTTTTAAGGGGGAGCTCTTTATTTTTTAGCAATGCAACAGTCTTTATTGTGGCTGCGGGGGGTTAGAGAGTTCTATTTAAATTAGAGTAATTCTAACCAAATCTATTATTTGTAGACTTTTTAGATCTGACTGATAGATTTGGTTAGAATTTAAGTTAAAAGTTAAATAATGGGCATACTAGTATATGCAACGTGAAATTTAATTAAATGAGATAGGCGTTACCTTGCGGAAGTCCATCACTAAGTAAAGGATATATGAATATAATTTGCAATACTCCGCTAAACAATTACAATGAAATTTAATTGATTTTGTGAACGAAAACTGGTGAGAGTACTCGTCCATATGAACAATCTTTTCTGTTTAACCAACCCTTAAATGGCGAAAAAAATTTCAGCTTTTCCATAGAAAAGTTAAATACCTATCTACTCGACCAAAACGTATGAAACAGCTGATATTTTTTTCACGATTTCAGTGTTGTTTCTACAGTAAAAGTTGTTCATATGGACGAGTCCTATCACCAGTTTTCGTTAACAAAATCACTTAAATTTCACGTTGTATATACCGAGTGTAAAAGCAAAGTCAAGAATCCTTTAAGGGTGTGTTAGTATGATCGTTGAAGATATTTTTTTAAATACTGGGATCTCTAAATAAAGTACCAGTACCTCATAAAAAGACGATTTTCTTTACTCAAAATACACTAATCGCGTGGACACCCTCACTGGTCGCTGGCCACTCGGATGAGGGGTGCGGGTTGCGGGGTGCAATTAGGTGTGTGGGGAGGCCGGTGAGCTGCGTAGCCATAGCTTAGAAAAATGATGGAATTTTTGGTGAAAATTCAAGGTATATTTTTTTTCTCGTAATGACATCAGAATCGTGTATACTTTCGTGCCCTAAAGGGATTATTGACTTTGCAAATACATCCTGAATATACCCAATTGTTACCTAGACTGTTTGTTTTTGGTTTCTTCTGATGCATGACATGATGGGCATATTTATTCCATTCTCCATCTAGCAAGGTAACATAATTCAACCTAAAGGACAAGTAAATTTTTAGTCCCAAATTTAATACAACTCTTAATCTTCAAAATATCCCAAAAAATCTACATTAAATAAGTGGCGGCGACACTCGAAAAATATATTTCATTTCGGCTCGTGACGATTTCAATTTCGCGTTCCCTTTTCGGCGGTTTAAGGTCAAGCTTCTTAGTTAACAGATTTAAATTTCGAAGCTTATCCGAAGGCTTAAGTAAATAACTGTAGTAATCATTTTCTAAACGGAATTGGTGGTGTAATTATTATTAAATAATTCAACGCCGCGTCGTCGTCTTAAGAACGACACTCACCTTGAGAATGCCGAAATTGTCTCGGTGAAACAGTTGGCATACAGTCAACAATAATAATACGGAGTGTTAAAGCCGGTATTTAATAATAATTTAGAATATCAGCTCACGTGAGTTTCAATAATAATGTAGTGTCGATAATGTAATATCTGGAAATCTTAATTATTTTCAGGAAAGATAACTTGAAAAGAAGTCACTGCCTTCACGGGCGACTTATATTTTTTCAAAAATAATTTAACCTTCTAAATTCACTTTATCGCTAAAACAATAGCCCGCAGTCCAGTATAGTGAAAAGTTCAATTGAAAAGTTTTTATATTACATAATTTTTTTGGTGGCAGACGCGTTTTTTTAGAAATAGGTCTTATTCTAAATAGTTTTATGTCCAAATAAAGTTAAACCTTGTATCTGTATCACAAAAGAACCGGGCTTATATTTCAAGCAATTTTCATCGCTAACCGCAATAAAACAAATTTTTATCGCAATTTTATTCACCTAGCCTTAACATTAAGCTTTCTTTAACCATTTAATGCGCGGAAGTGGGCTCTTCGCGAACGGCGGAAATTGCAAATCTCTAGATTGTGCCGAGTTGAGGGCTTGGCCTTAAGATCAAAGATGCAGGGTGGGGACGCCCCGCGGTCGGTTGCCATGGTTACCTGCAAGTTATTGTCTTTACTTTGGCTCCAGATTAGAAATTGTTCGTCCACTTTACCTTCTTAGAGGTGTGATTGTGGAACGAGAGCAAAATGAGTTTTTCTCCCGCTAAATTATCTGAACAACACAGCGAGAAAGCACACCATTTTGCTCCCTTGTGAAAAAATCTACTGTTTGAGCAACAGTAGCTTTTAAAGAATCTATAAGGGTACGTTCAAGGAGAGGCGACGCGTCAGGCGGCACGGTGCGCGAAGCGGGCTGCGTGGCGTCAAGCGTTTTCTCCGTTTATGGAGAGGCAGCGCGTGTCGCTGCCCGCCGCAGTTGACGCGTAAAAACAAACATATGGTAACTAGTAGTTTCGTTTATGAACGAGCGGGGCATACGGAATAGCGGTTTACGCCGCTGCATCCGCCGCGAATTCCGCAGCGGCGCACCCGGCGTCGTTCTGATTCTGAAAATTGAGGGTCGCAGAGTGTTACACTTCGCCGGCCTAGTACATAAAGTTGTGCATACTGGACGACATACTTACTTGTTCGACAAATTTAAATGGCTCAGTGACACACACGATAAATATACCAGAAGTAAGGAGTTAAATAAGATGACTATTCCGAAACACAAGACTGGAAACTTTAGGGGAGGGTTTAAATTTGCAGCATCAAAGATATGGAATGACTTACCACCACCATTACATAAATACATGACTACCTGTTCCTTTAAATTTAAATTCAAATCAATTCTACTGAAAAAACAAATCTCACTGACTAAATATAGGTATCATAGAAAAAAAAAGTGATTGTTGATCCTTTGATGCTGGCAAAGGTGGACCCACAAATTAACAAATAAACATAAAAAGATTTTTAAGTAATTAAAATTATTTCTACAATACTCCATGTACATTATTATTATTCTTTTTTATATATGTATTCATATCAAATAGTGTGAAAAACGTCCATACTATACTTTACTGTTATGTATAAACCTTGCATATATATATTTATATATAAATATAATATAATGAGATTGTTATAGATTAGTCCTGTTAATAATGATGTAATTAAATAGTTTTACTAGAGCGCCCGCTGTAAATTTTTAAGTTCTAAATTTATTTTATTAGGACAAAGTATTTAGGGGCTCGCTGGAAATCAGCGCTGTCCTTCAAAAATCTCCGACAGCAAATGCTGAGCGTGCCACCTTTTGTCGAACAAAATTTGTATTTAAGTTAGTCTAATCCTTTTTATTGTTTTAATTTTGTTTCAGGTGTTTTGTTTGGCAATAAATTCCATTTTCTTTCTTTTCTTTCTTTCTTTCTTTCTTTCTTTCGTTCACTGCGGCGCTCGCTGCGGCTACCGCAGCTTTCTTATTTCTTGCATTCTACCAGTCGTGTTCGAATAGTAACAACGGGCAAAAGTGTGTATTTATGTTTGTAATCATGGGCGACTTTATCGACATACCTATTGCTTGAAGATAATTATTACTTAAAAAGTTTCTTATTCACCGCTAGATCAGAACTCGTTGCTTCACCCGCTACTTCTATCGCGGCGTCGCCCGTCGCTTCATCCGCCGCGTCTTCCGTTGCGTCACTCGTTACTTCACCCGCCGCGTCAATCGCGGCGTCGCCTGTCGCTTCATACGCCGCGTCCTACGCGGCGTCCCCCGTCGCATGCGACGCTACAATTCAAATAAACGCGTGCAAAAACGCTTCTCCTTGAACGCTCCATACATCGGTGTATGTTTGTGTTTCCGGCGGTCCGCTTCACGCACCGCGCCGCTTGACGCCCCGCGTCTCCTTGTTCGTCACCTAACCATTTTTCTTTTCAACTATAAAGGTATTACTCGGAAATCGGAACTAAGTGCAAACTGCAGTTTCCTTCCGAAAACAATTCTTCTTCGAAATGACACAAAACTTAACGATCCTCGAACACGCCTAGTTTCGGGCCAAGATACCGTTGTGGGACAATCGAGACGCCATTTTAAACCGACTTTTCAAAAAGGGGCTTGCTTGTTTCTCCCTTATGTGTATGTGTATTTGTTCGCTTGTTTTCTGAAACTATTTTTCTTGAAAACCTTTTTGTTGTATCACTATTTCTAGATCTAAAAAAAAAATGTTTCAAATCCTTGTTTTAGCACATAAAAGCTGGGTCGGGTGCAGACTTACCATACCTATACCTTACATTGCATCATTGTTGTACTATACCGGGTGTAAATAGACTGCTAACATTAAATGAAACCACATATTCTTTCGACCCTACTGAACCACTTCTCCCAAGAGTCATACCCGCGGACACCCTTAGTTTAAGAAATAATTGAGTTCCAAACAAAAATGCGTCAACCCTAACGCACCGCCATAGGGGCGAGTTTAGAGAGAGCGTCGCCCGTTTCACGGGTGTCCGCGGGTGTGATTCTTGGGAAAAGTGGTTCAGTAGGGTCGGTAGAATATGTGGTTTAATTTAATGGTAGCAGTATATTTACACCCGGTATATTACTTTGTATTCCTTGCGATTTTAATATGTAACTCATCATCCTCTCTTATTGAAAGCTCTTGAGCATGTTGGTGTTGTGATTTGAAATCGGTTTAGTTTTTATTTTATACAAATAGGTCAGACAGGTAAATCACTGGCGAAATTAGTTTGTCTTTCGATAAGTTTTCGGCTGCTAGCAAGTTATAGTTTTGGCACGCGTTCGATTTTCGAATATGTTTATCGGATATTCGTTATTGAGTTTATATTTGTCTTTGGAAACTCTGAACGGCCTTAATAGGTTAAGTTGGTAAAGATAAGACAATTTTAACTGTACCTTACGTCTTTATAATTTTCGAAGTATTTAGTATTTAAAGCATACCTTCTCATTTTATTGAATGGGTCTTAAATAGTTATAAACTTGTTAAACAACTTGAAGATATTGGCATTGATATTGGTATGCGTTTAAAACTAAATACTTCAAAAATAAGGGACTACCTACTAAACAAGAAAATTATGTTCTACATAAAGTTAGATGGTAATACAGTTAGATAGTTCGTACTCTAATAAGTTGAAAATGAATAATTAATCTAATAAAAGACTGACGCAAACGATTCCTTTTTAATTTATTAAAGGCATTGAAAACAAATTAGTATTCCAACAGAGAAACTCTTTCGTGGAATAATTCTCTTTTATATCATTGTAGAGCGCATCGAGCGTTTGGATTTAAATTAATTATCTAAAAAAGAATGCTGAAACTCGTCCATAAATTTTAAATCTATCTACTTCTGCTTGCCTCTTTGAAAAATAGGTAGAATACGGAGATTTATCAACTATTTCAGGGCTCTTGAAGGACTGGTCGACGGTTAATAGATTTATGCCCATTCCACGCTGAAAAAGTGTAAATTTATGCAAAGTGCATCGGCGATTTGGCGTTTAACGAATTTCATTCTTTTCGGATTTTAACAGACTGTAGGCACAATACCCAATTTCCTCTTTTTTTATCAATTCGGCCTATATCTGACAGAGTGGATGGAGACTATGAATCCCCATAACCTGTATAATATTGTATATTATGTATTTGTGTGTATATTGAAACGTAGATTGTTTAATATTTAGATAATTCATTAAGTTGTAAAGTCATGTTAAATAAACAGTACTTGTATTCGTTTCACAGTACTTACTTAAATATCGCAACTGGTTTCGTTTTTACACCATTCAAGGGTTTAAAAATAATATTATAATATTAAAGGGTTTATTTCACGTAATAACATCTAATTAATCTTTAAACCCTTTCAAATTTATCTTCCCTCCATTAATTGTCTGGAATAAACCGCACTACGCGATAAGACCACCTATTGTATCCCTTCTGTTAAAATATTTTGCTACTTTTTTTGCTTCGTTGCACAATAAAGAGTTCACGTTACGTTATCTCCTACGATCCTGAAACATTATTTCCTTCAGTCAGACAAGCTCCTGGGTGCTAATGACTTGGCCTTTCTGTAGTCTGTCGTTAATTTTGTCGGCATAAGTCGTTCAGGGCGGCCCGGCCAAGATTCGTCTACAATTTATATACCATACACATACATTTATTTCATCCTTCCCCTTATTTAAATACGACTCGTTCTCCTTAGAAGGGATGTAGATTGAAAGGTATCATTGAATGAAACGACGTAATACGTAATAACAACGTGATCATACTTAAGAATTTTCCCAAAGAAACATATAACCGCGCAAATAAAATAAAAAAACTGCCCTTTCAAAATACACAGTAACTTTAAAAACTTATACACATTTTTCTTTTTTCGTAGGGATGTTTTTTTGGTACAGTTGTTCAGTATGATCAGTATATTGTGTATATCAGTATATTCAATTCAGCTAAAGATACCTGTCCAATACTGTCCATTCACACCCGGTTTATTACGCAGTAATCTTTTCTCACGATCGCTGCCTCTTTTTGGGCATGACAAGGGCGTAGTAAATGCTACAACTCCACCACTAACTTTGCTAAAGCGTAGTAAGTGCTACGATTCCACACATTAGTTATAGCGTAGCGAGTGCTACGACTTCACATATGTCATAACGTAAGAAGTTCTACGACACCACATACTTTGTTACAGCATAGCAAGTGCTTCGACTTCAAACATTTGCAGTCTAGCTGGTGCTACGGCTCCAAACATTTGCTACAGTGTAGCAGGTGCTATGACTCCAAACATTTGCTACACCGTAGCAGGTGGTAAGACTCCAAACATTTGCTACACCGAAGCAAGTGCTACATACAACTCCACCACATACTTTGCTACAGTTGTGAATGCAATCTATTTCACGGGAGCACGGGGGCGACGGCGCGCGGGGCAAGGATAAGCGCGAGTTGCGTGCTAGTAGTTTTGTGTTCATTAACAGTTCTATGAATGGATGGAACCCCAAAAACCAATATAGAACCGGATCCAAATCTCCCCATAATCGAGTTCCGTACACAAATCGAATCCATCGCGCTAATCTCTCTTTGCCATCGTGCTACTGAAAAGTAGCTTCTGTTGCGACGTGTTAAAAGTTAATATGTTCCTTTTAAAGTGAATAAATACGTTTGGTGTGTCTATTTAATGGGATACTGCAGATTTCGTATTCACTTGAATTGGTTAACATTTGAGGGCTGATTTTGGGGTAGCATTGTGGTTGGTGGGTGTACATTTTGAATTTAAGATTACAAAGAGTCTATGTCATTCAAAGAGAAAATGTCATGTGAAATTATTTTCAGTTATTTTTTTAGGGCCCCAGTGTAGCTTTTTTACATTTGTGTACCAAATTTCAATTATAAGTTATTTTTGAGTTGCTCTAAATGCAAGAGATGCCAATACTTTGATAATAAAATCCTCGTTTCTTAACAAAACCGTAATAAAAGAAAACTCTTCGTGAGCTTAAAACTATAGGTATATAAAGTGACTTTTTTGTTCATAATAGCCAAATTAATACTGGAGACTCGGTAATAAATAATACAAATAGGATGCCTCACATGTAGGCAGCAAAGTGCTACGATTTCGTAGCTTTCCTGCTTTGTAGAGACGCTACGTAGTCCGATCGCAAAGACGCGTCAGAAGCAACGTATGTGTTAGTAAAATACCCCAACAGGTAAACATTCTTAACAATTCCAAGACGCGAGTACCTACGTAGTGGCTGGCATTTGGCACCGGACCTGGGAGTGCTATAACCTTTTTGTTCGAGTCATGCCGGAACATCCCGGAATGTTCCGGTGTGCTGGATGTATTCCAATGTTCACTGAAAATGGCCAGAAGAGGTAACGCGGGGGTTTTATTTCAATTGATATCGCCATTATGGATTCTATTTCGAGTTGTTTAGTTTTAAAGTTGTTCATTTTGAGACAATAATTACAAAATATTGTTTTTTCGAAATATATTTCGGCCCACTTTGGGGCCGGCATCAGTCGAATGTGTAAATGTGTCAAAGTGGGCCGAAATATATTTCGAAAAAGCAATATTTTGTTATTATTGTCTCAAAATGAAGAAATAAAAAGCTTTAAATAGCCAATAATATATATATTTTAATTTAAAGTTTTAAAGTTTGTGTTAGTTTAGATATAAAATTCCAGTTAAATTAATTATTTGTTTAAATGTACTTGTCATCAAATTCAATTAAATTTTATTTGCAAATGAAGCCATACAAGAGACATGTATACTTGTATAGGCATGCAAAAAACAGTATAACTAAGGATAATACAAACAAAAAACTAATTTCAGAAGAATGTAAAAATTTAAAAGTAAACACATTTAAAAAGTTTTGAAACTAATAATAATACAAGTACTAATCTGAACAGATAAAATAAATAAATAAAATTACATTGCAGATTTAAATTCAAATACAAAACTTAATTAGAATAAACAGATTAGTATTGGATAGGCTAATTAGATAAACATTAAAGCAGATTCTGAAGGCTTTACTGTCAAGACAAAATTTATTGCTTTGCAAAATAGTCCTTAAAATGTTAGTAATAGAAGCGAAATTACTTTACAAAAATTCAAGTTTTGACATCACTAAGACTAAAATTAAAGCCTTCAGAATCTGATTTATTGAGCTTTTTATAATATAAACAGTTTAAAAAAATCGTTTTTGCATGCAAAGCAGAGAATACAAATACATATTAAATTAAGTACAATGCAAAACTAAGATAAACAAAAATAATAACATAATATTGACAGTTATTTTCCAAGTTATGTTATGTGCATACAATAAGATATTTAGATTGAACAACATAAGATGAAATTTATTGATTGAAAAAGCATGGGTCAAATATTATACAAGAGTTATATACATTTGTTTTTTACGGTTCCGTATCTCAAAAGGAAAAAACGGAGCCCTTATATCACTTTGTCGTCCGTCTCTGTCTGTCCGTCCGTCTGTCTGTCTGTCTGTCTGTCTGTCTGTCTGACTGTCTGACATCACATACACTGGTATCGAGTTGAAATTAAAACCATATACTCAGGTCCCTTCAAGCTGTGAAAAAATCAAACTTCTAAGTTAACGTAAAAAAAGATACGGCTGTTTATGCCGCAAAAAACGTATATTTCGACACTCTCTAGAGAATCAAAATTTATAGGGTATTTTCCGTTGACCTAGAACTATGAAATTCGGCAAGTAATACCGTCTTATCTACAAGTATACCGGGTGTAAAAGCAAAGGCAAGAATCCTTTAAGGATGTGTTAGTATGATCGGTAAAGACATTATTTTAAATACTGGGATCTCTAAATAAAGTACCACTACCTCATAATAAGACGATTTTCTTTACTCAAAATACACTAATCGCGTGGACACCCTCGCTGGTTGCTGGCCACTCGGATGAGGGGTGCGGGTTGCGGGGTGCAATTAGGTGTGTGGGGAGGCCGGTGAGCTGCGTAGCCATAGCTTAGAAAAATTATGGAATTTTAGGTGAAAATTATAAATATTTATATTTAAATATTTTTATTCTCGTAATGACATCAGAATCTTATACTTTCATACCCATTTCTTGACTTTACATTTACACCCTGTATATAAAAATCTGAAAACTATACATTTGTTATTAAATCATAAAAAATATAGTCCTTAACGGAACCTTCGGTGGGCGGGTCCAATTCGCACTTGTCCGGTTCTCCTAGTGTATGTAACCTCTGGAGCGCTACAAAACACACACCAAGAACACGCTAATAGCCGAAAGGATTTCCTGAGACTCAATATCTGTATCATAGTTTGTGTGAGACCATGTGATGTGATCGCGGTTTTATTTAACCCTCTTAATTGTCATTATCACTATAACAATCTTCATCGTGGCTTGGATCCATAATACAGATTAAATACATATTTTTAAAACCTCTTTTTTTTAATCGAGTCTCGGTTTATCTTTTGCCCTTGCCTTTTATTCTTAATTCCCCCTTTGTTTAAATCCTGGATCCATCCTGTAGCCTTCTCGGTCGTAAAAACCTATTTTATCAGTCGCACTCTATACATTTTTAGATCGAGTTTTAGAGATCTCGATTCAATAGCCCCCTGGTACAACTTAAAAAATGGCTAGACTGATTCAGTTAAAAATGGATTATAAACACAATGCTGGGTAAACTTTTTGTACCTCTATAGACTTGATTTTTTATTTATTTACTATAAGTTGCGTAATTTGTTAACGCGTATTTTTCCTTTTTTTTACAGTTTTTATACTGAATATTAAATTCATATTTTATATATGAAAATACCTCTACGTCGATACGTTCATCTTTGTAGTGCGTAGCACATGTAGCGTTTCGTAGCTCGTGATGTTAGCTACGGCGTAGCCCATTAACGATACGTTTAACTGTCTTTTTTCGTTTCGCTACAAATAAACAAGAAGGAAAGAGAAGCAGTCTGTTCATTCTTTTCTTCCTAGCACCCTCTTCGTTTAGACATGCTCATTGTTGTGTTTATTTATCTATCGGCATGAGGGGGTGAATGTTAAGCTTATCGCTTAAAGGATTTCTTCCAGACAAAGTTAGGTGGAATTTATATGCGGAAAAACTCGAGTGCCGTGTACTTAAAACATTATTTATACTAAAATAAAATGTATATATATATCTGCCCTGTGTTCGGCTTGGGCGTCAGTTTATGAACATTCTTTATAGCCTATGTGTTGACTAGGATTATTACGATGATAATAAAAAAACGCATCTAAAACCGTTGAGTGGTTCTCAAGTTAAAACGGAACATACATAAAGACAGACAGACAAACGAAAATTTAAAAAATTTTGGTTTTGGCCCCAATACAATTATAATTACTACGATGATGATAGAAAAATTAATCCAAATCTATTGAGTGGTTTTCGAGTTAAAAAACTTTTATTTAATTTTTTCCACATTTTCGGCTTTTGCGTTATTTCATGATATTTCATTTAATTTACAGCCTAAATGTTGACCAGGGTCACTACGATGATAATCAAAAAAACTCTTTACTATTATTTACTATTACTATAAAATACTTATTATTACCTATAGTACATAGATATAAGTGATGTACCATAGCAAAAGCCGTTTTTCAAAAATATTATTAAACTCGTAGCTTTCAAATTATTGGATTTTCTATAGTTACGAGTATGTATTTAGGATTTCTTCGGAATTAAAAGATAAATTAATGACTTAAGAAAATGTTATCATTTGGAAGTTTTTGCAGTACATTATTTTTATACATAGGTTTTTGAGTAACATATTTATTTCTTGTGATTCTGTTTTGGGTCTGAAAAATGCATACTAATTGAATAATTAAAGATAAATCTGTTCAAAAAACTGCTATCTGTTAAACATGTAGCTTACGCGAAAATCCAACTAAACATCGCCAGTTCCTTAAAACCAAAGCCATCGGAATCGGATTGCATTTCACAATTTTCAATCGGGCGCCGCACAAAGTATGAAGTATCGGGTAAATATTTAGAAGGCAGCCATCTTGTTTGCTCAATGTCTGTATGAGCAAACAGACGGCCGTTGGGGAATAGGCGGAGTAAACGTTTATTGAAGGCCGATAATCTATGGTTTTATCGAAATGACTTGTTGACAGAGCTTTCCGTATCGTGAATTTCAATCGGGTTTTTCCAAAATTGTTTTGAAGTAGATAGTTCTATGTTCAGATCTCCTATAGGGAGCATGTTCGTAGCTCGTGCGTCATTTCCGCGACAAACTTCACGAAAGTTATTTTCATATTTAGTTCTTGACAATAAAATTACTTTGACGGGGGAGTTCTTTCGTGAGTAGAACTTTTTTAATGAAATATTTTTTTTTGCCGTCATTATTGTGTATACAGGTTGAATGAACCCCCCTTAGCTTTATTGAAATCTATGAATCAGAATCACTAATAGAACACAAAACCGTAAAAAAAAGTTTTTTTTCCTCATATTTCGATTGAATCGCCAACCTACACGATGCGACATGTGACTGACAAAAGACCGTACATATTCCTGGCGGTAAATAATGCACAAAGGCTATATAGGTTTTGTAGAGCGTCGTCTGTCACCGGAGTATTAGTGCTTCTTTTGACGTCCGATAACTTTTTTTAAAATATGAATCATGACAAAAGTAACAAAACATGTATTTTTTATTTCGAATATAGAACAGTTTCCTTAGCTTGAGGGTTTATTTTCAACCAATATAACTTATGCTGTGTCGAAAGTTGTTGACATAATCAACATCCTATATATTACGTCTTTTTAAAATCAGTTAGACATAATAGTGTTTTAAGTTCTATAAATTTATAATAAACTTAATATAAGCGAACCGATATAACCGATTTCAATGCAGCCTTATTTTGGTTTACACATACGGTAACTTACCCATCAATACGGTTACATAGTAACATATACATATCATAGACGGAATGGTGTAAAAAATGACAAAATCTTAAATAAAACGAATCAATTCACAAAAAAAGTTTCAGAAAAAATTAAGGTGTTTTTTTTTATAATTAGGTTGGATCCCTTTTTAACCCGCATTCTATTAAACATTGTTCGCGTCGGCAATGCTGTTGTTTCATTAAAACTTTTAATGAAGCGACGACGGGCGGCCATTTTGAGTTTTTTTTTCACCTATAATAAACGGTCGGTCGGCAGGCCTGGCCGTCAAAAGTTTACTTTTGATGTGCGGGCCGAGATGATGTTTTATCAGGTATAATACCTACCTTGTTATACCGGTTTTTTTTTTTTCAGATTTTAAAGTTGTTTGTAATTATTGAACTGAAGTTTTGTTAGGTGCAAAATGGGTTTTGTGAGAAATATTTGATTTTATTTTGGTGGAACCTTTTTTATGTATTTCCCGTATTATTATTAGGGTTTTGTACCCAAAGGGTAACCAATAGGACCCTATTACTAAAGCTCCGCTGTCCGTCTGTCACCAGGCTGTATCTGTTAACCGTGATAGTTAGACACTTGAAATTTTCATAGATTATGTATTTTGGTGGCCGCTATAACAACAAATACTAAAACCGGCCAAGTGCGAGTCGGACCCGCGCACTCCCATACAACAGACATGATTTTTTTGCCGTTTTTTATAGATAATGCTATGGAACCCTTCGTGCACGAGTCCGACTCGCTTTTGGCCGGTTTTTTTACCATATTCTTTTGCTTTTATGAACATTAATTTTGAAATGTAAAACGTATACTTTATGTATCTATTTTACAAAATAAATTATTTAAATTTGAACTATTTAACGTTTTCATGCGAGTAATCTAAAATTTCCAGCGCTTAACTTACCAATTTAGAAAATATTAAATTGTTGAATATAATGTTAAACATAGACCAGTCTTTCGTATTGACAGTTAATGTGTATCATTTTCAAATTGTACTTTTATATTATATTATAGTATTTTTTCGTAATTTTAATTTGTGGGAGTACACCTCTTTGGCGGAAAAATAATCACGTTGTCAACTCTATTTCATTCTACAATTTTATTGACATTTTTTTCATTTATTATACCAAAAAAACATAATTAACATCATCACTGTAAATTCCAAGAAAATCACGATCCACAGAGGCGCTAAACAAAAAGCGTGATTTTGTGTGGCTCTTAAGTCCATTCACAATTAGCTGGCGTCTTTCCACTTGAGACCGTCATTAGCAATAACAATAGGATTAAGTCGTGGCGGGTGAATTCGCCTGAACGAAACAATGAACACTTGTAAAACACGTGCGGCAGGCGGTGTTTCAAACGTTTTTGATACTTCCCTTTAATAATATCAGGAAAAAAAAATACCACTCAGTTGTTTTTTAAACTTCGAAGAGATTAGTTCAGTGGAAAGTATCAACACTGGTTGGTTAGCAACAAAACAGATAAGGCCGAAACGGCTCCTTTAAAAATGGATGGGCTCTATGAGTGTTTGGTTTACTACCCCTATTGTTTATGTTCAAGTGGAAAGACGCCAGCTTATTATGAATGGACTATAGTATAGTCACTATACCTTCTGCGGCTTTATAACTGCATGTCTCTAAAACGGCTGGTTGAGCCGTTTCTCATGTAGACATGTATACTGATAATTAAGTCGTAAAAGTCGTGTCTGTACTTTGAATATTTTCGCGAACTTTTGAATAAATAATATGGGTTATTATTATTAGTATTGTACAGAGGTCTAAGCCACAATTTTTAGAATTTTTGTCCGTCTGTCTCTCTGTCTGTACGTATGTTCCGTTTTAACTCGAGAACCTGATACGGAGCAGAAAGTAAGCGTAGTGGAAGGCAAAGTTAAATGAAGTTAAACTAAATTAACCACTGCATTTTCACGAGAAAATATTTTGATAGACAGGAGTCTTTACAAGTGTCACATTATAAAAGTTGCGTAGCAGCCAGTTTATATTTGATGTTATACGATCTCTTTCAGAAACACTCAACATATTTGTATGCGGTTTTTTTATTAGTATTTTAGTGAACCTGGTCAACACATAGGCTATAAGGGGTGTTCATAAAATAACGCTCAAACCTAAAACGGGGCAAAGATTGAATAAACGTGTGTGGAGCCCCGGGCAAAGGCTAGTGTAGACATAATTATGAGGATTCCATTAGTCATTTAGGCTTTTATAGCTAAATTGTGTTAATTTATGCATTTGTAAATGATTTTGTACAAACATACAGCCGTGTTTATAAAACTTTTGTCGCGTTATTATGCCATAAACTATATTTATTTAATACCTTTTTCAATGCAAGTGCTCGTAAAGACCTATTTTATATGCTTCAAAACTGTTGTCAAAGTCAACTTTACCACATTGTATTATGTATTGAAAAAAGTTGCCAGTCATTTCTTGTGTACCATATATAGACTTGACAGAAATGAGCTACGAACGCATCAAACTGAAAGCAGCTTATTTCCGTCAAGTTGGCAAGTTCATTTGGAGTGTTTATTGTGTGTTTGTTTGTTTACTCACACTATGCATTGAAAAACGTAGTATGATACACGTGGGTAAAGGCAATAACTTACTCGTAAGCTATGGCCTCCTTACCGCAGTTTTAGCATAAACTACTATCTTATTTCAAAATAAGAATAACAATTATAAGTTGGGCGTTGAGGCTCTAAATGTGAAAATCATCAAGGCCAAGGTATATAAAGGCATGTCCAAAGGCCTAGTATTATAAGGCTGTAGCCTCGTATCCCACTTAACCGACGCCGCTCTGGCCGAGGAAAGCCATGAATACTGAAGCAGCCAAACGTACGTCCCGCGTGTCCCAAAAGTACCTAGTAATACGATACACATACGTACTTACGCCTTTCTCCGAGAGGGGTAGGCAGAGACTATACATTTCTGATACACCACTTTCCCTCTTGTACATTGGCATAGGCTAGGAAAAAATGTTATTACCCGCCCAACACAAAAAGGCCAATGTCAAATACTTTATTAGCTTTTGATAGAGGCGATTATTGGTTAGCTAATTGACCTATTTGTCTAGGATGCGTAATACTAATAATTACGCGCGAAACAGCAGATCGGAGGGTTTTTAGCTAATTCTGAAATATTTTGTAGGGAAAACAATATTGGATTTAAGTAGAAAACCTTCATATTTCTATTACCTATTTTATGAAAAAAAAAACAAGTCGATCTCTTAGCCGCGTTCTTGAAACGAACTATTGAAAACCATAAAAAAGAGGGTGGAAAACATTTTTTTTTGACGAAAGTATAAATCTTAGTACATTGTTTATAAGTGATCACCTAGATAAAAGATCAATAAATCAAATATATTTTTTAAAATATCAAGATAGTACTAATTTCTTCAAATAAACCCTCGAAAATCTGGCTTTGTTCATGTTTTAGGCTCAGGTACAGCCTTAATCTAATCATACAAGCTCTTCTATTCCGGGTACTTTTGAAATTGCTCTTCATCAGTATGTCGCCAATTTGGTCGGCTTTATCTTCTACTTGCGCACCATTTTCTTCACACATTTTTCACCATTCACTTTAGTTACTCTAATTTCATTCATAACCACCGTATTATGATTAGTTTTACCAATTCCTAATACGATAGAATTATTTGTTAAATGCACTTTATAATTTTGAAGGTTCCCTACCCAAACGTGCGTAAAGGGACTTTATTCCTAAACCTCCGCTGTCTGCCTTCAGCTTCAGCCGTAATAGGTAGCCAGTTGAAATTTTCACAGAATACTTGTTACTATAGACGGTATCACGGCAAATAAAAAAAAAGAAACCTAAGGATATTTTACGATTCATCATTTTTCGCATATATTTTAACTATTTCTAAATAAGGTTTATTATCAGGTCTTTATGTGACACAATATATTGGCAAAATAATACAATATGGTAAACTATTTTTATCTCGGTCAATGCAAAGGGGGACTATTACATATTTTGTTTCTCTGGAATATTGGACAAGGACGATATAAAATGTAGATTTTATTATTCTCTTTGTATTATGATGAGTCTTATTTAATAAACGAAGAAAATGAAAGCATTTTATTATAAGAATTAATTAGGTTTTTTTAAAAAAAACACAAGTGGTTGTTACAATTACGAAAAGAACTTTCGTTAACGAGATTTTTCAGGAGGTTATGTCAGATGATGTGAAATAAGAAAAGAAAAACTTTGGTTTTCTAGGCTAATAATGGCTCACTTAAATAAGGTAGGGCAAAACTAGGCCGTTGTGAAAAGACTATATACTAAAGAAAGGCCAGATAAAAAACCTTACCACTAAATATAAGTAATCTTAATCTTGATAATTTGTATAATTTTGAATAGGGAGGGAGTTGTAGAGAGTTTTTGTACTACAGCAATCGTTTTAAATCTGAACAATATTTTAGAAAGTCTATCCTTTCCGACAATGTCCCAGGAAATGTCAGCTACTTCATTATGATTCATTTAATTTGTAATCCGATAAACTAGCCTTCTTGCCGACGTTTCTTTAAACTGGAAACAAAATGGCCGAACCGACATATCACAACATGGGGAACTGAGCTTTAAGTTCTGTGTCACAAGACCTACTTCCGCTTAAACCATATATTCTGGAGACAAATATCTAAAGCGGATTTAAAGTTGTAGATAGTAAAGTTTATTTTTGGGTGGCATCAAAATGAGGGTAGATGAATATTTTAGCAGGCTGTCCTTAGATCGCGTGCCGGGGTAGGCTACGCGACACGTTTTTGTAGGTGATCGGACAAATTTAGACCATAATCCAATGTGGTAAGAACTTTGACACGAGCAAATATCGCGACATGCCTAGCGTAGAAGCGCTCTTTTTGTTTCGTCACGGCATTTACAAGTCCTCCATTTTGAATAGATTATAAATTTGAAGTAAAATCAACTGTATTGAAAGGGAATAAGGCTGGCATTAACTATCTCATTCGTATGGTGCACAATTTTCTCAGTTTCGGTTATTTATTATGACATTTGTCCTTTTGTTAGAATGAAAGGGCCTAATGTCCTAGTGTTTAGTATGGTTGCGAAATATTTGTTTAATCCTTTATTATTTTCGTTACAGAAGGGCTCATTGTATTTGAAACATAGATGTTGGCCTTTCTTACATTTATATTAAAGGTTCTGTACAAGCAATTGCTTTTGAGAAAACGTACTGCTTTCAATACATTTCTGTCCAAGCTTGAAATACAAATAATGAAAAATAAAAAGCTTTTGGTAAACGTATTCGAATAAATTGATTTGGATTTTATTTTTACCTCATCCGCCTACAAGCTTTTGCTCACGGCTCCACCCCAAAAAGACTATCAAAATATGTATATCACAGTAAAATCAAAAGACAGATTACCTAATAGAGACCTCGAACATAGAAAGTGGCATTGATAGGGAAAGAGAAAGAAAGGTTACATGAAAAAGAAAAACCATCAAAATGTGTATATCACAGTAAAATAACAACACAGATTACCCAATAAAGCCTCCAAGCATATCTATATGAGATAGGGCTCATAAAGTGGCTATGATAAAGAAAGAGAATGACATGAAAAAAAATTCAATGAAAGTAATGTCACATAAAAAAGCTATTGTATATCTGATGTGTATGCGCATAGCTATACCTCCCTACGACTACCTAGATACGTCAGTAATAAACCGGCTTCTGTTTCACTCGGTCGTTTCCTTTATATCCGCTCTCATACATCTCAGTGACGACGAGGATTGTATTCTACCCTCAAATAGAAAAATAATGTCGTTTCAATTGAACATCAGCCCTTTTAATCATAATAATGATGAGTGGGCTATTTTTAGTGGACGTTTGAAGCAAAACTTCGCTCCCATACATCTCAATATCACAGTAAAATCACACACAACACAGATTACCCAATAAAAACTCTACCTAACTACTCTCTTACGTGTAAAATATAAACTTTTTAGAGACTAGGTATGTTTCTTTTTTTTTTCATTTCCTTTTTTTTTATCTCTTTTTAATACTCATTGTCACCATGTCATTTTTATTTGCCATTGTAAATATGTCATTAAGCCATTATATTATATCAACTGATGCTGGGCCCAGTGGGGTCCGAAATATATCTTGATTTTTTTTTCTTTTGTGTACCTATATACTATACCTATAATAATAAAAAACAAAAAAACAAGCTTTAAAAGTTGATATACATTTATTCCAATAAAAACTCCAAGCATAAGAACTCACAGAAAGTGGGTTTGATAAAACCATTTTTTTTCCAAATTCATCCTTGGTCACTTACTGCACGCCTCCTCGTGGACACATGTCGTGAAGCTGTTCCAGTATATTCCCCTCGTTATTCGATACTTCCTTCACGGTGGCTTGTCATTCTTACACTACACTTTGTTTTGTGTAGCCTTGCGTGGACGATAGTGGTGGGTGAAGCGATTTGATGAATCCAATGAAACATCCTTTTTATGCATATCGTTGTATAACCTGTGATTTCTTTTAAAAAAGTTTATTAAAAAATATAGATCGTCACGACATAAATCCCCGAGGGGGTGTCAGTGGCGTTTTGAAGTGCAAGTCACAGTATAACGTCCCAGTTGGGTGGTTTTAACTATTAGGCTAGAGGAGAGGTGGCCTCGGGAAATGCAGCTAACTCTTTTTCCACCCCACATGTTAACATGAAAGGTCCTATTGCCGCTTCTCTCTGCATCCCTCTCGCACGCAGATCTTTCGCTTCAGATTTTTCCTGTTTTTCTCTCAAGTTATTAATTTAATTATTCCTGTCGAATCGCTGTATTGTTTCTCGTGACCATGCCCTTAGAACTAATGGACGGGAAGGTGCTGGGCGGCTAGGGAAATTGCACTCGCGACGTTTGTCCTCTCCCTCGCACTTCCAACCTCTCGCTCTAGACCATTGAGCCTGAATAGGTAGAAGCTAGGAGGTACCGTTCTAGTCAATACAATACGATATAGCTTTATTGACATATCACAAAAGAAAAAGAAAATAATAACATTGAAATAAAAAAAAAACGAGTTGGTAAGTACAACTAGGAGGCCTTATCGCTTAAAGCGATCGTTTCCAGACAACTTTCCTGTGGAAGAAATTGGATTAAAGGATTGCTGATCAAGGATTGCTGCTGTTTTATCAGGTATTAACAGGTCTTTTTGGTCTAGTAAAAGGGGTTGTTGCAACTTGTGTGAATCCTCTGTTTTGAACAATAAAGCTATTTTATACTTCTTATTTGATTTGAAAATGACGGTAGTGGTTTTGATTGTAGATTTCCTTTCCTAAAAGTTTCCTTTTAAGAACGAACATAATCAGTTTTCAGAGTTTTTTTTACGTACAACGGTCTTACGCTTGGCCGTCACTATGATGAACCGGAAACTGCAAACTGGGAGAGTGACAGTAGACGAGGGGTTAATCAGTCTTTCCAGGGACTTGTGCAAAAATCTACGGAAGTTGTTAACGGACGAATGACTGTTACTACACAACTGCTCCCCGGTACGGCTACTGATGACGTCATACCGGAATACGATGAGTCGCTTGGCGGCATGGTGACGTCATTAGGGTAGCGACAAGCCACAGCCGAAGCCTGTGGAATTATAAGCGAATAGAGGGATAAAGACGATTCATATGTTTATAGAAGATATATTATTGTACGGAGAAGATAATCTTATGATCTTCTATTCGTCAGCCTTTGAATAAATTACATATATAATGAGAAACACTGCAGTGATATCACTTCGGCTTTCTGGTTAACGGGGTCCAAAGATGTTGCTAACTAGTCTAGAGCTCTTTTTGCACACCATTACGTTAGCAAAAAAACAATTTGATTGTTCATACTTAGGTAATTTAAGAAACCTAAATCAATTAGAAACTAGGCCTTTTAGAATGTCTAAAAACTACCAAATAAGTGTTGCCAAAACCAAATAAGGGTTCCAAAATATTGATTAAAAGGCGCATCTCTATACGCCTTTTATACGTTATTATTATTTACGTACTTCTATACGTTATTTCTCTAAATAACATGACATTTTAAAGTTTAGAAGCGACGTTGTTAAGGAAAATAATTAAAAAACTACATTTTTGTCGTTCACGTCCTCCTAAAAATATGTCATTGTTATGTTTATTCTGCAACGAAGTTCTTTGGTATTCTCAAAATGCATTTGTTTTGTTTATATTAAATTCAGTAAACGTTTTAAAAACCACGATTCGGCCGGTAAAATTAAATGAAACATTTGTTGTTTGTGATTGTTTTATACTTTCATATAGGAATAGCTTCTCATTGTCAGTCTTCTTGGCTATTTTAAAAATGTCTTGGATACAGACCTTTATAAAGTTATCAAGAAATGCCGGTATAAAAGCATTTTTTTGCGTTTTAATAATAAATGTGTGAAATATCGATACTAGATACAAACGTAATAAATAGCGACAAAATAATATTATATCGCAAAAAAATGTATTTTAAGCAACGAACTAGTAATTAAATTAATTCGTTGATAAAATGCCGTTGTAGAGTCTTTTTTATAACCCTATTTCTCTTGGATATGATGTGTTCAACATTTTTTAGGCCCTCATACAATTCGCTTTGTTGCCAAGTTTCTACAACTACCCTCTTGCAACGTTCGTTCGTAGAAGGCATAACAACGTTCTGAATAATTTCAACGATCCTCGAAGAAAATTGAAAAACAATCTTAGTGAGACGATTGTACTGGGCATTTTGTTTACATATTCATGAAGCTTTGGACAAGAGGGGTAGCGCAGACTGAATACTTGCTTCTGTTGGGTATTTTAAGGGTCTATTGCAAAAGGAAAACCTTTGTTTGGCAAGCGTCATTCATCCATCCATCAGCCTGTGTTTGTGCACTGTTGGACATAGGCCTTTCCCAGATTTCACCACTCTTGGTCCTTCAGGTCGTCGGTCCAGCGGGCACCAGGTTGACCTACGCTACGTTTTGCTGTATGTGGTCTCCATTCTAAAGCCTTTCGGCCCCAACGGCCATCATGTCAGCGACAAATATGGCCTTCCCACTGCCAATGAATCTGCAGGCTATGTCGATTACTTTCGATCTCCGACGGATCTCCTCATTTCGGATTCTACTGGCAAGCGTACTGTCAGTCTGTCCTCGTACTTGTGTCGTATGCATGTATGAGTTTTGGCTGTAGATTTAGCCGCTTTCTTATCCTTAGGAATCAAATAAAGTTTCTCCTTAAACCATGGTTCTGATTACTCACTTACTCACCGAGTGGCTTTATCAATCAAATTCGTCTTATGTTGTGTAATTAATTTAAATCCACGTAGACAAAAAACCTATGACGAGACCATGCCGCCAAGCGACATGTCGTCATGAGAAAAGTTACCGGGAGAGCGGTTACAGGCAGTTGCGGCGTATCGACCGACTTACGTAGATTTTGTGAAAGTCCCTGGAGTTCAACATGTTATTTAGCGAAATTAGCAAAAAGTATTATCGAGCCGTGATACTGATCGCTTAGCAAGCCTCCAGTATGAATTTGGCTGCAGAAATAAATATCACCTTAAATAATACTTAATGCATGTCCTGTACCACAAATGACTCGTATCAATCTTCACCACGCCCATAACTTTTCTCCGACAAAAGCTTTCCGCCCAATAACATTCGTAACTGAATATTCATAAACTCTCCCCCGAAATTAGTTTTTACTCGGCGATACCTTCACGCCAACAATGGCCGCTTGGGGTCCCAACCGCGTACCCTGAGCCATACCGGGCATAAAACGATATATTTTATGAAGAAACTTCGCCCAATTCAGGTAACAGTTATTAAATGTTGTATCACAAATATTAACGCCTTTTATGCACTGTTCGGCTAAATAAAAGTATTTTTAGGGTTCCGTAGAAGGAACCCTTATAGTTTCGTCATGTCCGTCCGTCTGTCTGTGTGAGACTCTTAGTACAAGAACGTTGTAATTTGGCATGGGTATACAATACATATTAATCACGCCGACAAAGTGGTGAAAAAACATTGAAAACATTTTTTTGGGATAGTTTTCTCGTCAATCCCAGAATGTGGGGTGTCGTTGGATAGGTCGTTCAAAAATATTGTGGGTGTGTGATAACCATTTTTAGATTCAGGGATCCGTTTGCGAAATATTAATCTTTAAAGTGCACATTTTTGTTAAACTCAAGCGTCTTCCCTCTGTCAGCTAAATGGTTGTTTTTGGAAATGTGAAAGGAAAACTATCTAAGTAGGCTTTATGTGATAGTCGACCAACTTAATTTTGCAGTTTTGTTTCATACTTTTTGTAGGTAATGATAATTTTGTCATTTTTATTAAAATCATTAAAGTCTGTTAACTTACATGAATGGTACGGAATCCTCAGGCGTGAGTCTTACTGAGGATTTTCAATAGCCTTTTACAAAAAACTCCCACTTGCGTTTTATTATCAGTATAGATAAAGGATTTTATTTATTTACATAAATATATAGAAATTTAAATGCTACCCTTTCACATATACAAAGGCCTTCAAGTCAAGACAATAAAGGCACGTTCACATTGCCACAACACAACGCTTAATGAAACGCCGCATGTGTGGACGCATTTTTCATACGAAACGAGGAGTGATTTTAAACTAACTGTGGCAAATCCAATTATTTTGAAGCTCCTTTGTACAATGAGTGTTATAAAAACAGTGTGTGCATAAATTACATTATTTATTTACATACATTGTTTTGAAGGTTTTCAAATGTCAACTATAATTTATTTGATGAAGATTATATTATATTAAAAAGAATATTTATATTATTATTTATAGTACAGTTGACTTGAATTGCAGCGTACACCAACGCAGCTCGTTTCGTGCATCTTGAGACGTCCACACTATGGAAATTTGTTGTATTGTATTGTTTAGTATCATGTTTATACAATATTACGTATGTAATAATGACATAAATATTCATTATTAATTATAAAAGTCACTTCGTTTATATAGCCAAAATCATACTGAAGATTCGGTAAGCAGTCAGGACCAAGGTTCAATGATCCGTTCTGTGAACAACGCAAAATAAAATATGGACTTCCTATACTAATTGAGTCGAGGTTGCTCTTGAACAAGTATAGAGGAACAAAAAATATTTTGTAATATTTTGCAAACCGGATAATTGAGCTTTGGTCCTGACCACTTATTGAATATAAACTATGAATTGGGCTATATAAAGAAAAGTCACGTTATTTAATGAAGAAATATGAAGATAAATGAGTCCAATATATTTAACTTTTATTTTACTACCATGTTGTGTTACGAATGTGTGGACGCGCCATTACATGTCACCGGCACACTTCACGTCGACTGCAGAACACGATTCCTTACTCACTCGAATATGGTTCTGTACTTTCTCCAACACGCCCGATATCTCGTACATTTCTAGCCCTCTTGTTTACACGCCAATAAAGCGGGAAAATCCGGTCAAGTGCTAACAGTAATGCCTCGCTGAGGGTCCGGCTACTTTGTAATTGACGCAGTTTTCTTTTCTTCGGTGTTGCCTTTCTTGTTTTTCTTTGGCCTAAGGGCTAATTGGGGCTTTGGCATTTTTTAGGTCGTCGGTTACTGTAGGTTTAGAATGACATTCCATTTATTAGCGGTTTTTATCAGGGCATAAACTAACTACTGACTGACTTTGATTTATACAGCGAACTGCATACTGGAAACAAATTAAGTAAGACGCTGTTTTTTCTGCATCTAAAAAAATTGCGAAGTGTTTTTTCAGTTCAAAACTTATCAAACAAATGAAGTAAACATAACAATAATGACTGTTGTAAACATATAAACATATAGAAACACAAAACGCATTTGTGTGAATTTATATTAAAATTTCATAAAAAAACAACATTTCCTAATATTTTCTTGATTCACCGCAATACTCGGACGCGCACTTTTTCAGATATGTTTATCTCTTTTTTGTGCGATGGACCTTAATGAATGTGACGAAAGAGGTATGTTAGAATCGTAGCAGATGGAGAGGATATGCACTTTCGCGCACCTCTGTGTGAGACAGGCGTGAGTGAATTGTCAGGAAAAGGTTTCCATAAAGCTTTTCAATACGGAATCCAGAAAAGGGGTTGGTGAGTACATATCCGCAGCGTTCCGTTGGAATTTAATCTGTATTTACGAGATTTTAAGTGACATTGAGCGATCTTTTTGCTAGGAAATTTTCTTTTATGTTCTCATAAGGTCGGCAGCTGTTGTTCAGATTGTTGATATTCCTGTAGTATTAAATTTTATGAAACTTGCCATGAAAGTCTTGATTACACTCACTGTTTTTTTGCTATTACATTTATGTATGAAATTGTTTGAAACTTTGCGTATTTCATTTATTTTTAAATCTTTTTGCATAATAAATAAAATTAAATGAACAAAAATTTCATAATTATCTTGGGTTTATCTAGCCAACAGACCAGAATTGTAAAAGTTTTGTCCTTAGTTTAAAATAAGATAATTAAAAAATTCTTCATTGTGCCAAATACGAATTTTTGTACAAAGAGTAGCTTAATACTAATTCGTTTTTTTCTACCATTGTTAAGGTTAGTAAAAGGTTTAATCATGAAAATAGTACTTAAATAGTTGAAACAATTAGACTACATCCTAAGAATCATTTAAGGTAAAGCTATATTATATAATAAAATACTGAAGTTGTTTAAAGAGTGTAATTAATCATAACATAATATATATTTAGAAAAAACTCAAATTTAGCACAGAGTTCCTTTATAATGTAGACAAGGAATAAGGCCGGATTTTTCAAAATTCCCACTGGATCTAGAGAAATGGTATCCACACGAGCAACGCCGCAGGGCATCCGCTAGTATATAACATGTTTTTTTATTATAATGTGTAGCCTCTAATGTGTCCCAATGCTGGGCAAAGGCCTCCCCTTGCTTGAAACCACACATCGCGATCCTGTGCTACTTCCAACCACCGTGGTAGAAATGAGTCGAGGTCGTCCCGCCATCGTCTTTTTGGTCTGCCTGGCCTACGGTAGCCGTCATCTGGCACCCACTAGGTAGCGATTTTCACCCACCCATATAATATGTTCAGTGACGAAAATTGATTAATTACATTATAACTGCCAGCGTCCGTATTTCCAGATTGTTATAACCCAGATTCCTTTAAAAGAAGAGTAAATAGGTACCTCCTGGGCGATCGCGCTTCATCCTAAGTCCCATCGACCTTTAACCTCAGGCGCGGTGGTAGCCAAGAGTAAGCCCATTGTGAAATGTATAAGAAAAACTATCACGAAGAAAGAAATAAATAATACTCTAAGTCATAGCTGATGCTTGTGATTGCTGCCACTTGGTGGAAATTAATACACATTATGTTCATTTTAAACACTTGTACTTACCCACATAAATTTAAGTGGATCTTGTTCTTAAAAACTCATATTGCTATTTATAACATATGGTATAAACAGCGACCTTTTTATTTTTTTGTTTAAGGAGTTCTGTGAAAGTTCCGAGCAAAATAGTTTGCTCCATAGTCCCGTTTCACTGAGAGTGTTGAGTCAGCGTAAATCGAAAGTTCCCGATTCCCGATTTCCTCTAACTCATCCCCCGTTGAGTAATGTACTTTAGCTACGAGCATTTGAGTCCCTCGAGGATAGACCTTTGGAAATTGATAATAAGATTGGATGGTAATTTTGGGACCCTCAAAAGACTGCTGACTTTTTCCATGTATATTTAAATCCCGCATGACACTGAGTGTTTGCGTGTTATGTGTTCTGCATGTTAAGCGTAGTAAAACCTTTTGGTTATCTTAGATTCTTACAAGTTTTACTAAGCATGTTTATTAATGTATTTAATAAGCATTTAAAACCTGCTATCCTAATTGGTTTGTGTAACAGATTTACTGTACTTTCTCAATAACTCCAAACTGTTACTCACTCAACAAACCTAAGACACACAGGTCATCCATATAACAGAACAGTACGAGATCATCACACACCCTGGTACGTATGCTCGCTTGTCAATTGTTTGGAACTGATGAACAACCAAATCTTTTTACTAAAATGGCAGCTATATTCTTAGGTTCACGACATTGAGAGTTATAGTAAATTTTGGTTCTACTTTAAATTGGTGTTAAGCGCTCAATAAATCGATTGCGGAATGTGACTCAGTTCCAGACACGCTACATATTCATAACTGCTTTCTTCAAAGTGTTGAATTTTCAAAATTAATATTTTAACTGAGATTGAAACCGATTTTGTATTTTAATTAAGTCGGTTTCATAACAGCTGTTTTTTTCAAACTCTGTTTTTAATATATCCAATCTAGTGTTCAAGTTATTTTAGTTCTTTAATTAAAAATGATTTTGTTGGGTTTAATCTTTAATTTTGTTTCTAGAACTCTATTTGTGCAAACTGGATAACATTAAGAGATATGTTTAAAAATAAATCTATAGGAGCACTAAATAATAAGGTGTATTATTTGTTGTGTTTATAACAAAGCGTGTCTTATTAATGAAGCAGTTAAATATTTTCTTATTTCAACAGGACATTGAAAATACGACACTACGAATATTATATTGTGCTTACTGCAGTGTTTACTATTTTTACAGGCTTTCACCATTTTTACTGTGAAGTCTTCTTTACACGAATGAATATCTTGTATTTGGATTACTTCGTGCGAAGGAGTCTTAACGCAACATAGCTATTTGCATCCACTACCAACAGCGTTATTTATCATTACATTTTAGATAAAATTAGCATTATATTTATTATTATTTCTATTAATAATCTTCCATGCACATATAAAACCAAAGTCAAACACACTCTGTTAAATGTTCCGAATCGTACAGAAGACATAAACGAGAATGGTGAGAGAACAAAAATGGCAATGGACAATATAAACTGATTTGAAACAGACAACACAAAACACGATGAAACTAAAGTAAATTCGAGAGAACTACATACACGATTACTGTACAAGTCGATGTCAATACCGGATTCAATTGGACTTTTACTGTTTTGTTTATATATTTTTTGTTTATTTGTTATTGTAGCTTGGTTCTCGTGTTTTTTCTGACAAATTGGCATGCACCTAAACGCTATGCGTGGTGATGAATCAGTATAGAGAAAAAAATATAAGAAAAAGGAATAAATATAAAGAGTGTGTTTGTCTTTTTATATGTGCAGGGAAGTGCATACGGGTGGCCAAGAGTAAAACGTCGCCGGATGGGTAACAACATTTGACAGGAACGGTGAGTGTTGGCACTTTGACAGTGTCAAAGTGGACTGTCAAACTTAGGTTCTAAGGCGGTCTTTTTATTAATCGCGTCTGTAACTGGGTCATAAAATCTTTGTGGCTCAATGTATTGCTTTTTGAGTGTGTTTGAGAACATGGTAGTAATTGGTTTTTGCTGCAGAAATTTTACGGCCTAGTAATACTTGGGTAAGTATTGTGCTATTTAGTATTATTGTCTTATTACGTGGCGTCTGCTAGTAATACTAGACCTTGAGATTACGTTATTTTGAAACGTAATTGAAGATGTCGGCTATAACGTCATTTATATACATATTACATATCGCTATTTATTTCCTTTTTGTATCGTTTCTGTACTTCATGACTTTGTTATTAACAAAATTAATTAATCAAAATGTTATAAATAATAATGTATTTTATTTTATTTGTAACACTTTTTGATAAGTCACAAAATATATATAAGAGACTGACAAAAGAAACAATCAAACATGGTGTACAAGGTCGTTGTTAAGAGTATGGCATAGGCTAGGAAAAAAAATGTATTACACGTCCAACACAAAAAAAGGCCAATGTCAAATACTTTATTACCTTTTGATAGAGGGGATTATTGGTTAGCTAATCGACCTATTTGTCTAGGACGCGTAATGCTAATAATTACGCGCGAAACAGCAGATCGGAGGGTTTTTAGCTAATACTGAAATAGTAGGGAAAAAAATATTGGTTTTAAGTAGAAAACCTTTACATTTTTATTGCCTATTCTATGAAAAAAAAAATCAAGTCGATCTCTTAGCCGCGTTCTTGAAACGAACGTTTGAAAACCAAAAAAAAGGGTGGACAATATTTTTTTTGACAAAATTATAAATCTTAGTACATTTTTTATAAGTAGATCACCTAGAGAAAAGATCAATAAATCAAATGTATTTTTTCTAATATTATGAAAGTCCTAATTTCTTGAAAAAAAAACCCTCGAAAATCTAGCTTTGTTCATGTTCTAGGCTCAGGTACAGCCTTAAGGATGCACAAGCAAAATCTCGTATTTATAGTGTTAGGCTCGCGGCGTACTCAAATAGGTGACGTGATTTGCAGCGGTTATTTTATGACTAAACACAAATGTGTTTGCATTTAGCATAGCATAGGTACAGAACCCTGAAAATGACGCTGGCGTAGCCATATAATAATATGTAATAAAAACAAGGTATTTTTTCGTTCTCATGCAAATAGTTTATATAATTAATTACAGCTTTCATTTTGTTAGAGAAATTCTAACGACTCCCACATACGAGCTAAACAAATGATCTCATGTTTATTACATTTTTTATTTATTTATTCAACTCGGCATTCTAGTGTTTAAAAAGTATCATGAAATTAAAAACATACTTTTTAAATTACGTATTATTACGACTTAAATCCGTAAAGGGGTGTCAGAGGTTTCCAAATGACTGTTACTAGAATAGTCAACACTTGTACACCCTCTTTTCTCTGACGATTTTTACGTCCCATCTCGTTAGGAGTGAGCGTTATTGCCTTACTTCGGGCGCAAATATAAGGTGACTTTCGTTTATGTTGCCAAATTCATACCGGAGTCTCGGTAAGTGGTCAGGACCAAGGTTAAATGATTCTGTTTGCGAAATAAGAAAAATATTTATATGTGCCTGTACTTGTTCAAGAACAACCTCGTAATTATACATTTTATTTTGCGTATTTCACAGAAGGGGTCGAGAACTTTACGAGTTTCCAGTATGAATTTTACGGTATAAATAAATTTAAACGGTCATACAATTCAAGGTAAAAAAAATACACATAGGTATGATAGAGTACCTCCAACCGACCACATTCCATAAAAAAAAATTTAGTCAGTTGTTTGAACCACTTTAAACTAGGAAGTGAAAAAAAAAATACCAATAATTTTGTTTTTCTTTTGGAATTCGATCAGTTAACGATACGTGATCTACCCTAGATTATGTTCACTTATTATTGTAGGACGTTACATAGGTACCCCTATTAGGGCATGCACGTTTTCCTCACTGTCACTCACACCTTCACCGTCAAGTGGTAAGGATATAAATACTTAATATATTAAAACGGATAGGACTCACTTTTTTAACTCATCAAATCAAATCAAATCAAAATATTTATTTTGAAAAATAGATACATAAAGTATACTTTCTACAAGTCAAAGTTAATCTTTACCATATATATCTTTAGAACAAACACCTGCATAAAATAGAGGAATCTAGGAATAAAAATATTATATATACATAATGCAATGAACAAATAAGTTAATAAATAAATACGGGAAATACATACAAAAAATCTGAAGGTTGGGCTACTAAAATGTTATAAAGTTATACATCTGCATAAAATATAGAAATAAAAGTATTGCTAAGAAGAAGGGCAAGAAACTTAGCAAACATTCCTTTTTTTTCAAAAAAAAACATTTTGATACAAAATCATATACATACCTACTCACAAAAAGGCATTAAAAAATATAAAACTCCAGGAATTATGTCAGGAGAAAAATTTTATCTTAGTCAACCCTTCTCATATTGTCTATTACCTTTAACAAAGTAGGTATATTAATTAATTTTAAGCCTTTAGAGGAATAATCAAAAGTCATCAAAGTGAGTCCAATCCGTTTTTTAATATTCATGATGTAAACTGACTCCAATTTTAATGAAGATATAATTACTATGCAATAGGTATAAAATCCAAAAAACTTATTGGTGCATGCTTAATCGGCCAAGATTCGATCCCGGGTCTCAAATTAAAACCGCTGCAATCTATATCTATACTAATAATAAAATAGTAAAAACTCGTGTCTGTACATTGAATATTCTTTAAACTCACTACCATTTTTATTATCTGTCACTCCTGACATTTCTGACTTTTGACATCTGTCACTGAAATTGGTCAATGTCCTTCTCCAGCTTAACAAAAACAAAATCACTGTGTGGTAATAAAGTTAGCGTTTTACACCGTTTCACGAAACACGTATCATTTGGTTAGCGCGGACAAAGTCACGGGTAAAAACTAGTGCTGAAAATAATACTAGAAATACTAATTCTGTAAGACAGCCCTAGAATATACTGCTATTGAAACGATTTTTATATAGTCAGCTTTCGCCTGACTAGTTTCACTGTATTCGTGGAATCAGACACCCTATGGGTAAAATTACATTGAACCATAATTATGTACATATAACATCTAAAACTGACATGTAATTTAATGCAATAAATAAATTGATTGATTGAATGCTCTTCCACAAAGTGTTCGTGATTGCCGAACTACGTGGGACGCACTATAAGTTTCCGGAATGAAATACTATTAAAGGTACAAAATTAATTTATTGTTTTTCAAAATAATCTCCCTTGGCGTCTATGCACTTTTTCATTCGATCAAACCAGTTTTGAAAACTTTTGTGCCACTCCCCTGTGGTGACCTCTGAAACGTGTTTTTCATACTCCTCGACAGCCTCTTCTGGTGATGAAAATCGTTGACCGCGTAATTGGTTCTTAATTTTTGGGAACAGAAAAAAGTCACAAGGTGCCAGGTCGGGACTGTATGCAGGATGACTCATGAGTTCTACATTTTTCGTCTTCAAAAAGTCGTTTGTCTGTCTGGCCGTGTGAGAACTAGCATTGTCGTGGTGCAGGATGATACGGCGTTTACGGTTATTTTTACGGAGTTCGTCAATAACTTCCGGCAAACAAATGGTCGTGTACCAGTCACTATTCACGGTACGACGATTCTCTAAACCAAACACAGATTAAAAAAAATAACCTTCAATGGGCATTGAACTATTTACGAATTGAGACGTCATTTCAAGTGCGAACGTATCCTTAGATAAGCGGATATGTATGTTTTAGACGATAGGCACTTGGTTTGGCAACAGATTTTTCGATTACTCTTATCGACTGCCGCGCACTCAAAACTTCAGTTATTTTGAAATTGTGGCTACATTAGGACATTCTTTTTGTTTTAATCGATTTTGAAATATGGGAGCTGTCGCTTATTTCGTAATATTTGTCCTTTTTTTAAAACTTATTTCATTGTTAGAAGACTAGAAATATGTATATTTATAAACAGATTCGACTGGCGACGACCACAAGTTGGTCGAAATATCCTAATATATTTTCATTTATATATTTATAAGCCATCTTACTATAATTAAAGACTCCATAATCTCTTGTGTCCGTCACATAAATCTGCGGCGTTCAGGGGTAGCTTTATGTATTCGGCATCCAAGTGTTGAAACAATATTTCACCCCTTTGCGTATTTTGAAGTGTAAGACCACTTTTAAATTATTATTAAAAATTTATCTCCTTTCTTTGCAAAAATACTCGCCAACCTAAAGTTACAAAAACATTTTTTCATTAAAATATTTTTATTTTAGTTTATATATAGGTATATATGAGCAAATATGATTACATCCAATCAATCATACGTTCAATTATCTCTTGTATAAGTTTTATGCACAATTTTTCTTATGTATCTGCACAAACACAATGATAACAAATAAATTTAAAAGCACTACTATATTTTATTTATATAATATTATATCTATACCTGCATTTGTTTTATTCAGATACCGCGCCCTATTTCGGTGTTCGTTCATCAACTGCAGGCCCTAGCAGAATAACAGCGTTGCGGGTTGTTACTGGTAACACCCGTAGCATATGCTGAGTTAGGGTCCTTTTTATTGCCACGACACATGACCTTACTTGTTTATGCCTTTATGTATCGATGTTTGTTTGCATTTATTTTAATATTTGTTATGTTATAAATTGTATACTTTCGTGTGTGTTGTGGCACTTAAATAAACGTATCTTTATCTTTATAATCAATTTAAATAATATTTATTAAGTTATTTTTATAAAATGTAATTAATAATGGTCTCGAGTCAAGATTTGTTAAGGTCAAGGTCTGTTATTCATTCCGTCTACGAGCTAGAGACAGACAGCAAAGTGACATTAATATGGATTTGTTTCGCACTTTGGGTACGGGCTCCGTTTTGTCCCTGGGGCTTGTAAAGGAAAACAGCGGACACCAAAATATTTTTGGAATTTGGGAATAGTTTCAAAAATTATTATTGAATGATAAGACTCGTATATTTGTCGTCGTTAAATCGCGTAAACCGCCCTTACACAATGAAAGTTTGTAAGACAAATTCGAAATATTAGTAGTTAAAAAAATGAAAATTGATATTAAGCCTTTTTGTTGGAAAATAAGAATGATTTAGGAAAATCATCCCCTTAGAGGTTAAATAATGAATTTACGCAACAACAGCCAAAACCATATTTTGCTTTATTGGTAAATATTTAGAAAGATGTGTCAGCTTTATAGAGGATGAAAGCCTGTATATGAAAATTTTCTGAAAAATCGTTCCCTGATGATGAATGTAAAATAGAGGATGAATGTTAGTATCGAAATTCTATAAATGTATTAAAATCGGGGATGAAATTTTCAAACCATCTTTTGTATGGAAAAGCAGATTTTTATTCGTGATTTCGGTGTTAGCCCCATAGAAAGTTTTTCGCATAGACAACGAATATTTCTAGTTTTCACCTTTTCAGCAAATATATAGAAATAGAAAATTACAAGAGCAAAATAAAATCATCGAAGCTCGGCTTTCCGCCTCGCAAATTCTTGATTTATATTGTCTCTCTTGCACACAAAAAGCCATCACTAATGTTGTCTCTCTCTTGCCCACAGTGAACGAAGATGTCCAGCCGGTGCAGAGGAGCGCACCGCTTCTCCAGTCGCCGCAGTACACTGGCGGCAGGCCTCAGCCTTACAGTGAGTGTATTCACCGGCTAACGGTTGCGAGGGAAAGTTCATAGATGGCGTTGTAGTAACCACGTTTTACGTTAAAGTAGCAACAAAGGAAGGGTTGACTTTGCTCATAGGAAACTTTCCACCTAAGGTTATAATATAATTATAAGACGACAGGAATTTTGATCAGTGAATCGGTAAAATCGGTATATCGGTATCGGTAAATTTGAAAGAGAAATAATAAATGATGATATACTTGCGGTCGGTACTTGGACTGGGAACTCATCTTGAATTAACTGCACTTGTACATGTTTAGTTTCACTATTTTCATTTTGCACCGGTTTAGAATATTATTTAACAGCATTTTCAAGGAATTTCATGATATTATTAGAGTGCATTATAAAACTGGAAAAGACCAATTGAAAACAAATTTAAAAAAATGCCTTGATCCAGTATTAGAACCTACAACCTTTTGTTATCAAGACAAGCGCCCTACTGACTGTGCCACCGAGGTACTCATCCTAGACCGTTGAATCCTTCCACCATACCAACCATTTTCTTCTTTCAAATTTAATAATTTTTCTTATTTAATATATTCTAACGTGCGATAAGTGTATTTATGTACCTACATTGCAAAAATAAAGTATTCATTTCATTTCATACTTGTAAAGCGAATTTTTGTAACAATTTGATCCACCAGGTAGTAGGGCACATGTTGAACGTTCACGAGGGCGTTATGTTATTTCACGGCTTGTTCTTAGGAAACAGATGGCGCTGTCTGTTGCTTAAGACGGTTATGAAATTCTGAGTTTTCATTAGTTAAGTCTATGTTTTTGTAGTGAAATATTTTTATATCGAATTTGTTAAGGGTACTTCATTAATGGGCAGTACTTAAAATTCAATATTTATCCCTTCTTAATCTACAGATTCCTAAAAAAATGGTGTAATATCCGGAACTGGTCGGAAACGAAGGTGAAAAATAAAAATAGCTTTATAAGTGCATTTAATTCAAGAAATAATAAATGCATAAAATTAATACATGTATTATATAAGAACTACTGTTGCAAAACGCGCTGCCTCCGCATTCAAAATGACAGGAAATTTACTGAAGCATCAGGTATTTTATCAGGAATTCAAATTACTAGATCTGGTAACACTTATTGCCACCCGCAATAGTATTAAGCGAGAACTGTGTGCTGTAAATTGTGATTGTTGTTTCAATGTTACTTGGATTGATCAATAAGTGATACTAGAAATTACATACCTAACAGTCTGAACTTGTAATATTCGAGGCAATTTTTATTATATTTATTCATCTACTCCCGTGCTGCAACCAAGTAATTACCAGTGGCGAAGGCTCCATCGGCTTGTTAAGAAAATGGCATGCATACTACATTGCCTTATTCCGTGCTCTTCGCTTTGTCAAACATTTCCATAAATCTCAATACGACAAATACACTTGGCTGACAGGGAGTCGCAAAGTACAAAAAAATGTTTTCCTTGGTTGCTTTTCTGAGTAAGGCGATTTATATGTCCGGATTCCCTTTTTAAAATGTTCATTCAATTTTAAAATGGCGAGCCACTGGTAATTACACCACCAAGAACGGTACCTACATGGTTTGTCAGATTGTAAAAACTTATGTTGTATAAGGTCCTACAATAATAAGTGAAAATAATTCTAGGGTAGATCATGTATCGTTAACTGATCTAATTTTTTCACTTCCCAGTACAAAGTGGTTCAATCAGCTGACTAATTTTTTTTTTTCATTGGAATGTGGTCTGTTAGGGATACTCTTATCATCTGTTAATTTTTTTTCACTTTGAATTGTAGGATCTTATATATTACATCGAATTACTGATAATTATGTTGAACAAGGAACCTCCAAACAAGTCATCTCAGATGCCGCTATGGTTAACACGAGGTTTATTTTATGGGGACGTTGGGTTTAACTTTTTTTTATTTGCCGTTACAGAGGCCATAATAACACGTATTCTGTGAAAATTTTAATGAAGCTGTAGACCCCTGTGACAGACAGACAGACAGTGGAGTCCTAGTAATAGGGTCCAGTTTGGCACCCTTCGGGTACGGAACCCTAAAAATAATACAGCGTTTTCCTTTAAAAGCAAATTTGTCGTATTAATTCTGTATCAATTGACATTCAAAGACTTAGACAAAGTCCCCGTATTGTCGGGATCGCAGTGAGCTCCTGCTTAGTTACACTCGTCTCAGTTAAGTTTGTTGAGCATTACTCAAGTTGCGCTGTCCGGTTTGAATGCAGTGGGGTTATTTTGCTGGTACAATTGTGTAAAAAAGTCTTTTAACTTTTCCGACTAAACCAGTCACAAGAAAGTAAATTCAAACATTAACATTAAAAGAATTATGTATGTATTTAGAGCGATTTGTATCTTTGGCATTTAAAGTTGTAAGCAGTGTATAATTTTGACTTTTTTTTTTGCTTTTGTATCCAATATATGACTCCGAAGTCATTTGCAATGAATCGTGGAGAACTGGTGAATTTCATTTGACTTTTTGGGTCAAATTGTTTTGAATTTGCCATTTAAAAGCAATAAGGCCTATTAGCAGTGGGCGCAACTCTTCGCCGCATGGTACCAAAAATATGCTGACAAAATATCCTCCCTAAATTTACCGAATTATTCCAGCCTTATCAGCTAGGCTTTCGCTCTAAGGGAGGCTGTGAGGCATTATTGATATTTTTTAAAGTATATTTTAAATATATATTTTTTTCTTTTGTAAGCGACTGTTAGTTTCCAAAATTAAAAAATTAAAAAAATATGGAGGCGAGGCGGTGCTCAATGTGGTCGTAAAAAACGTTCAATTCGGTGGATCGGGGCGCTCTGCTTTCCGAAATTAAACAAACAACCCCTGAAATCTAAAACTTTATTTTACTTTTTTTTTAATGTTCGGGTTTAAATTTTCATTTGGCAATGTTATATGGCTCTTCATTAAAACTACTGTACAGATACCTATAACGTTTTAGAATCAGCAGTTGTTTGCCAGCAGGGCGACACAGGGCCCATCTATACAAAGTGATATTAAATTGACCGACCAAATTCATACTGGAGACTCGGTTAGTGATCAGAAACAAGGTTCAATTACCCTTTTGGTGAAATTCGAAAAATATTTTTTTTTTGCTTCCTTACTGCCTAGACTAAGAATTGTACATAAACTAGTCTAACCAGTAAGGGAGCAAAAAATATATTTTTCGAATTTGGCCAAAAGGATTACTGAACCTAGTTTCTGATCAGTAACCGAGTCCTGAATTTGGTCGGTTGATTTAATTTCACCCTATATTTAGTCTCACTATCAATAAAGTAATTCATTCTTTAAATTCCAAATTAAAAATTGGGTATCTCGACGACGACGGTATCGTGGGAGGCGATGCAAACAGTTCTCAACGAACTAAAAACAATAACGAAGTCATTCCAATTCATTGGTTTGTTTTTAAATTTCTCAATTTAATTTGTGACAGATTATTTGATCCAACAAAAATTTACATGTCGTACCTAGATTATCCAATCTTTTTTTTTTAAATGTCAAATGCTGCTCGACATTGAAGACTTTTTGTCGCGACAGTACAAAGTTGAATAAATGCAGCACAGTTCGAAAACACAAAAGCCCCTGTTAAATGGCTAGGTCCATTCTATAGTGAACCTTATTCCAATGGCGTAAAGAACTAGTTTATCGGGTAAATAGCCGTATGCGCTCTGATCCCTAATACTTAGTCGAAGTTAGGTAGTCCTAGTTTCTGAACTGAAGTTTGGGATCCAAACAGTTTCGGACTGTGATTTATTGTTACTGGATTGTTTTAAAGTTTACTAGCTATTGCCCGCGGCTTAGTGCGCAAAACTTGCTCGGGCTCTTGTTTGTTAAAATGCAGGCATGGGATGAAAAGCATTCATTTCAAAGTTCACACTTGGGAACATCTCTGACACCCCCTCGGGGATTAATATCCCAACAATGTACAGAGAAAAAACGCGAATATTTGTCTTTCCGCGTATGCTAACCGCACTGGTTTCGAAAATCAAGTGAAATACCTCCTTAATTTTTGTGTAGTTTAGAAGAAAACCAGCAAAAAAAGGATAGCGTATGTTTATGTATACTACTACAATTGTCTATAAGATACTGCAAACTTTGACAAACTATCTCAAGTACCCATAAATATACCGCCCTAAATCTTCTGTTGGGCAGTAGACCATCTGAATTATAAATTTACATGGCAGCCGAATTAAATCTATAAATTTTCACCTTTCCGCTCGAAATTCATGCATAAAAGATCCCTTGTAATATGCATGTGAAAAGAGAAATAATTTTGAAACGCAGCCCGGTCGAAATGAGGTGCGAACCTTTCGAGATAGAAATATTTTGAAACAAATTACTGCTGAGATTGCTTTTTTAGTTGTCAGATATTGTAGTGAAAATATTGAAGTGAAATAGATTTGTTTTTTTTTCTGTGTTTGTTGGTATACCTATATTATATACAAATTATATGTTAGTTTTAATGTAAAATAAATAAATCAGGCAAAGAGCAAGTCGGGCTCGCACAATAAGGGATAGTTAATTTGGCTGTGTAATTAGAAGTCACCTTATATAAAAATATTGAGCTATAACATAATATTAAGACCACTGCTGGAACAAAAATTATAAAAAATATTTTTTTGGGATCCTCAGAAGTAGTTCTTCCAATGATAGATAGCTCACGAGGTAATATTAATTAAAACTTTTTTTTCTTGAGATCAAACTGAATATAATAATGTAATAATATATTGAATAAAATAATATTATAATCATATAATAATATAGTGAATATACTGAATATAATAATCATATGAGTATATGTGCGCGTCATCACTAATATTACGCCAAATTTCAAATTTCAAAACCTCTGTGACAGACGGACGCACACGTTTTAGTTTGAGTTTTTATGGTTCCGTACTTCAAAAAAAAAAACGGAGCCCTTATAGGATCACTTTGTTGTCCGTCTGTCTATCTGTCCGTCCGTCCATCGGTCCGTCTGTAAAGACCTTTTATCTCGGGAACTCGTCGAGGTATCGAGTTGGAATTAAAACCATATACTCAAGTCTACAGTCCCTTGAAGCTATGAAAAAATCAAACTTCTAAGTTAACGTAAAAAAACTACGGCCGTTTATGCCGCAAAAAACGATATTTAGACACTCTCAAGGGAATCAAAATTTATATGGTATTTTCCGTTAACCTAGAAATTTGGCAAGTAATACCGTCTTGTACTACAAGTATGGGGAAAAATCTGAAAGCTATACATTTGTAATTGAATCATAAAAAATATACTTAGTCTTTACTCTCAAGGGAATCAAAATTTATATGGTATTTTCCGTTAACCTAGAAATTTGGCAAGTAATACCGTCTTGTACTACAAGTATGGGGAAAAATCTGAAAACTATACATTTGTAATTGAATCATAAAAAATATACTTAGTCTTTAACGGTGGGCGAGTCCGACTCGCACTTGTCCGGTTTTTTCCTTTTAAGGTACATACGCAACTTTAAAAAGGACTTGCTTTATTTTTAGGGCTCCGTATCCGAAGGGTGCCAAACTTGACTTTATTACTAAGCTTCCGCTGTCTGTCTCTCTGTCCGTCTGTCACAGGGATTTGGAACTGCAGCTCCAATCTTAATAGGTAGAAAGTTGAAATTTTCACAGAATACGTGTTACTATGGCCTCTATCACGACAAATAAGTCCCCATACAAGAAACCTTGAAAAAGTTGCATTATTTAAACGTTATTGGGTTTGGCTCTTACTTTAATAGATACTAATTTAAAATTTAGTCAGATTGTAGAACATAGTCTAAAGTAAAATAATAAAAAGTAGGGTTCCGTACGCAGACAACGCCAAATTTTTTGTCAGGCGCTACCTTCCAGTTTGTTTTTTGAGCCTTAAACATAATGTTTTAGGGTTCTGCACCCGTATTATGGGGGTGGTGCGGCACCCTTTGCGCGCGAGTCCGACGCGCACTTGGCCAAATAATTGGGAATTGTAATTAAAATCAATTAAGCCTGTTAGTTATTGTTCAGCGTATCGCTCATTGAACTTCATAATTACAGTGATTATGATTAAAACCCGAAACCGCGCGTTTTGTATTAAATTAAGTTTAAATTCCCACAGTACATAATTAGGGTAATGAATTAATTTACTACAAATGAAATTCTACTTTGTAAACTATACACTATAATAAACTCTTCATTCTGCTTCAGTTTAAAAGCATGTATTAAGTTAATTTAATAAGACTCACTAATATGACCAGCAAAATTGACATCAACGGAATATCGTCGCTTTAGTTCCATTACGTCCAAACGCCCAATGTTTTGACTAACGCAGTGTTCAAAATCGACACCAACCAATAACCTAAGCCTCGTTAGTAAAAAAAGAAATTTTTAAATTTGGGGTAGAAAATGTTCATAACTGAGGCGTTGTTAGAACTTTAAACGACGATATAGATAAAGAGTCATTTAAACCCCCGTAATATTACTCAAGTAACAAATGAACGAGGTTTGTTAAAATTCCTTTGAGACCTATCGAATACGTCCACACTCATTGAAAGTAGAACACAAAATGATTAAATGACGAGCGCCTGCCAGTGTCCGTACAGTATTGCCTGTTGGCGTGCAACTTTGTTGTTCTAAAATAGCTCTTGTCTCGTCAGAATAAGACACTGTTGACTGCACTGAAAGATTGGCAAGTATACAGTCTAAATTATTAAAAAACCAAGCGACGTGCTATATCTGAAAAACTAGTTTGTCTTATTTGATGTGGGATTTTCTCTTTTGAACCGTAAAGTGTAAAGTTTGAAATGGATTGTTCGTAAAGGGAAATTTTGCATGTTGCTTCTACTATTATTGCTTTAGGAATTCATTGTTGCGTGCTAGAAATTTCCAATTGAATTCTCCGAATTTTATTTCACTCACGATCGTAAAGTGAAATGAAGGAATAAAATTAAAATTAGATAGAAAACGAAAATAAAAATTCGTTTGTTTTGTTTCTTTGGACAAAAGAGATAGGATCTAAAAAGATGTCTGAAGGCAGAAGAAGTGGGATAAATTACTTCTGAACAATTGTGAAATTAACATTGATGCAAAAAATTATCGTTTCTTTTTTATTATATTCGTAAGTTAGTAACTAAATCGCAGCTTTTTAAAAACATGGGCGCGTATAATTTTTCCGCTTCTGCCGTGATTCCAATTTAAACATAACGGACAACAAAGTTTCTTTTCATGAATACCATTACCTGTAGAAAAGTTATGTTTTTTTTTTTACATTGCTATTAAGGGATGCAGATGTGAGCTTTCTAGTTAAGTGGTCATCCACACCAAAAGTTACACCTTTTTGTTGTTATATGTATTCAGGGAAATAAGAACTTTCATTGCACAGCGTAACGTTTCGAAGAATTTACCTATACCCCATGCCTTGATTCTGGCGTCTTTACTCATTACATACATGTCGGATCACTTGTGCCTGTTACGGTAAAACGTAACGATCGCAAATACTGTTGTTAGGTGACGTTTATCATTGACTTCAGCGGTGCATTAATTATGCTGTTCTGAATGTACTACAAATTTATTCTAAATCAAGTTCAGGTTACGGAGGACCTCCTTTTATGACCTCGAGTCGATATCGACGGTCCGCTATAACTTGAACTCAGTAGTAACGTAGCTAGAGGTTTGTTCTGTACCTATACCCAACCCATAGACAGCAATATTGGAGTGTCGGGCTCGTGGTCATCGCGAACGTAAACATCGAGCGTACGATGGTAGATTTTTCCTTTATTTCTTTTTCACGTGCCAACAATGTTACCTATGGGAATGAAACGCAGTAGAAATGGAAAAGGGAAAAATAGAGATTTTCATCGCACAAACGTTGCATCATTTTACGTTTGCACCTGTGCCTAAGCCTTTAATTTTTATGAACGCAGTTCTCTTTTTTTGTTTGTATTTTTCATTCCGAGCACAGCACGTTCGTATTCACATTTTAATTTTGGCTATTTGTTTTCGCAACAACGGCTAGGTTTTTTCGTTGGTAAAAGCGATGATATTTTTCATCAGAAGCCAGGTTTTATGCTTAAAACCCATTAGCATTACCATAAAAATGATATAAACTTAATAGCATTTTACGAGCCGCAGCATTTGTTGATTGAAAATGTGAATTAAAAAATTTTGCGGAAATGCCAACATTTCAAGCGATCATATAACGGCTTTTGTGTAAATTTTATCAGCAAATTTCCTAAAATAAAATGTTTCAGGCATTCATCGTAAAGTCTTTCGTCTTTCACAATACACGTATTCGGTCTATATGTAAATAATGATAAATGTAATCGGGCTGAAAAGACATGCGGGTTAACAAGAGAAAAAACAAATATAATGTATCTCAACTTGATAACTTTCACTTTATTTTCACAATGTCTTTAAACAAATAAATTACCCTTACCCAACCCGGCTCAGTTATTGTTGAGCTACGTCCCAGACAAACGAATTCATGGATTCCCGTATTGTAACGGAACCCTAAACTCATTTTATTACTGACTGCAGCTAGCAAAGTGTCCACTTTGGCCAATTAATAGATACGGCGTGTGCTTTTAAACAATTACCGGGATTGATCCTGCTCATGGCCTTTCATAGCAGGTGTGCGACCTATTTATTGCATTATATATAAGGTCCTACAATCAGGCACGTATCCAGACTTTTGTTTCAGATTGACATTAATTGAACCAACAACGTGAATTGTGAAAGAAACCTCTGTCATCACTGTATGTACTATAATATTATTAAGTATCTAAAGTACCGTACCTGTTTTTAATAATTTAAATACTTTAACGTACTTTACAGTGGTTATGAATAAACATTCCCGGTCCCGTGTATGTTACGCCAAATTTCGGGGGGGAATAAATCCCACCTATCCCCTGGATACGTGCTTGCCTACAATTCAAAGTGAAAAAAAATTAACAGATGATAGAGTATCCCTAATAGAACACATCACACCGAAAAAAAATAATTGCGCGTACTTCATTTTTACCTTCCCATAGACATTTAGTCAGCTGCTTGAACCACTTTGTACTGGGAAGTGAAAAAATTATTTGAGCAAAAATTTTTTTCTTCTGGTATTTGATCAGTTAACGATACATGATCTACCGTAGAATTATTTTCACTATTACTGTATACTGACTGACCTTATATATGAAGGTAAATAATAGTCATCGCGTTAATTTGCTCTAAAAGTGGAGTGGATATATTGCATAATTTTTTATAATTTACTAGATATGTGTTCGAGAATTAATTAAACCAAATTCACTTATTTTTTAAGCATTATTTCTGTAATTTTAATGCGTTGTGTATTTACTACACAGATATCGTAACCCCAGTGATTAACTACCAATCTGTGATACAATTTTAATTACTATGATTGAAACAGTTTACATACACTAATATTATATGAAGTGCAGCAACAGTGCTGACAAATATAGGCAAATGTTCGAAGTAATAGAAACATCTTCTTCGTCGATCTTAATCATCTCCTTAAGATATTAACAGATATACCGAAAACAATGATTGGCAGATCCGTCGTCGAACTGCAACCAGCCTACTACCAAATCCTGCTCCGATGATACGTGTAGCCAACATAGTCAGCATTCATGCGAGCACTCGCAAAATGGTTTGTATACTGCATAAATGAAATATTATTAGATCCCAATGCTATTTAATGATTAATGGCAACCTTTTATTAGATATATACGGATTTTTTGTATTTAGATGATGTTGTTGGTATGCATGGTTGAGTGATTAGGACCTCAAGCAGACATCTTTTGTCACTAATCATTCAAGAATTATATTAAATCAACCTATATTGGACAAATGCAAGCACCTGTCTTTGCGTTGCTTTTGTGGAGTGACACTATAATTTTGTTATAAATAATAAAACGTTAGTATTAGTAACTAACATTGATGTTGTGAACCTGTGATCCTACTAATAAATGCATACTATTAACAATTTCATTTAACAACTCACTAAAATGTACATGTCCTGCAAAATGACATATTTTCTGCCACAATTATACAATGTCTGTAGAAGTATATTTTAAGATAATACAGTTTTAGCATTACCTATACGTTTAAATACAAATCAACATTATAATATACAAGCAAATATGTAATGTCAATCACAAATCAGTAGTCAATATACATATGTTTATTACCATCACTTTTCATTTATCTTACTAATACAAATAGACTCCTTCCGGAAATAACGTTTGCTCACTTGATTTGTGGTAGATTATAAATAATTGTTATCGTTAAATTATTTAAGTATTTCGATAATTTTTGTTCACTCACATTATACCTTATTCACAAAGTACAAATAAATACATTCAAACACAACAAACTGACTTTCATTTCAAATAAAAACCTCCTTTCCAATGAAAACTGTTGCATTTGCATGCATATCCTTCTCTTCGTATGTGTTTAGCAACTTTTCCTTTGAGTATGCGTTTATTCATTCATTGGAATGAAAACCCCACTATCTGTATACTTAGATTGGTATCTGTGTGTTAGAATGTGCAGAACTGTTCAAAAAGTTTCAAATGAGCATAGTATTGGTGCTGTAAATGCATTGGTAGGTTATTTGAAAAAAAAATACGTCATCAAAAGACACGTTGAAATTGTAATTTGGTGAAGTAGGCCCCTGATGTGAAATAATCTAAGACGGATTGTCTTGGTTTAATATTTTTTAAATCCAGATAAATTTCGGCTATCTCGACTACAACAGTATTTGAACCTTATTATACAAAGTGTAAACTTATTATGTGTTCTTAAACCATCACATTCCACTCAGTAACAGTTTTAGCGCATTGTTTCATAATTATGTTTTTAACTTCTCTGGGCAGCTAACCTGTCTTGTTTAAAAAAGTATAAAAACAAGAACGCGCACTTTTTTGTTTGAATTTTCATCGTTTAAGGAAGGCGGTTCATAATTAAGTTTACAGCATATGAAGAAGTCTTAAATATATTCATGTAGTCGCACAAGGATTTTTTCTTATTTTACCTTCGATCATACTTAAAACGAACTTTTTCAGGTAAATTTTTTTAAGGTAACCGTTCAATAAATAGACGACAATATCGCGAAGTTTTTTTTTAATGATAAAGCTCAATATTTAACGGCCTCTTTTCTAAAATTTCAGACATGGACTTCGGTAGTGGCGGACCGCCACCGCCGGGTATGATGAAAGACAGACACGGCCCTCCCCCGCCGCACCATCCGGTAATTATCACTAATTGTGTTTAATTGTGAATTATGAATAAAGTTTTCTTGAGAATTGTGTAGGGGTTTCAAGTTAAAGAAAACCACGTTTGTTTAATGTTGGAAGGTCGCAACAAAATCGTAAGAAATAAAAAACAATTTAAAATATACAAGGTAATACAGTAGTAACTATTTTTACTCCATGTATATTCTAGTAATTTCAAAATAATTGGATTGCCCGTAATCGTGAAAAGATGATTTTGATAATTTGCTAAATTAATGACTTTGGAATATTTAATTATTTTAAGAATATTTAATATTTGTATGCCACTAACTAAGGCGCAACATAGCCGGATATCTCAATCTGTAAATATCTTATAAGACCTATGTTGAACAAATAAATGATTTGTATTGAATAATTTTAAAAATAGTATAATATCATGAACATTATTTTTTATTTAAATTTTCTTGTTTACTTCGTTATTTACTGAGAGATATTTTTTGCGCGTTTCAGTTACTTCTTGTGATTTCCTAATATGAAGAATCCCTTTTATCCCTTAACTCAATATGGGAAATTTTGGCAAAGTAATTATGTTCGCAAAGTGCTTTCCCGGTTGTTATTGAAAGAATGGTCGTGAAGTCTTGTTGGAGGCCTGTATAAATTGTTATAAACCTTAAAATTATAGTAAGAAATTCGCAAGCTCCATTATATTTTGATTAGTCAATATCATAAATGGTTTTGCAGAAATAATATTTGTAGCAAACAAAAATAAAGTTTTATCGACAATAGTGCCGTTTTTGTATAAATTACTATAATCTTCACGCGGACTTACAATTACAATAACTAAACTAGTTCACTAGTTGGCTATTTAGCAAATCGCAAATAAGTTGTGGGTCGCTAGTGCAGTATATTTGTCCCGTATTCCAGCGCGACGGTCGCGGCTACGGTCCCGAGGGCTACGGCGGGGAAGGCTTCGTCCCGCCGCCACCGATGCATCATCCTGGAATGCCGCCGCAAAACCAGGTGAGCTGTCAACTCCTGTTATCGAGGTCCCAGTTAGGATAGAAAAGATTCTGCAAAACATAAATAGCAAATCACAGACGGGGCTCGAGTTCGTAGCGCGGACCAACGAGATCTAAGGCCCTCGTGAGCGTTAATCTGTGCATTACTAGCTAGTATATCAAGTACTTGAAAAAATCGGAAGAGTAGTAGATCTTGGGGGACGAATTGGATTTAGTGGTTCGAATCCTAATCTGGAAGTGATGGGTTCGAAACCCGTGGGGGGGACACATTTGTCTTGTGATGGAATGATTCACGAGTGTGGACTGTGCCTCGCATTTCGCAGTCCACCCCCTCTGAGTTTCATGTCGTGACGATGTGTTAATGTGTGTTGCTGTCGACAGGGCGGGCCGCCTCAGCAGGGCGCGGTGATGATGGTGTACGGACTCGACCCGCAGACTGCCAACGCGGATCGACTGTTCAACCTGTGCTGTCTCTACGGAAACGTTGTTAGGGTGAGTTTCCATCCTTTTTACGCACAATGTGCTTGCTTACGCTTGGCCATTACCGCGTCTGATGGAAAAGCGCGCTCGTCCAGAAACTGGGAGAGCGATAGCGGGTGAGGCGTTCATCAGTCTTTCCCGGGACTTCCGCAAAAATCTACGGAAATCGGAACTGGGAGAGACAGACGAAAATGGCGTGAAGAAAAAAGGCCTGTGCCGTGGGTGATTTATGATGATGATGATGATCCTATCTAATAAAAAATATAAATAAAATAAAATAAGTTTATTCATCAAGATTAATTACGAGAACTGAAGTACAGGAACCCCGCACTTCCTCTTGGAATTGCATTTAACAGTTTCATAATGCTAAAAACTAGGTACATAATGTACATAATTGTAATATTTAAAATATTACAATAACTAGAAAATTTAGTATTAATTTAGAAAAAAAAAGAATTACAATTGATTTTTAAAGAGATATTAGACTGGAAACAAGTTAATTTTGTATAGGTAAATTTTGAATACATTATTATAATTTTGTTAGTAATGAATTTAAATAAAATAGACTATAAGGGTTTCAATCCAATCACCTGTTTTCGTGATAAAAACACTATAATTTCACGGAGACTAAATAATTCCGAAAGTTTTCAAACTCAATCGATACACGGAATATACTTCCTAGTATTTTCTCAATAAAATCTTCAATATCCTGCAAAATGTGGGTAGTGCGAACATTGAAAGACAAGTCGATCCACATTTCAATTCCTTATTCACTTGGGGACGTTTAGCGCTGGAACCGTCTATTCGTATTTTTGTTTACTGCGTATGCAGCGCTATTGTAACACTGCGTTTTATAAGGATTCCTTTTATCTCGTACTAGCTTTTGCCCGTGGCTCTGCTCGCGTAAGTGTTTTTCAATTTTCAACAATTTTCAGCTTGGCTGTAATTTTACCAACAGCCTTTATAGCCTAATGTTGCCCACCATGACGATAATAAAAAGTTCAAATTCAGTTCGAATTTTTCTTTGTTCCATATTTTTAAGAAAACGTTATATAAAAAAAATACAAAATGTACAAAACAAATAAGCAATCACCAAGGCAAATATTACAAATATAAATAAAGAAACGTTATAGGTACTCTTCTAAGGTTTATTTTATTTGAGATATTAGATAATAATTATAAAAAACATTTCGGCCCTCATTTACTTGGGTACAAGTAAATGGGATTAAGGCGAAGACAGAGAGAGAGAGATATTTCGGCCCTTGTATGAAGCCGTCATCAGTCGAATCATTATTAATTTATCAATATTACAAATATAATTTTTTCATAAAATAACAAAGCGAGACAAAGCAACAAAATAAAAATGTGTGACAAAGGACTAGTTGTATCTACTCTATCTGCATATCTAAATTTTCCAACAATTTTTAATAGCCAAGTGAATTTTATGAAAGTTTGTTCTTTCAGTAAGACTAGTAAAGGTAAGGAGTCTAATAATGCTGCGGATATTGTTACAGATAAAGTTTCTAAAGACCAAGGAGGGCACAGCGATGGTTCAGATGGGTGACGGAGTATCGGTGGAGAGATGTGTACAGAACTTGAATAATGTCACTGTGGGCGACTATACTTTGACTCTGGCGTGAGTATTTTGTGTGTTCTTAAGAAACTGGGATCAAAATGAGATATAATATAAGGTGACTTTGATTTGTACAGCCAAATTCTTACCGGAGACTTAATGATTCGACAGCCTATATTTTGTTGCATAAACTTCTTGACGATGTTGAGGTGGCGATTTCAAAACTCCGTTGTCTTAAGACACAGAGTAGTTATTGTAAAAATAAATAAATTTAATTTCAAGTTAATTTCTTTCAAGTGTTTAACTATTCTTATTATCAATAGGTAATTATTCTATGTTTGTTGTTTTTTTTTCAGTTTCTCAAAACAAGCATACCTATCGGAAGTAATGAACCCCTATCCCCTCCCTGACAAGTCTCCATCGTTCAAGGACTACGTCGGCAACAAGAACAACCGCTTTCTGACCGCCGCATCAGTTCACAAGAACAGAATACAGCCGCCGAGCAAAGTGAGTGTTATTCCTTGACTTTAAGATTTGTATTGTTCTGATTGGGAAATATTGGTTTCTGCAGATGTGCCTTATGCGTTCGATTATGTTATACCAAAAGAATTTGCTACTTTAGTCAGTTGGAAGACACTTACTTGTAGTGTTATTAAGTTGTGCTCTTAAAAGTAAAGGTTAAACCAACTAATATAAATTAGTAACCGCAGTGAAAGGTTTTTTTTTGCGTTAGCGATAGGGGTGTGCGTCAAGGTTCACTTTTATTACTCCTTGTTTATGTTACCTTCACCTACATACAAATAAAATACTTCTGCCGCGATACTGCTCCTTATCATTTTATGAACTACGGCGAAACAATTTTTTTTTCTAATTTTTCAATTTGCGAAATAATAAATGCAATATGAACCGATTTTTCAGCACAAATTTCCTATTTTATAAGGTTCAGACTATGAATGATGTCATGATGAAAGACTATTTGTCGTGTTATTCTAGAAGTCGAAAAAGCATAAATGGCGCAGTATACTGGATGTATGTAAATGGAAAGTATTTTAAAATTATACCACATAATCTACTGATCATACTAAACACCTTTTCCAACTTGTTTTTCATTTGCGCGGTTATGTTTCTTTTCTTTAGTTACTTAAAAGTTATTCAGTATGATAGCAGGTTTTGTGATTTCATTTAAAGATTCTTTTCTTTTCTGCTCTTTTATACCCGGTACTATAACACTATAGCTTCATCCAAAGTGATTTTTCTCGGGCGCTTACCATAACTTTCTCCAGGTGCTGCACTTCTTCAACACGCCCCCCGACGTGAGCGACGAGCAACTACTGCAAGTGTTCCAGGACTATGGCGTCGCGCCACCACACACCATCTCCAAGTTCCCCTTGAAGAGTGAACGGTAATGTCGCTTCGTCATCGTATTTGGCCGGTTGTTTCTGATCATTAAAACCGAATTCGCGGATTCCGGAAGCCTTTTACTGATCACGTATCTACTTCTAAATAGTGGTCTACCAAATCTTCGCCTACCATTTGTCTTTGAATTAAGTTTTCTATAATGCGCATTCACACGTCTCCCAACTATGCTATAAAATTTATACATACTTTTCTAAATAGCGATTATCTACTTCTAAATAGTGGTCTACCAAATCTTCGCCTACCATTTGTCTTTGAATTAAGTTTTCTATAATGCGCATTCACACGTCTCCCAACTATGCTATAAAATTTATACATACTTTTCTAAATAGCGATTTCACGTTTAAAGCACCTCGCTCTGTAAGTAGTTTCCTTGGTGAAAAACTGAAAATTTTGAACTGCTTCCGTAAATACGTGTGCCGTATCAAATGAAACCTTCCTTAAGGTGAGGTTATCTATAAAAATCTGTCCAGCTCCAACTATTTCATTTTCCACTTTTCCACCCTGTTTAGTCGGAACGGGCCGCTCAGAAAACTCGCGATTTTGAAGCGTTTTTAACTATTCTTTTGGAATTGAAAGGATGGATTTTTAACATGACGCCCGTTTTATATCACATTTCTTACGACGTTTATTTTTGTATATTTTTTTCGTCTACAACCTACTATAACTCCAATGAAATGGTATAGTCACAGTATAGCTAACAACAGTAGTTTAAGTAGGCGGTGTCCTTGAAATCAATACCTAGGTATTGACCTACGGCCGCTCGGCGCCTAAACACGTCCTAGGGCTGCCAACTGACTGTTTACGTATTTGATAATGCTATATTATTATTATCAAAGTTGTATTTAATCAACCGTACAATGCACAACATACTCTGTAATTTCGTGTCATAATTTACGAAAATGCGCGGGAGCGTCACAATGACAACGTGCGTACGTAACTGCAGTGCAACCGCGACTTTCGTAAACCGAGTTGAACCGAGTTTTGGAGGGGCTTCGCTTCTGCCCGTTTGTATGGAGATAGAATACTATTACTTATTTATATACTATGGATATCATACTTTTAATACATTATTTTGAATATATTTGACTTAAACGTTAGTAGGCAGATAATAATTTGTTTGAAATGTTCGTAAACCGTCAAGTTTTAGAAGATTTTTCGAGTGAAGTGAATGATTTGGGAGGCGGTCATAACCCCTGCGACCCCCCTCTCGGACCGCCACTGAGCAGATCACACCCTCTATTGACGGAACCCTTTAAGAAGTGCAATTGTCGATTACAGATCCTCGTCTGGGCTGATGGAGTTCCAGAACATATCGCAGTCGGTGATGGCGATCATGGCGTGCAACCACGCTACCATTCAGCATCCCGGTGAGTAGACTTGCTGGATGGGGTGCAGAGCTGTCACGTGGACGAAAGAAAGTCCGAAGTCGAGCCGTCTCGGACTTAGTCCGATGGACTTTGTGGGCGAATCCTAAACTAAACGGCTTGAGTGAATTAATCCGCTATCGGTAAAAAGCCGCTCCGGTGCGAAAAAGTCCGCAAAGGTCCGCTGAATTACTTTAAAAGAGTTATGTAATTAATACAGTGTTACAATTTGATGAGTAGTCAAAAATATTTCGTACATGTACAGATCTATTTTCATGCTTTATTTGCACAAAACCATTCATAATAATTTCGTTTAAAACAACGGAAGAGCAAAAAGTTGCCCTATTGAATGATTTAGGACTTTTTATAAATTTGCGGTTTTATTTCGGACTTTTCTTTAGTCCATATGACAGCTCTTCTCGTAAAGTTTCTTATCGCACGTTCCACACTAGAGCTAGGCCGAAAAAAGTCACCTCTTCGACCGTCACGACACTTTTGCTATAGTATGTGTATTTACAAGCGTGTCTATGTATAGCAGGGTTTCTTAAAATGGGGTCCAGTGACATGAGAGCTAGGGTCGACGGCCACTCAGTTCACTCTTGACATATTCAGTCCAAACAATTGTCAAAGTCATCGAGTCCAAACAATGGTATCCTTTTTAGGGTTCCGTAGTCTGACAAGGAACCTTTATAGTTTCGCCATGTCCGTCTGTCCGTCTGTCCGCGGCTTAGCGCAGAGACTATTAGTACTAGAAAGCTGTAATTCCATCCATCAGCCTGTTTCGTCCACTGCTGGACATACGCCTTTCCAGGATTTCACCACTCTTGGCGGTCCCCTGGAAGAAATGCCCATACTCACACACGCTGGGCAGGCGGGTTGGTGAGCGCGGTGCCGAAACCCTAGCACCAGTGACGCCGCTGCCCGTCACCAGTCTATTTTATATAAGGCCCGGCAATTGGGGATGAATAAACCGCCATCCATCGGTCCCAGGCAATGGTGGGCCGCCTGGTTTTGCCTGAGAGCTGTTCTCTTACCCTTCCCCGAATAACTTCGGGAGGATTTGCGAGTAAGATGGTGGTACCTCCACAGTCGAGACCGGCATCAGCTCTACCACCTATGACCTTATTTAATATGGATATAAAGATTAATTACGCCGACAAAACGGTAAAATAAAATACTGAAAAAATTTTTTTTTATGGGTACCTCTCATACACGTAAACTGGGGATGAATTTTTTTTTCTTGTACGAGGGGTGGCTGAAAAGTAATCTACCTGACTATGAAAGAAAATACATGGATTAATAATTTATTTTTTATTTTTCAATATAGTCCCCTGCAACTGAAATGCACTTACGACATTTGTCAATAAGTGACATCATACCATTAAAATAATAATTATTATTTTGGTCGTCAAAATAGTCATTCACAGCGTCCTTCATCTCTTCGTCTGTTGAAAATCTGCGCCCTCTCAAATTTTTCTTTAAATTTTTAAATAAGAAGTAGTCAGAGGGAGCCAGGTCAGGACTATAGGGTGGGTGGTTGATCTCTGTAAAGCCGTTTTTTGTCAGAGATGACCGCGCCTTAAAGGCCGAGTGCGCGGGTGCATTATCATGCAAAATCAAAACGCCTTTGCTAAGTTTGCCCCTCCTGTCTTCTTTTATTTTTTTGCGTAGCTGGTCAAGTAAGTTCGCATAGTATTCAGTATTCATCGTGGTGTTTTTGGCAGGTAATCTATCATAAGAATCCCCTCAACATCCCAAAAAATGGTTGCCATTAGTTTGCCCGCTGACAGCCGGACCTTAAACTTCCTTGGTGGTTTTTCCCCCTTAAATTTCCATTGCATCGATTTTTGTTTGCTTTCGGGATCCCACTGACGAATCCAAGTTTCGTCATAGGTCACTATTCGCAAGATAGTTTCTTCCTCTTTATCCTTTACCAAGTCTAAAAATGACTGACAACATTCCACACGCCTTTGCTTATCAAACGGGGTCAACATTTTAGGCACCCAACGCGCGCTCACCTTGGACATTCCCAAATGTTCATGAATTATTTCATGAACTCGTTCCTTGCTAATGCCAACATCTCTAGCTATTTCCCACTGCTTAATTCGCCGATCGGCAAGGATCAGTTTCTTCACTTTTTCCACATTATCTGCGGTAACTGCAGAAATGGGCCTTCCACTAAGGGGATCGTCTTCTAAGCTCACACGGCCTTGTTTAAACTGCTTTGACCAAAACTTTATTACAAATTCGGAAGGACATGAATCTCCGAACACCTTAAACATGCGCTCTCGGATCTGCGTCGGCGTATTCCCTTCTTTACCGAGGAATTTAATCACAGCGCGATACTCAATTTTATCCATTTTTAATTTTATTGCAACTTGATGAAAACGAAGACGCGACAAAAAAATTTGAACTCGTAGAAACAAATAAGAGTCATAATTTTTAAAAAAGGAATAAACAAAGCATACGAGAATATAGTGGCCAGTAACATTTTTTAAACTTTCTTTAACAAAGGAGATTTTATATCAGCCACCCCTCGTATATCCCATAGTTTGGGGTATCGTTGGATGGGGTGTGAAAACCATTTTTCGATTTAGGGATCCGTTGGCGAAATATTAAGCTTTAAAGTGAAAATTTTAGTTAGTGTGGAGCGTCCCATTGCCGGCCTAACGGTTGTTTATAGAAATCCAAAAAAATTCACAGATGTAGTATATATAATGAAGTTTAAAGGAAAACTATCACAGCTAAGTAGGCTTTACAGGTTTATGAGTACAGGTCGCGCAAAACTTTTGGCCTCCTATGGGACCAGAAGTTTGGCGCGGTCTGTATTTGGTAGACCAACAACTTATTTGTACCGGGTAACTACGGAACCCTACATTGCGCGTGGCCCGACACGCACTTGGCTGGTTTTTATTAACTTAATACTATTTAATGAAGTATTACTGTAAACTAACCAATAAAAGTGTGATTTTTAATATTATGCTTTATTTTCATTTCCTAAAAATTTCTTCGACAGGGGTCGTGGAATCTTTGAAATTTTAAGTGTTCCGTGGCTACAAAAAGTTTAATAACCACTGATGTATAGTTATAATACTGCAGTATAGACGTGCGTGAGTAGCGAAACGGACTTCGTTCCAACCGGATGTCCCGCGACACCGCTCGTCTTTTGATTAATTTATTATTTATGTTTATGTTAGAACGTAACTAGGATTTGCTTCAGGGTGGAGTTTAAAGCAAGTAAACTCAGTATTTAGGGTCCTAAAATTTAAAATGACAAAAATTTCAAGAGATGACAAACCATACCTACCTAATTACAACCCTAAAAAAAAAACAACTTTTTGTTGGACCTTTTTTTTTACCTTCCCATAGTAATTCAGTCAGCTAATTGAACCAAGAAGTGAAAATACTGTGAAGTGAAAATAATATATGACCAAAATTTTTTTTTCTTCTGGAATATGGTCAGTTAAATTACATGATCTACCCTAAAATTATTTTCACTTATTATTGTAGGGTGACTAACTAACCTAACCTAACCTAACCTAACCTAACCTAACCTAACCTAACCTAACCTAACCTAACCTAACCCCGATAATTAAATATTTTCTAGATAAATAAAAACTGGTGTTATGAAAACCATTCAAAATTATATTCATGATCTTTGTTTAAATTTACAGCCCTTTGAAGAATTTGGTAAAATCCAAAGAACAAAACATCTAAAAAAAACTACGGAGTAACCTTATCTAAACATTAATCTATGAAAGTTTTTGCTAACCTTAAATTTTTGCACCCAAAAAATCTGTTTTGTTCATCTTAATACCTGTATGAAGCCCTACGTGGTTGTCATTTATCGAGTCTTCAGCAAGTAATTGGCTGTGCTATCCGTTTCAAATGCTATTAGGATAGGACCTTTTGGAGAGGTTTAAGATGCCTGTGTGCGTTAGGAACGCTGTCACGCACTTCCTTCAGTGTGGCTAACGCACACAGACATCGTAAGCCACTTCATTCCAAAAGGTCCTACCCTAATAGCATTTGTAACGGATTGTACAAAGCAACGTTACCTTATATTTTCAATTCGATATTCCAGGTGCGAAATTCCCGTTCGTAATGAAGCTCTGCTTCTCATCGTCACGACAGATTGGCCAGGGCAAGGGCCAACAGCAAAATAAGAACCAAAACCAGGGCCAGGAACAGCAAAACCAAAACCAGCGGCAAAATCAAAACAACGGAATGGACGAACACGAATACTAGTAAGCATTTAAACATTGTTCTTTTTTTAAAACTAGGGCATAGACAAATCGCCTTGAAAAGTGGCCAGAGACTAAGTGAAAAAAGACATGTAAAGTATATGGTGTTTCAAATTTGGACGACTTCGGACCAAAATGTTTAAAAGACAATTCCAAAAAGCAATTTTTTTTTGTATTATTTCCTGTTTGTATTTGTATTGCCAGTTTTTGAATTTAGGGTTTTTATGTTACCAACAAAAAAATAATGTTTTTTAGAATTTATGCCAATAGTTGATATTTGTTTTGTTTTTTCCTTGTGAATTCGTCATATAATAAATTTAGATGAGAATGTAAAAATATAAATTACTTAGATAAAGCATAGGATTGAATATAAATTTTTTGCACAAGTTTCTAGTTGAATATCTCGTATGTTTCAATCGTTACAAATGTTTTTAATGTTAAAGTTTGTTTAAGTCTTTATTAGAATTTTAATATTTGTGTTATTCTCTTCTCTGTTTAATTATATCGAAAAATTATCAATTAATTCAATGTATTTAATGAGTATTACCACACTTTATAGAAGTTCTTCTGATGAGTGTAGTTCGAATGCCATATTCGAATATACAGTTACTCATAAAAGTGCAAAGTAACTAAATAAAAACGAATTTTTGATATAAGTTGTGGCTATTCATTGAGCACTTCTGAAGAAGGACGCAGTGGTAAAATATGACTGAAGTTTTGAAAATTTACTCTTCTTGACCGCTATTTAATGATCTAAAAAATATTTACTATTTTTTAATACTCATTTCGTGTAGGGACCATAGAGAATGTGGATGTCTCTTTTTTGCTTGAATATGCATACATAGCTGTAATATAGCGTCTATCGTTCAATTGACAATCATGCTTTCCTTAATTTATTTTGAATTGTTTTTTTATGCATATTTTGTGAACATTTTAAATATTAGTATAAAACTCAATAAGGAGAAGGGTATTCGAGCAAAAAGTAGACATTTATGTTATTAATTTTTGACATCCTCTAACTTCCTTGTAAGTTTATTTTCAGAAAACTGTTATCTCTATTGCTATACTATGATATGAAATCTAAAAACTTTGGGAAAAAAACTAAACTTTTAACAGCAGGCATTTTTAATTGACTACATTAATTTTTATGTTTATCTAAGCCAAATAATAAGCCAAAGTTTATAGAAATGAATTAGTATAATGACGTCTGATAAATATTATACATACATATATATACATAAATCGATATCCGATGATGTACATAAGACGATATCTAAAGATGTACATAAGGCGCAGTTGAGACATTATTTTGCATCGGTACATACTTACCTAGTTGTTAAAGTGTTGTAAATTCAGATAAGCAAGTGTCATACAATCGTGAATTTTGTGAATGAAAGTTTTATCGCATAGGACTTAAATGTTTAAATATAAATAAATATCTATTGTAAAGTTGAAGTGACATATCTGTGTGGATATTAATTGTCAGAAGGCTACTATTCGTCAATTTTAAAACCTCTACATGTCCTGTAGATAAATGTAAATGAATTTTATACTGTACATTCGAGCACAACTGTTTTGCTTTGTATTTTAAGTAATAAGCTTTTTAGCTTAACTGTTTGTACTTAAATGCTAAAGTAGTTATAATAAAATAGGGATTAAAAATACACAAAATATTTTCGAAAAACACTTTTGTGCTCGTTTGTACATTTTGCTCGTCCTGTCAAGAGTATGTCAATTGTACTTTTTATTTTAGCGTGATAATTCCAAATCTTTCGTTTTTAAGTAGATAACTCCTACATATCATCACGACAAATAAATAATTAGTATTTTACTCATAGAAAACACCATTGCATTGAACATAAATCAGCGCCACAGCATTTTTAAGCAACTTTTGCTCAAATTTTTCTTTTTTGAGTTTTTCTTTTTGTAGTTTAATCTATGTTTTTTTCTTTTTAGTCATTTACTATTATCACAATACATAGTTACTCAAGCTGGCCTATAAAGTGATATTTTTGAGGGATATTAAAAATAAATAATTAATTTAAAAAAGTATTCCGGGTGAATGAAACAACATAATCTACAAATCATACTGTTCTTTTTCCAAGATGACAAAAATAAAAAAACATTTCATGTTTCTTTACTAATATGAAAATGTACGAATGAATTTTAGAAGCAATATTTTCTTTATTTTTTTTATCTTAGGAATTTTTTTCAGTATGATAAGTAGATTATGGGGATCGGTTTAATGACACCCGCTTTTATTTACTGCATTTATACCTGGTATTATTCAGAAGTCCCTCGAAAGTACCCCGCTTTTGACCGACATAGACGTTATGTAGAAACATGCAACTCACGTGGAACTCTTTGCTTCTTCTAGTTAAGCGGCGACGGCGGCTACACACAAACACACATATCAAGAGACGGATGAGAACACATAAAACACACAGCCACATCACTACAAGAATTGGGGGAGGGGGTTTGCCATTGCATGGACAAAAAAAAATATTTTTGACACTACAATGTGGGAACATGGTTAATTATGGTTTTCTCGCGATGGCAACACATTTCTTATTATTCCTTATTATTAATACGTTGTGATCTAGATCACGAATAGAAAGACATTTAGTTTTTAATATTAACTATCTATTAGACACGATACATATTTTTCATGTTACAAAACACATTTAAACATTTCCAGTGTACGATTTTGGTTTGTGTTTTTTTTTTGTTGAGGATTCTCCTCGTTTATGCATATAACATGCATTTTTTTGTTTACCTATGAATTTAGTTGTTAGTTTACTGGTTAAGCAATATTCCCATGTTTTTTTTTCATTTGATTAATATTTTAGTGTAGATATCGCAGTGCCATTTTCAAAGTCTCACCTTTCGTTGTAATTTTTGAATGCTATTTTTATTATTTTTATAAAGTTTAAAACTTCTTGTCATGGACTCGTTTTTCTGTTTGAGAGTTGAGGATGGTACTGTTTTGCCCGTTTTTAAGCGACTTATAGTAATATTTGACATTAGATGTTATTAGAACGAGTTTGTTTAAGATAATATCAACAATTGATATAACAACATCATTTTGATTTCTAATTTTTGATTTACCTATCCATTTTTGTGCGTATATTATCATTTAAATAAAACGGATATTATTTTTTGTGTGAATTTAACTACGCACATTTGTTTTGAAATCCAATTGTTTTGTTTTCAAAATCTGGGTTGTATGTACCTATTTAAATTAAATGACAGTTGTGAAATGTACAAGAAATAAAGAAAAGTTGGTATAAGTTAGAGGATTTGAGTTTTATTTAAATTTTTATTTACAGACAAGTAGTCAAGTCCTTTACACGCATTAAATACGCATTTTAACACGTATTTATTTATTTTTGAATAAACTTAAGTTTGATGACATTTTCTCATTACGAACAACAAATAATTGTAAAGGACTTTTCTAGAAGATTATACTTGCCAAATAACTTTGCGTATATTACACAAGGTATTGCAATTGCATATGCGTATAAGGAAGGAAGAAGTTTGGGGGGATATTCCGCAGCTGGTAGCGAACTCAAACCCGCAAAGTTATCTGGCGACTATTGTACTATGCTTGAGTGTGCATGTTTCTATTTAGCATGAGTTTCTTGACAATAGTTATATTTATTACTTTTTAGCACTAACATCCTTAAAAACTCAATTATTTGTCCATTTCATTCTAATAATCATCTTTTAAGAACCAAAAAAATATCTAACTGTAAGAGATAGCTTTAGTACTATTTAGGCTATAGTAGTAAGAAAGTCAGCAAAGTCAATTATATTGGATTAGTAAAAAACGACAGTACGGTTTTCTATAAAAAATTTCTTAAAGAGTTATTTATAACTAAAAAATCTAGCAAAGTCTTGAAAATTAATATAATTGCATTATCGCTGCACAGGAATAAATTAATTTTAGAAATTAGATTCTCCAGCAAAACAATTATTAAAAAAAAACACCAGATGCATATTTTTAAGACTTGGTCTATTATTTGTAACTTAGAATAGGTATGTATGTGTGACGAGTTGTCGTAGCGTTAACCCTTAAAACTTTATAAATGGCTTATCTTTAAAACAATACAATTTTCATTTTCTTCATGTCATAGTTACGCTTATCCGAAAGACAGAACCTAAAAATAGTTGTTTGATAAATAGCTAAATAAAAATTGTTAAAAAACAATATCATCAGATAAATAGATGCATATCCTTTTCTCTAGAAATATTTTCGATGAAATTTTGTGTATAGTGGTTAGACCTTGATGTCGTGATAGCTTCAACTATTTTTGTGTTAAAAATAATTGTACAGAGAACCTTTATGACATGTTTTTTGTTACATAAAACTTTAAGTGAGATTTCAAGTAGATTTGTAACCTAACCCTTGTGTACTTTCTTCAAGACACTTCAAGCCTTGATATGCGTACAACCTAACGATTTCGGAGTTGTTGGTTATCTCGACCGGATAAAACTCGACCGAAGTCCGAGTCACATTATACGAATAAAAACAAATTATAGTGGTCATCTTAAAAAATACACTTTTACTGTTTCACTTAATTCACTTTATTAAACTACCGGTTTCGCCTGACGGCATCATCAGTTTATAATACCTTAATAACTAAAAACTATGCAGATTGTATATATGTAACAGTTTTCATTGAAGATGGTAAATAACCATAAATTATTGTTGTCAATTCGAACGACAGAAAATTTGAGATAAGCATTTTGTCGCACAGACAATAAAAAAGTGAGAACTCATCATGGTCGCAACAATTCACGTTTGTTTCATGTTAGGAGACTGTACTAGGCTTTATCTTATAATTGTAGTTGAGCCATTGTAGTATTTCTTTTAAGTCCTTTTTTAACTGACTGTACTTTGTAGGGGCGTTCGAGAAAATCACAAAAACAATTGAATAGTGGCGAATCGGCCATTCGGTCAAAGTGACCAAAAACTCCGATTTCAATCATACTTATGTAAGTACCTACCTACTTTTTGAACCAAAAGTTACAGTTCATTGATTTTCTAAACTAATACTAACATTGTAGCTTTTAAAGAAAAAAACATTTTAATAAGAAACAATAAAAACAAGTTATGAACTTTTGTCTATGATTGTACCTTTTTAAACGCATCCGCCATTTTGAAAACTGAATCCATTATGTATGACTATATACAATAGCGTATTTATAAATCTGAATACTACATGAAAACTCAACGCAGGTTACTCGACTTATTTCTAACACGACGAAACATTGCACACTGGCTTTGCTTATTTAGACCTGTATTGCCACTTCTCCCGTTTTTATTTGTTAAATTGGCCAAAATCAGTCAAATTGTTATTTAAATAGAAAATGTACGTGTTCAGCACTAAGGATATAAAGTATTTTTTCTGAATTATGCTATTAATACTGACCATATATGTACATATTGTTTTCTACCATTACATAGGTAAATGTATTTAAATATCTTCCTTAACCGGCGGCCATTCCAAAAATAAATAAAAATGGTAAAAGTGGCATCGAACTTGAATTACGGTCCGTGTTTGAAGACAAAATTGTTTCAATACAAATTGTAAAAAGAAATAATTTTAATTTATCTTATGTTCTAGAATACCTTCATTCGATCTAGGTACTGTAGTTACATTTTAAACATTAAATACATGTCAAACACAAATATTCTTTCATTTCAACACACCTACTACAACTTTAAAGGCGCCTTTCTTTTACATGTTTTTACAACATTTGTTTTGAATTTTTTGCTTCCAGCAAGACACACGCTCAGTAAAGTTTGTTTTTATGCTGGCTCAAAGCGACACGATTCCAGAGCGGCTAAAATATTTGAATAAAAAAAGATTATACCTACCGAGTGTTCTTAGAGCACAGTTTAAAATCCATCATACAGTTGTCCAACGAAAGCGCTCAGATAGAGCAATAGTGCGGGGCCTGCGGGGCGAGACGCGAGAGGTAAGCCACCGAGCTACATACAATTTTCGAACAAGTGTTCGGAGTCTCGCCCCGCACCACCGCTCCGTCTGAACGCTTTCGTTGGACAACTGTATGATTTTTAAACTGTGGTTCAAATCTATCACGAAAAAACGTCAGTATTATGTTAGCGTCAAAAGAAAAAGATACGTATCGCTTTCCATACATTTCTTTATCGCTTACGCTTATAACTGCGTTTCATAGTACAAGGTTTCCATGAAAAGCGTTAAGAATTGTAGGTATAGAGAGCGATACATATTGTTTTCTTTCGACGCTAATATAATACTTGGGGTCATCGACCGATGTTCCGTCTGCTCTAGAAACAGACTAGTAATTCGTTACTACTTCGTTTACAGACGTATAATATAGTAGCAGACCTAACATTAATAATAAACGCATAGAGTCGACGCGTGGCAATTTTAGCTCAGTGAGCTACGGGCTCTTTTAAATATAAATATTGCTTGTTTACAAACAAAATATATACTAGAGATTAGTTTAGGAATTAACACATAATGTTCCAAGCGTAAGCCAGACGAAACAACGCATTTTTATACCTACGTTTCTTCGTACTATGAAGCCTAAATGTAGCTTATTTTTTGTATGGAGACTTGCCACGCTATTTAATTTTAATTCTTGTTTGGTCTGCTACTTAGTAATAATTATATGTCTGTGCTTTACTCTATTCAGTTTACATCCCGACAAAACTTACGAAAGGCTAATTTACGAATCTAAGACCAAACTTCATACCTACTAAACTGAACCCTCCGAAACACATACAAGACCAAACCACTCCTCCAATTTCTCTTACCGTCCTTCTTACATCGGTATTATTTGAAAGGGATGGCGTGCGTGTGAGGACCGGCTCAATCGCTGGTGACTAAATCATGAATGGGCGAAGAAATTTTTGTTTTACTTCATGTTACCAGTAACATTGTACAGATCTGCTACAGATATACCTAATGCGCGTAGATATCTCCCTACAGTGACTTTTAAACAAACCCCGATAATTTATAGAGGTTATTATGAAACGTTTAATGTTTTTTAAATGAAAAATCTATCAAAATTAGAAGTAAAATATTATTAAATGATGTTACTTGGAAATAAAATGTATGGTTATCCTAGCCATTCCCATACGGAACAAGTTAAAAATAGTGGGATCAATAATAAAAATAACTTAGCGCCATCTAATTATCTTCCCTCTTCAGTTGACCATGATTTCTTTGGATTTTACGAAAATCTTCAAAAAGTTCTAACTTGAAAAAAAAATGAATATAATTTACATTGGGTTTCATTAAAACCAGTTTGTATTCTTCTACAAAATATTAAATCATCGGGGTTAGATTAAAAGTCACATGTGTAACAGGCGACCGATAGCAGGTGCACTTTCTGTGGATTGTATAAAAAGCGTAAAGAATTACGACATTTGCCGAAGAGTTGCGAAGCTATGCGCATTATTTAAATGGGTACTACCCTAAGTTTATAGTTAGTTTTTTTGGTGAAATTACTATTTTGAGTAAAATTTAAATTCGATTTGTTCTCTTTATAAATATTTTTTGTTTTCATTACAGATATGAATAGAAATATTATATACCTAACAAAATTGATAAAAATAAAACTGAGTATTTTTATTTATGTAAATATTATAATCCTTTTAAATAATTTGGTCAAAATTAGATTTAAGTGAGCAAAGAAAACGATCTTTATTTGTTAGTGGGCCACATTGTGATGCGAGAAATGTACATTTTACTTGAAGTAATAAATATTGTTTTAAGTACGTATTTTTTTTATTACCTAACAAGATACATATCGTTTGTTCAAATAGTTTGCAGTACACTTTCACGCTATTTTGGAAACTTATTACGAAAGAAAAAAGGATTCTGTCACATACATATAGCGGGTGTATGTACCATCGAAGAAATGGCCGCAGACCTACTTTTCGCCCGTACTGTATTGGTAATAAGAGCGAAAAGTAGGTCTGCGGCCATTTCTTCGATGGTACGTACACTGCACGCCGTGTCGTTGAAGTAGCTGATGCAGCCGTTCGGTACGGATCAGCGGCATTTTTTGTCGGAATCTGGAACGATGCAGCCGTTCAGTACGTTTTTTGTCGGCGTATCAAAGCGTGCAAACTATTTCAGCAAACAAACTGTACCTGTTTGATCGATCCTCTTAGACAAGGTAAAGTTACTTGAAGAAACTTTTGCGAACTTCACTTTGCTGAATGGTTTGGAACCATAATCTAGACACGCAGCAGTGACAGTTCTAAAAGAAAAGGCTGGCGAACGAGCCGTGTGCTATTACACGAACCATTTCGAGCTACTTTCGACCCCCCTAACTCATTTCATAATGGACCCGCGAAGTTGCAATTTTACATGTCTGCAAGTACCTAAAATTATAAATTTCATTAATGAAACTCAAACCAGTGGTTGAGATATTCACGTCCAAAAATTACAAGTTTTATCACTGACTGACTGACACACTCACTTATATAAAACCTAAACCCCCTTCTACGGGACTTAGAAACTGGAAAATTCACATAACGGCATTGAGCGTATACAAAGGAAAATTTTTGTAAATTACTTATATGTATAAGTAATATTTTAGGTGGTAGAGCTGATGCCGGGCTCGACTGTGGAAGTACCACCATCTTACTCGCAAACCTCCCGAAGTTATTCGGGGGAGAGTAAGAGAACAGCTCTCAAGCCAAAAACCAGGCGGCCCACCATTGCCTGGGACCGATGGATGGCGGCTTATCCGTCCCCAGTTGCCGGGCCTTATTAAAACAGACTGTTGACGGGCAGCGGCGTCACTGGTGCAAGGGTTTCGGCACCGCGCTCACCAACCCACCTGCCCAGCGTGTGTGAGTATGGGCATTTCTCCCAGGAGGACCACCAAGAGTGGCGAAATCCTAGAAAGGCCTATGTCCAGCAGTGGATAAAACAGGCTGATGGATGGATGAATAAGTTAATAAATATACTTTAGAAAAACCAGATATTGGCTTTTCATTCAGAGTAAATTGTGTTTTTTTTTAAATAAAAGCCAGGAAAATGCAGTAAATTGCGCTATATTTGGATCCCTCAGTGGGATCGTCATCAGGCGATTGGAAAACATAAATGACTTATATATCAAAAAACTTATTCTTTCTGTCATTAGATGTCAGTGTTTTTTATATATATGTCATTTATGTTTTCCATTCGCCTAATGATGACGACCCCACTGAGGGGTCGAAATATAGCGCAATTTACTGTATTTTCCTGGCTTTTATTAAAAAAAAAAACACAATTTACTCTATATTATATGTATAAGGTGACTTTCGTTTATACAGGCAAATTCATACTGGAGACTCGATAAGTGGTGAAGATCGAGGTTCAATGACCCTCTTTGTGAAATATGCAAAATAAAATTATGAGTTATAACACTGGTCTATAAAAAAAAATCAGCAGTATATATCTGTTATTTTATTTCTCGTTTTTTGATTTTTGTAATGTAAAATGAAAATAAAGAAAAAAAAAATCAGAGCAAATCTAACAAAATCATTGATAGTTTCATGAATTGTGTGCATAAATGGACCCAGAATCATTTTCATATCTGGGGTAACAAAACCGGTACAGTGGTTTTTTTGCCCCAGATATGAAAATGATTCTGGGTCCATTTATGCACACAATTCATGAAACTATCAATGATTTTGTTAGATTTGCTCTGATTTTTTTTTTCTTTATTTTCATTTTACATTACAAAAATCAAAAAACGAGAAATAAAATAACAGATATATACTGCTCAAAACAATTAGGGGAATAACATTTCAAAATGATATAAAACTTTTTTTTTTAGGTTTTAACTATAACTGGCCACTAAATATTAAAGTGACATACTTCACGAAAATAAAAAACAAAAGAACATCAGCATTATTGTTAGCAGTTCTTAATACGATGGCCAAGAGTCTATGTACACCTAAAAACAAAGTGACGCCATTGAATTTTATGAAATTTTCAATTACAAAAAATCGATTTTTGAACACCAGTTTGTTTTACGCCTAAAATGTTTAATTTCTAAATTTTGTAAAATTTTAAATTTATACATAATGAGTTTGTTTCGTAACTGTTTTTTTTAATGGTCGCGTAACTAACAAATTAACAAGGAAAATGTTATCAACATTGATAATGTAGCGATCTTGCAAAGGAGTGGTTTTTTTCTTTAGACCCTGACCACCACTTCCTGAGTATTCCCCCGTCACCTAGATACCGCTTCCATACTCTGTAGATGACAGAAGGGGTGACTCTTTGGTCAGTTCCTACATATGCCATAGTTTGAACATTCATTTCAATCAATAACAGCAATCAGCAGATTTGAAAGGGCACTTAAAATCGGTTTTTTGTAATTAAAAAGTTAAGAAAATTCAATGGCGTCACTTTGTTTTTAGGTGTACATAGCTCTCGGCCACCATATTAAGAACTGCTCACAAAAACGCTGATGTTCTTTTGTTTCTTATTTTCATTAAGCATGTCACTTTAATATTTGGTGGGCAGTTATAATAAAAAACCAAAGATTTTTTATTTATTTTACTTTGAAATCTTATTCCCCTAATTGTTTTGAGCAGTATATATTATCTTTGCCAGAAATGCAGGAAAAAAATCATGGACAGAGAATCGCTAACGTGTCTAATTTGTAAGAAATCTCTTCATGTAATATGCACAAATGTCTCCACAAGTCGGTTTTATGGCACAATGCAATCACACCACAAGGCTTCGTGGAAATGTCATGATTACAACAACAAAAATTATGACCGAGCTGTAGCTCAGTACAAGAGCAAAAACAGCTTGCCACCTTCGCCACCACCCGAAAAACAATAGTACCAAAATGAACCCCCAGCATCTGCTCAAGTCACCAAATTACATAACTATCAGGAAAAAGAAAAATTTCATCAACATCGATACCGAAAACTCATTCTCCTCATTAGACTCTACACTAGCCGATACGCTGAAAAACAGACTGAGTAGAAGTTGCCCAAACTTGATAAATGACCCAAACGAACTTATAGAGGAACTTCTAGAAAAGAACGGTGCACTCCAAGAAAAACTAAATAGCGCCGAACAAGAAATAGAAATCGTCAAATTTCACTTTACCGAATTGTTGTATCGCCAGTCAATACAACATTAATTGTCTTGCATAAGACTAAAATCGCCCTACGCAACGCCGATTATCACCGTAAGAAAGTCGTATTTAAGGCGGAAAGCTTTGTTACAAGATTATACCCATATGTCTTACCCGTTAGGCATTTTTAACTTCCGCTGACGGTTAATTTAACTCTATCACGATGGGTCGGTTTTTAACTCAGACTAAGGTTTTTAACCGTCTTACCATTGAAATTCGTCGCTATGACGATTCTTTTTGCCTTACAGTTTTTTCCGTGTATTGGTCACCGATGGAAGAGAAGTTGATACCAATACGTGGACGCACTATAAGTTTCCGGAATGAATATGAAAAAATACTATTAAAGGTACAAAATTAATTTATTGTTTTTCAAAATAATCTCCCTTGGCGTCTATGCACTTTTTCATTCGATCAAACCAGTTTTGAAAACTTTTGTGCCACTCCCCTGTGGTGACCTCTGAAACGTGTTTTTCATACTCCTCGACAGCCTCTTCTGGTGATGAAAATCGTTGACCGCGTAATTGGTTCTTAATTTTTGGGAACAGAAAAAAGTCACAAGGTGCCAGGTCGGGACTGTATGCAGGATGACTCATGAGTTCTACATTTTTCGTCTTCAAAAAGTCGTTTGTCTGTCTGGCCGTGTGAGAACTAGCATTGTCGTGGTGCAGGATGATACGGCGTTTACGGTTATTTTTACGGAGTTCGTCAATAACTTCCGGCAAACAAATGGTCGTGTACCAGTCACTATTCACGGTACGACGATTCTCTAAAGCAACAGTAGCCACGTGTCCAGTTTTATTAAAAAAAGAAGCAATCATCCGCTTAGATGCACTTTTCACGCGCGCCACTTTGGTTGGTTTCGACTCATCTTGAAAGCCCCATACGCTCGATTGCTGCTTTGTTTTGGGATCGTAGCAATAAATCCATGTTTCGTCACCTGTTACTATGTCCCACACCAAATTTGACGCACCTTCGTTGAATCTGGTAAGCATGGCACTGCACCAAGTGACGCGGTCCGTTTTTTGAGCCTCGGTCAAGTTGTGTGGGATCCACCGCGAGCACAGCTTTCTCACACCCAAATGTTTGTGTAGGATTGATTGTATTTGACTCATGCCTATTTCTAAGGATGCGCGAATTTCATGGTAGGTCACATGCCTGTCTGTTTCAATCATACGGCGCACAGCATCGATGTTTTTGTTGGTCACAGCGGTGGACGGCCGACCATCGCGAGATTCGTCACTGAGATTGATACGACCACGCTTGAATTCTGCAAACCAGCTATAAACAGTCGTCTTGCATGGTGCTTCATTGCCAAAAGCTGTTTCAAGCCGAGCGAAGCTCTGTTGAGCTGTCAAATTACACTTAAAATCGTAGAAAATCATACTACGAAAATTTTCCCGAGTTAAATCCATGTTGATGCAGACACACAATTTTTTAAATGGCGCCACAAGGTAAAAACAAAAGACAGTCAGATGAAACAAACTGCATTCTACAGCCAAAGAGTTCTATTTTCAAATGTTGCAATAAATTTTTAAATATTGTTTATGTAAGTGGCCAGTTCCGGAAACTTTTAGTGTTACCTTTGTATCCCATATATGACTCGATGGAGGAGAAAGCTGCCATACACTACCTACCGTGTTACTCGTTTTATATACGCACACTACATATTAAGGTAAAATAAAGATATATAAACCATATACACTCATACGAGTAGCTCTTATTGATGAAAATCTGAACTGAGTAGTTTTCTGGGAAAATAACGATTTTAGGCAAAAATCTTATCAATGTTGTTCCTCTTGACGTTTTCAATATAACTGCACATATGTGTATAATATTATTAAAGGAAGTAGATTGTTTTACAACTTTTTTGTGACGATGTATTTGTTTAACGAACGACTGAGGACCTAGATACTTAGGTAAGTTTGATGTAAAATGTGACGCAAATTATTTTTTCTAATTTACGTACTTTGAATAGAGTAAACCTTGAAAACCATAAGTCTGACCGTGATTTAATTATGTACAGAAACAATGTTGTGGGAAATTTAATAAGTTTTAGTTGCATTCTACAAATATTCTCTCTAAGGTATACCGTTTTTGAGTTATGAGTGAAAAACTGAAAAAAGGGACCTTTAACACCCCCCCTCGCTCCAGCGAGGATTTTATTTGAGATTTTTCAGGGGACCTAATACCCCTACACAATCCTGAAGCTTTTGGAAGTACATAATTTGGAAGGACTTTCCAATTACTGCCGCGGAATTTGGAGGGGGGAGGGGGACGAAGGGGGTGGGGTACCCCCCTTAAAGGGGGGAGGTACGGAAACACCCCCTGTCTTAAAAAATAAAAAAGAAATTTTGAGTTTAGAATGCGCAAATTGGGACAATACAAGTCACTTTTTTGACACAAATTCACTTTTGCATCGGCTCCGACGCTGTGGGAAGTGCAGCTCCTTCGCCCTTGCGTAACAAAGCGCAAGCATCCATGCTCACCTCCGCAGCTTACCTCAGCCGCTACGGCTCGCACGGTTGCATGCGCTTTATTACAGCGGGCGGGGGCTGCCATTCCTCCGCGCCTCCGGACTGTTATATACACTCTAGGGGTAGTAGCCACAAGACAGTATAGAGTCGGGGTGCACTAAGTCTGTTTTTGAACAGTTTTAACCTATCAGTATAAAAATAGGTTTTAAATTAAGACAGAGGTAGATCGTATTGTGTCATGAAGAAAACAAAATGGCTGATTATGTTCTGTTCAACCCTCAAGTTATTGTTCTGAGGTTCAACCAAATTATAACATGTACATTATTTTTGTAATTTAAATAAACTTATGTAAAAGAACTGTCAAATAAGTGACGTTTTTTTTTTATTAAGGGTTTTCTGGCCTTTGGGAATTGACGAAATTCTGGTTGGAAAAATTACAAACTTTAAAAAATTATTACTCCTAAAGTATTCACTTCCGTCAAAAATCCTTTGGCAGTTCTGATTCTTAGTAGTAGACCTGTCTTTAAAAAAATTTGGACTCCCAACTCCGCGGCAGTAGTTGTAAAGAACAGCCCATAATTTAATTCCGCTGATTTATTCATTTAACTTGGATTATTTTAAAAGAAAGTTTATTAGGGTCCTTGCTACTGAATATATAGAACTTGGCAAGTTTTCATTATCAATTATTTGCATGTACGACGTAACTTTAAAACGTTTAAACTTTAGCTGTGAAAACTTGCCAAGTTTTACATATTCAGTAGGTACCCGAATCGAAATAATCCCGAAAACAATCGGACGCTGGTTCCGAGAAATTGCGAAATTTTTAATAAAGGGAAATCGAACGGGTTTGGACAGAAAAGATAAATCCTGCGTCTCCTACCTTGGCTTCCGCTCCTGGAGACACGACGTGCACACCACACCATCCACTTTTGAGGAAATGTTCACACGAAATATTTCTTTTATCACGGTTTTTAGTTACTACCATCGAGCGAGTAAATTGCGGACCAGTTTGTGCGACGACCCGCAAACGACTGGCGGCAACGCGTCAGAAAACTTCCACGCAAGGAGGGTATCTGTAAAAATCCACCTATAGGTACCCCCACCTTTCGATTATATACAAGGAATGAAAAATAAAACTATCAAAATGGATTACGAGACATACCCTAATAAACTTTTTAAAACAAGTGAATTACGCTGTAAATTTTTCAAGTCGATAATAATCTTGAAAAACAATAGAATAAGATATGTAGTAAATATAATATTGTACGGGGAAATACTACAATATGTATACTCTAAGACTACAATAGTAGGTTATGGTATGGGTGCGGTTATGACTTTAAACATAATAAATCTACTTCAGCTATCGTTGTAATGTCGGTCACGAAAATAAACGAAATAAACCGAACAAATCCTTAAGAACTTCGTGACCTACCATAAACCACAACACATTCAACCGACCCCCATAGTACTTATAGGTCTACAAACTTATCTGACCCGGTGACAACGACTGTCTTTTCTTGAATATAGAGGTCATTTTAGTTTGGCTTACAGGGTCAGAAAAGCTCGTTGGACTTTAGCATTGTTGTTCGTTGTGGCCTGAAGTTAGCCGCACAACACGTTTGACAGCTCATTTTTCCCAACGATTTTTGACATTTGATGAGGCTCGTGACCGAATCGTTGGTGTTTATTGTAGTTTTTGTGGACTCATAACCGCACTTACCCCAGGAAAATTACACCAATTTTCATTCAAACCCGGACATTGATAATTACTAAGCGGGACCTTTTGGACTATGTTCGGCCACCTTCCAGGCTGACGCTCAAAAAAGTCCCAAGACCTCCCAAGTGGGAGAGTCGAGATATCCTGCAAAAACTGGAATTTTCTGGAGCAGGTCTAAAATCATCATAAATAACGCTACGGCAATTGTTTTTTTCCTTGAAATACAAAAAACTATACCTGAAAATATTCAGGAACAAGAAAGAAAAGTAATGTCAAAACCGACGTCTGCTTTTTTTATTTTCAGTAATCCCATCTTCAGGTTTTATCAAAAAATTTTTTTAAATTCTTTCTTTACGTCAAGGAACTCTCCCTATTGAGCCTAACGGTATGACTAATACGTCACATTCGCATTTCTTCAAACTGATTTTCAAAAAATAATTTCGTTACAAGAAATACCACATGAAAGTTAAAGAACAGTATAAACGAGTATCTTCATGATTTAGTCTATATTTTCAGAAAAAATATACAAAAGGGCCTGTTACAATTTTTATGGTTGGTTCGAATTATTACTGGCACTGCGTCGATTCATTTCAAGAAGGGAAAAAAAACCCATTAGTATTTACTCAGATAATGGTACCTCATTACCACATTGCAGTTCTTTAGGCGAAGATGTGTCTAACGATGGCATCGATTTTAAGTTTATTTCGGTCGCGGCATTTCATCTCGGTAGCCTCTGGGAGGCAGGTGTTAAATTAACCAAATATCACTTGCAAAGAGTGCTAGGAAATTGTAAATTAACTTATGAAGAGCTGAACACCACACTTGCGCAAATCGAGGTGATATTAAATTCTCGACCCCTGACGCCACTCTCTTCAGATCCAGTGGACTGCACTCCACTGACACCGGGCCATTTTTTGATTGGCAGGCCATTAACATCTTTGCCCGAGAAAGACTATCAAGATCATTCGACTGGCCATCTTACTCGATTCCAGCGAATTGAACAACTCCGCCAGCATTTCTGGTCCAGGTGGAGTAAAGAGTATGTTGCTGAGTTGCAACAAAGGATCAATTGGCATTCATCAAAGGACAGTTTGAAGCTGGACACTTTGGTCGTAGTAAAAGACAACAACCTGCCACCACTGAAGTGGAGATTAGGTCGAATAGTTGCAGTTTATCCCGGAGCTGATAGCATCGTTCGCGTAGCTGACATCAGGACTTCCACTGGAGTCATCCGGAGGGCATTCAGCAAGATTTGTCCCCTGCCTGTATCTACATCAAATTCTGGTTAAAACTACAGCTTTCAACGCCCGGGGGCATGTTGAAGCGCCTGATGGAACTTAATAGCAACATCTCCAATAGCAACATATTGTGTAATTTTAACGTCAGTCATTCTTCTCAATTTCATCAATCACCGTTCAATACAGTTCTAATTAGCTGCTCCAGATTTTTATTCATAAAACCACAACTCAATCCCGAACAAGGACCGTGCATATTTATTAAATGTAACTGTTATTTTTTTTATATAATAAACGCTGACATATAATCTGATTTTTTTACAGTCTATGGGAAAGGTTATCAACAGAAAAATATTCGAGAAGTTTTAATAATTTCATCCATATTCAATTTATTTCTAATGAGTCTAAGGGGGCTTATCCCACAGACTTATAAATACTAGGCTTTTGGCTTATCCCAATTTTGTCTCTTTTCAAATTCATTTTGAACCGTGAAGTTTTGATATTTTATGTCTTTTTGCAGATTTTTTTACAGTTAAATACGAAATAAATTGTACTTGGATTAGTCGAAAAAAAAACGAAGCTTTATTGACGCTTCATTTTTTTTTCGTTTTGTGTGATTCAATACAAAATTTTATGATAATAAAAAAGGAAGTTATTCTTATTCTAAAAATTGCAGGCAATTAAATATTTGAACGGATACTTTCTTGACATTTTTAGCAATATTGTTTTTGAGTAAAAAGAGTGTTTCAAACGTAGAAAGGGAATACTATAAAATGCTAAACGTCTTCCTTTTCACTCGCACAAAAAAGATAAAAAATTGCTAATTTCTTGTGAAGAAAAGAGACAGAGCTCGACATTTTTTGTCCCTTAACGCGTGCCAGTTTTTCCCAACGTCAGCACATCATGTGCTAAACAAAGTTTGACGTTTGTTACGCGTTCAACCCGAAATACATGGACTATTTGTTTCAAATTGACAATACAATATTCTTTATTGCACACCAAAAGACAAATAAAAAACAAACAATTTTACAATATAATAGCAGGGTACAATTGGAGGTCTTATCACTAAAAGCGATCTCTTCCAGACAACCTTTGGATGGAAGAACTCTTAAAAAGGAAAAGGTGTATAGGCGATGCACAGAATAACGGTTATTAAAATAAAATAAAATAAAGCATTTCAAATATTTATTAAAGCTAATTGACGTGGCTAGACCTGCAAAATGGTGCGATGCAGTGTTGTGGGCTGTAAAAACGATAAAGGAACGAACACCGACGGATTGTCCTTTCACTTGTAAGTAATTGAACATTATATATAATCGAGATATAATATACAATTTTTCACATCCTGTGGTTCCTTACGGGTTTATACAGAGTGATTGGTAAACAGATGCAATCCTTTGAAGGGATTGTAGAAGAGAACAATTGCAGTCGATTCGACTAAATAATGCCTTATGCAAAACTGAACCATTTCTGAGATATTTTGAATTTAAGCTTTTTTTCTAAAGTAAACTTTAAAAAAATATATTTAAAAAACCAGCCAATATTTTAGATTTTTTTTATTTGTTTCGCTTTGATAACATCCAAGCCGATAAACAATAACCCTAAAATGCACATTATTGACGTAAACCCTGACACTGTGCTCCAAAATAATTGAAAACTTTTGAAAATCGCAAAAGATTTACACAAAAAAGGTACGTTAAAACAAAAAGTCTGCAAGTATGCAATTTTCTGTGCATATTAGCTTGTAAACATCTGCATTTTACTAGCTTTCGAATGAGGTACAAAAATCTTAAATTGAGTAATCATAAAAATATGGCCAATTGAGTAGGAGCAGGTAGAATATCAGAAACAAATCTAATGCATACAAAGTCTATGTTTATAATTCATTGTTTCCTAACTTAACCGTTAATGATTTATTTATTTTAGAAAAAAAAACATTTTTTGTTTAGAAAAAAAAACATTTTTTGTTTAGAAAAAAAATCATTTTTTGTTTAGAAAAAAAAATCATTTTTTGTTTAGAAAAAAAAAATTTTTGTTTAGAAAAAAAATCATTTACCGTTAAATATTAGAAACAAATCTTATGCGTACAAAATGTAAGTTTATAATCCATTGTTTCCTAATTTAACCGATAATTATTTTTTCTACCTGCTCTATTGTTTTGGCCATATTTTTACCATTCCTCTGTCAATTTGAGATTTTTGTACCTCATTAGAAAGCTAGTAAAATGCAGATGTTTTCAAGTTAACACGCACAGAAAATTGCATAGAGACTTATTGTTTTAACCTAGCTTTTTGTGTAAATCTTTTGCGATTTTCAAGAGTTTTCAATTGTTTTGGAGCACAGTGTCAGGGTTTACGTCAATAATGTGCATTTTAGGGTTATTGTTTATTGGATTGGATGTTATCAAAGCGAAACAAATAAAACATCTCAGAAATGGTTCACTTTTGCATAAGGCATTATATATTCGAATCGACGGCAAAAACAAAAACAAAAAGTTTATTCATTCACAGAAAGTTTAACTTAAAACTAGTGCTTGGGATCGTTGGGATCACCTTAAAATATTGCCTGTGCCAGATGACCCCATACATAGATTAATCATTTTATAATATTATTCTAATACACTTGACCGGCTTTCGGCTTGAAACGCCGTCAAAAATTCCGTATCCATTCGGATTTTATCAAAGACAATATAGATGTCAAAAATATAAAATTAAAAAGTAGAAGATTGACAAGTTGGCGTTAGTTTGTTTATATACATGTTCCGTATAGGGACGTTCCGATACCAACAAGTTATCGATACTTACCCATATAAGTAGTAGGTACTCAAATAATTTTTCCAGGCTACTCATATGAATACCTCGAAAGTATCGATACTTACTCATATCGACACTTTTTAGAGTTTTTCATGGGACAGTTAAAATGTTTTTTTTTTATTCGGAGTAATTAATTTAAAGTATTAAATGAATCATCTTTTATTAATTGCAAAATTATTTTAGACCCCGTTATCTTGTCGCAATGACATCACAAAACAGTAGATAGGGGACAAAATGGGTACACCTTGGAGTTTGTGGTGTTTTGGAATAGTTTTTTTTTTCATAAATCTTGCTGTGTTCTATTTTATTTAACTGGCCGTTGAGGCTTTATCATCACAAACATAAAGATATTTTTATAATTATTTTTCTTTACTTTTTTATATCTTTAACTTGATATATTGGTCATAGGCGATGCGATAACCATAGACAAAGAATTTATTTGCCACTGCAAATCACACTGACATACAGTAGCAATCCATAGGTACCTGACAGTGAACTTTTTGTTTACGAATCACACCAAAAATACACCATACAAAAACAATTAAATTCATAAGTGCATAATGAATAAGAAAAGTTTAATACGGAAAATGTATGATATCATCCAATATCCAATAAAATAAATTAAAAAACACCGAGTTTCAAGCTTTTATTATAAAAAAAGCGTGAATAGTAAGTATGCAAAAACAGGAAATGTACTACTTCGGAATCTACACTACAATTGCAGTATTTGCCAAAACAATATTATTATTACATTTACTATACATACTATATTACTATGTAATATTACTATGTTTACTATATAGGCTGAAATTAAATCGACCGACCAAATTCATACAGGAGACCCGGTTAGTGGTTAGGATCTCGGCTCAGTAATCCTTTTGGCCAAGTTCGAAAAATATATTGTTTGCTCCCTTGCTGGTTGGACTAGTTTAAGTAGAATTTCTAGTCTAGGCTGTAAGGAAGCAAAAAAATTATTTTATTATCAAATTGCACCAAAAGGGTAAATAAAGCTTGTTTCTGTTCACTTACCGAGTCTCCAGTATGAATTGGGTTAGTTATTTTAATTTCACCGTGTATACTCAAAATTATAATGTAATATTTACCAAAATTGCTATAAATTTTGGGTGTTCAGATTATCAAGGCCCTACTGTATATACTATAAAAGGACGGGCTCAGCTGTACAATATAAACCGTCGATTTAAAGGTTCACGTTTTTTCAGCATGTAGATCTTTGTTTATGAAGGCTATACGCGTATTTTCGCGTCACGAAACTCGATAGTTTTCCAGATATGATTTTTTGAATTTTCTTACATTTCCATTATTTTGACACTTATTTTTGACATTTCAGCAGGTTTCGTAGTCTGTGGCGGAAGTACGTTCCTTTTAACGGAGTGTGAAAGCTTGCTCTATACTAGTTTACGTATAAAATCGGTAACAAAATATGTTGACAGTTTCCACTGACGTAAAACGGAACGCAATTACGCGTCGGCGGATGTCCGACATTTTGTTTTTAGTCTTAGTCATTTCAATTAAAAGTTAGTTCAATTCAAAGGGAATTTCACAGATTGGCTGGTGGAATTCTCATGGAGGAGGAAAATGAAAATTAATTTTAGTGACCCTTTTGAGGAACTGTTAAAAGCTGTAGCATAGATGCAAAGTCGAGTAATAAATACCTTTATAAATAATAACCTTTGTTTTTTTTTGTTTTGTTTGATTTCAGTTTGACCTTTTTCTAATCTATGAAAAGAAACGCAAAGTTAGCTGTCTAAATATGTTGCATCTACATTTATTTAACATAAAATCAATATTTTTCAAAATGTTTGTAGCTAATTGAGAGAGCGACTTCTGTACTGGTAGGTTAACACACTTCAAAAACTGACTCAGAGCACCCCGACTCTATACAGTCTTTTGGCTACTACCCCTAGAGTGTATATAAAAAGCCGGAGGTGCGGAGGAAGGGCAGCCCCCGCCCGCTGTAACAAAGCGCAGGCAACCGTGCGAGCCGTAGCGGCTGAGGCTGGTCGCCGAAGGCGACCAGCAAGCCGAAGCTGCGGAGGTGAGCATGGGTGCCTGCACTTTGTTACGCAAGGGCGAAGGGGTTGCTCTTCCCGCAGCACCGGAGCAGCTGCTGAAGTAACTTTGACCAAAATTTGACCAATTCCTTGAACATAACCTCAAAACTTCATTTTAATTTTTTGCAGGAATTATGGAATTTCGTGACACCAGATTAAGGGGGGGGGGGGGTTAAGCCCCCCCCCTCCCCCCAACCCGCCCCCACACCTTAAATCGACGGTTTATATTGTACAGTCCTTCCAAAGGACGTATATAAACTTCCATATTTTTATATCAGGTCATAATTTTAATAAAGTTTATAACAGTGACATTTTATCCTCTTATTACCCTGTCATTGCGACAAGATAATGGGGTCTAGTTATTATACTAAATAAACAGCTCTTGTTTCTGACCTTCTGTCCATATTTTCAATTTTGGTGGCGCCGTTCGAAACCAAATACAAACCAACAACAAGCCAAAAATGAAAATAAATTAATTACTTTACAACAATTAATATAAAGTCGTTTGCAATAGAATCCAACAATCATGTAAACAAATATGGCGGACTGACATTGACAGCGTATTGTTTATGCCCATAGTGATGTCATAGTGTTCTAATTTAATTTTAATTAAATTTATTTTTCTAATTATTTTAATTTTAAGTCATAGACTATGGCCCATAGTAGGATAGGTACTAAAATAAAACTGACTAAATAGATTAAATATATAAGCCATAGACTATAAAATAAAACTGATTATATATAAAAAAAATGTTTATTAAAACAAATTTAAACTGTTTTTTAACAGCCAATTTTGGTTTTTTGACCGGCGGCGGCGGAGCAGTCCCCGACGAACCTGGCTGCGGCTCGCTCATTATAACCTTAAAAACAAATATAATTTTACACACATACATTTCAGTAATTGTGATCTATTCAAATAATTAGTTACGAGGGCAATACAATATTAAAGTGCGTCTAATAGATTTCCGTTGTGGGTAATAGATCTAAATCATTCTTACCTCCTGATTACTCCTTGAGAAAAAATACCAATCGTATGCTATATCAAAGTCCGTGATGCCGTGCAAAGGTCGTCGTTCCAAGAAAAATATGTCCAGCCAAATCGTAAAGCAAAACAAAAGTCCAAAATGAGAATGCAAAGTCGTAGAAATCGGAAACAGAAAACGGAAACAGAAAACACTAATGCACAGCGAACCCACAGAACAGTGAATGACTGTGAATGACAATTCTAACAAAATGGCCACCTGTCAATTTTTAAAAACTAACCATTATTTTTATGGCTTAGGATACAATCCGTTTTGGTTAATTATATTAAGCTCTTGAAAAAAAAAATTTATTGTATTCAAATAATATTAAATTAAAATAATTTATTAAATTAAAAATAAAAGATAACTTCAGATTACGAACAACACTAACTTTTCAATGACTTATAGAGTTCGATGAGTAAAAAACTAAGATGACAGCTTGTCAAATACTTCGAAATTTTTACGTTGCAAATGTTTTAACAAATTTAACTTATAAATACAAGTTAAATCGTGTTGAAGATAATGTGAAAACAATGGTGCGTTCGTTGAAATCAGACTATGTTCATAATTGATCGTCAAATGTATGTGATTACGGAGTAATCGTGACAATTTGGTTTAGAATAGAATAGAATAGAACAACTTTATTTGGTATATTTACATTTTTGTATACATCTTATAACTAGGAACTAATAAGGATACCAAATAGGTTTCTACTCAGCATGTGTCATAAGCATAACATGTGCCATGACGCTGATTTTCAGTGGATGCCTACATATTATCTTAGTTATATAAATTGTTAGTAAAACTTAAAATTAAAATTCTAAATTATACAGGAAACACATTTGAAGTTCAGAGTTCAGAGTGCTACATAAAAATAAGAAACAAAAGACAAACAAGAAACAGTAAATTACAAATAACAAATTACAGTAAATTACAAACAACAACAAATCCCCAACAACAACAATTTTCAAATACAACCGCTACTATTTCAATATACTAATTAAATAATTAATTAAATATTGCTACGATATCGTAAAGAAGAAGAAGAAGGTAAATCTGGATGTTTGGCTGGTGTACCTAGCTGATATGCGAGTAAGTAATATTTAATTATGAGAGCATTTTCTGGAAATTAAGAAGATAATGTTTATAGTGTATCTTAAAAGAATTAACAGAAACAGAACTCTTTAAAGGAGGTGGTATGTTATTCCAGCACTTAGTCGCACGATAACGAAAACTCCCTCTGAAAGCAGCAGTTTTGTGAGTTGGACATTTAAGGCGATCAGAGAATCGTGGCCTATCAGAAAATTTTAGTTTATTATACAGGTACTGCGGATTTTTATGCTTAATGACGCCAAACAATAATACAGAAAAGTGGAGGTTACGTCGAGAGTCCATGTTCATTAAACTATTGCTATTAAGGTATGGCGTTATATGTGCTCTACGTGGTATCGGAAAACAAAATCGCACACATGAATGTTGTAAACGCTGTATGAGCTTCTTAGTGCGCACTAACATACAACCATCCATAACACAGTCTGCATAATTTAATTTCGACAAAATGAGAGTTTCGCACAGTTGTATCCGACTTTCAACGCTCAAAAACTGTCGTATAGGATACAAAACACTAAGCCTATAATAGCAATTCCGGACAGTATTTACCACATGTTTTTCAAACTTAAGATTAGAGTCCATTAATACACCTAAATTTCTGGCCTCAGTTACTTGCTCAATATCATTATTACATATTTTAACTTCCGGCTTATACATATTTATAGTTTGCACCTGCAACTTTGTGCCCAGCACTATAAATTTAGATTTGCTTGGATTTATGAAGAGACTATTGTTTTTCGACCAAATAGCGATTTGTTCAAGGTCTTTATTGATTTCATTTACAGCGGTTTCGGTTTCTATGGGTTTGAAAGTTTTGTAAATTTGTACATCATCTGCATATATATGATGGCCACTATGTAAAATACAGTCAGGCAAATCTGAAGTAAACAAAATGAAAAGAATTGGGCCCAATATCGATCCTTGTGGGACTCCTTTTGTAACAGAAACAGTGTTAGATTGTTGTAGTTTTCCATCACAATTGATTTCAACTCTTTGTGATCGACCGGTCATATAACTAGAAAACCATTTAAGTGTAGGGCTATCAAATCCATAGTAAACTAGCTTTGCCATTAGTAATGTTGAGTTAATGGTGTCAAAGGCGCGTGAATAATCCAATAAAACCAGAATTGCACCCTCGCCAACATCCCTCCCTGCAAGTATGTCGTCAAAAACATCCAAAAGAGCTGTGCTAGTACTTCTGGCTTTGCGAAATCCTGATTGCCTTTGAGGTAAAATATTGTTAGCATGTAAGTATTCAGTGAGCTGCATACATACAATTTTTTCTAAGACCTTAGATAAGATTGGTAATTTACTGATCGGACGTAGATCTTTTAACTCGGATGGATTATTGGTTTTAGGAAGGGGTACCACGAGAGCTTCTTTCCAAGAATCAGGAAAGATTCCGGTTTCAATTGATCTGTTTAAGATGGAAGTAATTACACCTAACGTTCGAGGAAGTGTCAATAAAATCATATTTAATGATATACCATCAACGCCTTGTGCATCTGTTTTTATATTTTTTATAATTCGAAAAACAGTTGCTTCATCTACAGGTTTTAAACTAAAAACATTAGAGCCGAACCTATTAAACCAGTAAAAACATAATCGGTTCATGTCAATATCAATGTTATCAGGGAGGTCTAAGAAATGACTGTTATTCAGATTATTCGGCAACTCTATATGTTTTTTATTGAAGTCAATTACATTTTTTTTAATGTTTTTCCAGAGTCTATGAGGATCTGTCAAATTATTATTTATGTTTTGTTGAAAATATGCCTTTTTTTCTGTAAACAAAGCTGCGTTAACCAAATGTTTCAACTCTTTGTAGTACTTTTTGTGACATTCTAGTTTTGTTTCACGGTATTTGGCATGTGCCTTGTCCCGGAGATCAATCATTTCCCTAACGGTATGCGTTATCCAAGGGTAGTTTTGCTTTTTTATAAAAGTTGTTTTCATAGGTGCGTGTGTATTAAAAAGAAGTAATATTTGAGTATTAAAAGCATATATCGAGTCATTAACATCATCATATAAAAGATTTTCCCAATGTATTGCATTTACATCCATATCAAAACGCTTTAAATCTATATCCTTTAAAGGTCTGTATGTTATATGCCTTGGACTGAATTTAGGTTTCTTAATATTTAGTTGAAAAGATACAAACGCATGGCTACTGAGAGTGGGAATATAGTCTACTTTAACATGAGTAATTTTGGCACTACTACACACTAAATCTAGTAATGTCTCTGAATGATCGGTGAAATGTGTGGCCTGTGAAATATGTTGTTTAAGATTTACACACTTAAGAAACTCAAGTAACATTTGAGTATTACCATCACTTGTTTTTAGTAGATCTATGTTGAAGTCACCTAACAAGACAATATGATCCACTTTATGTAAAGAACTAATCGTTTCAGCTAAAGCATCTAAGAAAGTTTCCACGTTTAACCACGGAGGGCGGTATGCTGTACCTATCGCTAACTTGTATCCGTTCATACTGACACGAAGCCACATTTGTTCGACAGAGGGCGCAGCTGGATGTTGAATTAGTCTCGCATGAATTCCACTGCGGAGATAGTACCCAACCCCACCGCCACGGGTTCTCAGCCCAGCCGGGCGGGGTACGTGCCGCAGCCGGTATCCGGGCACTACGGGAGCACGCCCATCTTCACCCGGCCTTAACCACGTTTCGTTTATTGCCATGATATCTACAGAATGACGTTCCATTGCTATCAAAAATTCATCATGACGTGTTCCGAGTGAGCATGGATTGAGTAAGCCTATGGAAAAGTTTTTGGCAATTATAAACTGAATTACAAAGGTACTTGATAGCTGAATAAATTTACAACACGATAAAATGCGTCTGAGACAAGTCACATGACGCTTACTTAATTTAAATAATGATATCACAAAATACAACTTACGATGAAAAATAGCCACAGCTTTTATTACTAAACTTGCATAATTATAAACAATTATTCTTAGTGAAGCTGTGTGGAAAGTCACTTGGAGGGAGTTTGTCTGACATAACATGGAAGTGAAAAAAATTAACTTACCTTTAAAGTTTGTAGTAAAATGAAAACGTTTAACAGCTATAAGTATTGAACAATAAATTATAATTTTAAACAGTATGATTTCTAGATATAATTTGTTAGGAAAGATACTTGATTGCATATTTGTTTGCTTATTATTACGCACAATCCTTTTCAGCTGACTCGACACTAAAAATATTTATCAGATCAGTTTCCGTGCGGATGCGGTGAGTTTTCGATAACTCGGTAAGCTTTGCGAGAACTTGGCCCTCCTTAGTCCAAACAAATTTCCAATTATGCCTAATACGAAGCTCTCGTGCTTTGGCGAATAGTACCCGGTTCAGTTTCGTCAGCCTTTCACTTATATAACATCTTCTAGTGTCACGCTGCGGGAGCCCTATATCCTCAGTAGTAAACCCACGTCTCACGCGCGCATTCCTCAAAAAGTCATCGCGGAGTGCGCGCCGCGACAAGCGCAGGACAATAGGACGTGGACGTGCATGCTGGCTACCGCCGCCGCTACTCGGAGCCCCTCCAGCACCAACCGCCGCCGACGCCGAGGGTAACACACGTCGAGCTCCAACACGGGAGACGTTGACCACATCCCGCTCCTCAAGTTGAACACCTAGCTTTGCTGCAGCCGTCATGACTATGTGGTTTAGAGATTCATTATCGTGTTCTGGTATGCCTGAAAACTCGATGTCGTTAATAAGTAATGCCTGTTCACGGTCATTAAGTTCAGCACGCAACTGTGCAACAGTATCCTGTAGCTGTGTTGAGATGGACTCTGGTCTTTCCTTCTTACAGGATAGCAACTCTTGACGTAGGTCTATATTCTCATTTTCTATAGCCTGTAATCTTTTATTGACTGCGTCTATGTCGTTGGTAATCTGCAGTTGTTTCTGAGATAGCATGTTTATCGCAGTTGTAAACTCTGCCTTGAGATGGGTGACAGTTGAGGAGAGCTCATTTTTAAATTCCATTGTTATCGCCCGTCTTTGCGCTTCTAGTTTTGTATCCAATAACATACTGATATCCGTTAAACTAGCTGTAGTATTGCTGTGGCCGGCTTCATGCAGGGCACTATCGTCGAGGCTAATATCACAGGACATATTAGTATCATCCGATCGTTGCTGGTTATGACGAATAGGAGTGTCATCCGATCTGATACGCCGTAACGTGATATTACTACAACTGGGACAATGCCAGTCCCTCTGTAGTTCTAGAAGATGCCCCATATAGTAGGCAGTTGTTACATTTACACAGTTGTGATGATATTTCATTTTGCAACCAGCACATTTGAGTAGTTCGGTATTACCTACCGGTTGTTTACACGCTTCACAAGCCATCTTTGGTTCTTGATCCCTCCCGCTCTTGTTTCCTTTACCGTAAGGTTCAGAATCGAGCAGCGTGTGAATGCTGGAACCGGTCGCTCGATGTTGATAACTCCGATAACGGTTAATCACTATAACTTAGTCGTTTAATTGAGATTGCATTAGAATTGTAACACTTATATTTATTTTAAAAGGTTTGTCACACACTGTTCATCACTTTAAACAAATTTTTGTTGAGATTAGATAACTATTTACACGCTTTATGATTTTTAAGACGGGAGCCGTTTAAATACGCGCTTCACTCGCTCACCGCGTACACCCAAATTCGTATTCGGTTTGTTTACATGATTGTTGGATTCTATTGCAAACGACTTTAACATTGTTACTGACAATAATAAACTAGTTTTAAGGTATAACTTGGTTTCTCTGAATTATATTTTATCGATAGTTACCGATACGTAAGGTTGAAATGGGGCATCACTTAAATGTCATCATCATAAATTCATAAACTATAAGTACCAAAAAGGCGACATCCGACGTAGGTGATACATGAGGGCCACCTAGCGATGCGCGACTGCGAATTATTCGGTAAGTCGAATACAAACCGACTACTAATATCTCAATTCGACTAAGAAATTAGTAATCCACTAATTGAAAAAGTCGAATGACGACGAATGATATTAGTAACTAATCAAAATGGCGCGAAAGTCTAGTTCAATTCAAGGATAAATGCACGCAGGGCGAGGTCACGCGGTAAAGTAATCGTCAACGGGTCAGTTACTACGCAAGCTTTGGCGCCAAATGAAAGTAAACGCAAGTTTTGATCGTGTTTCATTTTTTTCGTTATTCCCCAGTACAAAAAGTTACCAATTTACTAGTGCAGTTATTTTCTGCTGTAAAAGTTTCATAGTGGTTTCGTGTTTAAATATCTTCATTAAAACGCTTGCTTACACACAAATAAATTCAACCTTACCACTTTTTTCAACTCTAGGTAATCTTTGTATATTTGAACGTAGGCATCTAAGTATGTATTAGTTTGAAATTACATTTTTAATGACACATTTTAAAATATGTACAAAAAAGGTATGATGTTTATCTACCAGGTTGAAAGAAAATAAACATAAAAATATGCTTCAGACAAAAAAAAAACAGAATTTCCACAACTGGTGCCCACTAAAAATGTCGTCCATCTCATATATATTCCACCTGCCAACACTCAGCACCTGCAGCGCTGTTGATATTCCCTGCTTGTTATGATTGTCTTATTAAAAATAAAGATACTCAAACGAGTAAGCGCTGACAGCACTAGAATTTGATTGAACATGCCTCTATGATTGAGTGAGTGAGTTAGTTACTAATCGGGACGACTCGGCTCTCTCCGTACCGACTCGGGTAAATATTGTTACTAATTCATTCGTCACAAAGAAAGTTTAACGTTAGTTACTAATGGTCGATGGTCATTCGAGTGATTCGAATTATCACTTTATTCGAATGATACGATTAGTATCATTCGCAGTCGCGCATCTCTAGGGCCACCTATTAGTTGACAAAATTACTTGGTGTTCCCCGCTACCCCCTCGCACTCCTATTACGTCTATTCTCGAAAGAAATGTTCATTGTAATTATTTGTTTAACTCGTAGGTGGCTCTCGAAAACGTCAAAATCACGTCGGTATGCTGTCAAAGCACTGAACACCTATCCATACGAAGTACATGAATAATTTGTTCATGTAAGTTTGCTTGTGTGCGCGATTTGTGTGTGTGTTGCAGCTTTCGATTTAGTGTGACATATCAATTCCTCGCAGGAGTATGCGTGAGTGAGTAAATGTGTGCTGTGCGTGTTTACCTCCTCTCCCGTGGAAAACGGCAGAATAATTTGAGTCGCTTTGCCATGTCCCGTGTTAAATGGTCTAAGCCGCTTGCCAAACTGCGGAAGGATTTCAATGAAAGCAGTTTTGGTTGCTGAGATTCTTAAAAAAATGCTCATTGAAAACCGACTGACAGAACAGCGGAAGTATATAGCGCCCCCTGGTAGTGAGTAGCAGAAAAACATTGAAAATTTTTCGTAATGGTGGCTGCTTGTGTGAAAGTGATCATTGCTGACAACATTTTGGGAAAATTAATGAAATCTCACGGATTTTTGCTGAAATAAATGCTATAGATTTGCAGGTAATTATAATACGAGGCAATAAATCGCCTTGCAGAAGAAATTTACGTTTAATGTGCTACTGTCGTGTCCAAAATGGCTGCCCGCCCTGAATTACAAAAAAATATGTAACCCTACAAACTTTACATATTATTTCTGTAATGGTGGTAACAGTTTTAAAATATCCATTAATGATAAGAATGTAAACAGTGAAATGCGATATCAACATTCGAATGTAGATATTTGAATTTACTGTTAATTATATAACTTTTGAGGTCATGACATATTTATCCTAGTAGCTTTCTTTTGTTATTACCACGACATGTCTTTTTAGCTAAAACCACTCTTTAGGTCAGAATGCCGCTATAGGGTCACTTAAATACTAGAAGTAGGCATGTAGCTTTCTCAGGAACAGATAGAGTGTTTTAAGTCTAAGCAAGGTTGGAACTGGGGTGTAGATAAGAGGGCACAATGGCAAAAATGACTGGTGCCCCCCTATCAACACTGACCAAGATAATGGAGATGTCGACTCTTATGCAAGCAAGCTAAACAACAGGTCAACCGCAAGTGACAGCGAGTGATGCAAAAGTTCGGCTGTGTATGCATAATTTTGATTGTGAACAGCATGTCTCAAGCAATACAACTTAATTGAGAGCCGGGATAAAGACGATTTGCAGTACAATGATGATGAGTACAAAGTGTTAATTGTACGAGTAAGATTATGAGATAAGATTGAGTTAATTTATTACTGGCCAGAAAAATGCTCTTTAACCCCTTTTACATCTTTGACATCTGATGATAAATATCAAATGAAATGAAATCTGTCATAAATTACATTAGTATGTACTATAAAATTTATATGGTACCATAGTATGTAATGTAATTTATATAATATATTTTATATTATAAAAATGTGAACAGTTCAGTTTGCAACTGTAGGATATCATATCAGTTTGATTTGTCATTCAACTTGTCATAGTTTGAAAATGAAAACGGACAGGGTCACACTATAGAGTATAGAGGGACACATCCATAGAGTCCAGCGGGCACGAGGTTGGCCTGCACTACGCTTTGCTGTACATGGTCTCCATTCTAAAGCCTTCCGGCCGTGGGGCAACAAATACTGTACACTGCCACTTCAAGTTACTGATTCTGTTTTAAATGGGATTAGATTTTCATCATAGTACCCCATAACAACCTGCTACCCTGTATACATTTTTAGGAAGGGCACAGCACAGCAAAAATTAACTCGGTATACCACTCTTATAGGGGCTACAGTTACCTCAGTTGAAGCTACCTATTTTTAGGGTTCTGTACCCGAAGGGCAACACGGAGCCCTATTAATGTTGCTGTGCTGTCTGTCTGTATGTCACGGGTCTCTAGCTTGCAGACGGAATGAGCTACAGATCTGAAATTTGGATATCTGTAAAATGTTGACCCAAAACCAACAAAACCGAATATGTATTGAATTAAAAATTTACTAAATATTCAGGGGTGGTCCCATACATGGAAAACATATACGGAAAACCCCGATTTTTGACACAGGTTTAACCGAATACTCGACCAACGTAATTTTGTCTCATACATTTTCTGGTTATTGATGAGTTTGTAATTAATAGAATATACCTTACATATAGTAAGGTGACTTTAATTCATGCAGCCAAAGTCATACTGGAGGCTTGGTAAGTGATCAGTAACACGGATCGATGACTCTATTTGCTAATTTCGCAAAATAAAATCTTGACGTCCCATAGTAATTGACTCTGGGCTGGGCTTGCGTTTGTAAGGAACACGAAAAGAATAATTATCGAATTTCACAAAAAGGGTCATCAAACCTTGTTACTGAGCACTTACCGAGTCTTCAGTAAGAGTTTGGCTGCATAAATTAAAGTCACCTTAAACATTTATACGGGTATAACGCGATGTATTTTATTACCTTTTGTTTGAGAAAAGGCACCCGACGTTTCGGGTTGGGGAATATTCGTCCTCTTTTCTATTTTTGGTAAAATTCGTCCCTCTTGACTCAAGTAGAGTAAATTACTCCCTCAACTCATAACATATTTCTTTTTTATATTACAATGAGAGTGAAAAGTGAAACCAGAACAAAATAAAAGTAAATTTGCAATCAACATTCTGTTTATTAAAAATCAACGATTTATATAACTTCAACTAAAGTATACCTCAAAACACTCACACATATATTATAAAAATTAAAATGCTACAATATTCATTTACCAAATTAAAAAAAGAAAATGTTCCAATTACAAAGTCTGAACTAAAAATAATACATCAAAATTCTTACTATTTATAATCAACAAAATATTTCCAAACCAAAGAATAGTAAAACTAATTGTTTGTGTAGTGAATTATATTCCTTTTAACTTTTGTGACTGATGGTACTCTTATATAAAATAAATAGAAACCTAGGTATAAAATCCATTGTCAAGTCGGAGGGGACGAATCGACACCCAAAAAGAGGACGAATTTTCACATAATGAATATATTTATTGAAAAGGGACGAATTTACACCAAAAATAATTACTTTTAAGAACAAATTTACGCGGTACGAATTTCAAGAGGACGAAATAATATATACGTTGGGTTCGACCTGTAGAAAGTATACTTTATGTAGGTATCTATTTTACAAAATGAACTATTTGGTTTGATTCGAGACACCTGCATCCTCGTGGTCTACGGGAAACTACGGGTGTTGTACCCGTCTAAATAAATACCTACGGGTATTATATTATAATGTTTACAAAACGCGCGAGTTTAAAGTTCTGCATTGTAATTGTTCTGAATCGATACTAAGACACGCGTGCTTTTACACGCCGTCTCGGCGGGAAATAATACATGTTAGAGACTTGTGTAGAAGATAATACAGGGAACTAGAACAAAAGTTTGACACCATTTGGAGTGCCCTAAGCCTTATAAATAGGAAGTATGCCGCTGGCTGGAGGTCGCCTGTAAAATCGTGTCCTTTATCCAAGGGCGGATACAGAGGGGGGCACAGGGGCACCCCCCGTCCCCCCGAGACGGTTCAAATAAAACAAGGAGCTGGGAGATTAACACTTTACCGCTTTGATAATATTAGTTTCCTTTTACGTTACGTTTTTAACAAAATTTGTATCATTTTTTGGCGTACCGCTAGGACTAAAAATTATAGTCCAATACTGTGCATGCAGGACACTCCACTAGACCTATTTCGCCCTTGTGCGCCACCCAAAAATAAATCCTGGATCCGCTCTTGCCTTTATCCATTTTGATGGAGCAAATTAAATTTTTTGGGTATCCAGAGGACACTGGAAGGAGTTGAAGGAGGTCTTCACCACAAGGCACTCTGTACTACGTGACCTAATATAGATAGTTCAATAAAATGTTTAATAATAATTAGCTCCAAAATCACATCTGTAGGACAGAATAAAGGCTATAAATTAAAATTTTGATTGGATTCGATAGAACTAATCTGGAACTAACTTCCTAAACTACTAACCATATCTAAAGGTACTCTGTGCTACTAACAAACTACAGATAACGACAGGTCGACGTGGCAATTTTCTAGTGATGTGACATCACATACCAGGTAGTCGATATCGATATTTTTTTTGTACGCAGAAAATGAGAATTAAATTATTATTACCTTTTTGTTTAAGGAACATTTTATTCATCACAATCAAAATCATGAACTTAACATCGCTACAAAGACTTAAGGAATCTGTTCTGAAAAGGAATTGTTCGTCTGGCCCTACGGATTTTGATTGAGATTTTATTCTGGACATAGTTCTTTTCGATATGCCGGTGTAAAAAACAGCCCTCTCCCGTTTCTGATTGATATCGTATTAAATTTATAACAATTATTTTTCAGTTCAGTTTCACAATTTTTCAATACTTTTCTGGCTAGTTCTCGTGCTTGAATGAGAATGGATTACTTACTTATTGTTTTATTTTATTTTAACACGTGACGAGGAGGCAACCGAAGTCATTTTCAATACAAAACTAAAAGGAATAACGTGAGCGAGAGCAAAATCGATAAACGAGGTCGATACCGACTCGTACAGCACTACGACTAAGCTAAGATGGCGCGGGTGTGCGGGGCGTCACCCCCTCCACGAGTCACCTCTTACCCCGATTGCCATGTCGTCATCAGTACCATAGTATAAATACAAGTAATAGTATTCTATCTTCATACAAATATATAAGTAATAGTATTCTATCTTCATACAAACGGGCTAAAACGAAAACTCGGTACAACTCGGCTTACGACAGTCGCGGTCGCACCGCAGCTACGTACGCACGTTGTCATTGTGACGCTCCCGCGCATTTTCGTAAATTAAGGCACGAAATTACAGAGTATGTTGTGCATTGTATGGTTGCTTAAATACAACTTTTATAATAATAATATAGCATTATCAAATACGTAAACAGTCAATTGGCAGCCCTAGCGCGTGTTTAGGCGCCGAGCAGCCGTAGGTATTGACTTCAAGGACACCCCCTAGTTGAACTACTGTTGTTACCTATACTGTGTCAGTACTAACATCGTCATACATAGCTTAGGACATGGGGTTCCGCTGAGTGCATGCACACGCATGTGTCTGATCACCACGTGCAGACACTAAAAGGTGCTAAAACTAAACACCATGTTTTATGTTTACGTTCATATTTTGTCGTGATTGAATAGTAGATTAATTTGGTACACAACATGAATGCAATATATGTTTGATTTTATAATACTCTTATCTTACTTCTATCACCAAGGTTTTGCTGCTACAAATCTCTTTCAGAGATAAGCTCGCCTTTTGCAAATATACACTGCAAGACTACTGTTACTTGTTATTCAATTTTTTTTTCTTTTTTGTAAGTGCAATAAAGAATTTTGAATTGAATTGAATGGATTACAATATTTGTTGCAGGATGGATTCAATATTAAATTCTAGGATTGCTTCATTCATTGGTTGCTTCATTTGCAACTCTGTCATAGGAATTTCTGACAAAACCTGTGAGAAGAATGTAAGTACAAAAATATTTTTTTATACAGCTATCTTTTTATTGTTAAGAAAGACCAGCAAAGCTTGATTCTTGTTTATTACAGAATTTACTGGTAGGTATCAGGCCCGCCGCTAGCTCTTTGAACGCCCGTGTGCAATACCAAGTATCAATCTTCTTGTATCCAAGCTGTCTTCTGTCCTAAATAGTGAAAAATCAGCACCTCCTTGGTGTGAGTGGTTCCGGAGGTTCTAATCCTCCCCCGCACCCCAGCCCCGAATTTTACAGGATAAAAATTAAATTCATACATTTTGGTACATTATAAAAAGTGGTCTGATTCGGATAAGGTGACCGATCCGACTTTTTCGTGACAGGTAAAGTGTGTTCTCCCGATCCATGTTGGTTTCACAATTTCTATGTTTAGTCCCAAGGTCCATTTTTTCCAATTTTCGACCCCGGTCTGATTTCTTATTATTCTCCATACGTTCTTCCAGGTTTCCCTCCGTTCTGGTAAAGCTCTGCCCCAAGTGGTAACAGAGATATTGACTCCAGCGCTCAACGACGAGATCACCGAGTGTCGCCTATGCAAGAAGTGTCTCAAGACAGTCACAGAGTATGATGGCATGCAGAAGAGGTAAGGTATTATTGTTCCACGACTGGGTTGGGATTAAAAAGTACCGTTTGCATAATCCATCCATCCATCAGCCTGTTTCGTCCACTGCTGTACATAGGCCTTTCCAGGATTTTGCCACTCTTGGCGGTCCTCCTGGAAGAAATGCCCATACTCACACACGCTGGGCAGGCGGGTTGGTGAGCGCGGTGCCGAAACCTTTGCACTAGTGACGCCGCTGCCCGCCACTAGTCTGTTTTATATAAAGCCCGGCAATTGGGGATGGATATACCGCCATAAGGAAAAACCAGGCGGCCCACCATTGCCTGGGACCGATGGATGGCGGTATCCATCCACCCATCAGCCTGTTTCGTTCACTGATGGACATAGGCCTTTCCAGGATTACGCTACTCTTGGCGGTCCTCTGGTGACGGGCAGCGGCGTCACTGGTGCAAGGGTTTAGGCACCGCGCTCACCAACCCGCCTGCCCAGCGTGTGTGAGTATGGGCATTTCTTCCAGAATAGAATAGAATAGAAAAATATTTATTGTTTATCTTTTCTGTTACAAAAATTGTCCGCCATGCGGGTGTTTGTTAGTAACATACGTCTTAAAGATCTAGTGACTTAATTTATGGTTGGTATTCTAGTATGAATGCCCGATGAATATAAATAAAAAAATATCATTTTAATATTGCTGATCTAGGAGGGACATGCCGCTTGCTGACCCGCTTGCCTCTCTCATGTTTGTTTATGTATTCCACATCGCCAATTCTCGTGCTGAATAACATCGGGTTGTGTTGCCCATACCTCGTATACGCTGGACCCGGGACATCAAGTCCTTGTATGCATACATTATTTAGTTTAACTATCATATCGTGATGCAGATCGTGTACTCGGAGATGCCACGGATCCTCGTCGAGCATTTCCCACAGAACGCAGCTAGGTAATGATCTTGGAAAACCTCCAGCCGACTTTAGCGCCGTTCTATACTGGCGTTCAATCGACAAAAGGTTTGTCTTGCTTATTCTGGGTAGTAACTGCACTACTCCATAGTACATAGTACAGGTTCAAACCCCGCCCGGGAAAATCTTTTTCCATTTTTATTCGCCATAAATAATTGTCGTCAAGATATTTAAAAGTGAAGCCACATCTACATGACATAAATACACGGTCAAAATAAAATACAAAAAGGCGGATTGGCCACGTGTAATTTGAAATCAGCTTGTATTTGGACCGCAAAAATTGGGAATATTGCGATTATTATCTAAGAGGCCCTCTCTAGTGTCCATATTACTGTTTATGAGAAAAATACACGATGACGAGCAAGTGCAAAATATGTAATAGTCCGATTACGTCAAAGGAAAAAGTTCAGTGTTTAGCATGCAAAGATACTTATCACTATAAATGCGCTAATATAACAACTGCGCATTACATGGGCAACATGGTCAAATTGAAAAAGCACTGGCAATGTACATCGTGCACGAAAGTAACACAGAGGAAAAATACCGGCCAACGGAACTATGAGACTTCTAGTAATGCACAGTCTAAAGGTTTTCCAATTGACATAAATACTAATAATGATAATGCAATGAAAAATGTTTCACGCAGGCAGAATAAAGAAAATAGTAAGACACGTAAGTCTCATTCACTGGATAATCTTTCTGAGCTAAATGTTGACGAAAGCTCTTCCTTGCTCGATGTAACAACAAGGAGCTTGCCCCCCACAGAACACTTAAATGTATCAACATTTAATGAATTAAGAGATCAATTAAACAAGGTTGAAGTCGAGTTAGAAAGCGCTCATGAAGAAATTATCAACCTCAACAACGATAATTTCGAATTGAAAGAACAAATAATAGAGATGAACAAAAAAATTGATGTCCTCGTTAAATTAACCAAACAGCAAACACCATGCAGCTCCACCCCAATAAGAAAAACTTTCTGTACACCAAAAACTTGTACTAGAGATAGTATCACCGGAATAGAGAACATAGTAACAAAGGAAACTAACGTGCAAACTTGTAGCAATGGAAATGGTATCCAACAACAAGTATTATCAACGAATAACCAAGATTCAGTGGGTGATCTTCTACTACATTCGAATCCTGAGATGAAAAGCAAAGAGGTTCATAAATCACCAGAATCCCGAAAAACGGCATCAATTCGGATGGAATCACCTTTGATGATCAAGAAATGCGTGAAAACAAACAGTGCAACATCTGAGAAATCACAAAAAATTCATATTCTAGGAGACCAAAAGTGTAAAGGGCTAGCACAAAGTTTGATTAACAGCAGAAAAGAAAAATGGAACGACAAATACGCTGTCAGTGCCTATAGTAAAACTGAAGCCACTTCTTTAGATATCTTAAGCAGTTGTGATGATTTGATAAAAAATTTAGACAGTAATGATATCGTGATCCTTATTCTAGGCTCCAATGACAGAAACCCGTATCAATTTGTATTTGAGTTATGTAATGCGTTAAACAAACTTCAGAATTATAAAGTATATGTTGTTAAAGTAGCTGATAATTATTACATAAATCCGGACATACAAAATCGCTACGCTAAAATGTTGTGTAATTACTATAAGGATACGAAATTCATTGAAACAAATGCGAATGATCAAAAAGCTATATGTGATAAACTAAATTTAGAGATAGATAGCATAGATTATGAGAAGCAGTTCTTACGCATCTTAAGTAAAAAAAAAACAACAATAAATACCCCGGCAAAAACTTACAAAAAAGGTACAATACCGTACTTATTTCAAATACAACGTAAACTTCAATTAGAAATAAAGAAATGTGCAACAGTCCCAACCATAGATTTAATGAAATCTACAGAAACAAAAATTCCCAAGAAAGGAACCTTGCCTTACTATTTTAAAAAACAAGAAAAATCCGTGCATCATGGTCATGACAATAAGGGTTTTCACATAGTGAAAGAAATCATTTCGAAAGCGTAGTAAACGACGGTCAGAATAACACAAGCAAAGTAAGCCATATAAACATTCAAAGTCTTAACCAAACTAAGTTACTCCAGCTTGAGGTTTGGCTAAATAGTCCAGAAGGTATGAACGTTGATGTTTTATGTATAACCGAACATCATAGAGTAGAAGAGGATTTAGTACGTATTAATATTCCAAATTTTAAATTAGCCGCAAGTTTTTGTCGCAAAAATAGAGATAGTAAAGGAGGGGTCTGTATTTTTGTCCGAAAAAACATTGAGTTTAAAGAATTGCCAAAAATTAAAAAAATAACGATCCCATACATATTTGAAATTTGTGCCTTAAACCTAAACGAAACTTACTTTCTATGTATCTATAGACCTAAACAGGTAACAAATGATAATTTTATAAAAAATCTGGACTTGGCATTAAATTTTGTACAAAAACACAAAGAGCGGAAAATTATTATCTGTGGCGATTTCAATGTAAACCTATTGGCTAACAATTCAGAATCAAAAGATTTCATATCCCTTTTGCAGTCCCACAATATAAAGAGATACATATATGAACCTACTCGTATAACAAGTCATAGTCGTACATGTATTGACAATATATTATCCAATACTGAACTTGATGATGCTCTGGTAGTAGAAGTCGGCCTCTCGGACCACACTCTCCAATATGCGACCTTTAACCTTCCGTTAAAAAAGAAATCAGTATTTTTTCGACTAGTTAGAAATTTAAAACAGAAAAATCTTGAATCTCTTAGAAACTACTTACTCTCTCTGTCTTGGAATGAAGTTTACACTGCCACAAATTGCGAAAATGGCTTTAATATCTTCCACAAAGTTCTTGTTAAGGCGTTCGATGACCACTGTCCCCAGATCAGAGTTAGAGATGATAGATACGTTAAAAGCGATTCAAGATGGATCACACCAGGAATTAAGAATTCATGTAAGAAAAAAAGAGAAATGTTTGTGGAGACTAAGAGATCCAAAAATGGTGTTCTACTAGAACATTACAAGTCATACTGTAGTGTATTAAGTAAGGTAATTTCCTACGCTAAAAAAGTGTACAACGAACGAAAAATTACAAATTCTCAGGATAAAATTAGGTCAACTTGGAAATTAATAAACAACAACATTAAAGGTACAGGTTCATTAGAGGTAAACAGTTACGTTGGTTTGTCAGATGGACAAAACAAAATAAAATCTGACTCTGAAGCTCCAGATTTATTTAACAATTTTTTTACAAGCACTGATGAAATCCAAAAGATTACGAAACCAAATAATAATAATAAAAAAAATGTCTTACCACCCTTCGCTCCACATTCAATGTTTCTTATGCCGGTTACTATGGACGAGTTGTACGAAACCATAAAATCAATAAAAAATAAAAAAAGTTGTGGTTACGATAATATTCCAATCGATGTTTTAAAGTTTATTATAGAAGCTATCGCTGATCCCTTACTTTACCTAATTAACTTGTCTTTAACTGAAGGTATATTTCCGACTAAACTAAAGAAGGCTCACATAAAACCGATACATAAAAAAGACGACAAATTGAATGTTAACAATTATCGCCCCATATCACTACTCATAACCTTGTCGAAGATTTTTGAAAAAATAATGGCAAACAGATTACGTAAATTCCTTACATACCGTAATATTCTGTCTAAAGAACAATTTGGTTTTCGAAAAGGAGCCTCTGCAACAGATGCTATATTTGATATGACAGAGTTTGTGACAAAGGCTATGGATGACAAAGAAATTGTTGGAACGGTTCTACTTGATCTCTCCAAGGCCTTTGATTACGTAAATCATAATATTTTGCTTGAAATTTTAGATCGGTACGGAATCAGAGGGATTGCTAACGCTTGGTTTAGGTCTTATTTAGAAGATAGAAGTCAAAGTGTCATTCTGCCAATTCTCAATAAATCGAATACCCTAATAAACGGTGAGTCAAAAGTCTCAAAAATACATAAGGGAGTACCACAGGGAAGTATACTGGGGCCCATACTTTTCCTTTTGTACGTCAACGAGCTCCCTCGTGAAGTAAAGGAAAAAACTATAATGTTTGCAGACGATATATCTGTGTTTTTTAAATTTAAAAGACACGATCGATGTCATGATTTTAATAATATAGTTGAATCTGTCAAATTGTTAATTCATTGGTTAAAACACATCAATCTCAATACAAACGTCACTAAAACTAAATTAATATGCTTCAGAAATTACAACACGGAAGAGTTAAAACTTGAAATGAAAATCGATGATAGACTAATTAATTGTGTGCAAAATGCGAAATTCTTAGGTGTCCATGTTGATGATCACATGAATTGGAAAAAGCACATAGAGGTATTAGTAAATAAACTAAGCAGTTTTTGCTATGCTCTAAGAGGTTTTTCGAAGTTAGCTACAAAAAAAGCAACACTTCAGTCATATTTTGCCTTTTTTCATTCGAGAGTTTTGTATGGAATAGCAGAATGGGGTGGTAGTGTAGACGTTCAAAAAATCTTCGTTCTTCAAAAGAGATGTATACGCATTTTGGACGGACATAAATCGAGCAGGGAAACTTGCCGAACTTCTTTTGTTGAACTCGGAATACACACCATCACGGCTTTATACATTATTGAGCTCTGTAAATTAGTAAGGCGCTACCCAGAAAAATTCCCACTGAGAACTCCAGGTATTAGTGACCGACTCAACGAACGCTTCAAATATGACTTGAATGTGCCTCCTAGTAGAACTGTTACTTATACTCGTACTACAAAACTGGCAGCCATCAAGGCTTACAATCATTTGCCTGATGAAATTAAGTCTGTGACAGGAAATAAGTTTTTCATTCAATTAAAACAGTACTTGATCACGGTTTGTCCATACAGTTTCAAAGAATTTCTTGAATCTACACCATAAAAATGTAAAACCGTTATATTATTAACCATTGCATGAATAAATGTATTTAATTAACTATAATTATACTTCAAATGAACGATATATTAAAATAAGTTGTATGCATGGAAATAGCAAAGATTTGATTATTATTATACTTAGTTATATTTTATTAATAAATTAAGAATATTGTTACACCCTATGGGTAAAATTACATTGAACCATAATTATGTACATATAACATCTAAAACTAACATGTAATTTAATGCAATAAATAAATTGATTGATTGATTGATAGGATGGGTAATAGGCACGCCTGTATTACGGCCACTTTTGTTTCGATGTTCACTTTCGAATACCACCCGATTATAGGGGACAGCATGCCTCTTACTCTTTTCGCTTTCGCGATCACTTTTTTCACATGTTCGTTCATGCTCAGTCTTTTGTCTAAAATCACTCCCAGATATCGCACACTAGTTTTGTATTCTAGCAGTTTTCCTTTGATCTTCACTGTTGGTTTATATCCGCGACTCGCGGTACTTCGCGATTTCTTTTGCTTTTTTGTGAACATTATACACTCGGTCTTTTCCACATAACATTGTAATCCCCATCGTTCGTAGTAGTCAATTATTTCTTCTGCTGCCCATGTGGCTCTTATCGTTGCGTTATCTGGTCTCTCCGCCGTGTTAAGGATACAGAGGTCGTCTGCATATTGTGACAACATCTGACCTGCGATTTTGCTCTTTGGGATGTCGTGTACATAAAGATTGAAGATCAGTGGTCCTAGTATTGAACCTTGGGGCACACCGTGTGGTACGATTTTTTCTTCGCCTGTCATTGTTCTAAATTTTCCTCTCGTTTTTCTGTTTCTGAGGTAATTTTCAACAATTTTTATAATGTTATTTGGCACGTCACCTTGTTGCAGCTTAAATGTAAGGCCTTTGTGGTTGATGGAGTCAAATGCTTTGCTTAGATCTGTAGATATCATAGCGACGCTGTGACTTTCAGCTAATGCATCAGATATGTATTTACAGGTCCTTAGAATTTGCGTACCGGTTCCTTTTCCAGTCAAGAAGCCATGCTGAAAATCTGGTATTAGTTTGCTGCACGCGGTCATTATCCTCTTGTGAATTATTCTCTCGCAGATCTTACCCATGATGTTCAGTAACGTGATCGGCCGATATGATTTAGGGTCTTTATAATTCTTGCCCGATTTATGTAAAAAAATGCAGTCGCCTAGTTTCCATCTCTGTGAATAATAGCCCGTGGAGAGTACATAATTAATTGCTTTTCCTAGTGCTTGCCAAAATGCTGGTCCAGCTAATTTGATGGCATCCACTCTGATCTGATCCGGCCCTGGTGCTTTTTTGTTTTTGAAGCTATATATAGCTCTCTTAATTTCATCAGGCGAGGCTTTATCCAGTGGTTGGAATGGGGTTGTTATTTCCGTTTCTTCATCCATCTCGAGGATTATTGAGTCTTTGACTATTGAGGCATCAACTAATGTGTCTATTGTTTCTTCTTCGGTTGTACATCCAGGCAGCATTGGTAGCTTTTGCGGTGGTGTCTTTAGCGTTCTCTGTATTTTCCACATTTTTGTTCTATTATCTTTAGTGTTTTCGATAATTTTCATCCAGGTCTGTTCTCTGTACGTCTCTAGTGATACTTGTAATTGTTTTTTTGCTTCATTATATAGTTGCTTCGCAATTCGATGCCCTTGTGCTCGTTTGACGTTTTGTTTAAGTTCGTTTCTTCTTTTAATTTGGTCTTGAATCTCTTTCGGAAGATTTTCTTTAGGGTCTATAATTCTTTTTGGTGATGTGATATCTAGGGCATCGGTAATTATTTGTTCTAACTTTTGTATATAGGTGTCTAGTTCTTCGTTTGTTTTTATTTTCTCCATTGGATCTAATCTGTCTTGAATAAGAGCCAAGAGTAGCGTAATCCTGGAAAGGCCTATGTCCAGCAGTGAACGAAACAGGCTGATGGGTGGATGGATACCGCCATCCATCGGTCCCAGGCAATGGTGGGCCGCCTGGTTTTGCCTGAGAGCTGTTCTCTTACTCTCCCCCGAATAACTTCGGGAGGATTTTCGAGTAAGATGGTGGTACCTCCACAGTCGAGCCGCATAATAGTACAAATGAATTGATTACTTAGGTACGTAAGCCCATTAGTATAATAATCAAATTTTGCGTTTTATGTACTTTCTGATGTTTATTAAAGTTTATTGATCAATAATATTGCTTCTCCAAAATATGAAATGATCGCTGATTTAGTTGTCTGAACAGTGAATCTATTTTCAACTGTTTTAAAAATAAAATTTTATTGGACAAATCTCTCACTATTTGGCATTGATGATGAATTTGATGAACCCATGAGTGATTGATCATCAAAACAAATGGCGAGCAGACAATTTTTTTAAAGAATATAATTTTAAATTATTTTGGTCAAATGTTACATTTTCTCCACATTATAATTTCGTAGTGCTGAGAAAGTTTTTACGTATTTTTGCACATCCTACCTTTGGTATTTCATACATTCGCTTAAAGTTGATGTTAGCACCTCATTTCCAATCCAAACGTGGAACAATAATATATTCAAAATAATTTATTACGCCAACTTAAACATACTGTTTTTACAGTGGTTGGAACACACACAAGATATCTGTGGGTTGGAGTCTCCCTTTATGTAGAAATATACCTGTGATAGAAGACCCCGCTCTTCCGTATCACTTTATACCGGATGTAAATAGAGTACAACTTTTAAATAAAACCATATACTCTACAGACCATACTCAACAACTCTTTAAAAAAAAACCCGCGCAAATCTTCAGAGAAAATGATATTCAATTGTAACTCAAAAGATTTTATCTCGTAGGAGGGAGGTCTATTTTAGAACGCTGCAACGTAACAGCTTTTTCACGGACGACGCTCTCTCTAAACTCGCCGTATATCGATGCGTTAGGGTTCACGCATTTTTATTTGAAACTCGATTATTTCGTAAACTAAGGGTGTCCGCGGGTATGTTTCTTGGGGAAAGTGGTTCAGTATGATCGGTAGAACATATGGTTTTATTTAATGGTGGCGGTCTATTTACACCCGGTATGAATGTATGGGCGCAGTGCTAAAGGTGGTAAAACCGAATCTCGGTGCAAAATGCACATCATAATGTTGTTTTCCTCAACTTTGAATAAAAAAGCAATTAGCGGAAATTGATTACTAATGATATAGGGTTTTCGCATTAAAATTATGTTATTGTATGCCTTACATTTTGATTACATTCGACTACAACGATAAATACGCTTTTAAGTTTGTTGATCGAATGGAATCGAAATGTAAATCATGAAATAATAGAATTACACGATACTACTAGGTATATCATTATAGTTGAATAGATAAATGAGTATTTCAGTATTATACAAATTTTTTTTTCAGACTGCTGGAATTAAAAGCGGACTTAACTACTCAATACAATCTGACCAAGTCAATAAAGAGGATACCATCGCCAGTGAAAATAAAGAAGAGATTTGTGTTGCCAGCTTCCAAGCTCAAACCGCTGCCGCCTGAATATGTGGTGCTTAATGGAGGCAGTTTGTCTATGCCCAGCCTTGTAAGTAGTATTTACATACATATATGTACTCACGCCTGTCTCGCAGAGGGTTAGGTATAGACTACAGATTTCCATCTGCTACGATCCTGACACACCTCTTTTGCTTCTACATCCGTCAATCAAGTAGTATTTATCTAATCAAGTTGATTGAAATAGGCGTTACTTTGCGGCACTCCATTATCAAGTTATGGATATATTAATAACTAGTTTTTGCTCGCGATTTCGCTCCTGTGGAAGTGATTTTCTATCAATGTATCTTTGATTTGCGCGTAAGATCAGAACTATCAGCTTCAGTTTTCGACTTGGGTGTTATCAACAGCCCTTACAGTCTATATAAGGTGACATTCATTTATACATCTAATTCATACGGAAGATTCGGTAAGTGCTCAGTATCAGTTTTCGTGAAATTCGTAACTTTTTTTTGTTTTACCTACAAACGCAAGCCCAGCCCCGAATCAATTACAATACTATGGGAGATCAATAATGTATTTTGCGAAATTTGCAAAAAGTGTTATCGATCCGTCATATTGATATCACTTACCAAGCCTACAGTATGAAATTGGCTGTATAAATAAATGTTACCCTAAATGTTGAGCAGGATCACTGCAATGATAATAAACGCATCCAAATGATGAGTGGTTCTCGAGTTAAAACGAAACATACAGTCAGACTGAAAAAATAAAAAATAAATAGTTTTGGCGTCTTCGCTATGATTCGGATAACTGCTTTTTTTTTCTTTATAAGATTGTTTTTATTGGGAAATCCATCGCTTCGGATTACTCTAAACATAGAAAAAAATTTAAAGACAAGAATTTGAAAAAAATTCCTCGGGCCAGGATTCGAACCTGCGACCTCTTGCTATCAAGACAAGCGTGCTACCAACTGCGCCATCTAGCTACTTAGTTATATAAGTAGCGTCACGAATCTTTAGCGCTGACCGATAATTGCGCAGATTTCAAAATAAGGTATCACAGGGGCTAGAGGGGCAAAGGGAGGGCGTGCGAAGCATTCCGTCCCCCGCACCGATGCCTCGTACCCGCACACTCTTAGTGTACAGTCGCGTTCTAAACTGCGTTGTTATTTCTGTTAATTTTTATTGTTGTGTGTTAAGTTTGTGTTTGTTTGTTAATTTGTTGTTTTATTATTGTTTGTTTGTGACTTTAAACAGTGAATATGCCTAAACAAAAAACTGTTTTGAGAAGACAGGCACGGAAAATGGTTTATGAAGTGCATTGTTATTTAAAAAGAGAATCTAATGAATTAATTGATTCTTTAAATTGATTTGGGCAAATTAATGCTATTTTTGTGCCGAATTTCAAGTCTAAATCTTTAACGGTGCTAAAGTTAGCCTGATATACGGACGGACGGACGGACAACGGAGTCTCACCATAAAGGTTCCTTTTGTACCTTTTAGGTACTACGGAGCCCTAAAAATGTCAGATTCGATAATGCTTTAATTTTTTTATTAATTAAAGTAATAAATGATAAATATTATTTCGTATAAATATTTAGTGCGCGACAGTACCCATGCGCAGCTATCCCCTCGATGTTTCGCTCAGCGCTAAAGATTCGTGGTGCCACTTATACTAGACCGTTGAATTTTTCCACCATATTTGTCCACCGAATATTTTTGTAACTATTTAATCTAACCAGCTTGTAAGGCACATACTGAATGCTCACGTGGGCGTTATGTGATTTAACGCCTTTCCTAATAATTACTCCTATTTATAAATTTGCGGTTTAATTTCGGACGTTTATTTAGTCCATATGACAGCTGACTTCAACTGCAGATTTAATTAAACATAACTATTATGTTATGATTTCTTTTTTCTTCGTGTTAAATTGCGTAATTTTTTTCCAGACGAACTCATCGACTCCAGTCGTCATCAAAGTCTCGGAATCCAAACCCGTTTCGAGTCAAAACCAACCGGTTTCTCTAAATGAAACCAGTCCAACCAAAACCAAAGACACGATAGACCCATCTTTACTACTGTCCCCGATAAAAACCGAACCAAAAACATCTTTAGTCGAAGAGATTGCTTCCATATCAGAAAATATAACCAGTGATATGACAAAGGAAGTGAATTCGGCTTCAATAACAATGCTTAGTAACAGTTCTTCGAATACGATGCTCAGTTTTGTCGATATGAATGATTTGCCCAACAATTTCTTGGATACTCCAACGAAAGGAGACAGGAATGAGAAAAGTAAATTGGTAAATAATGATGAGCAGGCGATGGAAATTAATGAAGGTAAGCTCTTATTAGTTTCATTATTTTTAATTTAATATCATTGGATATAGGATAGGATATATGGATTAATATCTTTGCCACGGCTCCGCTCGCGTTTATTAAATTTTTGCCCCCTTTTTGGCTTGGGCGTTATTTTATGAACCCGGGTCACTATGATCATAATAAAAAAACACAATCCAAATCCGTTGAGTGGTGTTTGAGTTAAAACGGAACATACCTAGGTACATATTATATTCTAATGTAAAATTTTAAAAATTGTGGTTTTGCCCTGACGAAAGTAATAAGTAATAATAACCCATTTAATTTAAAATTTCACGGAAATATTCAATGTAAATCTTTTTGCGAGATGTCTCTAAGAGAAAAGTTGATCGAAGTGAAATTTGCTATTCCAGTGCAGAATGACAGAAGCGACAAAAAATATCGATATTTTAGAAAAGTAAAAGTGTATTTAATGTACAAAAAACACTCGAGGTATATTGAATAAATTGAGATACGCCTATTCCGCCAAACCAAGCCCAGTATTCTAAAGGGTACGCCAACCAAAAGAAGCTAAATCGGCAGTCACAGTTAAGTTGATTTAATTAATATTATTTCATTAATCAATTTAAACAAAAATATATTTAGTATCACAGAAAATGTACGTACACTTTATCCGAAGCAATAATGAAAAATAATCTATAGTTTATAAAGCAAAACTATTTAAACTAAGCCCAAAATGTGAAAGAGGCGTATTGGCGTTTGAGTCATTTTAACAACTTAACTGTAGAATTTTATCTCAAACTTAATTTCAAACAATCACTAAAATATAAACTACAATTTGTCCAGCTTACATTTTAGAAAGATTGCCTGGCAATTTAAATACTATTTATTCAAAATGCACCACAAATCCGCCATACATTTTTAGTATGGCCGCGCAGCAGTAAATAAAACTGACCACGATAAAATCGACCACGAGAGTACAGAGCGAGGTGTCTAATCGTCGTACGCTAGGCGCAGCCTTAAATCAAGTGATAGTGTTCTGTATAAATAAAAATGCATTGTTAAGAATTATATTTTAATTAATGTTTAAACTATAGCAGTTTGGGCAATTTATAAGTTTATTTTCGATATACGTACAAACATATACTCACGCCTTTACAGATTTCCATCTACTACGATCCTGACACACCTTTTTCGCCTCCAAAAGTTTATTTACGACTTTGGAAAATTCGATATGTTGAAGAAAACAAACAAATAAAACAAATAAGAAAAAAAAAAAAAAGATTTATAGCCAAAAAATAATTTGGCCAAGTGCGACTCGGACTCGCGCACAAAGGGTTCCGTACCACCCCATAATACGGGTCTGGAACCCTAAAAACATTATCGTAAATAACAACAATATTTAAGGCGCAGAAAGGACGTATGAAATTCAACATAAACAAAGAAATCTGTTATTTAATTTTCTTTGTATACTGGGTGTTAATATGAAGTTGTAGGAGCCGGAAACTGGCGATAGAACTCGTCCATACGAAAACTTTTACTATGTAGCCAACCCTGAAATCGCGGGTCGAGTAGGTATTGAACTTTTCTATGGAACAGCTGATATTTTTTTCGCGATTTCAGGGTTGGCTCCATAGTAATAGTTCTTTGTATGGACGAGTACTATCGCCAGTTTCCGGCTCCTACAACATCATATTAACACCCAGTATTATGTCTGTGGTGCTGTTCTTATAGTGTTATAATATTTCTGTTTAATATGTTTGTTTCAGAATGCTCATACGTGGCAGGATCGCAGTCCAACGAAAGTGTTGATTTCAACCGAGCCTTGCAAGAACACATTAAAAAGGTACATACAGTTTCTTAGGCATTTGGCCTGTTTTTTTTTTCGCCTATATTTACAATTCAATTACCGTTTCGGGAAAAAGCTATCCTTAACTGTTTTTTGGCATACAATTTTTTAAATAAGCGTGCATATCAGTGGCGAAGGGTCCATATAACACGATTCCCATCGGCTTCCCTTTAGGAAATGGCATCCATACTACATTTCTTTTTCCACTAAAATCTCTTTATATTAAGGTGAGGATTTGGTAAACTTTTAATTTCAAATCGGCGCCTTAGGGCAGTGGAGTGAGGGTGACTTACTCCATACAAATATGCGCTCACGAACTAGCTTATGCCGTAAGGTCGTATGCGGCAAAACAGTATTTTTCATTTAAAATGACAATTATAAGTAATTTAATAAATCCAATCGGCCATATTGAAGTGTATTTGTAGACTAATTTTAATAAAAAACTTAGAGGCTTCATTCGCTCCCGTTTGTCAGTAAAATAGAAATCTCTGTTTTAAAAGAGGTTTTCTAAATATTATTCTCTCTGCTATGAAAATTAATAAATCAACTAAATCTTCGGGAAAAATGATGTCAATTAAATGCTTAATATAGTATATTAATTGGTAATTACATATGTTTTTTATTGCTGAGAAAAATGGAGATCCATGTCGCCGAAATTTCCAATGCGTTGCCTTAACTTCAATTTGACAAAGTTTCAGTTTGTTTCCTTGCAAATTAAATAAATAAATCGAATACCAACTTTTAAGCGTGTTAAGTTAAGTTGTTATAGATATTAATTTACCACATAAAACTATGATATATTTTTTTAAGAATGACAAAAACAGTCATAAATAATTCTTAATTAATTCTGCCCCTAGATTACGTATCTTTGAGTCGGTTGCCAACTGGTTGCCAAACAGAGTTCGTGAATAGTTCAATACACACTGAAACCAATTTTGAAAGTTCTGTTTTTATTTATGTTTTTAGTGTTTGGCAACTAGTTGGCAACCGATACCAAGTTACATAATAGGCCCGCGGGCCACCTGTTCCAGCCGTTTTTTTTAGGGTGCCAAATGGGACCTTGAAAAAGTTGCATTATTTAAACGTTATTGATTTTGGCTCTTCCTTAAGGTGGTAACGGAGGATCTCGGTGCAAAATGCACATCATAATATTGTTTTCCTTACTTTTGAATAATAAGGATGCAATAAATGTGTTTTATAGTAACTCGCGCAAACTGCTTGTTAATAGTTAGGTGATCACATGAAAATTATTCCATTCTATGCGTTACATTTTAGCTGCATTACATTACAACTTTAAACACGCTTTTATGTTTGTTAATGTAATGCAAACAAAATGTTATACACGTTATGTACGTAATTTTTTTGTGAAGACTTTATTATTAATAAACTATTTCCGCAAGTTGCTTTAAAACACATTTATTGCATAGTTTTTATTCAAAAGTAAGGAAAACAATATTATGATGTGCATTTTGTACCAAGGTAAAAAGTTACCCCCTTAAAGACGGTAATACATACGAGTTATACATTTAGGCAGATTGTAGTAAATAGTCCTAACTAAAGTAAAACAAAAAATTATAAAATGTGGGGTCCCGTAAGCAGACAGTGCCAAATTTTTTGTCAGGCGCTACCATTTTAGCGTCTTGTTTTTTGTCGCCTTCATGTTGCTTTGGCGTTTATATTGTTGTTATTTACCATAATGTTTTTAGGGTTCCGCACCCGTATTGCGGGGTTGTACGGAACCCTTCGTCCGCGAGGCCCACTCGTACAATTTTTTTATTTTATTTTACAGAATCAGCAGCCATCGACGAGTGAATCTTTCGACATCAGTTTGCTGTCGAACCTCGAATCTGAAAACTCCCGAGAACAGACCAATGATGAGAACGAAGATGCTGGCAACTTCGTCGTGGGGAAAGTGGAGATTTTGGACGCTGATGAAGATGAGGGGGACGATCGTGAGTGTATTAGGGTTCCGTTAAGAAATTAAAACTAGTAATAAAGTAGTTAAAAAGGTCGTGTTTGTACATTGAATATTTTTGCCAAATTTAAATTTAAATGGGTTATTAGTATTGTACTAAGCTAAAACTAAAATTTTTAGGGTTCCGTAGTCTGACAAGGAACCTTTATGGTTTCGCCATGTCCGTCTGTCCGTCCGTCCGGCTTAGCTCAGAGACTATTTGTACTAAAAAGTTGTAATTTGGTATGGGTTTATATATTAACCAAGCCGACAAAACAGTAAAAAAAAATTTATAAAAAATTCTACCTACCATTTATCTACCATATACGTAAATTGGGGATGATTTTTTTTCTCGTCTATCCCATAGTGTGGGGTATCGTTGGATAGGTCGTTCAAAAACATTGTGGGTGTGTGAAAACCATTTTTAGATTTAGGGATCCATTGGTAAAATATTAAGTTTTAAAGTGTACATTTTTGTTAGAGTGCAGTGTCACCCCCCCCCCCCCCCCCCCCTCCTGCCGTCTAAACGGTTATTTATGGAAATGTGAAAGAATTCACAGAAGTAGTATATAATATATATGATGAATTTAAAAGGAAAATTATCACAGCTAAGAATGCTTTACAGGTTTACGAGTACAGGTCGCGCCAAACTTTTAGTCCCCTCTAAACACGACAATGTATGAGCCGTTCTCATAAATGTACGGGACTAGAAGTTTGGCGCGGTTTGTATTAGTAGATCAACTTATAAAATGTACTGGGCAACTACGGAACCCTACACTGCGCGTGGCCCGACACACACTTGGCCGGTTTTTAGAATTAATGTGTATGTCTGTCTGTAGTCTGTATGTCGGTATTAACTCAAAAACCACTAAACGGATTTGAATGCGATCTTTTTATTATCATCATAGTGACACTGGTCAATATGAGGGGTGTTCATAAAATAACGTCTAAGTCGAAAACACGGCAGAGGTTGAAGAAACGCGGGCGGAGCAGCGAGAAAATGCTACTTTTTTGTAAAGAAATTCTCAGAGAGAAATAAATCTCCGGCAGGACTCGAATCTGTATATAAGGTGACTTTCGTTTATTTAAAAAGCGGCGGTAGCTCAGGCGGTAGAATGCTGGCCTCTCAATCTTGAGACCCAGGTTCGATCGCCGGCCGGGCATGCACCAATGAGTGTTTCGGAAGTTTCGTTATGTGCAGAGTATTTGATAACTTCTACTTGCGATTGTCGGCACTTGGTGAAACATGGAAAGCATCTTGATGAAAACCACTTGTACACTGTTTACACAACTTCACTATAACTATAGGTACTTTTAACCCAACCGGTTTCGAAATTTAATTCATTTTCAAAGGCTTAACAAATCATTTTAATATTTTAGGACATAACCTACGTGCTGTAAATAAAATTTACAAAAAAATCAAATTTTATTTACAGCACGTAGGTTATGTCTTAAAATATTAAAATAAGTGGTTAAGCCCTTGAAAATGAATTAAATTTCGAAACCGGTTGGGTTAAAAGTACCTATAGTTATAGTAAAGTTGTGTAAACAGGTGGTAGAGCTGATGCCGGGCTCGACTGTGGGGGTACCACCATCTTACTCGCAAATCGTCCCGAAGTTATTCGGGGGAGAGTGGGAGGACAGCTCTCAGGCAAAACCAGGCGGCCCACCATTGCCTGGGACCGATGGATGGCGGTATATCCATCCCCAATTGCCGGGCCTTATAAAACAGACTAGTAGCGGGCAGCGGCGTCACTGGTGCAAGGGTTTTGGCACCGCGCTCACCAACCCGCCTGACCAGCGTGTGTGAGTATAGGCATTTCTTCCAGGAGGACCACCAAGAGTGGCGAAATCCTGGAAAGGCCTATGTCCAGCAGTGGATGAAACAGGCTGATGGATAGATGGATGTGTAAACAGTGTACAAGTGGTTTTCATCAAGATACAGAGTATTTGTGTTCTTCCCTAATACTTACCACTCGCTGAACGTTGTAAGAAAACATCGTGAGGAAACCTGCATGCCCTATGCAGCGTGTAATTGTGCCCGAAGTACGGCGATAGGGCTCACCACCCATCATACCCATCCATCCATCAGCCCGTGTTCGTCCACTGCTGGACATATATAAGCCTTTCCCAGATATCGCCACTCTCGGAAGTCCTCTGTCTTCCTCATTCACTGCCACTTCACCGATTCCGATGGGACGTAATAATCGTCGGTGAAACGCGAGTGTACCGGGTGTGGTGACGATATGTTTTCTCTATTCACAGATACAATAGTAATGGAAGACGAGAACGGCTCGTTTATCAGGGTGGTCAGTGGACAGAAGTTCGTCTATGGGAACAATGAGATATCTCTCATCATACCCGATGATGATGATGAGACCAACGCCGGTGATGATGATGCGGTCGATGATAATCAAGGTAACTCTTTAAACTGATCTGTACAAAGGTGAATAGCGGGTCTAGTACTGAACTTGACCCGGTTATATTTCCATGAATCTGTGATGTTAAATTAATGAAATCAAGTTAAATGTAAAATAAAAGCTGTATCAAAACCATGAATGTTTAAAAGTATGGAGAAACGAGATATTTGCGTTTTTGTGACATGCTCTATACATGAATTTGTATAAAGTTAAAGTATAGAGGTTTTATACTTTAGTCTGTAATGAAAACATGTCTATGCGCCTTAATAAAGATATTAATATGTTATAATAATATGTTATCGTTTCAGATTCAAACGATGAATCTCAAATAGAACTCCAAGTGTCGGGGGACGAGGAAACTGCCAATGCGATCATCGCGGCCGCCAAGGAGACTGGTAAATTATATAAATAACATCATTAATATGACCAGGTGCAGTCGTGTAAGACAATCGTATTCAAATTCGATTGTCATATTGCTATTCGCTAATCAAATTATAGCCCGGGAGGTACCGTTGCAAATACAAAAGTCATAGTAAGCCGGCTGATATTGACATCGATCGTAGATCTCACATGACTGATACGTGAATCGACCGTCAGCTGCTCAAGTAGCAGTGGGTTTGGGTGTTAGAGGTTGCGAAAGTGGTAAAAAAAAGTAATAGTACGCCGTCTGAAACATTTCTCACAGATAGTTGACATCATACTAAGCTGAAATAAAAATCGTCAGCTGACGCACCCGCGGTGGGTCTGGATATGAGAGTTGCGAAAGTGGTAAAAAAATAAATTAAAAAAAGTAATAGTACTCCGTCTGAAACATTTCTCACAGATAGTTGACATCATACTAAGCTGAAATAAAAATCGTCAGCTGACGCACCCGCGGTGGTTCTGGATATGAGAGTTGCGAAAGTGGTAAAAAAATAAATTAAAAAAAGTAATAGTACGCCGTCTGAAACATTTCTCACAGATAGTTGAAATCATACTGAGCTGAAAAAAAATCGTCAGCTGACGCACCCGCGGTGGGTCTGGATATGAGAGTTGCGAAAGTGGTAAAAAAATAAATAAAAAAAAAGTAATAGTACGCCGTCTGAAACATTTCTCACAGATAGTTGACATCATACTGAGCTGAAAAAAAATCGTCAGCTGACGCACCCGCGGTGGGTCTGGATATGAGAGTTGCGAAAGTGGTAAAAAAAAAATAAAAAAAAGTAATAGTACGCCGTCTGAAACATTTCTCACAGATAGTTGACATCATACTGAGCTGAAAAAAAATCGTCAGCTGACGCACCCGCGGTGGGTCTGGATATGAGAGTTGCGAAAGTGGTAAAAAAAAAATAAAAAAAAAGTAATAGTACGCCGTCTGAAACATTTCTCACAGATAGTTGAAATCATACTGAGCTGAAAAAAAATCGTCAGCTGACGCACCCGCGGTGGGTCTGGATATGAGAGTTGCGAAAGTGGTAAAAAAATAAATAAAAAAAAAGTAATAGTACGCCGCACAGTATGTCCTGTAGAAGAAGCCAGCTGGACAAAAGTACCAAGTACGAAAGTCAAAATATACAAAAATGCACCTTGTAGCTAATATAATAAGACATCAAGCTATCTAAATTCAACCTTTGAACGGGCCTTTTGTGAAGCGCGAGCGCACAGTAGACAAAAGAAAACAGGTCTCTGCAAGTTTCATATTCGTAAAAGAAATTTTAGTATTGTTTCAAACATTGATCATGACAGTTGAGTGTGCACTTGTCAAAAAATAATTTAGCGTGGTTGTTGTTATGGATTTCAAGATACCTGGTACATATTTACTTTTTACTTTTGTTAAGATTAAGTAACTTAAAAAAATAGTTAATCTTAAGACAAAAAATATACAATGCTTCGATAATTAAATGGTGATAAAGTTATAGTGTCGGATGTTGTCGTGTTCTGAATTAGCAGTTATATGTTAGCTATGACATCTATCTTTTAAAATAACTAAAAGAGATTCTGCGAAAATGTGCGACTTATGAGTTTTTGATTTGTTTCAGAGGCTTCGTTTTCTACCCGTAGAAGAGAAATTTTTAAAAATTGGCGAAATTTTCCACGGCAAAAACGGCTCACATAGATATTTTTACTAGATATAGATATTTTATAGGCATAACCTATGTTTTTGACAAATTGCGACCCCCTTTTACCTAAACGCGACCCCCTGGGGTCGCGACCCATATTTTGAGAAACGATGTCTTAGACTATGCTACTTAAGTTATGTGTTGCTTACATAACAATTAATGTCACAAAAACAATGAGAATAATTTTGTCCAGCTAGCTTGTTCTACAGGGCACACTGTGCGCCGGCTGAAATTTTTCCCACAGATAGTTCACATCATACTAAATGATTGAAAAATTGATTAAAAACTGATTTTACGATACGGAATTAGGGGGCAGGGCGGCGATTCTCGCAAAATTTTTCACACGCTATGCTTTTTATACGCCTCTGTTTATCACGTCATAAAAGCCGTGTGATGATCGTTCTATTGAGTATAACTCCTAAAAAGATACGTAAAGCATGTAAAAAGCACGTACAACAGGTTTATATTTTAAAATTTTAATACGTTTCTGAATAAAGAGCTCGTTTGCAAAGTTAAGTTTTTTGCCCTTCTTCTTAGCAATACTCATCGAATGGTGCGGATGGTTAGGCATTATGTATATATAATATTTTTATTCCTATATTTCTCTATTTTATGCAGGTGTATAATTACATTTTAGCAGCCCAACCTAAATATTTTTTGTATGTATTTCCCTTATTAGTATATATTTTTTTATATTCTAAAGATATATATTGTAAAGATTAACTTTGACTTGTAGAAAGTATACTTTATGTGTCTATTTTACAAAATAAATATTTGATTTGATTAGTAAAAATCACCCGCTTTCAGCCTTCGCAAATTGTCGCATGTGCGAGAATCGCCGTCCACATTCACGAGGTGCATTTGATGGACTTTTAAAATAAATCTTGCAGGAGGTGCATTCATCAAAGTGGAGTCCGGTGAGATGTATCGAGTGAAGTCAGTCAAGAGTCAAGTCGACGATGGCTCTTCCAACGGAGGTGAACAAAATGTAAGTTGAAGTTAAATTATAATTTGTGCTGTAAATCAAATCAAATTTATTTTTTTGTGAGGTATCGCATTATCATATGTCGTTACTTAATTAATCATATTATTACAATAGGCATGATGACTAAAAAAATTTAATTAGTCCGTCAGTTAGATTATCAGAAAATATTGGACACGTATTTTTTCTTTTTTCTATTTAACAAAAAATTATGAAGATATAGCCCGCTGAAGTTCCGCGTGACGTCACATCTAGGTACAACTTTACTTAGAAGTGACGTCATTTTCTCCCACTCCCAAACTTTGACGCGCTTTATCTCTGTCATTTTTTGTTTGATTGACAAAAGAAAAAATACGTGTCCAATATTTTTTGATAATCTAAATGACGGACTAAATAGAATAATATTTTGTTTACCCTGTCCACAAGCCTATTCTCCAAGACATTTTCTTTTACATACCACATAAATAAATGAATTAGCAAATAACTATTTGGTAACATTAAGTATTTAATGTGAAAATTACATAATTTATTCTTAAATCAAATTTTTATTTTACCGTAACCCGCCAATTCTCACAAGGTGTGACGAGCATTAAAAAATAGTTATGTATTTATTTAATTAATGAATTTAAAAATTTCATATGATTTCTTAATTTCTTGTGTTTATGTTTTTAAATATTATATTTGTATGCCAAAAGTGGCAGAGCAGAACACAGCATGAGGAATCTTGAATGTAACATATAATTTTGTCATGTGTTGCAATAATAAAAAATAATAAAAAAAACATTTATATGAAATATTATATTACTTATTCAGGTATGTGTACCTGAGTCAACCACATAATCCTAGCTAAATAAAAAGTATATAATATTTGTTATTAATTTAATAATTAAATTAATGGCATAAATCTCGTATACCTTACTTAGTCACAGACCTTACATAATATACACTTATTATTACAAGTTAGTTCTAATGTAAAAAAGTATAACTAAACACAATAAAAACTAAAAATTAAGCATTGTATAAATATAAAATATAGGTTGTTGAGGATATAATTTCTTCGGTGTGTAAATGGTTTAAGGATGTAATTTTTATTTATTACACATAGGAATATATTAGTCTTGCTGGAAGAAGGGCAATAAACTTAGCAAGACACGTCTGTTCTTTAATTTCCCCTGCAATTAAAGTCATATTATTATGTTTTTTGTTTCGCAGTTGGTGGAAATAGCTTCGGGATCTATGTACAGATGTTTACTTTGTGCCAACCTGCAAAAAGCTGGTGAATATAACTTCCTTTTCATTGTATCTAAATCATCATTGTCACCTTTAACAGTTTCCGCCCACCGAGGGGCTCACCTCCCGTCACGTAAAAATAGTGCTGGATTACAGCGGAGGCGATGTGTTTGAGCGCTCTTTTCATGTGGCGTGAGTAAGCCTCCTCTTTTTACATGGCGCGAGTAAGCCTCCCCTTTTTACGTGGCGTGAGTAAGTCTCCTCTTTTTACGTGGCGTGAGTAAGCCTCATCTTCTTACGTGGCGTGAGTAAGTCACCTCTTTTTACGTGGCGTGAGTAAGCCTCATCTTTTTACGTGGCGTGACTAAGCCTCCTCTTTTTACGTGGCGTGAGTAAGCCTCCCCTTTTTACGTGGCGTGAGTAAGTCTCCTCTTTTTACGTGGCGTGAGTAAGCCTCATCTTTTTACGTGGCGTGAGTAAGTCTCCTCTTTTTACGTGGCGTGAGTAAGCCTCATCTGTTTACGTGGCGTGAGTAAGCCTCCTCTTTTTACGTGGCGTGAGTAAGCCTCATCTTTTTACGTGGCGTGAGTAAGCCTCATCTTTTTACGTGGCGTGAGTAACGTTTTACGTGGTCCTGGGCCGAGTTCAACCATATTCTATCAGTTATCCTGTAAATGCCATCAACCTAGCTGGCGGTCTGCCAACTCCTCGTCAGCCGCCATTATTTGGTTACCATTCTGTTAGGGATTTACTTACAGAATGATGGCTAAGAGACACACACTTTGCACTTCGTCGGGCTGAGTGCCCTGCCCGTCGCCATTTTAGTCCTGTGATTCGCCATCCAATGTGTATAACTTTGGTTCTATGGTGTAATGTGAACGAGTTATGCTTGCGTATTAATCGTATATTTTAGATGAAACAGCCAATATGACTCCATTTAGCTGTAATAAAAAATAAGTATTATTATTGGAGTAGGATATGAAAGAGTCTTCTTACACCTCAGGAGTTTGTATAGGAGTTAAAAAAAGACTTATTGTCTCTGTCCGTCTGCACGCTACTGGTACAAAAATTTGGTAAAACGGTACTTAAAAAATTTCAGCAAAATATGAATTACACTATATAAAATAATAAAATATATATATATATATATATTAAGGGGCTATTTGGATTAAATTGGCACTTTTTGAAGTTGTTTACCTGCTTTTCAGAAGAAGCCGCTAATTTGTAAATTTGTATATCATTATTGTAACCTTTTTCTAGTTTTCTGTAGTACAGAAAATCGATTGCAGAAATTTCGCTCGATAGAAATAATTATTGAAATAAAGTCTTCGTCGTCACTTTTTTTCATAGTTTTAGGAACGACATACAGACCTCAACGATATTTTATTATTTTAACAATAATCTAATTTTTGGTAGTTCCATCAGCCCGTGTTCGTCCACGGCTGGACATAGGTCTTTCCCAAATTTCGCCACTCATGTCGGTGCTCCGTCCTCCTCATCCAGCTGCCACCCACAACGTCCTTCAGGTCGTCGGTCCAGCGGGCACGAGGTCGGCCTACGCTACGCTTACTTAAACTACACTACTTGCTCATTTTCATTTTATATTAATTTAAAACCGACATTTTGCAATATTTTTCGTAATCCGTCCCTCTCGCACTGCGAGTCTTTCTGCATGGAGGGACAGTGACCTTTGCAAGCGTGACATATGTCTTAACAGCAAACTCTTATCAGCTTATAACTATTGCAATACAGGTTTTATCCGATAGTAGAACGTGAACCACCTTTACTAGGTGGTAGAGCTGATGCCGGGCTCGGCTGTGGAGGTACCACCATCTTACTCGCAAATCCACCCGAAGTTATTCGGGGGAGAGTAAGAGAACAGCTTTTAAGCGAAACCAGGCGGCCCACCATTGCCTGGGACCGATGGATGGCGGGCCTTATATTTTTATTTTATTTTATTTTTAAGGTATATACAACAGATTACAGCCAAAAATTAAGTATACATTAAGTACCTGAATTAACTATTATACAAACAAAATATAAAATTACAAAATTTAAATTGCACGAAAAATAACATTTTAATAACCTTTTTATGTAAATGAGACTGCTAACGGGCATCGGCGTCACTGGTACAAGGGTTTCGGCACGGCGCTCACCAACCCACCTGCCCAGCGTGTGTGAGTATGGGCATTTCTTCCAGGAGAACCGCCAAGAGTGGCGAAATCCTGGAAAGGCCTATGTCCAGCAGTGGACGAAACAGGATGATGGATGGATGGAGAACGTGAGGTTGGACCATCGTCACGTACAAGAACGTGTTAATCAAACAATTATTTTGCATTTCTAGAGATGAACAACAGCCCCGGCAAGAAGCCAACGCCGGCATTCACGGGGGTAGCTACAATCATGATGCAGCACGTGAAGACCGCTCACAACGCCAGGATATACATCTGTCAGGTTTGCAGAGACGTATTTCAGAGGAGAGCCGCTTTCTCTAAGCATATGGGTGAGTTCTTTTAGAATATTACTAGCTTTTGCCCGTGACTTCGCTCGCGTGGAAATGTGTTTCGATCAACATATATTTTATTTGTGCTATTATCGTAATTTTTCGGTTTGTCGGCTATTTTATCAACAACCCTTATAGTCTATGTTTTGAGCAGGGTCACTACGATGGTATAAAGAAAACCGCATCAAAATCCGTTGAGTGGTTCACTAGTTAACTTTTTAAATATATTCAGAGAGAGACAATAACGAATGCTTGTTATAAGCGAGTTCTAGTCTGACAGCCACAACATTAAAAGACTTTTCAAACGACGCAGAACTGTGTGCGGGGGTTTTATGGCTGTTGTGAAATAAAGTGCGCTTAACTGCTGTAACACCCAAATATGATGATAATATGGCACACGCAAATATCATATCAAAATTAACACAAATATGATTACAAAGCTCACGCAAATATGACTGGCAAACTCGCCCAAATATGGTGAGGAAACTATGATAGATTTTTTTTTTAACCCTTGGTCATTTATCCATCGTAAGGAGATAACAAATTAAAATTATATCATTGCGGTATAGAAAATCAGAAAAGTAAATCTGGACGTGAGAAGCTCTGAATAAGGATTCGAACCCGGGACCTCCCGATAACTGGGCGATTGCTTTACCAACTGAGCTATCCAGCCCCCTGATTCCGTATCGTAAAATCAGTTGCCAACCGAGTGCAAATCGTCGAAAACATTTACTATCGAATTCCGCTTATCTAAGGATACATTCGCACTTGAAATGACGTCACAAAATAAAAACCGTCCGTAAATAGTTCAATACCCATTGAAGGTTATTTTGGAAGTTAATTTTTTATATGTTTTTGGTGAATAGCAACCATAGTTGGCAGCCGATTTAAAGATACGTAATAGGCCCGCTGTTCTCAGTTGGATAATTCAGTTGGCAGAGCAATAATACCATACCTCATATTATATCACAATGATCAGACTATTTCTTTGGATATTCTAATTGAATATTTATAAACTTTTTTTTTTTTCAATTTAAGCCATTGATTTTAAAATGTTGTATGCTTTTGTTTCAGCTAAACATGGGACTAACATCACTGTGAATAGCCTTAAGAAAAACCTACATGAATGTAGTGTCTGCATGAAGAAATGCAGGTTGGTTTCTTTTAGTTAGTTAGCTTTTTGTGTGTGGGGGTGTACGTGTGTGAGGGAGTGTGGGGGTGTGAGGGAGTGTGGGGGTGTGAGGGTGTGTATTTGTGGGAGAGAGAAGGGGTGTGTATGTGTGAATATGATTGTAGCAATCATAAAAGCAAAGGTTTTTTGTTTTCCTGTACAGGCTTTAAACATCGCCGTTGAAAAGTCGAATTTCACAGCCCATACTTGAAATCTCCCGACAACCTGAGTATTCATGTCATGATATTATGTATTGTGTTAATACCTCATTTCGCTTCGCATGATCCTGTTTTATACCAACAAGTTCTGCAACAATCACTCTGAAATTAATATATGATAAAGTTGAGGACTAATGCTATGTCCATGCTGTTGTGAAAACTTGATTCCATTAAATTTTCTCGATAGAAAAAAAATATAAAGTTACCTCCAAACCGTACAATAAACCGATAGCATTCAATGAATACTTGAAATTAGATCTGAAACTTTGCATTATATAACTGATATTAGTATAAAGCAGCTGCAGACTGTTCCATAAAAATGAAAAATCCATCAGTGTAGTCGCGATTTCAATAGAACTGATGTTTTTGCGTGCGCGTCATCTGATTAGAGTAGGATAGACAGTTAAAAAGCAGAAGCGTTAGAGCAGGACCGCGAATTGAGGTATTATGGGCCCTTAAGGCGCATAGGCACGCCATCGTTTTAGTAGTACAAAATTTGATAACCCCGTTTCTCTTTTGATTTTCGTTATAGACCAAAGTATAAGACCTCTATCATCTGATACTGATAATCTAAAATGCACCATTTTGCCAAAATTTTGAATATTGATTTTGTTTCAAAGATATCAAAAAGCTGTACAGATTCTCATGTAAAGTTGTTTTCTTGCCTTGAATTGTACCTATGGACAAGCGTATTTATTTTTATAAACTTAGACCATTTAACACGGGACCTGGCAAAGCGCGACTCTTAGTACTGAAATTATTCTGCCGTTTTCCACGGGAGGGGAGGTAAACCTGCACAGCACACATTTACTCATTCACGCACACTCCTGCGAAAAATTGATATGTCACACTAAATCAAAAGCTGCAACACAAACACAAAACGCGCACACAAGCAAACTTACATTAACAACTTCGGCAGAGGGGGATAAGTGCGCTTGCCTAGTCCGTGTTATATGGTCTAAGAGCATGACGCATAATGAAACGTCAATTAAACTATCTTTAATTTAAGAGTTTATCAGTAAGTATTAACACTAAGGTCCGACCAAACTGGATATCCAGTCTCTGCCAAGAACGAGACACAGACCCACAGTATTTTTTTGGCCTTAAAACGGACAACTCCTGTTTATGCATGAATCAAATAAAGCTGTTCATTCCTAATGCGAGAGTAAAACTCCCACGAATCTCACTATAATAGTTTCTAAGAAAATCTCGATCAAAGTTTCATGTCCCATATTTAGAAAAAATCAATGAAAAATTTTAGCGGCCGAACAATTGCAGATAATTTATTTGTTGGATCGGGATTTGAATTGTCTTACTTGTAGGTATATTAGGAGTCCTTTTTGGCTGCGCTAAGACTTACAGGTTCCGAGAAAATGGCCATTTAGTGAAATTCGTTTTTTTTTTGGCTTTATTATATTGAATTAGAGTCTGCAAATAGCTTTAAACCCTAGCCACAAATAAGGACTACAGCCACGAAAAAACACAGGCTCTAACTCCGCATAATCTCTGAAATATACATTTTTAAAATTTATGGTACAGTGAATTTTTATGGGACAGATACGAAAATTTAAAGTTTTGATATTATTCTAAGAGCAAGTCAAGCTGGACAAGCTCACTCTAAATAAGACTGTCTAATTTTATTTTTTAGTTCTTTAATAAATTCAAGCGCTAGACTTTTTGACAAGAATAGCTTTTTGGACGGACGATTTAGTAAGGGCCGCTGGGAGCCGCTGGATGAAAGCAGCCCACGACTTCGTAAATGCCTGTATTAAACCATAAAGGTCTTAAACATTAGTCTATAACTAGCTTTGGCCCGCGGCTCTTATTCGGTTTAACGACATGCTTTTTTCCGGGATAAAGGTAGCCTATGTGTTAAGTTAGGGTATAAGCTATATCCGTTCTAAATTTCATCTAAATCCGTCCAGCCGTTTCAGCGTGAAAGAGTAACAAACATACACACACACACACAAACACACACACACACACACACGCACACACAAACTTTCGCATTTATAATATTAGTGTGATGAAAAACACCATAGAAATGGGTTATCAAATTTTGTTCTAAAATAGTGGCATGCCTAAGCGTCCTTAAAACGATTCTCAATTTCCAGTTCTCGTAATCTACTGAAGGAGCACATGAACTCACACAGCGGCTCGCGGCCGCACACATGCGATATGTGCAATAAAGCGTTCGCTAGTAAATACACGTACCAAGCGCATCTGAAGACCCATCAGGTTAGTGGCTGGATCACTGTTTGATAATCCATACGGTTGTCCAACGAAGGCGTTCGGACGGAGCAATTGTGTGGGGCAAGAGGGCGCTTTCGTTGGACTACTGTATGGATTTTTAACGGCTGGATTGAAGGAACGCATTAATGAAAATAAAATAAAATAACGAATGCTTCGGTGGTTTGGTTTTGTTTTTTTTTTATGCAGCCAATTTCATACTGGAGACTCGGTAAGTGGTAAGGAGCAAGGTTCAATGACCCTTTCTGAATACGCAAAATAAAATGCAGATTTCCTATACGAATTGATGGAGTTGATGCTCGTGATTGTTGGCACTTGGTGGAACTTTTGAAACATTTTTTGTTTGATAAACACTTGTACTTGTCCACTTATTTATATTAATTTCCCTTACCGGTTTCGCTGTTAAAGCATTATCAAAAAAACAACCAAACAAACCTTTGATAATGCTTTAACAGCGAAACCGGTAAGGGAAATTGATATAAATAAGTGGACAAGTACAAGTGTTTATCAAACAAAAAATGTTCTTAAACATGTATAGAGACACAAAAATATTTTTCGCATTTCACAAACATGGTCATTGAACCTTGGTTCTGATCACTTACCGAGTCCCCAGTATGAATTTGGCTATATAAATGAAAGTCACCCTAAATTTGGACTCTGTTGTATGACGTAGCCTACCGCTAAGAAGGAATTTTAGAATTAGTCTCACGTTATCAGACAAGTAGCGCTGCGGGCGTGCGCTAATTATGAATAAAGCCCTATAATTCTAACTGAAACTTACGTTTCAGGAACGTCCGCGCCCGTTCAAATGTAAAACGTGCACGAAGGCGTTCCTGACGCAACAAAACTTGATACAGCACGAGAAAACCCACTGGGGAGTGAAGGACTTCGTCTGTAAGGACTGCGGTGAGTTTATACACTGATATGTTAGTGGCGATAGCTCAGACGGTAGAATGCTGGCCTCTCAATCTTGAGACCCAGGTTCCCCGGTCGGGTATACACCAATAAGTTTTTCGGAATTTATGTGCAGAGTATTTGTGTTCTTCCCTAATACTTACCACTCGCTGAACGGTGAAGGAAAACATCGCGAGGAAACCTGCATGCCCTAAAAAGCGTGTATTCGTTCCCGAAGAACGGCAATAGGGCTCACCAACCATAATAATCGTCGGTGAAACGCGGGTGTACCGGGTGTGGACTTTGACTTGCATTTCGTAACGATATGCACGTCGTGACGATATGTGTTTCTATGTTGTGTTAATTATTTATGCATTGGACAATTCAACTGGTAACTCGATATTTTTTGATGACGTCACATTTCGAAATTTCTGCGACGACAAGTGTAAATCTGTCTAATAATAAAGTAAGAAATAAAGTCGTGTCTGTACATTGAATATTGAATCTCCGAACACTTAAAAATAAATAAATGAAAATACTTTTTTCAAAATAAATATTATTTTGTAAAAACGTGCTGCTTTTCTGCGGGTTATTAGAGAGATTGCTGGCTGCCATATTACGCGACTTGATGAAAGAGAACGATAACAGTTTGAGTGAGTGAGACATCGCTATGTTTCGTACTTTCGTTGCCTGTAGCAAACAACCAGTTTAGTTTGAGCCATCGCGTATTTTATGGTGGGCGTTTTTAGGGTTCTTAACTGTTTAGACGTAAAAATCCTTTGCGCCATTGTGTTTGTGTGTTGCGCACACAACTTTGAATCGTGGACAGTATTTTGACGCGTAACTCTGGTTGCCAAGTACAACAATTTTATGTTTTCCTTGCTTGCTTTCCTGAGTAAGGCAATTTTTGTCCAATTTCCCTTTTTAAAATGTTCACCCTTCGCCGCTGATGCCTTTCGACAAAAATCCTTAATTAAAATGATCGCTGAAATTCCAGGTAAGGCGTTCGGCACCCAACACAACTTGGAAGTTCACGGCGTGGTCCATTCGGGACTGAAACCGTTCCTGTGCGGCATCTGTGGTAAAGCGTTCGCGAGGAAAGCCGAGATCAGGGATCATATTAGAATACATACTGGTGAGTGCGTCAGTCTGTAAGGGAATTGTTTTGGCTCAGTATAAGAACGCAGCGCTGGCGCTCTTTTAAAAAAAGTTACTACTCGAACACAGGATAAGAGAAATAATAAAAAGTACTTTCACGACTTCCGAAATAGAGATTTAATTCGGATTTCAGTGCAGTCGGAGGACATACAAAATAACACGTATCTAATGTAATAGTCCCCTGAAATCCGAATTAAATCTTTATTCCGGCAGTCGGGTTTTTTAATATTTTTATTTATTACTTTTTTGTTTATATTTATGGCCTATTCCTCTCAGGATGCTATAAAGATTTAATTCGGATTTCAGTGCAGTCGGGGGACATACAAAATAACACGTCTCTAATGTAATAGTCCCCTGAAATCCGAATTAAATCTTTATTCCGGCAGTCGGGTTTTTTAATATTTTTATTTATTACTTTTTTGTTTATATTTATGGCCTATTCCTCTCAGGATGCTATAAAGATTTAATTCGGATTTCAGTGCAGTCGGGGGACATACAAAATAACACGTCTCTAATGTAATAGTCCCCTGAAATCCGAATTAAATCTTTATTCCGGCAGTCGGGTTTTTTAATATTTTTATTTATTACTTTTTTGTTTATATTTATGGCCTATTCCTCTCAGGATGCTATAAAGATTTAATTCGGATTTCAGTGCAGTCGGGGGACATACAAAATAACACGTCTCTAATGTAATAGTCCCCTGAAATCCGAATTAAATCTTTATTCCGGCAGTCGGGTTTTTTAATATTTTTATTTATAACTTTTTTGCTTATATTTATGGCCTATTCCTCTCAGGATGCTATAAAGATTTAATTCGGATTTCAGTGCAGTCGGAGGACATACAAAATAACACGTCTCTAATGTAATAGTCCCCTGAAATCCGAATTAAATCTTTATTCCGGCAGTCGGGTTTTTTAATATTTTTATTTATTACTTTTTTGTTTATATTTATGGCCGATCAGGAAGCTATAAGGATTTTAACGATACCACACACTTTAAATTTAGGTCAAGCATTAAGAAGTTATGGTACAATTAAGAAAAATACCCACACGAACCCTGAAAACAATACACTCCTTTTTTGGGATCAGTCGTGTAAAAATTAAAAGCTCATACACTTTGAACTAATTATTTTATTTGTAGCAAGGCTACTATGGTATACTAACTTTCACCGCTTAGCTTATTATTCAATTCATCACAACACAATGATTTTTTTTCCAAAACCCTCTCAAGATACCGAAAAAGAAAACAATACAAATTAATCTGCAATTTGCATCACTAAAAATGTCATAACAAAGTTAATTTTTTCTTTAAATTACAAGCGAACCGACATAGCTTGAATAATCCATCGTTGACATTCATCCAGGTGAACGACCTTTCGCGTGCGAGATATGCGGCGCGACGTTCTCGCAGCGGTCCAACCTGCAGTCGCACGTGCGAGCGACGCACATCAACGACAAGAGGCACGCGTGCGACCATTGCGAGAAGAGGTTCAAACGGCGGAGGTTTGTGTTACTGGCTCAGTTAGATCACTATCGCGTGCGAGATATGCGGCGCAACGTTCTCGCAGCGGTCCAACCTGCAGTCGCACGTGCGAGCGACGCACATCAACGACAAGAGGCACGCGTGCGACCATTGCGAGAAGAGGTTCAAACGGCGGAGGTTTGTGTTACTGGCTCAGTTAGATCACTATCGCGTGCGAGATATGCGGCGCGACGTTCTCGCAGCGGTCCAACCTGCAGTCGCACGTGCGAGCGACGCACATCAACGACAAGAGGCACGCGTGCGACCATTGCGAGAAGAGGTTCAAACGGCGGAGGTTTGTGTTACTGGCTCAGTTAGATCACTATCGCGTGCGAGATATGCGGCGCGACGTTCTCGCAGCGGTCCAACCTGCAGTCGCACGTGCGAGCGACGCACATCAACGACAAGAGGCACGCGTGCGACCATTGCGAGAAGAGGTTCAAACGGCGGAGGTTTGTGTTACTGGCTCAGTTAGATCACTATCGCGTGCGAGATATGCGGCGCGACGTTCTCGCAGCGGTCCAACCTGCAGTCGCACGTGCGAGCGACGCACATCAACGACAAGAGGCACGCGTGTGACCATTGCGAGAAGAGGTTCAAACGGCGGAGGTTTGTGTTACTGGCTCAGTTAGATCACTATCGCGTGCGAGATATGCGGCGCGACGTTCTCGCAGCGGTCCAACCTGCAGTCGCACGTGCGAGCGACGCACGTGCGAGCGACGCACATCAACGACAAGAGGCACGCGTGCGACCATTGCGAGAAGAGGTTCAAACGGCGGAGGTTTGTGTTACTAGCTCAGTTAGATCACTATCGCGTGCGAAATATGCGGCGCGACGTTCTCGCAGCGGTCCAACCTGCAGTCGCACGTGCGAGCGACGCACATCAACGACAAGAGGCACGCGTGCGACCATTGCGAGAAGAGGTTCAAACGGCGGAGGTTTATGTTACTAGCTCAGTTAGATCACTATCGCGTGCGAGATATGCGGCGCGATGTTCTCGCAGCGGTCCAACCTGCAGTCGCACGTGCGAGCGACGCACATCAACGACAAGAGGCACGCGTGCGACCATTGCGAGAAGAGGTTCAAACGGCGGAGGTTTGTGTTACTGGCTCAGTTAGTTCACTCGTGATATAATACACTCCCGGACACCCAAATCGAGCCACCCCTTATTTTTAGTTTGTATCGTCCATAGCAAAAAAAAATTACCAAAAAGTTTTTATGCTATTTTGAATCTGGCACATTTAAGGACCCGTTCTCCCTAACATTAAGCACCTCATTTAGCGTCAAGTAGAACTGAACTCTGTGACGTTTCATTATTGTTTAAAATAGCGCGCTCTGAGCCGTGGCTGTTACGACAACCGAAACATCGCGCGCTCTAAAGAATCACGTTTCGATGCCGCCCTCCATAGTAATTTGTATGAGGAAATCGCACGCAAAGGTTGGTTATGTTTGATGGATAAATACACCAAGTAACAATTTTTATTCGAAAAAAATAAAGTTAATTGCACCATTCTGTACACTCTTAACTAACAGGTGACTGAATTTCAGTTTCCAAAATCATCTGAGAAACAGTCAATGGGAAATACGCGAAGAGCAGTTTTACGTGATTTTTAGTGACTTTAGATTTTTTTTCTAGCTTGCTATGAATTCTATGCAAAAATCAAATTAATTAGGTTGTAATACAACTCTTCGACAACTTGTGTGATTATTTATTTCTCATTAAACAAATATTTTCTGTCATGAATCAGCAATACGGTGGGGCACGTTTAGGTGGCATGGACCCTTAATTATAACACTAATGTGACATGGAAATTTAAATTCGTAAACTCGAAAAACAAAAGAAGAGCTGCATGTGTTCATTATCTAAAAAAACATAAAAATACAGATACTTTAAATTAGAGCTTTGATTGTAATTTTTTTTTAATCTACGGATTTGAATAAGTTTCTACGTTTGTTTTTTTTTAAATTTAAACCATAGATAACATGAGTAGACGACTCCATATAAGCCGGTCCGGTATGTACCATAGACACCTTGAGACTCAAAGATATGTTCGCCGTTCACGTGTACCACGATCTAGAGTGACAACGGAACGACAGGATCGGTTTACGTTTACGACCAGTTTGAGAAATCGCCACCTAACTTCGGTCCAGATCCAGGAACAGCCTCAAGACTTCCACGGGGTGGCTGTTAGCGCACATACTGTTAGGAGAAGGCTTGAAGAACGTGGGCTAAGGCCGCACAAGCCAGCCAATGGACCGAAACTAGAGCGCGCTCACCGAATGTCGCGCCTTCAGTTTGCGCGTCAACATCTACGCTGGACGCAAAAGCAATGAAGCTAGGTGATCTTTAGTTACGAAACAAAGATCATGCTTCACGGTAATGCTGGAAGGAGAAAGGTGTACCGAAAACAGGGAGAGCATTTTGTGCAGTGTTGCGTAGAAGAGAGTGTGAGTTATGGGGTATACGTTTGGGGAGGCATTTCGCCGAATTATTCCTCAATATGTAATCGTAAAATTAATCAGTTCAATGCCAAATCGCATGAAGGCAATTATAAATTTTATAAAGATTTTTTTTACTTCACCATTTTTCCTATAAGGTGTTCGGGAGTGTATGTTACTCCTATATTACATTCTCGCAGCGGTCCAACGTTTACTCGCACTGGCCTTGTTGCTTCTATTGTGAGTTATGTTCATTACTTGTGAGATAGTTCAGCCTTCAGTTACACTGACTTATTTACTTTAGTGATGCATTACATCGGGTGTAAATAAGCAACGATCTGTAAATGTAATCACATACTAGACTGATCATTACAAACAACTTTCCCAAAGTAATATACCCGCGCAAATCTTCAGGGAAGAAGATATTCAATTTTAACTTAAGGACTCTATATAGCAGGATGAATTTAGAATGCTGTGCGTAAACAGCTCTCTCACAAAACCGAGATACAGGCGTGTTTTATCTTGTCTGTATCTCTGTGCGTTAAGATTCATAAATGTTTGCTTAAAATTCAAATATTTCCCAAGCCTTAAAATTAGAGTGAGTTGAGAATGTAAAAAAAATGGATTGGACTCATTTTTTTAACTGTGCAAGAAAGTGGTAGATAGTAGTAGGAAGTAAGGAAGTAGTAGTGAAAACTAAGTCCAACGTCCGGTCAAGCTTGGCTTCGATACCGGAAACCTCTAAACGCAGCCAAAGAGCGGAAAGGCGAGCGGTGACGAGAGAGGGGAGGCAAGCTAGTACTCGACTGACCGCCGTGCGCGGTAGTACTCCCGAAGAGTCCTGATGATTATGAGTCATAATCTGATCGAAGGCTCGACCTGACAGTTAAAAAGCGAGTCCAATCAGTTTATTTAAATATTTATTTCTAAAATCAATGATTTGCGCGAGAATGTTTTTTTTTTAAATGTTGTTTATAGTGTCAGTACAAAATGTAGTTTTCGTAAAAGGTAGCTTATTTACAATTTGCATGATATAGTCCAATCATACTGAAGACTCGGTAAGTGGTCAGGACCAAGGTAAAACGTCAAATAAATTCATAAGCAGACTGCAAAAAGATTACGGTGCCACTGCCCATAGTTCTTGACAGTCCCACTTCATAATGGTTAAAACAGCATTAATATCGTTCCAGATTGCTAGACTACCACCTAAAGGCGGCGCACACCGGCGAGCGGCCGTATAAGTGCGATGTGTGTAAAGCCACTTTCGTCTACCCGGAACATTATAAAAAGCACATCAGGATACATAGCGGGGAGAAACCTTTTGTTTGTGAGGTGAGATACTTTGTGAAATAACATAGCGATAAGGCATATGTCCCCTATGGGGTGTTAGAGGCGTTCTCGAGTGTCAATACAACGACCAACACTCTTAAGAACAGCCATCACGCGAAAACCTCCATACAGACGCAAAAAAATAAAATTATGAGTTGTCTATGGAATGTTTTTATAATATTTTAATCTGAGTCCACTGACATTATATAGATTTATGTCCGATTGGAACTTAAAGTTGGGAAATTTGAATAATATTATCTTAACAAAAAACCCCTAAAAACGTAAATTTTACGTTGTTTTTTTACCAAAAGTGAATATACCGGGTGTAAAAGCAAAGGCAAGAATCCTTCAAGGGTGTGTTAGTATGATCGGTAAAGATATTATTATAAATACTGGGATCTCTAAATAAAGTACCAGTACCTCACAATAAGACGATTTTCTTTACTCAAAATACACTAATCGCGTGGACACCCTCACTGGTCGCTGGCCACTCGGATGAGGGGTGCGGGGTGCAATTAGGTGTGTGGGGAGGCCGGTGAGCTGCGTAGCCATAGCTCAGAAAAATGATGGAATTTTTTGTGAAAATTCAAGGTATGTTTTTTTTTTTCGTAATGACATCAGAATCGTGTATACTTTATACCCTAAAGGGATCTTGACTTTGCATTTACACCCTGTATACAACCGGTATACCGCCTGAAAATGAACCCTTTAGCTATACAAAGGAAAATGTTCTATGTTCGATATAAAACATACATGTTTTGTGAATGTCAAACGACAAATAAATAGTATTCTCTCTAAAAAAAAGGCTTTTCCTTTAGTTTAACGTTTGACTTTACTTCCCAGTATAAGCGACACTATCGGATGGCACAATAATATACAGTGTTTTTTTTTTCAAAATTCTGGGCTATGGTAATTATATTTTCCAAAATCTAATGTTGCCGTTTCGGTTTTCATCAAAATCGGCCCCGAGACTCCTTTGAGCATTTTTCGCTATTCCCTACAGTTTCCGATTTGGCTATTCACACCTACTTGAAAATCAACCCTGTATAAATTATTTTACTTCGTTATCAAAACGATATTTTTCCTCACGTTGCAGGTGTGCGGTAAATCGTTCAACACCCGCGACAACAGAAACGCGCACCGTTTCGTGCACAGCGACAAGAAACCGTACGAGTGTCTGGTTTGCGGGTCCGGTTTCATGAGGAAACCGCAGCTCTACTCGCACATGAATACTTCGGTGAGTGCCTATTACTAATCATACTGAACGGTAAGCAGCTTGGGGTCTGTCCATATATTACGTCATCAATTTTTGCTGATTTTTGACCCCCCCTACTGAAACATACCTCCCCTACCTCTCCTAACCTACATCACAATCCTCACCTAGCTACCAACTTTTCTGCTAACTACCCACTTTTCGTCTCACTGCCTTCCCACTCTACCTTCCCACATGTAGCTTGAACTAGTTATAAATACAAACAAGGTTTGGAGGGTGTTAGTCCAGTATTAGGCCAAATGATCGTCTAGCAGCTGTGATAGGACCCCTCGTTGTGAACCGTATTTAAGTAACCCTAGTTCTTTTAGTGATAATAAGAATGAATCCGAACTCAACATTACCTAATAAGTCTAGTTAAATTACCTAAAGTATCCGAGAAGTAAATAGTTCCTCTGACCCTAGTAAATAGAATAACATCTGCGCCTAGCTAAGTTATTATATGATGTCAATACTGAATTGAAACTATCCAAGAGAATATCACCTATTGACCAGGCTTATGTAAGAGAGTGAGAGGAGTAACTGAAACCAAATATAATTCATCTAGAAGATACCGCAATTTTATGTTGTTTTGTTTAATAGCCCCTACCGGTTAATTTGGGTTCGGTAAAAGCAAAAGCTTCTATGGTTCTGCTTAAGTAAAGTAATAGATGAGAAGATTATACTCCTAGATAATAAGAGTATAAGTCGAACATAAAAGCCTTTACCTTTCGGATGGGGAATAACCCGTGAATTTTTTTGAACAAAGGTTTTATTTAGTTTTATTTGAAATTGTGATTTAATACTTTATATTATTATAGACTTTAATTTTGCATTTAGTTTAATGATACATTATTTGTACTGTGCTACAGGGCATTAAGTACTTAGATATTGTAATTTGGTAAGACAGTATTATTATACTGAATATTTGTAAGATTTGTTACTTTGTGATAGTAAATCGTTCATGTTGGCAAGTCTTTAATTTCTACCAAACACTACTATAGTCTCATTATAAAATCTTTCAGTAATCTTTAAATAGTACATTATTTATTTTAAGAAAACCTAAGAACAGTGATTCCCTGTCTACACACCTTGGAGGAAGAATCACTAAGAAACCTCAAGGCGTACCTACTCGTAATTAAATATCGTGACCTTACTGTGAAATATTAGTTACTTCAGTAAAAGCTGCATATTTCTCCTTATCACATGTCTAATCTCTGAACCTACTGAATTCTACATGAGAATAGCTTTAAGGTAGTTTATTCTAACAGAAATTCACTAACAGTCGATACTGGGTTAATTCAGTCATACAGATAACTAATTCGGTTCTACTAGTCTGACTAATTTCAACTCTTCTGAATTCCAGTTAGTAAGTAGCCGTTCTGATGTCTCAGAATCAAAGCTATAATTATATGAAAGATGTCTCACTCAGATGGATATAATTTCAGCTAGCTGGTTTCCTTGTTAGATCCAGAATAGTTTCAGCAGTATTTAAGGCTATCTCTCGGCCACATAGTACTTGAGAATATTAATTCAAGGAGAGATATATCTATTCACACTTGACGAACTAAGATTTCTGTTCCGTTTGGTATACAGAAGATTCTTATTAGCACGGCATTGCTTGGCTAAAAGGGTGGGATTTTCCCTTAGTATGAACAAATACATCTACTCATTACCTTTATTTTTCAGGCATTATTATTCATAAATAGAAATCATTCCTTTTCTATGGAAACCAAGCTACTTACTTTGGTAAATTTATTTATATTGAAATCTTCCTTTTTTATAAGGAAATTATGATTCCAGAATTATTTACTGTAATTAAGACTTAGAACTGGACTTTGCTCCAAACTCTGAACTGATAGTTCTCACACCAAAACAGTTTATCTCAATAAAAGGTTATCTTGAAAAACTAGACACTCGTGTAAGTAAGAGTGTTTCTGAGCTTGAGGTCGAACCTTCTTTATCTAATCAGAGAACGATGATCACAAGTTTAATCCATCTGATAGCAGAATTGAGAGCAAAACATTACTTATCTTTACTTCACAACAAAATAACTTTCAGTCATTTAAATTGCTTTCTCGACCAGACAATCAGGGAGGCTTTCCACTGAATGCTTTCAACACGTCGTTACAAGATTGATCTAAACAAATTCTGCCATTATTTACTTCTGAAATTCGCCTATTCTTTTCAAACTAAAATCTGGAACCTAGTTGATATCCGCCTACCTATTTGACCTAAATCTCAACAATCCGTGGTTCTACAAGAATTACCCCCTTAAAAACCTTCAAAGCCTACGGATCCTAACCTGAACGTGCCTACGTGTAACACTAAAACATAATTGACTAAAACATACACTACCAGGAGCCTACAACCTTCAGAACCCTACTTTCTCTGAGCACAATTCTAACGTCCTACATTTTTCTATAATACCTGACTGTGTTCTAATCAATTTATTGTCCCTTCTTGCGACCCTACGTGAAATTCTAACGTCCTAAAATTCCTTGTAACGTCCTAGCATTCCCGCAAGTTCCTTGACTGATCTGGCTACCCGGGAATAGCCAAGAGAATTCTCAGCCTATTTTGGTGTAAAACAAAACTAGAGATAAAATCTCACATTTACTTTTAATTGTGTGAGTGTGTAATGCATCCTAACAAATATCTTGACTAAATTGACTATCCAAACTTTACCTGCCTATCATTTGTACCTAGAATGAGAATTCCTAGTCTGCCAAATGTGTAAAACCCAAAACTAGAGATAAAATCTCACATTTACATTTAATTGTGTTTGTGCGGTGATTTCCAAAGAGTCACAGCGGAAATCACATCCCTCAACTAGTCTAAAATAAAGAAGCGAGGCGAGTTTTCTCCTCTACGTGTACCTTTTTTTTTTTTTTTTTTATTGGGAGGAGGAAATCCTCATGGATACCATGTGCCATTGCAGCCAGAGTGGCAGCAAGAGCAACATTGCATGCCCGACTCCCCTGAAGGTCCAGGGACCTACGGACTAAAACCTCCTCCCACTCTACTTCCTCCTTGCCGGAACCGCTAACGCATTGCATCAGCAAGGTGGCTGTTATCTAGGTCGTTTCTTCTTTTTGCCTATCCCATTCGTCTTTTTCACGCTTTTTCATTATATTTCTGAGCATGTTGGCACATTTATCCCATTCATCCTTGCTTGACAGCATCCGTGGTATTAGGTTATCAGGGGTTATCACCTTATCTGCACCTTGTGCTTTCACTCTTTCTATATCAGATGCTACACAATCGAAAACTGCATGTTTTGGGGTGTCCATTTCACCACAATCTGGACATTCATCACTACCCGCTTTGCCTATTGCACTCAGGTAGGTGTTAAAGACGCCATGTCCACTGAGAGCTTGAGTAATCCATCGATCCACTTCTCCATGCTTTCTCTGCAGCCATTGTTTTAGGTCTGGGATTAAAGTTCTTGTCCATGCTCCCTTTCCTCTCTCCCTCCACTGGCTCTCCCATTCAGTTATGGTTCTAACACGCTCCTCTGCTGGTGACTTCCCTTCTTCTCTGTAATAAATTCTACTCCGCTCCTTTGCTAATCTTTCAATAGGTATGAGACCCGATATTACCAGTACTGCCTCCAGTGAGATGGTCCTATATGCGCCACAGATGTATATAGCCATCCTCCTTTGCACTTTGCTAAGCATCTGCCTATATTTTGTTACGTGCAGGGCTTTTTCCCATATGGGTGCCGCGTACAGCATAACTGAGTGAGCCACAGAAGCAAGCACTCTTCTTCTGCTTGCTCTGGGTCCACCTTTTCGGGGCATCAGTCTCCCCAATGATGAGACTTGTCTATCAGCTTTCCCTGCGATCTCCTCGATATGTTTTCGGAAGGAAAGACTGTTGTCCAGCCATGCGCCAAGGTATTTTACTTTTTCTTTAGGCTGGATATTTACACCCTGCACTACGAATGATACCGGGCCATGTCTCCTTTTCCCACTCAGCATAATAGCTTCTGTCTTTTCAGGGGCCAGTTTTAGCCGTCTTTTCCCCATCCAGTTACTTATATCCTTGAGTGCTTCATTAGCGACTTCCATAAGCTCGTTCTCTTTGCGGGCGGTGATGAGCAGTGCCAGGTCATCCGCAAAGCCTACCAAATGGGCTCCATCTCCCAGCCAGAGTCCGAAAACGTCATCGTAGAGGATATTCCACAGTGTCGGGCCCAGAATAGATCCCTGTGGTACCCCACTACTTACTTTGATTTTGGCTGTTTTTCCAGCCGCATCTTTCATAGTGATACTACGGTTGTCAAGGTAGCTGTTCACTAGATTGCAGATGTAAGCTGGAAACCCTCGATCCCGGAATTCTCGCGTTATTACTTCCCATGGAGCAGAGTTGAACGCATTCCTCACATCCAGAGCTATCAAAGCACATAGTTTTCTTGTACGATGCGTACCTTGTCTGGCTTCACCAGCGATCCGTATCACTTGTTCAATAGCGCCGAGTGTAGAGCGACCACTTCTGAAGCCAAACTGCATGTTTGCCAAGCCTCCATGATATGGGAGCAGCGTCTCAATTCGGTTCAGCAACAATCTCTCGAGCAACTTCCCATAGCAGTCCAATAAACAGAGCGGCCTATGTCCTGTTGGATCATCTGCGGGTTTGTTGGGCTTACGGAGCAGTAAAAGTTTTGCCATTTTCCATACCACCGGAAATTCTCCTGACTGCAAGACTTGGTTCATTACTTGTCTTATTTCATTTGGGATGACTTTAACAGCCAGATGAACAATTTCCGGGGCTATATTGTCTGGTCCTGGTGCTTTTTTTGTTTTAATGCGAGCACATGCAGAGTGCAGCTCTTCGTTTGTGATTTCCGGTATCTCCGTAGCCTTCTGGATGTTTCGTGGGAAGTCTGCATGCACAGGGAACAGCACTTCTGCAATTTCCTTCATCTTTGTCAGGTCGATCGGCAATGGGGGAGTTCCGCGCAGTTTCTTTGCTACGATCTTGTAACCCAATCCCCACAAATCTTTGTCCACATCTTCACATATATCTTTCCACTGTCTTTCTTTCGATCTTGTAATTAGTAGTTGAAGAGTCAATTTAGATGTTTTGTACAAAACCCTACTCTCCTCCTGTTTTTCGCTAGTGACTGGTGAGTTTTTCTTCTTCACGTTAGCCCGGGTGTATTTTCTTCTGCATTGAATGCACTTGTTTCTGGCTTCTGCTATTTCATCGTTCCACCAGTATACCGGCTTTTTGTGACTGGGCTTTTTCTTAGGCATTGCTTTATTGCAGGCTGTGTTCGTGGCTCGGATGAGGTCTTCGGTATTCCTTATATCAGCATCTGTCAGAGACTCTTGGAATGTCTCCCGATTCAGCAAGCGCAGGTTCCAACCATTGCTTTCGGCTTTTCTCGTAACTGCTTCTTTTTTCCCTACTTGGTAGGTAATGTATTTATGACCACTCATGGTTTCTTCATCTAGGACCTGCCAGTTGGTAACCTTGCTTGCAACGTCTGAACTGGTCACTGTTATATCAGGTCTAGACGTTTTTGGTCCCCTTACGAAGGTTGGCTCAGTGCCGGAGTTAGCAATAAGTAAGTCCAGGTCTGCCAGCATATCTAGGAAGTACCGTCCTCTCTTATCATTCTTTTTGCTTCCCCATGCTTTAGAGGCGGCATTAAAGTCTCCTGCGACTATTATTGGACCTTCTTGGCATTTCACACTTTCCCGTAGTTCATCAAGGTCTTCTTCATACTGTTTATAACTACAGTTTGGTGATATATAGCAACTGTATATAGTGATTCCAGTCAATCGTACGCCTAGGAAGCCGTTTCCTTTGAAGGTTTTTTCAACTACTATAGATTTATTGAATAAGACTATAGCCGCGTCTCCTCTTTTATCTCTCTCCCAGCCAGCAGCTTCAGCAATTTTACGATTTGGCTCCGCTATTAATGCAAGATCAATGTTCCTATTTGAAACCGTCACCGCGAGGAGACCGTGAGCGGCACGGTCTACGTGTACCTACTGCCTATAAACTCTCCGTGCCAGTCAGCGGGTCATTCAAGGTAAGGGCCTCACCCAACTGACCGGAAGTTCCCTATATGGTTGTGTGATAAATATATTAATATATACATAAAGACCAAAACTGCGCCACGGATGATAACCTGGAGGGGCAATGTCCGGTTCACACTTCTCTCGTGATCGCCCAGGCAACATCACATGGTAACGTCAGAAATGGGAGATATTATACGGTATAACTAAACCGCTGCAGCGTCATCTCAAAACGACTGCCCCTCCGGAGAGGTTGAAGGAAATGGTGCGGTTTGTCGTCACAGTTAGGTTCCCCCGCACTAAATCCCCAAAGAGACGTCTCTTTGTTTAGCATCACATATTTTCCCTACCTATTAGCCGTCAAGCCTACTGAAAATACCCCCAAACTAAACCCAGAGACACCCACCTTTGCCACGCTCGAAACACCGAGTAGCGCTAATATCCCTTCACTATTACAAAACCCCAGTAAAGTACAAAACCCCACGCCCAGGTCTGATATCCGCGTCCCGAGAACTGGTCTGAACTATATAACACAAATAACCGCGATTCTTAATGAGGCTTTTTCCATCCTTCCCCCGGCCAGCCGAGCCCTAGAGCTCAAAGCCTTTCACAGCCGCAACATCCAGCTTTACCTTATATTATTTAAAATACAAAGCAGACCCCAGAATTCTTAGGAAATCATTTGAAACAAGCCTCAAAAGGAATGCCCTATAACCGATCTACATCTTCGTTTTACGGAAAACTCCTCGAACAAACACTCGCGGATCTCTAAATTTAAACTGCACTTTCTCGAAAAGTATTCCACACTCTAAATAATTCCGACAGAAGTTTGAAGAAGATAACCCCGAGCAAAATAATATAACTATAAAACAAACTCCCTTATAAAATTAAAACCCAAGAAAATAAATTCGCGACTAATTACTGCACTTGTGCCTCGCTTGACGGACCTCGAAGACTGAACTCCGAAGACTGACCTCCAAAGACTGAGGGCCGTTCCCGCCCTACAACCACTTTTATCGACTCACTCCCGGCGCCAAGCCACGCCGATTCTTCCATACCCCGCTCACTTCTTGTCACTCCCCGTATCCACGGCCCACGCATTCTCTCATTTCCGTATTACCTTATATGGTCATGAAATCTCAACGCCGACATCCGGACTACAGCAATCATAATGTTTTCCTTTTTAGCTTGAAATAGTATTTTTCGTGATTCTAATTTTCCTTACCACCAATTATTAAGATAATGAAAATATCTAAAATTCATTTGAGCAGGTTTAACTTGATTTTGAATTAAAATACGAAAATGGGATCTGTATCCTTTACTGCTTTGCTAAATACGCCACCTAGCTGAAACAAGTGGCACTTTTGACATAGCCTTAAAACCAATTCACCTAATCTGTACTATACCAAAGTTCATGAGTTTATTGCAAGATGCGAGTGTCGCCCTCCTTTCCCCCAATACTAAATTCTAGCGGGCTCTGGCAATTTAACAATAACAGCGCCATTATGACGGAAAGACAGCGAATTATGACGGAACTTCTTGAATCAAAGTTTACCCAATTTCCCGCTACTGCGCCCCCATAGCCCGCCTTCTGCATTCCTTACTTGTGCAAAGCCCCCCAAATCTCTCTCCTCAAAAGACATTTCTTCTCCTCGCTTAGTGGACCCATTTCGCTTAGCAACTGTAGACACCCGAAAATCTTTAATTCCATGCATGATACATAGCCATGAAATACCCGTTTTTCGGCGCGAATTTAATGTTCGCGTAATTTAGTATAGAAACAACATCTTTACTCGATTCACGTAATTTTCACTCTTTCCCTGCTTCCAAACATTAAGAATAAAACATATGGAATTTATTTGAATAATATTTCTTCATTTCCTGAGTAAAATAAGGAAATAAGGTCTGTTTTATTTTCTAATCCCGGAAGTAATGCCATCTAACCTAAACAACTGATACTTTTATGTTTGTTGTAACATTCTTTTCAATGAACCTAATCTACCTCCGAACTCAAGAGTTTCCCACATATTAAGCGATGTCGCTCCCACCCTCAGCTAATATCAAGACATCAATAGTAATCCGAAGGTAGTGGCACCACCTTACCACAAAATGTTAGCGAGTGCTAACGGAACGCCTCGATCCGAGGTTCGTTCTGGTACACTACAATCATCCCATCGTCATCATCCAATGACCCCACCCTCTCACAAAACTGATGTAATTTTTCTGTATTACAAAATCAATAATGTTGTTTAAACAATAAAGCTGATTTTTTAGTTTGACATACATACAATTATACTTAAGTATGGTTAAAACGAAGAGCCATTTCCAAGTCGCCATTTTATAAACGTCAAACAAAAATTTTAGTTTGACAGCCATAATTTACTCAACTTATTAACTTGTTTTGGTAAATTCATGGCACATTTTAGAGCTGTAACTTGATTAAATTAATTTTTTTTTTAATTTAAAAGCGTTTAAAAGACTTGCTAATTTTAGTCGGTGTACCCTTCAGAATAGCAATTTATAGTTCTGCTTAAAATTACGTTTCCTTAGCTTAAAATTCAAACCTTCAAAATCGGCTTTAATATTGCAATAAAATCCCCTAATTTTAAATATGGACGGCCCCTTTGGCAGTTTTAGTACAGAAGTACCATTGAAATGTTGCGTCTAGGTATCTTCAGACAGTGCAACGATACAAGCCCAGAATTCTTCAGAATAGAGCATGGATGAAACTAATACAGTAGTTTTGTCTCTCGACAAAGCGTTTGACCAACTTGCTAATCGCTCGTGTTTCAAATCGTCCTTGCAGGCTATCGCCTCCTTACCGTACTTATAGCATAAACTACTATTGTTAAAATGGCTACAATAAAGTACATATTCTAAACGTCAAAATTGATTTTAAAAAAAAGATGACTCTCGTCTACACAGCCAAACCCACACCGAGACCCGGCAAGTGGCAGGACCAAGGCTTAATGACCCGATCCGCGACACACGTAAAATTAAATTAAGACCCATACTAATTCAGTTGAGGTTGTTCTCAAAAAAGTTTTGTTTATAGGAACAAAAAAATATTTCTCGTACTTCGCAAACAGGCTCACCGAACCATAGTCCACAGCACGAACCCGGCCTCACAAAGGAAAGTCATCCGATATTATACGGGAAATACATCAAAAAAATTGTTAGGTTTAAAATTATACACACCTGCATAAAATACAAGGTGTCCCAAAAGAAAGTTTCTATTTGGTGAACCAATAAAAAAAAAGTAAGCCATCTACAGAAAATGTGTTTATTGTTTATTAAAGAACACAATTTAGGAATTTATTTCTTAAAAATAACATCTTCTAAATGTAAACCCTCGCGGTCACGGCACTCATTTATTCGAACACTTAAATAACCAGGTAATTGAGCGCTTTTCAACGTTTACTAACATCTTGTTTTCGGATGAAGCTCATTTTCATCTCAATGGGCATGTAAATAAGCAGAACTGTCGCTACTGGAGTGCAACGAATCCAAAACACAAGCATCAAAACCCCCTACATTCGCCTAAAGTTACCGTATGGGCTGCGATGTCAGCGCGAGGACTTATCGAAGATCCTTTTTTGAAGATGAAACAGGACATACAGTTACAGTCAATTCGGAGCGTTATGTGGCTATGTTAGACAACATTTTGGTGCCTGAATTGCAAAACTTTCCTGGCTATAACCATGAACATGGTTCCAGCAGGACGGAGCAACGTCCAACACGTCTCTGCCACGAGTTAGTGAAATTTTCCCTGGCAAATTGATCTCCAGGAGAGGGGACATAAATTGGCCTCCACGCAGTCCTGATTTAACCCCTATGGATTTTTTCCTGTGGGGTTATCTCAAATCTAAAGTTTTTACCAATACACCAACTTCTCTGGCGCATTTGAAAGAAAATATCCATCACGAAATGGCAGCCATCACAGAGTCTACCTGCCGAGCCGTCATAAGAAAGTGTTCGAATAAATGAGTGCCGTGACCGCGAGGGTTTACATTTAGAAGATGTTATTTTTAAGAAATAAATTCCTAAATTGTGTTCTTTAATAAACAATAAACACATTTTCTATAGAAGGCTAACTTTTTTTTTTATTGGTTCACCAAATAGAAACTTTCTTTTGGGACACCTTGTAAAAAATATATGAATAAAAATATATATAGTTAAGGCAATAAGTGAATAAATTGATAGATAAATAAATTTTAAATAAATATAATTCCTAATTCTGCCCATTCGATTAGTCTTGCTAAGAAGAAGGGTAAGAAACTTATCAAGATCATGTCTCTTTTTAGGGTTCCGTACCCAAAGGGTAATACCAACGGGACCCTATTATAAGACTCCGCTGTCCGTCCGTCTGTCTGTCCGTCTGTCACCAGGCTGTATCTCATGAATCGTTATAGTTAGACAGTTCAAATTTTCACAGATGATGTATTTCTGTTGCCGCTATAACAACAAATACTAAAAAACAGGATAAAATAAATATTAAGGGTCCCATACAACAGACATGATTTTTCTGCCGTTTTTATAGATAATGGTACGGAACCCTTCGTGCGCGAGTCCGACTCTCACTTGGCGGGTTTTTTAAGGAAATATTTAAATCATTTCGGTTACAATCAATTCGTAAACTATACAAACATTGATCTCCCATTAAACAACTAGACTCACAATCTCGCTCAAAAAGTGTCCGCGATACATTTTGTCACCGCTATGGGGTGACAAAATCGAATGACGATTTCGTACAACTGACATTGCGTCTTATATGATGTTGCATAAACTTTGCTACTATGCACGTCGCACGTTCGAACACATTCTGACGAACTTTTCTTAGAGACTGTGTCTTAAAAAAAAAACAATAGTGTTTATTGGGATAACCAAATATTTTCATAATTACAATTACAGCTGGAGCTTTCTTTTAAGCAAAAATACCTGTATCAGAAGACTCCACTCCTTCAGTCCACAGCTTTGGTTTTAGAATAATGTTTCAAAAATTTACAAAAATTGATTTTAGTACATAATAAAAGAGAAATGACACGCAGCATGCGTCAGTGCTATAGAAGGGTGTGTGGGATGGTGTATGTGTGTGCGTGAGGGAGTGTATGAGGGTGCGTGAGTGAGGGAATGTTGTATCTTGTTGTTTATGAGAGGTCAATGTATACAAATAAACTTGTTCGTTTCAGGGTCACATGACAGAATCTATAGTGGTCAATCAACCACGAGTCTCGCCAGACAAGGATGCTTCTACGGTGAGTAACAGTTCGCGCCAACTAACAGTGCGGCTCTAATGTTGCCAGCCCCCATATTGTCTTACTTCTACATATAGTATGGCTTTCAAACGTATCGTGATTCGCTAGAAATAAAGTCGATTCTGAAGGCTTTAATTTTAGTTTTAGTGCTGTCAAAACTGTTTTTTTTTTTTTTCAATGTAATGTATACTTTTATTTATGCAGCCAAATTCTTACTGAACTCAGTAAGTGCTCAGTAACAAGTTTCGATGACCCTTTTTGGGAAATTCGTAAATTATTATTTTCGTGTTCCTTACAAACGCAAGCCCAGCCCGAGTCAATTACTATGGGACGTCAACATTTTATTTTGCGAAATTAGCGCAAAGTATTATCAATCCGTGTTACTGATCACTTACCAAGCCGCCAGTATGAGTTTGGCTGAATAAATAAAAGTCACCTCATAGATAATAAGGCCCCTGTGTCTTTGAAAGTTTCAGAAGTCCAACATCAACTCACAGAAGTTTTAATGACAAGCTTTTGCCCACGCAATTCAAATTAAAATTGTTTATTTTGTACAATTTATACTAATAAAAGTAGTAAAAATTTCTCAAACCTAAACCACAATTTTTTATAAATTTTGTCTGTATGTTCTCTTTTAACTTGAAAGTCACTTAACGGATTTGGATGCGGTTTTCTTTATTATCATCGTAGTGACCCTGGTGAACATAAAGGTGTTGATAAAATAACGCCCAACCCGAAAACGAGGCACAGATTGATGAATAATCGTGAGCGGGGCTGCGGGCGAATGACTAGTAAATCATTCGTCCACTACTGGACATAGTCCTTTCCAAGATTTCGCCACTCTTGGCGGTCCTCCTGGAAGAAATGCCCATACTCACACACGCTGAGCAGGCGGATTGGTGAGCGTGGTGCCGAAACCTTTGCACCAGTGACGCCGCTGCCCGTCACCAGTCTGTTTTATATAAGGCTCGGCAGTTGGGGACGGATATACCGCCATCCATCGGTCCCAGGCAATGGTGGGCCGCCTGGTTTTGCCTGAGAGCTGTTCTCTTACTCTCCCCCGAATAACTTCAGGAGGATTTGCGAGTAAGATGGTGGTACCTCCACAGTCGAGCCCGGCACCAGCTCTACCACCTGGTCTTACATCTGGTGTTCCTCAGGGTGGTTGCCTCTCCCCTATTCTGTTCTCGGTTTTCATTAACTCTATCACTTCTGCCCTCTCCTCCTCCTTTCATCTATATGCTGACGATCTTCAGTTATACTCCGCTGCTCCGATTGATGACATTGACAATGCCATAGCCACAATTAATGCTGATCTTGCGGCTATTAGGAATTGGACAAAACGCTATGGGCTCAATGTCAATCCGAGAAAGTCTCAAGTCATTATTATTGGTAGCCATTATTATATTTCGAGACTGGAAACTAATAATATTGCAAGTGTTATTTTTGATGGTGAAGTTCTGCAGTATAGCGAAACTGTCAAAAACTTGGGCATAATCATGGATCAGACTATGTCGTGGGAAGGTCATGTTAAGGAGGTTAGCTGTAGGATGTACGGTTCATTTCACTCACTGAAGCGCCTTCAGTACTTCTTGTCTTTGCAAACTAGAATCACTCTAGCCCAATCTCTTCTTCTGCCTCTTCTTGACTATGCTGATGTTGTGTTCTTGGATGCCACCGAAGAGTTGCTCGACAAGCTGGAACGTCTTCAGAATTTGGCTATCAGATTTATTTTTGATTTGCGAAAGTTTGACCATGTGTCCGAGCTTCGATGTAAACTGAAGTGGCTTCCGATACGTTATCGGAGGTATAGTCATATCCTATCTCTACTATATAATGTCTTGAACAACCCTTCTTCCCCCAAATACCTAAAAGATAGGTTCAATTTTCGCACCGATATGAGCAAAAGGAATCTTCGGTCATGTCATGATCTTATGTTATCTTTCCCAACTCATTACACTGAACGTTACTCCAGGTCTTTCACAGTTGACGCTGTTCGACTTTGGAACGATCTCCCACTCTCTCTTAAAAGTCTTCCCTCAATTGCTTCCTTCAAATTTAACCTGAAGAAGCACTTTTTGTCCTCTCAGCAGTCTTAGCTACTAAATATGTATATATTGTAAGTATTTATGTAGTTTATCATATTCAAATTTATATATATAAATATATTATGTACTAATTTAGTACGGTATGTTAGTGTTTAGGGTGTTAGGTTAGGCATACTTTTAGGTTGGTAAGTGTATGTACGTTATCTTATTTATAAACATATTTAATCTTTTGTACTGGAAATAATTTTCAGAGCCAAATTGTAAATATTTTCTCCATCAGCGTTTTTTTTGGTTGACTGGAAGAAATTTCTTTTAGAAATAAGTCCGCCTTTGCCATGTTTTTCTATAATGTGAATTGTATTTATCTGTGTTTTCCGTGCAATAAAGTGTTTATTATTATTATTATTATATAATATAATCTTAATTCCAGTTATTCCAAACGACGGAGAGCCAAGACGGCAACGCGGGAGAGGAAGACTCGGAAACTAAACTGTACTTCACGACCGGCGACGGAGAGAAGATATTCTTCCAAGGAGGTACCTCTATCTCTCTTTACATTATTACCACGGCAGTGTTATCATTTCGTTTATGTAGCCAAATTCAGGACCAAGGCTCAATGAACCCTTCCGCGACATACGCAAAATAAAATACTAATTGAGCCGAGGTTGTTCTTAATCAATGATATAGGCACAAAAAATATTTCTCGCACTTCGCAAACAGGGTCACTGAAGCCCGGCCCCGACCACCCAGCGAGTCCCCAGCACAAACCCGGCCACACGAACGAAGGCCATCTTATATAATACGGGAAATAAATAAATGAATTAATGAACTACCGATGTTTTTAGTCAATGCAATGACGTCACAATATTCATAAAAATCGTTTCTTCGAATCGAATCTGTAAACTTAACAGATGTATTAATTAAACACGAGTAAAATTGTGGAAATTGGACTTGTCCATTGTTGAAAAACACTTGAATTTGCCCGGCTGGTTTCTCCATTTAAAAATTTTTAAGGGTTTATTATTGCTGCAAACATCGAATACAGAACAAACCAGAAGGCGCATACAGCCGTAATTGCATGCCGCGAATTGTGTCCAAAATCAGAACAAACGTCCCGCACCCGCCCCACTTCCCAACCGCGTAATATTGCTAGCTCGAGTGGCTCGGAAAAGATTTACCGCTTTTTGGGGTAAACGTTGTTAACATTGAACGTAAGTTAATAAAATATTATAAAATTTACATTTTTAATTCCTAAACAGGTAATATGTATTTTTATACTTATGAACTTATTGCAAGATATTTGGAATAAAATGGATCATTCCGAAAATCTAAAAACGATTGAAATGTCCGGATAATTGAAAACAAAAAAACTCGTTCATCCTGATTATTTTCAGGGCCATTGCGAAGATTCAAGTCGTATTAGAATAATCGAAAAAAAGCGTCACGTTTCATAAATCACGAAAGCAGCAAAAAGTGAGAAATTGGTGTGACGACGAACAAAACGAGGAACGTGTAAAACTAGCGCCAACCAGAGATGACACCTGCGTTTACTGACACATTGCAAATTTCTTTATCTTTGATGGATAGAATCCGAAACGAGGAGATCTGTCGGAGATCGAAAGTAACTGACATAGCCTGCAGAATCAGTAAGTTGAAGTGGCAGTGGGCAGGCCATATTTGTCGCCGACATGATGGCCGTTGGGGCCGAAAGGCTCTAGAATGGAGACCACGTACAGCAAAGCGTAGTGTAGGCCGACCTCGTGCCCGCTGGACCGACGACCTGAAGGACGTTGCGGGGGGCGGCTGGATGAGGAGGACGGAGGACCGACATGAGCGGCGAAATTTGGGAAAGGCCTATGTCCAGCAGTGGACGAACACGGGCTGATGGATGACTAATTATCAGAGTTTTACATTTAGACAAATTATGAAATCTTATACCTAGATATTTTTCAATCACAGCCCTTATGAGATTATTTCTGTGGCTAAGCCCATTTATATGGTTATCCTCAACATTTGAAATTCTTCGGACATGTGCTAAATTTTCGTATACAAATATCTATAAAATTAAAAACCCTGTTTTAAACTATTTAGCAAATTATGAAACAAATATAGTAGTTTATGATGAGTAGGTACCACTAACGAGGGCATAAGTAATTAAAAGAAGGGAAAATCAAAACTGTTATATTGGCAACACCAACGAAATGGACGCATCATTTTCTATGAAAATTCCGAACCGAATGAATAATTCAATACTAAATTAAAATGATATTTGATTGCGCTACTTACAGATGAAATGTGATCCAATCCTCTTTCTTTTTACGACCACAAGGATTTTTGCACGTGGGAACAGCACAAGACGGCATAATTTAATTTATTTTGTCTCGTAGTTGTCACTTGTGAAACACGTATGTCATACGACGTCCACAGAGTGACTACTCGCTTCAACGTGAAACTATTCTCTTTGGGAGTGGTTTTTGTCGCTTCAGTTTTATGCGCGTTCACGGCTTCTGGTTTGTTCTGTATTTTGAGGCTACAAATTAGAAGTTTATTTGCACGTTAATAATTATCTACGTATTTGCACGTATACATCTAATTTGTTGCACTTTCATAATCAAAACCATTAAAGGTGCTAATATAGCGAAACCGGTCCGGACGGGTGAATTCACAAGCGGCCATCAGAGACGACAGCAAAAATTCTAACACCTCATGGAGATTCCATCCATCCATCCATCAGCCTGTTTCGTCCACTGCTGGAGATAGGCCTTTCCAGGATTTCGCCACTCTTGGTGGTCCTCCTGGAAGAAATGCCCATACTCACACACGCTGGGCAGGCGGGTTGGTGAGCGCGGTGCCGAAACCCTTGCACCAGTGACGCCGCTGCCCGTCACCAGTCTTAAGGCTCGGCAATTGGGGATGGATATACCGCCATCCATCGGTCCCAGGCAATGGTGGGCCGCCTGGTTTTGCCTGAGAGCTGTTCTCTTACTCTCCCCCGAATAACTTCAGGAGGATTTGCGAGTAAGATGGTGGTACCTCCACAGTCGAGCCCGGCATCAGCTCTACCACCTGTTGAAGATCATTGGTTCATAATTGCAAACTAATATTATTTGAAATTTCATTTGCGGCGATTTTCGGAGATATTTGCAAAATACTGAATGACTGCAAGCAATGGAACCTTTGCCACAATAAAAATAAAAATTGTTCATTCAAACTAGACCGAATGTCTAAAGGCCGTTCAGTTAGTTTGCGCGCGTCTCAGCAAAAAAGTCAATCATGACTCTAAATATCAACCTTTTCGCACTTGCATCAAAATGTAGTATTTTTTAATTTTATTTACTTTTGGTTTCCAATAATCGAATGTATGACCAACGTACGCCACGCCACACGTGACTGACAATAGACCGTATTACCGGTGATAAATAATGCACATAGGTTATGTACACATAGGTTTTGTAGTGTCGTCTCTGTTACCGAAGTATCAGCGCTTCCTTTGGAGGTCGATATATATATTTTTGTTTTATTATGAATCACGACAAAAGTAACAAAACATGTATTTTTTATTTCGAACATAGAACAGTTTCCTTTGTTGCAGCTAAAGGGTTCATTTTCAACCGGTATAGGCTATATTTTCCCTGTGATTCAACTATTTTCTAGCAGTAAATGTAATCGTCGCCGTTAAGGGTGAGGTCAGAGGATTACGTCAAAACTATGTATTTTTAAACTATTGGTTCCAACAATACTGACAGATTCGATAGGACTACACAAATAGTACGCCGGCGAAACCGCGGGCAAAAGCTAATAATTAATAATAATTGTTTTCAGGTAAACACTCATTGAACCTAGAAGCACCGGGATTATTATCTCTAACGCGTAAGTATTTGCGATCTTAGATTCGTTTTTGTAAGAAATAACTGTCGCGTTTAACAGCTTTGCGTCGCTACAGCGTTGAATTGTGCAGCCGCTGCAAAGAGTTGTAAACGACACATGACTTTGACAAGCATCGAGCAGCGCAAATAATTTCCGCTGCTCTTTGCAGCGTATAGGCTATCTGTAATTTTGACGTATGGCCGTTTAAGGGCTTGTATTGGGTCTTTCAACGGTTTTTGTTTTAATATGCTGAGTCAACTACTTATCTGACATATTCATTATTTATGAATTATTATTATTAATTTATTATTATATAAACAGGTACATCATATATATAACATACATAACATACCTGCTTGGTCTTGCTGTCGACCCTGTACGACGATACTGGACGCACCCTACGAACGCATCAAACTAAAAGCAGCTCATTTCTGTCAAGTCAACTTTTTTTTCAATAAATATAAAAGAATAAAAATAAAACACTAGTGTGGTAAAGTTGACTTTGACAACAGTTTTGATGCTTAAAAAATAGGTCTTTACGAGCACTTGCATTGAAAACAATATGGCAAATGGCAGTCAGGCTCCAGACCAAAATCTTCAAACCCCTTTATTTCTATTATAGTTTTTATTTTAAATACTTTTCTTTTTTCAGAAGACATGGCGGATAGCAACGACAAAATCGACCCAAGCATTTTGGAATCCATCACCACCGAGGATTTAGAAAAAGGGACGCAGGTAATGAACAAAACATAACACTAAAACATATAGTCACGACATTTGAATCCCCGAGGGGTGTCAGAAGTGTTACCGAGTCTGAACTGTACAGAATACATTCACCTGCTTTTCACCGACGATTGATACATCCCAAACGTAACGGGCGGTGAGCACAAATTGGGCACAAATGGACCAACAGCTTAAGGTGCTTTCCGAAGCTCGCATACCGAATACAAATTGATGTGTACCGCGGGGATTGAACCCAGGACCTCTGTTAGCAGCCATTCGGCCACAGAGAGTACAATGTAAAAAAAAAGTAAATTGCTTTATCATGTTAGCATTCTTAGGTATACCATTGTGTGCGTTACGCCAGCGGCATGTTGGCGCTTTTCAGGATTTCAGCTTGACAGGTAATTAGAGCGTCATCTCGTGTAATTGTGCCCGAAATAAAAAATTAGTGCTTCCAGCCGATCCAAAGATATTCACGAAAAACAGATTCCGCTGGAGTAACGTTACCCCAGCGGCATGTTTTTTATCCTGTGGTCGTAGCTAAATAAAAATTAGCTACTTAGGTAGATATAATTAGTGCCTGATTGTGCCCAAAAAAGAAAATTAGTGCGTCCAGAGGTTTCAGAGTTATTCAAGATGCCGCTAGGGTAACGTTTAGCAAATAACAACAATATACATGCCAAAGAAACATCAAGGTTACAAAAAACAAGGTGCCAAAATCGTACCGCCTGACAACAAATTTGGCACCGTCTGCGTACGGAACTACCTAATGTATAATTTTTATATATTTTTTTGTTTTACTATTTCCAACAATTGGACTAAACATATTTTTTTGGGATAGAGTTTAGTGTTATTTATGGTTTAATCTTGATTGTGGTGTTTTGAGAATGTGGTATTTTGTGAATGTGAGATACGTTGAGAATGTAGTATTTTGTGGATGTGGTATCTTACGATTGCGAATATGGTCTTTTACGAATATGATGTTTTGCGTTATATTAAAATAACTTCAAAACTACACTAAATAAATTAGAAAACCTATGTTTAAAAATATATAATTTAAAATAACAATAATTTAAAACTTGTATGTATTATGAGTATTTATATTTCGTTTCAGATCGTAGCAAACGACCAAAACGGCGGGATGGTGCGTCTGGTACAAATAGAACTTCCAAACGGAGGGAACGGTTGGATTGCTATCGACTAAAGTGGAAACAATCACCAATAAGCTTGTACATTGTACACGTGATTATAGTCGCACAGAGGGCCATTTAGCGCGCCATGATTGTAATTACTTGAAAATCCGGAGTCGAAGTTTAGGGCTGGGGGGGGGAAAACAATCGAATCGAGAACTCGATCTAAAAATGTTTGCAGTTCGACAGATAAAATGGGTTTTTACGATCGAGATCGGAAATTCGACAGACTGAGAATTTGGCCTATTGGGGTTCCGGTGACAACGGAACAAGCGCCGGAAGCGAACAAAGTCCGGTTCCGGTTTCGTTAAGGTAAAGCTTATTGACGCCGGACGTCGCACAGTGGCAGTCACGTTTCATAAATAAAGGTAAGGATTTTATAAGTAGTCTATACTTATTCGTTGATTTATTCTATAAAAGGTGACTTTCGTTTTTGTAGCCAAATGTTGTACTGGAGACTCAATAAGTAGTCAGGAATAAAATACAAAAAAAATGTGCTTCTAAACCTACTTGGTAACGAGCAACCTCGACTCAATTAGTATAGTAAGTATAAATTTCATTTTGCGTATCTCACGGAAAGGGTCATTGAACCTTGGATCTTAATGAAACACATCGAGTGATTTTAGCAGACTGATTTTATTAGATGCTTGGGTTCCTATACAGCATAGTACTTCAGAATTTCTTGTCTAGGCTGGCATCAAAGATCAAACATCTGGCCTTTTCAACTACTGACCTGTTCATTCTTTCACATAAGCCATTCTGCTGCGGCGTGTAAGCATTAGTTCTTTGATGAACTATTCCTTGCTCCTTTAAATACTTCTCAAAATCTCGACTACAGAATTCCCCTCCGTTATCTGTCCTTAGAATGTTGATATTTCTGTCAAACAGAAATGTTTTTCAACCATGGACTGAAACTCTTTGAAGTACTTGAAAAAATAAACAAATGCCATTTTGCTGTAGTCATCCACGAACAAAACATAATATCTAGATCCTCCAATAGATCTATTTTCCATTGGACCTCTGACATCTGCATAAATCACCTCCAGCACATCCTCTGTGTTTGATAAACTCTGCTGAAAAGGTGATCTCGCCTTCTTGCCTTCACAGCAAACTGTGCATGTCGATTTATCTATGTTTGCCACTTCTGGGTATGAAATTCCTTCTACTGCTCCACTTCTCATTTTATTTAAACTAGTACTGTTTATGTGTCCCAAGCGTCGATGCCAAGTCTCACTCGATGCTATAGCAGTTGCTGCTAACAGCTGTTCTGTATTCAAAGTGCATAATCTGTACACACCTTCTACTAATTCTGCTTGGCCCGCGAGTTTTTTCTGTTGGTTGTATATGAAGCAAGCATTTTCTTTTAAAATCACACTGTTGCCATTCTTAATCAACTGAGTCACGGATAGCAAGTTTGTTTTTAAATTCGGTATGCACAATACCTTTGAAACTGTAATGTCGTATTCCACAACTGTCACGATGTTTCCATCACCAGAACACAGCACTGGAACACTTGTCTGATTCGCAATTATAATTTCTTTAGTTTAAGGTTGATGTGACGGATTCACGATGTTTTCTTGTCTCGCCGTCATGTGTTTAAAGTCGTTTGCAATAGAATCCAACAATCATGTAAACAAATATGGCGGACTGACATTGACAGCGTATTGTTTATGCCCATAGTGATGTCATAGTGTTCTAATTTAATTTTAATTAAAATTATTTTTCTAATTATTTTAATTTTAAGTCATAGACTATGGCCCATAGTAGGATAGGTACTAAAATAAAACTGACTAAATAGATTAAATATATAAGCCATAGACTATAAAATAAAACTGATTATATATAAAAAAAGTGTTTATTAAAACAAATTTAAATCTTCGTCTTCGTCATCATCACTATCAGAAGTGTCGCCGGTGACCGTAATTATAAATGGAACCACTGTGTCATCGCTTGCCGTGTCTAAAATGCCGTCGAGCTTTTTCATTTCTTCCTCTTCCTTTAGGACGTGACTTACGCATTTCGACCATTGTTCGGCTCCGATTCTCGCCAACCCTTCGTTCAATAAAGTTTTTATTTCCACCATTCTTACCTCCTGATTACTCCTTGAGAAAAAATACCAATCGTATGCTATATCAAAGTCCGTGATGCCGTGCAAAGGTCGTCGTTCCAAGAAAAATATTTCCAGCCAAATCGTAAAGCAAAACAAAAGTCCAAAATGAGAATGCAAAGTCGTAGAAATCGGAAACAGAAAACGGAAACAGAAAACACTAATGCACAGCGAACCCACAGAACAGTGAATGACTGTGAATGACAATTCTAACAAAATGGCCACCTGTCAATTTTTAAAAACTAACCATTATTTTTATGGCTTAGGATACAATCCGTTTTGGTTAATTATATTAAGCTCTTGAAAAAAAATTTTTATTGTATTCAAATAATATTAAATTAAAATAATTTATTAAATTAAAAATAAAAGATAACTTCAGATTACGAACAACACTAACTTTTCAATGACTTATAGAGTTCGATGAGTAAAAAACTAAGATGACAGCTTGTCAAATACTTCGAAATTTTTACGTTGCAAATGTTTTAACAAATTTAACTTATAAATACAAGTTAAATCGTGTTGAAGATAACGTGAAAACAATGGTGCGTTCGTTGAAATCAGACTATGTTCATAATTGATCGTCAAATGTATGTGATTACGGAGTAATCGTGACAATTTGGTTTGTTTACATGATTGTTGGATTCTATTGCAAACGACTTTACTAGCCCCACTATCATCTTTATGATTGAAGTTTCCACTTAGAAAAATAGCACTGAATGCATTTGTTTGCTTTCTTTTACTTATTTCTAAGTTGGGACACTGATTTTTGTAGTGCATTAGTTTTGGTTACATTTATAGCATTTCACAATTTTCGCAGGTTTTAACGTTTCTCGCGATTGTGGTCGTCTATGGCCACTTTTTGGGGTTGCCATAATTCATATTGAATCGTCTCGTTCCCTTAGCTACAAATGCATTTCCGGAACCGAAAGCAGTACCAACCTGAGCACACATATCCATCAACTTGGTTCTAATGACGTCAGCACTGATGACGATGCCCGAATGCTCAATGGCCATTATCATAGGCGCATACCTTTCGGGTAATCCTGCTAACATTAATGCACCAATCCACTCGTCGGTGATCTTAAATCCTGTTCCTTGAAGTCGCTGGCCGTTTTCTATAATCTGGGTCACATACTGCGTCACGGAGTCACTGTTTTCTAGCTGAATATTGATGAGGCTTCGTAGCAAACTGATTTTTCTTGTGTAACCAGAATTTAATTCTAATTTGGTAGGTGGTAGAGCTGATGCCGAGCTCGACTGTGGAGGTACCACCATCTTACTCGCAAACCCTCCCGAAGTTATTCGGGGGAGAGTAAGAGAACAGCTCTCAGGCAAAACCAGGCGGCCCACCATTGCCTGGGACCGATGGATGGCGGTATATCCATCCCTAATTGCCAGGCCTTAAAACAGACTAGTGACGGGCAGCGGCGTCACTGGTGCAAGGGTTTCGGCACCGCGCTCACCAATCCGCCTGCCCAGCGTGTGTGAGTATGGGCATCTCTTCCAGGGGGACCGCCAAGAGTGGTGAAATCCTGGAAAGGCCTATGTCCAGCAGTGGACGAAACAGGCTGATGGATGGAACCAGAATCATCGAACATATTCTTCTGCTTACTTCATAATTCATACGCCGTCGTTGCGTCCTTTATGTGAGCGTACAGCGATGGGTCGATTGTTAATATTAATTTCGCCTTCGCTGTGGAATCTTCCGTCTTTTCGGCTGAGGTGCACGCAATGAGAAGCTGTTTTTCAATGGCGGACGCCATGCCTTCCAACACCAACACAGTTTGCGCCGCAAAACACCAATCGTCATAGTTCTCGCGACCTTTTAACTTTGGAAATGTTCGACGTCGTTTTAGCACTAACTTTTTAATATTAATCACTTTATAATAATTAATTAGGTGTCTGGGCTATAACCTAATTAAACACATCGAGTGATTTTAGCAGACTGATTGTATTGGATACATAGGTTCCTATACAGCATATACAAATGGCGCTAGATGCCGGAAGTGACTGACACATTATTGGTTTTGTTACCGTATTATTAACAGTTCTAACCACTTACAAAGTCTCCAGTTTGAATTTTGCTGTATAAAGTCCTACAATTCAAAGTGAAAAAAAATTAAGAGATGATAGTGAGAAAGAATTTTTTTGCGCGAACTTTTTTTCACCTTTCCATAGAAATTAAGTTAGCTGATTGATATTTGTACAGGGAAGTTAAAAAAAATATTTAATCAATAATTTGTTTTTATTTATTGTGATCAATTAACGATACATGATCTACACTAAAATTATTTTCATTTATAGGACCTTGTATTAAACGAAAGTCACCTTATATAAACAAAAACTTTTTTTAAATTTTGTGTATCGGCCGAAGCGGCAAGTCGATGCACGCGTGCTGTAGTTAATTGGACTCACATTGGCTTCCGCAAATGGCCTGTGGGATAAGTAAGGCCTTAAAACAATTACCGATGTCTGTTCCTATATCAACCCTAATCAAGGGCGGGTCCAGGAATTATTTGGGGGGGGGGGGGCACAAAGGCCAGATAGATATAGTGTCCCGCATAGTATTGGAGTTTATCTTTAAGCCCTACCGGTAGGCCAAAAAATGCTGCAAATGTAGTTAAAAGCATGACATAAAACTTATATTATTAAAGCGGTATAGTGTTAATCTCCCAGCTCCTTGTTTTATTTGAACCGTCTGGGGGGGCCACGTGCCCCTGTGTCCCCCCCCCCTCTGGATCCGCCCTTGACCCTAATTCGGAAGAATAAGTATAATTTTATTATAAGGTCTATATATGCGACCTAAAGTTCACTGAGGTTACATTGATGTATATTTTGTACCAATTTTGTGTAAAATTAATAAATAATACATACAATTTTTTGTATTGTATAAAGAAGAGGTTTTCAATAGTCTGACATTATGTAAATCTGTTACTAAAGAATGAAATGACATCAAAGCAATATTTTATAGCATGATATGTATTTTATAAGATAGTAGGTAGGAATTTAATTAATTTATTAAAAGTAATAAATGCTTTTTAAACGAATTAATATTTTTTATATCCACTTTGCATGAAAAAAAAACTGGCTAAATGCGAGTCGGACTCGCGTACCAAGAGTTCTGTACTATCATTGATAAAAACGGCAAAAAAATCACGTTTGTTGTATGGGAGCCCCCTTTAATATTTATTTTATTCTGTTTTTTAGTATTTTTTGTTATAGCGGCAACAGAAATACATCATCTGTGAAAATTTCAACTGTCTAACTATCACGGCTCATGAGTTACAGCCTGGTGACAAACGGACAGCGGAGTCTTAGTAATAGGGTCCCGTTGGTTACCCTTGGGTACGGAACCCTAAAATTAGTTTTTAAGATTTTATTTTTTCACTTCGCCGGCGTGATTAATATATATACCCATGACAAATAACAGCTTTCTAGTACTAAGAGTCACTGAGCTAAGCCGGCGACAGACAGACGGACGGGTTGGAAAATGGACGAGCAACACGCTGGACATTCTAAAATGATAAATTATAGTGCAGTGGAAGATCTGTGATATTGGGGGTCACCGACAGCTCGACACGGCGTCAACTCGACACGAATAATAATACCAGATATTTCACTTCCTTTTACGGTGATTTGTACGGTCAGGCAGAAAATCCATAACTTGAAATAAATAATGAAATTTTTTCCAAGGATTTGGTTTTGTATTTCCATACAAAGCAGGAAAGCATAATTATCTACAACGCTTACTTCAATAATGATACCTACATAAGTAGCCTAAGTACAATTAATTGTACCAATTAACATACATTTCTATAATCTTTAATAAAAATTACCTATTATATTTGTTTATTTTGAAAGCCTCATACGAATAGTAATCAGTACCTAAATAAATAAATCAGTCTCTATTGCCGAACAAGCTCATAGCATTCGATAAAAAAAATATTCATTACATTCTATCAATAAATTTAAACAAAATTCAATATTTTAAGAGGACGATACTTTTCATGCTTACGGTACAAACCACTTTTATAGACGTAGACGTAGTAGTTAGTCGAGTTGACGCCGTGTCGAGCTGTCGGTGACCCCCAATATCACAGATCTTCCACTGCACTATAATTTATCATTTTAGAATGTCCAGCGTGTTGCTCGTCCATTTTCCAACCGAGCACTTTTTTCACGGCGAAACTGTAGGTGTTCCTTGTTGACTGCGGAACCGTAAAAAAGAATTACCTAAACAGTTTTACCGTCAGAATTATTAGTTTCGATAAAATTTACTTTTATTTATCGTTCAATACCAGAGAATATGCATGTCGTTTAAATAAGTAATATATTGCGTTTTTTATATTCTATTTACTTAGTAGCATTTAATGATGACCATGGGAAACTATTTTATTTTATAGTTTTGTTATTATTTCCATTTAAAAGAAATGAAACGCAAATGCCAAACGCGTCACCATTGTCTACTGCATTTTGAGACAAAGTGAGTACATTTCATCATAAAATATTAAGTTCAAAATTAATAAATGTAAAATAAAACCCTCAAATATTTTGTAATAAGTTGTTTTAATCAAAAATAATGAAAAAAAACCGGCCACTCGCCATACACCGCAAGCAAGAGCAGTATCATGTGACGTCACTTGATGCACGCTAAAATGGCAGCCGTTTGAATTGTACAAGATTATTATGAAACTTATTTTGATTTTATAACTATGAAATATGGATAATTTCGTTGTAAATTCTTATTCATAGATCATATAATAACGATTTGAACATTAAAAAATTTACATGCATATTCTTTATTGGATTGGATTGAAAGTGTTTTACATTTACAGAATAACCCTGCTTATTGACAAACCAACACCTTAAATAAAACAAGACGTTTCAAAAATATTTTATTAATAAACAAAGTAAACTTAGATAAAAAAATTGTGCTAAAAACCTTAACAACAAAAAATAGATTTAAAAGAATTTAATCAAATAACTACGCATATCAAATATTTCCTATCTAAAAATTTAACCCCACCTAAAAAAAGACGAATGCTTTTCCGATAAAATTATGATTAATGAATAACATAGTATAAGTATAATCTTTTATAAGAAATTCCCATGGCACGCTTTTTACCTTTGACATAAAATGACAGGTATTAGTTCGATGACAATGTAGATTAGGAGGTCACAACAAATCTAGTAACGATATCTATCATTAATGACTGAATCTTATTTCACAGGGGGACCGCTCTGTTGCCAAATATGACAAGACGAAATTATCGCGATAAAGCTCTCCTTGAACGGGCTCTATAGATCAACCAGATATTTGGTGCGTTTTGACATATTTGACACGAGTACAAAACTAGCACATAGTTTCATCATATTCAGCAATTTACGTAATAGTTTTTTGTTTGGACACCATATCTTGTTTTTCAGGAGCCATATATAGACATAGAACCATTCATAAAAACCGACATATCTGACATCAGATAAAGTGCCCTTTATTATGTGAACCCAGATTCAGCCATTTCCCTTATCGTTACTAGATTTGTTGTGGCCTCCTGGAATAAAATTCCTGGAACAAAATTAATAAAATTTTGATCGAAATCGCAAATAATAAGCTTTCGTCTGGAGTGGCGGTACCTTCCATGACCAGAGGTTTAATTGGGACTATCGTATTCTTTTGACGGCCTAAAACTTACGATGTAAACCTCTCATAAAACAACTAGACACAGTCTCTAAGAAAAGTTCGTCAGAAAGCGTCCGAATGGCAAAAATGCATTTAACCAAATTAGGACGTTATATCATTGAATGAAATATGATGCAATGTCAGTTGTACGCAATCGTTATTCGATCTTGTAACGTCGTAGCGGTGACAAGATGCATCGGATTGTGAGTCTAGTTGTTTATGAGAGATCAATGTATATCAAACGTATATTCGGCTAATTTAATTAAGCCAATTAGCCCGTTTGACAATTGAAATCGTACGTTTTGGACTATCAAATGAATACGATTGTCTTATACAATTTCATCTAGGCTCTGATGGGTAAAAATGAGTCTTGATCATAATAACAACAAACTATATGTCATTGAAAACATATTTTCGTGTAGGACCTGTTATTTGTGAGTTGAGGTCAATAAGTCTCACCAACCTTTTAGTTACGGACTGTATTTTCAAGGCGCCTTTTTCAAAATATTTATTTTATTTACATTTATATTTACGTATTTTCATCTTAAGGTGGATGCAACAGATCTCGTTCCCTCAACTTATGATTGTTTTTCTTATTTTTGTTTTTTTTTTTTTTAATTAAATATCAAACGCGCAGCTAATGACTGTTTATCTTACTTTTGAATAAAAAGTATAAAATAAATGTGAATTATGGCATTACACGACATCTATTTAGAAGTGTTGTGCACAATCATCAACAAATTAATACATAAAATGACACAATTCCGCTAAAAAAGTTGAACTTCCATTAAACTATTGTCGCGTAATGCCATAAATCACATTTATTTAAAACTTTTTATACAAAAATGAGAAATACAATCGAAATTTTGCGTTCAGAAACGACACCCGCCTGTTACATCCACTTCAAGGTGGTAACGGAGGATCTCGGTACAAAATGCACAACATAATATTGTGTTCCTGGCTTTTAAATAAAAAGTTTGCAATAAATGCGTTTTATAGCAATTCGCGCAAACTGCTTGTTAATAGTTAGGTGATCACATGAAAATTATTCCATTTTATGCGTTACATTTTAGCTGCATTACATTACAACTGTAAACACGCTTTTAAGTTTGTTAATGTAATGCAAACAAGATGTAATACATTAAAGAACGTAATTTTTTTGTGAAGACTTTATTATTAATAAACTATTTCCGCAAGTTGCTTTAAAACACGTTTATTGCACACTTTTTATTCAAGAGTAAGGAAAACAATATTATGATGTGCATTTTGTACCGAGGTAAAAAGTTACCCCCTTAAATCGTAGCGTCTGGACGATGACTTCTAGAGAATCGCAAATAATTATCATTATGTTCAAAGAAAAACAGTTTTCTCCATGCAGTTTTGGAACTAAAATGACCCTTATGGCACAGTTAGTAGAGGTCAGTATGCATGGGGCAGGGCCCCCCTAGACAGGTGGTTCCGTAGTCCTCACACGGGCGGTCTGAAACCTTGAGTGGGTCCCGCTTCTTGCAGTATTGTATCACCCTGGAACAAAAAACAGCGAATATTTACTGACTTTTTGGAGCTTGCAGGTTAAATAAAAGAAATTTGATTTATGTCATTGTGAGAAATTTTGATGAAATGTAAAAATTTGCAAAAATATATTTATTCCTTTTAAAATATTGGTTTGTTGTTAAACCAGTTGAAATAATATTAACATGCGACAGTATGGTATAACCACAGTATAAAAATCCATACAGTTGTCCAACGAAAGCGCTCAGACAGAGCCACTGTGCGGGGCCTGCGTGGCGAGACGCGGGAGGTGAGTCAACGAGCTACATACAATTTTCGAACAAGCAATCGCTCTGTCCGATCGCCTTCGTTGGACAACTGTGGCATAAAAGTCTTGGACTCGTACACTAGCGTCCTCTAGACGCCAAGTGGTGAGTATCTAAGGGTTTGCGAGTAAGATGGTGGTACCTCCACAGTCGAGCTCGAATAAAAACTTGAAACTAACACAGTAGAAAAGGTTTACTTAAGTAGGGAGTAATGCATAGATTAGAATAAAACGATGTAGCTCAGCTATGTGCCATCCAACACATGCTTTGGTCGGCGCTGGTTTTCAGCTACCTCCGTTACAATTGCATGATTTATCAACGCCCCTTAAGGCGCTACCTCACTAAAATCGGAATTTTTTCAAGTTATTTACCTGATTTTCAGAAGAAGCCACTAATTTGATAAATTAGTATATAAATTTGGGTACCTTTTTCTAGTTTTCTTGAATACAGAGAAACGCGATTGCAGAACTTTCGCTCGATAGAAATAATTATTGAAATGAGGTCTTCTTCCACACTTTTTTTCATAGTATGCGAAATAGGAATGACATACAGACCTGAACTATATTTTATTAGATAGATTTTAACAATATCTAAATTTTGTGATTGTGAAATTTTGATTTATTATACTATTTTAGTTAATTTTATATTAATTTAAAACCGACATTTATTTCTAAAACCTATTATTTTCTTCTGTGCCTGAGTGTATGTAGTATAGGTGAAACGGAAAATTACGAACTGTCACCCATATCATGATATCTCGGACAGCCTATACGATAAAGTTGAGGACTAATGCTATGTCAACACAGTGGTGAAAACTTGATTCCATTAAATTTTCTCTATAGAAAAAAATTACAAAGTTACCTCCAAACCGTACAATAAACCGATAGCATTCAATGAACACTTGAAATTAGATCTGAAACTTGCATAATATAACTGATATTAGTATAAAGCAGCTGCAGACTGTTCCATAAAAATGAAAAAACCATCAGGTTAGCCGAGATTTCAATATAACTGATGTTTTGCGTGCGCGGCATCTGATTAGAGTAGGATAGACAGTTAAAAAGCAGAAGCGTTAGAGCAGGACTGCGAATTGAGGTATTATGGTGGACTCTTAAAGCCGAATTTTATCTGTTGACCAGGATCACTACGATGATAGTAAAAACCACATGCAAATCCGGTGAGTGGTTCTCGACTTAATACGGAATATGCATACTGGTACAGATCAACTAGACAGATGACATTTTTGGCTTCAGTACTATACTAATAACTCATTTCATTTAACATTTTTTTTACTACTTACTACTTTATTATTATATGTTTTGTTGTTGATATATTTGTGTGCCAAATGGCAAAACATGTGGGACAATATACAGGGTGACCTTTAACCTAACCTCGATAATTTAGTATTTTGTAGAAGAATACAAACTGGTGTTATTAAAACCATTCAAAATCATATTCATAATAATTTTTTAAAGTTGAAGATTTTCGTAAAATCCAAAGAAATCATGGTCACTCGAAGTGACTATTTTCAACTTTTTCCGTATGGGAATGGCTAGGATAACCATAAATTTTATTTCCAAGTAAAATTGTTTAATGATATTTTGACTTTTAATTTTAATTGTTTATACATTTAAAATGTGTTCTACTAACGTTTCCTAATAACCTCTAAAATTATCGGGGTTTGTTTGAAAGTCACCCTGTAATATGTTATCAACCCTCTACCAATGCCTGTACAAACCGCAAACCAAGATACCTATCCTATTCTAGAGGTATGTCAGGGTCGTAGCAGATGAGTAAACTTACGCATAATCTCCCTTCTCCATCCACTGGGCGTCTTTAGCGTTGAGTTGTTCCTGCTTCCCTTTCGGAAGACCACAGATTAGATCAGCCTTGACAGTTCTCAGTGTTACCAGCGGCGCGGGGTGGAAACCTGCAACGGGGGATACGGGTGTTAGCGGTGTTATAGCGCCACTGAACATGCAAATGCAAATTTGCTAAGAAAATTGACCCCAATATTACAAAAAATGTAGACTTTCGTTTATACAGGGTGTAAATGCAAAGTCAAGAATCCCTTTAGGTTATGAAAGTATACACGATTCTGATGTCATTACGAGACAAAAATATACCTTGAATTTTCACCAAAACTTCCATCATTTTTCTAAGCTATGGCTACGCAGCTCACCGGCCTCCCCACACACCTAATTGCACCCCGCAACCCGCACCCCTCATCCGAGTGGCCAGCGACCAGTGAGGGTGTCTACGCGATTATTGTATTTTGAGTAAAGGAAATCGTCTTATTATAAGGTACTGGTACTTTATTTAGAGATCCCAGTATTTAAAATAATATCTTTACCGATCATACTAACACACCCTTAAAGGATCCTTGACTTTGCTTTTACACCCGGTATAGCCAAATTCATACTGGAGACTCGGTAAGTGCTCAGGACCAAGGTTCAATGACCCTGTTTGCGGAAGGCGAAAAATATTTTTTGTGCCTCTAAAGAACAACCTTGGCTCATTTAGTATGAAAAGTTAATTATTTTGCAAATTTTAGTACTGGACAGGACCAAAGTTCAATGACCCTAGCGAAATCCATCCATCCATCAGCCTGTTTCGTCCACTGCTGGACATAGGCCTTTCCAGGATTTCGCCACTCTTGTCGGTCCTCCTGAGAGAAATGCCCATACTCACATACGCTGGGCAGGCGGGTTGGTGAGCGCGGTGCCGAAACCCTTGCACCAGTGACGCCGCTGCCCGTCACCAGTCTGATTTATATAAGCCCCGGCAATTGGGGATGGATATACCACCATCCATCGGTCCCAGGCAATGGTGGGCCGCCTGGTTTTGCCTGAGAGCTGTTCTCTTACTCTCCCCCGAATAACTTCGGGAGGATTTCCGAGTAAGATGGTGGTACCTCCACAGTCGAGCCCGGCATTAGCTCTACCACCTAACTTTCTAAATACTTCGACTCAATTAGTATAGGAAGACAATCTTTTGTTGTGGATTTTACTCCCCTCTTACGAGACTCCAGCATAAATTTGGCTATAAAAAAGAAAGTCACCTTATACAGGTTGAAAATGAACCCTCAAGCTTTATTGAACTCAATAATAATAATATTTATTTATTTGCTTAAAAGAACTTAGAATTAATACAATCAATGAATCAGAATCACTAAAAGAAGACAAAAGTGTAAAAAAAGGTTTTCTTTTTTCATTTTTATTGTTTCAAATTTCGAAAATATGGCGTCGGTCTACGCGACGCGACATGTGACTGACAATAGACAGTACATATTCCCGGCGGTAAATAATGCACATAGGATGGATATAGGGCAATTCCACGGTAACTCATGTTTACTAATTTACTTTACTTTTAATAATTTGTCAATAATTTGATTATATAACTTATCCTCCTAATGTAAATTAACTCTTGAATAAACAAAAAATGTGTTAGAGCAATTTTCTTTAAACTTGACACATTTTCTTGGGTTCTATATTGATAAAACTTTTTGTAACTCACGTTACATTCGGCGACATAGCTTTTTAAACTAGAATGAATTGAAGCAAAACTCTGTTCGGTTTGAAGTAAAACAAATGCCTTAATTAAATACGGTTTTATTAATTCATAACAAGTTTATTCATTATCAATTTCTTGCCCTCCATGCAGTTTTTATTTCTGGTCACTCACGTTACATATATCTTGGAACTCATTTTACTCTCACGACTTTCATAGCAATTTTCGAACATCAAATCTCCAGCTCTGACATGTCGAAAAAAAAAGTTTCTTTTTGTGTATGTTCCATCCATCAGCCTGTTTCGTCCACTGCTGGACATAGGCCTTTCCAGGATTTCGCCACTCTTGGCGGTCCTTCTGGAAGAAATGCCCATACTCACACACGCTGGGCAGGCGGGTTGGTGAGCGCGGTGCCGAAACCCTTGCACCAGAGACGCCGCTAATTTAACCAGTCTAATTTATATAAGGCCCGGCAATTGGGGATGGATATATCGCCATCCATCGGTCCCAGGCGATGGTGGGCCGCCTGGTTTTGCCTGAGAGCTGTTCTCTTACTCTCCCCCGAATAACTTCGGGAGGATTTGCGAGTAAGGTGGTGGTACCTCCACAGTCGAGCCCGGCATTAGCTCTACCACCATCATGTGTATGTTGCCAAACTTATATTTAAAAAACTATGTTTGCAGACCGAATCGTGCCATGTAGATAATTTCATTTTTAGCTCTTTATGTCGCATTTCGATGGAATTGCCCTATAGGTTTTGTTCTTGGGCGGTCGATATAGATTATGAATCATGACAAAAGTAACAAAACATGTATTTTTATTTCGAACAAAGAACAGTTTCCTTTGTTATAGCTAGAGGAGGGTTCATTTTCAACCGTTAATACCAATATATTATTCTGGTTACCTTGTAAAGCCTTCTCGAAGGCCATGGTGGGATTCCAATTCATTTCGCCGAGCAGTTTCCTATAGTTCAGATCTCCCTTGAACAGTATGAGAGTGGCAAACTGCAGTTTCCTGTAAAGTTGCGGCGCGTACTTCTTCATGTCTTTGAAAACGTGCGGTGATGTCCAAAAGTCGTCAGACTGAAAGGAATTTGTGTAAATAAAACAACAAAACAAACTTAAGGGTAGTTCTGAATATATAATACATTTTGATTCTAGTGCGAAATGGTTGATATTTCGACAGTCGGGACGAGAAATATCAACACTTTCGCACGTGTATCAAACGACGTTTTTTAATACACCTGCGAAAAATTACATTAAACAATAAAATTTAATAAAAGCAATTTTGTTGCAAATCAAAAGTAAAATACACAAGTCGACAGAAGAAACCCCAGTGTCTGGTTGGAGCCAGTCTATACTACAAAGACCAATTTGTCACTTTCTAAAATCTTTTAATCATCGTACGGATGTTGTCATCAAATTAAAAAAAAACAGCACGTTAACAATGGATTTTCATACATTTTTTCCGCCCGCATATTGGTATGACAGCAATGACGTATATTCTCCATCGTTTTCGAAAAAGTAAGGAGGAACTTTCCAAGCAGGTATAAAAGTATTAAACTCACCATAACTACAAACTTTCCCTCTTCCACGTACGTCTTCCATCTCGCTCCCGCCTCCGTTAACGAGCTCGATGACACCACGTTCGGTTGCGGCGGACCTGAAAGTGTTACTTGAAACTTACACTCATAAGTAGATAGATTGTTAACTAGCAACCTTTCCCCCACGACTTCGTCCGCCCTGACCAAAGCGCCGTCTGGACCATGAATTAGCCGTTAATACACAACATCATTTGTATCCTTTTGGATACGTGGTCGGCAGATCGTAAAGTATGAAATCGAAAATGTTTCACCAAAAGTAAAAAGGTGCGACGACAAGTGGAGCGTGTTAGCACAGTTTAAAAATCCATACAGTTGTCTAACGACTGCGTTCGGACGGAGCAGTTGTGCGGGGCGAGGCTCCAAACCGTTTGTTCGAAAATGATATGTAGCTCGGTGGCATACTTACAGCGCCTCGCCCCGCACAACCGCTCCGTCCGAACGCCGTCGCTAAACAACTGTATGGAGTTTTAAACTGTTGTATTGGTATACTTACCACTTGCTGAATGGTTAAGGTGGTAACAGGATCGCGGTCCAAAATGCACATAATAATATTGTTTTCGTGACTTTTAAATAAACAGTAAAGTCGATTTTAAAGGCTTTAGTTTCAGTTTGACAGACATAAAATTAAACTTAAGTATGGTTAAAACGAAGAGCCATTTTCAAGTCACCATTTTATAAACGTCAAACTAAAATTTTAGTTTCACAGCCATAACTTACTCAACTTAGTGATTTTAACGTGTTTTGGTAATTTCAATGCACATTTTAGAACTGTCATTTGATTAAATTTAAAAAATGTAGTTGGATTTTATAAGGTTGCTTTTGAGGTCCTTCATAAAAACTTACTAAAATTTCGGACGAAATTTCCCTTATTATTCTACAGTTTGGTAATAGAAACAGATGTGTACTGTATTTAAAAACATCAGTCGAGACGTAAACACTTCAAGCAAATAGATTTATATGTAGTAATTTATCCAAAATTTGCATGAAAACCTGATGACACATTTAAGTTTTTGTTTCTAGTTGAATCATTGAAAATGCGTAGATAGGCATCTCCACATAAAGCTAGCTAGAAGTCTAAGAGACTCGTCCAAATCTTCCGAGCTCAGATTTGAAGCAAAATTTTCATCGCTGACATGCTACCTGAAAAACAGTCTTCGTTGCTTGTTAAAGCATCAAACTCTGGAAGTCTCAATATTCTAGCAACAATTTTTTTGGTCTACTGTCCTCTATACCACATTCATTAATCACAAGACAGAAGAATTTCATTTACCAGGAAACAACCATTAAGCCGAGGTAGAACAACTCGATAATGAACAGATTGACTTTTCAGCTGAATGTCAAGCAACATGTTGGCGAGTCAAATTGAGACGATGAGAGCCAAAGTGGCATATCTTTTCTAGACAATACTCTGGAAAAGATAGGTTGTTCTGGCTCTCATTGCCTTAATTTACTAATGAATAGAGAAATGAAAAAAATTTACTCAACAGATTTAATTAATAGGTATCACTTAAACACAAATAATAAAACAACAGATCAATCTAGATTGTGGCTCAGACCTATATTGTTTCTATAGTCTTCTGCCATGTTTGGGCACACCAGCCTTGTATCGACTAGGAGTCAGTTGTCATTCATGATCTCTACTGATAAATAACAGCAGCAGTTCACCAGTGGCTGCAGATCTAAGGGAGCACTGGCGTTTGGTGGTGTCTGAGACTCGCCAAACTCATCCAAGCTCAGATTTAAAGCTAAATTTTCATGGCTGACATGCTACCCATAAATTTTGGTTTACCAAGAAAAAACCATTCAGCCGAGGTGAATGTTGAATAGATTAATTCTTGTGTTGATCATAGAAACTTTAACAAGGTGAATTAACTAATAAAATTTAGGCAAATAAAAAAAATATAGGTACCTAACAAAATAGATTTAATTATTATTACTTAAATACAAAATCATAAAACAATAGATAAGTCTAGGTTGTGGCTCCAATCTATCTATCTGACTCATGATTTCTATTGTCTTCTGCCATGTTCGGGCACACCAGCTTTGTATCAACTAGGACTCATGATCTCTACTCATAAGAAACAGCAGCAGTTCACCAGTGGCTGTAGATCCATGCGTTGGACTGAAAATAAATACATTAAGTTTAATTTATAAAAAAAATATTTTTGAGCCAACTACAACGAGTGCGTTTTGCATTTGAAACAAACAGGATGCATATTCTCCTTAACTTCTGCAGTCTGTGTGTAATCCAACCCATTGCATAGAATACCACTGATACAGAACACTGCTCTAGACGTTCTGCCCATTAGGAACCAAATCTGATTTCTGCAATCAGTTTTTGATGTAGATAAATAGAAAAATATATCTGATATAATAGGTTTGCACATATATAGGTAGATAGGATGAATTAGAGTGATGAAAGAAATTTATGCTGCACAAGTTGAAGGTAAGGCTTGATCGGGCCACTCGAGAAGGATGTATGCCAACCAAATAGGCAACATACTGAAGAACGGCAAAATAAAAAGACCCAGAATAGAAGATTGTATTACTAGATGGATGTAGGTAGCAAAAGAGGTGTGTCAGAATCAGAAATATATAGTCTATGCCTACTCCTCTGGGAGACAGGTGTTAGTATATGTATATAGATATAAAATTAAATTTCAAAGCGACTAGCACAAACTCCGGACCTGAGTGATTGGGACAGTGTTCATAATTCAAATGGCATAATAAAGGAGTTATGCACAGAGCACATTTTAACCTTCTAATTAGTTGGAAGAAATTTTCGTCATTCAAAGATAACCGTCAAAATACTTTAAAAATCTTGCTGCCACCAGGTATGCTAGGCTTGTATGTATAAAGTGTTAAGTGACGTCTGTTAGTTTTAGGCTTTGAAAGATAAACAAACAAGTAGGTAAGTAAAAAACTGGCTGCCACCCACAGACCAGTAAGGCTTACTAGTCTGTGCTGCCACCCCAATGCTTTTAAAGACGGGGTCCACATCTCACAGTTTCAGGATTTGCCCCCTTTCCTAGAAAAGCAGATAGGTAGAAGAGGTTAGCATTCCGTCCATTGGAGGTTGGCACAACGCATAGCATTTTACAGAGACTTGTATTCAAACTTTCCTTATGAAGAATAAGCTAGGCTTGTAGTTTGATTTCATCGGAATCAAAACATACCATGCAACAAAATCATATGGGCATTTAGACTCTCCTAAATGAGCTCCGTCTATTTCTTGGTAGACCTTTTTCTGCTTCTGTTATTGAAAACTAGAAACAACAACATACGTAAAGTTTCTGTACAAAGAATCGATTTCCCAAAAAACAACATTACGTCTGTCAAAATTGTTAGTGCTGCCAGCATGAAAACCTTAAAAATAACCTACAACTATAAATTGACAGAAAATTTTATATAAGGTCATACAATTCAAGTGAAAAAAAATTAACAGCTAAATAAAGTATGCTCAAAGGACCGCATTCCAGCGAAAAAATAATTTTTGCGTGCTTTTTTTTTGCCTTTCCATAGTAGTCAGCTGATACCTTTGTACTCGAAAGTGAATATAAAATTTGATTAAAAAAATTTATTTTTTCTTGACTGTGATCAGTTAACGATACATGAACTACCCTAGAATTATTTTTACTTATTATTGTAGGTATCATAGATGGTAGAGCTGATGCCGGGCTCGACTGTGGAGGTACCACCATCTTACTCGCTAATCCTCCCGAAGTTATTCAAAAACCAGGCGGCCCACCATTGCCTGGGGACTGATGGATGGTGGTGGTATATCCACCCCCAATTGTCGGGCCTCCTCATACACTGGTGACGGGCAGCGGCGTCACTGGTGCAAGGGTTTCGGCATCGCGCTTACCAACCCGCCTGCCCAACGTGTGTGAGTATGGGCATTTCTTCCAGGAGGATCGCCAAGAGTGGCGAAATCCTGGAAAGGCATGTCCAGCAGTGGACGAAACAGGCTGATGGATAGATGGATTATTGTAGTACCTTATATTTAATTTTGATATTAATCAATTTTGGTACCTAATCTTTTTTGAGGAATTATATCACGAAGCTTTCCAAAAACATTGTTCCAGTGTGTGAAACCACGCAGAGAGGCTAAGTCATTAAAATGCAATAATATACAACATACTCATAATTCTACCAAGAAGTAGAAATATAAAAGTTTTCAATACTGACCGAATGAAATTACCGGTAATGTTGCATTCGAATCTATGGTCTATTAATCTGATTTTGTCTGTGAATTCAATTTATGAGTGTCAAAAGGCACCTGCTAATTTTAGTTGGTGTGCCCTTCAGAATAGCAAAATATAGTGCTGTCACTTAAAATTACGTTTTTTAGTAAGTTTCTTAACTTAAAATTAAAACCTTCAAAATCGGCTTTACTATGCAATAAATTGTTTTATAGCAATACGCGCAAACTGCTTGTTAATAGTTAGGTGATCACATGAAAATTATTCAATTTTATGCGTAACATTTTGACTGTATTACATTACATTACATAAGCATTAAAGTATATTATTGTAATGCAAACCAAATCTAATACATTAAGACCCCGTCATACCCTAATTTACAATTTTTGATTAGATTTTTTTTCTACTTTTCATGTATGTAATAATATTTAAAAAATATATATATATACTAGATCATATTACACGTGGGTACAACCGACAAATACCTGATAGCTACAACTTGGCTCGATTGAATTAAATGTTAAAGTTGCCTCTATTTTTATCTTTGTTTCGGTATTATGTCATCAAGGTATGAGCTACAAAGTTCATTTTTGAACTATTTTGAAATTTTCGATACAACAGATTGGTATGTCCGATGTTTTTTTGTTTCAATAATTTTGACCATTTGTCAATATAAACAAAGATAATGTTTACGTTTGTACTACGTCCAGCTCGCGCGCCTATTGGCCGATCAGTATCGCTCCAACTCTCCGACGGGAAGGTTGTGTCACAGGTCGTCGCTTCAATTCGTCGCGTCGAATTTATAGTTTTGACGAGGTTTTTATCTTCATCTGCGAATCATTCGTTCACTGTCTCAAATAATATGCAATGAGCATATAAAAAAAATACGTTATGGCATAAAGCAGTTGCCTTTTCTCATACATTTAGGTATACCTGTTTTTACAAAGATCTAACCTCCGATTCAATTCAAACTCGAGGTTTCCCGCGCAACTCTCTACAGTTCGGGGCGCGCGGGGAGGAACCACGCCCACTCGCGTATTTGTCCCAAGTCTGCAGCCTCTTAAATTACATATTTTTTTGTGAGGACTTCATTATTAATAAACTATTTCCGCACATTGCTTTAAAACGCATTTATTGCATACTTTTTATTCAAAAGTAAGGAAAACAGTATTATGATGTGCATTTTGCACCGAGATAAAAAGTTATTCCCTAAAAGAAAACACAGATGTTGATCTGCATGCACTAAAAGCGTGTAATTGAGCCCGAAGTGCGGCGGTACGAGACTACCACATTAGGACGTAAAAATCGTCGGTGAAAATTATCTCTTTTCACCGACGATTACCAACTAACACCCATTTGGAACAGTATTAAGTTGTCATAAGACGTCATTAAATAAATAAGATTATTCGTAGATTTCGCGAATGCCGAAGTCACAATATTTCTCACTAAAGTACGTGTTTTTATACTTGATCCAAAATTACCAGTCGCTAGGACCTATTGTCTTAACAACAATGTATAGGTATCGTATGTCTTTAGCACTGGTTTGGCTTATGTATCTGACACACTTAATTAAACCCTCAACAGTCTAGCAATAGAGGTAATTTTGAAGAGCCTTTGTATGTTGAGCCTGGTTTTGGTGGTTCAAGTATAAAAACACGTTCTTTAGACCTGTACATACTTAGGTTAGGTTTGACTTTGTTTCTTAAAATGATTAAATCATAAAAATTTTTTTTCTTTTTTTGTCGAAGTGGCCGTACTTTGAAGCACTTAGTCCGATGGAAGGCGCTAGAAGCCAAATCACAAGTTAATCTTTGATTTATCTTAGCTTGGTTTCTAACGTTGACCAATACTTGTATTTACTTTGAGAACGAAACTCATATGTAAGTGTATTTATAAATTTACTTGATATAAGTTTTTGAATAAATATATAAGTACATTTTATTATTTTAAATGACTTCACGATACGTTTAAGGAAGTCTGAAGTAGCCTTAGCATGAAAACATTACGGTTACGTTTAGTTTGAACGTAATACGGTTTTGTATGGAATTCTGATAAGTCCCGCTACTGACCGCTAGGGGCGGTTATCAGATTTCATACAAAACCGCGTTACGTTCAAACTAAACGTAACCGTAATGTTCTCATACTAAGGCTACTGATTTTAAAGCGTGTACATTACCTTCTTCACCCGGTTTCGCTTCCCCTTCATATTGCTTGCTGTAACTAGCGTTTGCGCATGCGTTTACCACGTAACTGAAAAGAAAACAACATTGAAAAGGTGATTTTGGAAACTAAAACTGATGATTTTTATCTTCAATACGAACAACGTCAACCCTGCATATGACACAAACAGATAAAATTTTGTCTAAATATTATTATTAGAGTGCATTACAAACTAGAAAAGATAAATTACAAACAAATGTAAAGACAAGAATTTGAATGGATTTTGCAATACAAACATAAAATTTAGTCTCTTTAAGAAACTTTTGACCGTTGTGTTAGACATGGGTAGTGAGTGAGACAAAAGATACGTATCACTAGCTAGCAGAATTATCTCCGCCTCTTTTTATCACCTGATCCCATCAGGTCAGCATCTCAGCAGAAAGAAGATTAACAACAACAACAAAAAAATGGGGAAACTCCTCTTTATGAATTTCAATAGGATGACGAAATGAAAGTACCTATGTGTAAATAAAAAGACTTGTGACTTCCGTAAATGTATCATTGTACAGTGGAGACGACATCAAGCTATACACTTGCATAGAGTCAGAAGAGTTTAACTTGATGCGGTCTCCACTGTACATAGCAAGATGCTTAAATAAACCATTCTACTGTAAAAAGTAATAGAATGGCAGTCCTAAAACTGCAAAATATGAAAGGATATGTAGCCTTAGCGTGAAAACATTACGGTTACGTTATAGTTTGAACGTAACGCGGTTTTGTATGAAATCTGATAACCGCCCCTAGCGGTCAGTAGCGGGACTTATCAGAATTCCATACAAAACCGTATTACGTTCAAACTAAACGTAACCGTAATGTTTTCATGCTAAGGATACTGTTAAATAAATAACTAGTGATCACCCGCAACTTCGTACGTGTAAAATATTTTCTCGTTTCACTAAATCATAGTATGAGTTAATGAGACACCGAGACGATTGAGGGATCTTTTGTATCCAATGAGATGAGGCGTATCACTAATTTCTTTATATTTTCGTTTTTTATGATATTTTTATATATACACACAACAAAAGTTCCAAGACATATTTCGGGCCCTACTGGGCCCGGCATCAGTTGATACAATATAATGTAATGACATGATGACAAATAATAATGACACGGTGACAACACAGACTCGCAAACCTCCCGAAGTTATTCGGGGGAGAGTAAGAGAACAGCTCTCAGGCACAACCAGGCGGCCCACCATTGCCTGGGACCGATGGATGGCGGTATATCCATCCCCAATTGCCGGGCCTTATAAAAAAGAAGACCGGTGACGGGCAGCGGCGTCACTGGTGCGAGGGTTTCGGCACCGCGCTCACCAACCTGCCTGCCCAGCGTGTGTGAGTATGGGCATTTCTTCCAGGAGGACCGCCAAGAATGGTGAAATCTTGGAAAGGCCTATGTCCAGCAGTGGACGAAAGAGGCTGATGGATGGATGGATGGACAACACAGACATATAAAATTATTACTATACGTCTGTGGGTGACAATGAATTATTAAAAAGAGATTATTGGAGAGGAAAATCTACCTACTTTCCTGAAATATAAACTTTTTAGACTGTAAGAGAGACGTTTTCCCTACTTACTCTACGACCGTCGTAGTACGACGTACGACGTTGTGATGGGTGACGAACGAAAGACAAACTATATGATTGATAATGATTTCTTCAGGTGTAGGCCAGACTTTTCGCCAGCCAACACCCTTTCTAGAAAAATCTTTGTTTCTAAACTAGACTCACGTCACCGAACGAAATTGACAAATTCACCCAACTATTTATCAAAACTCAAACGATATCGCGATGTATAATACTACTAGCGCCATCTCGTTTCGATTACACAAAACTCAAGCGTTATAATAATTCCTTACCAATTTTGGAGAATTATTCAATTGTTTTGGTAAGCAATCTAAATGTAGAGCCGGCAGCATAGCTTTATACAAAATACCCTGGTAAAGTGTCTCAGTTGATTCGCGTGTTTTATCAAAACTTGAAGACAAAAAGGAATATAATTTTTTTTCTGTCCCCGAATTTAAATTCGATGACAGATATTACCGCTTTGGTCAGTACCCTTAGCATGAAAACATTACGGTTACGTTATAGTTTGAACGTAACTCGATTTCGTATGAAATCTGATAACCACCCCTAGCGGACAGTAGCGGAACTTATCAGATTCCATACAGAATCGAGTTACGTTCAAACTATAACGTAACCGTAATGTTTTCATGCTAATGCTCAAACTTAATTTCAGGACAGGTGAAATATAAATCAAAATCACAAACGTATAATATAGTAGCAGACCTAACATTAATAATAAACGCATAGAGTCGGCGCGTGGCAATTCTAGCCCAGTGAACTACGGGCTCTTTTAAATATAAATATTGCTTGTTTCCAAACAAAATATATACTAGAGATTAGTTTGGGAATTAACAAATATGTTCCAAGGATAAGCCAGTCGAAACAACCCATTTTTATACGTTTCTTCGTACCATGAAGCCTAAATGTAGCTTATTTTTTGTGTGGAAACTTGCCACGCTATTTAATCCTTATGTTTGGTCTGCTGCTTAGTAATAATTATATGTCTGTGATCAAAATAAGCAAGTACTTGTACAACTGTTAATTTTGTCGGTTACTTTCATAGTTTTCGTTTTTTATTTTAACTATTGTTTAGTGCACCAACTATGTATCACCTTTGTTATAGTTACGATAGGAAGGAATTGTTTCCCTATTGTCCTCAAATAGCAATTCATTTTATATAGGTAACAATACATTTTATATCCGCAAACAGCAACGCATTTTCGCTCTTTTGACTTTTGACTCTTGGTTCTCATAAAAAAACAATTACTCATATATATGTATGACAATGACACCTATTCTCGTGTAGCAAATATTAGATTTAGAGCTGCGATAACCTAAAACTTTCCATTGCAAAATAGGCTTTAACGCAGATGGATAAAAGTTAAATGATCTTGTATTATTTTAGGTTTTTCAACTCTAAATTTAAGGTTTGCTGCACGAGAATAGGTCACATTATGTCTTTAACCCTATGTATATAGCCGCTTTAAGATAAGATAAAGACAAAAATGTATTTATTTGCTAAAAAAATCAATCTCTCTTTAATTAATTTAAGATCAGTATAACTCACCTAAAGTCATTACGCGTGACATCGGAGACGAACCAGGGTATGTTCTTCACGTGGAACCTGACAAGTTGCGCCAACCCGCTGGACACCAGGAAATCTGCCAACACCAGGTCTGAGAACAGCTCGTAGCCGGCGTTGTCGCACACGATATCTGAAGAATTATTTGTCTGATATGAGTATCGTATAATATTTTATAGCAAAAGTGCGGAAAATGCCGACTTTACGCAAGCGCAGCTTACTATACTATTACTATTACTTACTTGCTTCGACCATGAATTATCAATCCTGGCCTCGTATATAAAACTTATTTCTTGGTCTTAGCAGTAATGTACTATTAATTCATAAAACACTCAATGATCTCTTTATCTAATATTCTTGTATTATTTAAAAGAACTAGCAGTGTGGGTGAACAATTTGATTAGCTCATATAACAGAAGATTAATAAACCAGACTAAAGCCGCGATGACACCATCTAATTTATTGGAATCCTAATTAGGATTGGACTTTGGACATTGTAATCGCGGGTAGGACGGTCTGTTTCTTCGCGCGTCCTAATTATGATCTTGGTTAGGATACCGATAAATCGGCTTGACTTACCGACTATACGTTTAGTGATATCAACAACTTTGGCGGGACAGGGCACTTTGTCTGCTTGTTTCTCTTCTTCCTTCTCCAGTTCTTCCGTCTTCTCTTCTGTACCTTCCGTTTTCCTTTCTGTTTCTTCCTTCATCTTTTCTGTATTTTCCGTCTTCTTTTCTGTATCTTCTTTTGGTGCCTTTTTACTTCCTTTCTTAGTTTTCTTTTCCTTTTTTGAAGTCTGTAATGTTTTAAATGTTTATGTAAGTTAAATTTATTTATACAGGTAAATTCTTACTGAAGACTCGGTAAGTGTTCAGTAACAAGGTTTAATGACCTTTTTTCTGAAATTCGTAAATTATTCTTGTCGTGTTCCTCAGAAACGCAAGCCCAGCCCCGAGTCAGTTTCTATGTGATGTCAACATGAAATTTTACGAAATTAGCAAAGTATTTATCGATCCGTGATACTGATCCCTTACCAAGCCTCCAGTATGAGTTTGGCTGTATACATTAAGTCCCTTTATACATAAGGTTTTCACAATTCAAAGTGAAAAAAATTCAACAGATGATAGAGTTTACACCACATAGCTAAACCATTGGATTAAATGAAAAATCGAGCACTTTTTTGTATATGCCTTAGTGAAGAATACTAAACTAGTGAATCTATCCAGAAATCGTAATAACCTTGGCAGGCATAGAAACACGTCTTGCTTCAGCAACATTTAATAAAAGACAAAACTACCTACTACATACAAACGAGTTATCCCTGCATACAAATAATATGTCGCATACCCTACATTACACTTAGTTTCCCTTAAAGGTACGAATTTCCTGCAAAATATTGTTATTTTATGGATTTTTTATTACAAGCGCTAGTGCTTGTACAACATCAAATTTGACTGTCATCTACCAAGAAGAATTGTCTAGAAGAGTAACTCTCCTACAATTGCCGGTTCGATTTTGGTTCCATTTACGCTGATAAACTTATTCCAATAACAACGAAACACTCAAAGACTCACATATACAAAGCTTGCACGCGATTGGTTGCGTCGTCACATGTCAACATGGCGGCCACAGCGGCTAGCTAGCAGCGAGCAACAGACGATGAGATTCCAAAATGTTTATTTACTTACGTATGAAATGTAATTCCAGTATTTTTCATTTCCGTATGGCTTCTACACCACTTCACGACGCACGAAGGCATATTTGTAAAATCAATTGGCGCGAAAACATATTAATATGCACAATCTAAACATTCCGCGGCACAAACCCACGACTCAAGGTGTTATGACGAACTGGCGCGCCGCGCGGTACTTATTTTGCGCCCCACCCTCCTCGGTATCTATTTAATGGAACCATGTTTTGCGTTTAGTTACGCTTCTAGAGAATTCTTATTCGTAGACTGTCATAAACAAGTTTAAGTTGAAAATGGTTTTGGTTTTCATGTCAATATGAATGGCTGCACCTCGCCTTAAAGATTTACTTATTCACTAGCGAGTTATATCGTTAGTTCATTTTTGATATGCTGGTGTAAAATAAACTTATTATTAGAGTGTAACTAGAAAAGACAAAATTTTGAAACAAATTTAAAGATTATGGTAAGCAAGACATTTTGTAGTGACGACAGCGCCATCTGTTTCTAAAAACAAAGCGTGAAATCACATAACGCCCTCGTGAGCGTTCAGTGTGTGCATTACAAGCTGGTTAGATCAAATAGTTACAAAATATTCGGTGGACAAGTATGGTGGAAAAATTCGACGGTCTAGGTAGGTACCTCGGTGGCGCAATTGGTAGCGCGCTTGTCTTGATAACAAGAGGTCGCAGGTTCGAATCCTGGCTCGAGGAATTTTTTCAAATTTTTGTATTTACATTTGTTTCTAATTTATCTTTTCTAGTTTGTAATGCACTCTAATAATAATATTTAGAGTATTCTAAAGCGATGGATTTCGCAAAAAACATAATATTAAAATAAACTTGTAAATAAATTACCTCGTCGTTATTAACCGAAGCTGCCAAGGCGTTACAAGTGCAGACCAGTTTCTGTAACATATAAAAACGGTCAAGAGCGTGACGGACTCGCGTATTTAGTGTTCCGAATCCTATTTACTGAAGAGATAGTAGTTTATGTTTAAGTGCGGTAAGGAGGCAATCGACAACATTACGTATTAATAATTAGTACAAAACTAAAAACATTTAGAGATATACATATTGGCTTTCCGAGCATCATATATTTTTTCAGAATTAAATCATTATTAAATAAAGAGATGTAAAAAAACCTTGAAAGTTTGTAAACACAGGATTTTAATAACAACAACCTTTGCTTTTAAGTTCATTTGAATTTTGAAAAAAATCAACTGTTATGTCATTGTGACTGTTGTTATTGACAGCGAGCATCAACATGCCAAATTTTTTTTTTATAATCCCTTGGCAATGAACATCTAGTTTGAAATCCTCATTTGCGACTTACGTCCTTTTAGAATAAGTGAATATGAAAAAATTAAAATAAGCCTTAAACACAAAATAAAACAAAATAAAAAATACGGAAGCTTTATTTTTACGCAGACTTTCAATATAGATATTGAAAACAAATGGATACCTGAAATGAAATGATGTCGATTGTAGTATACTGCACACATGCATACTCAAGGTCGCTTCGTGTGCGTCACGTACATATACAATGTATAAATATAAGAGATCAATGTCAATAAAGTTAGAGCTATTTCTGACTTCATAATGAGTATATCTTAACCAAATCAACGCTCCACAGAATTATTATTTTATGGGATGGATTCGATTGATGGTTCTTGGTGGAATATCACCTTAAATTATATACAAATTTTTGTACTTTTTATTCCGCGTATATTTTTATTTTATTATTACTTAGGCTACCGGTTTCGTATTATATAATTTTGAAAATTATTATTATTTTATTTTGAAACGCAAGCTGTGGTGATTCACCTCTGTTTACTTCATATTTGCTTGCTCGAGATGTCATCTTTCTACAGTTACATCGTAATTAAAATTAATAATTTTTTGGCCCGACGATGTGCAATACCATCGACTAAATTTTAGTCTATGGTAATACGAAACCGATATCTTGATGAAAAACATTTGTACACTGTTCACACAACTTTATTATAACTACTTTTAGCTCAACCGGTTTCGAAATTTAATTCATTTTCAAGGAAACCGGTAGCCCAAGATATAATAAAAATAAATATTTGTTGAATAAAAAGTATAAGAATTTGTGTATAATTTATTGAATTATTATTATAAATAAACGTAAATACTCACCGGATCATTGGGGTCTACAGCTTTTATTTTGCTATCTAAAGTTATTTTGTTGCTGTCATCTACTATAACGTTCGCCTGAAATTTAGTAAATAATAATATTTAGTATTTATTAAGATTCTAACAGAATAAATTAAAATAATTCTAGGTTATCTCAAGGAACATAAATTTAATTTGATAGGGGAAAGACTTTCGTTAATATGAACTTATTAACGTTAATATTAACGAAAATCTTTGTTAAATATTTTTTTACACATTTATATTAAATGTTATTTATTTATTTATTGACGAACTCACTATATTATTACAGGCTGAGCCTTATTCAATCTACACTAATAATAAAGTAGCAAAAATGTCGTGTCTGCACATTTTTGTGGTATTTTATTAGTTATTGTACTGAGGTCAACATTTTATTTTTTTAATTTTTGTCTGTTTGTCTGTGTGTATGTTCCCTCTTAACTCGAGAACCACTCAACGGATTTTGATGTGGTTTTCTTTATTACCATCGTAGTGACCTTGCTCACAATATAGGCTATAAGGGATGTTCATGTAACGTCCTATGCGAAAACGGGCCAGAGACTGAAAAAATTTCGCAAAAATTTAATGAATTTATAAACTCATTCATTCATTCATCAGTGAATATCGTACCTTCATAGCTTCGATCATCGCAAAGGGGTCCATGGCACGGGGCGCTGCGTCGGGGCTGGTCTCTTCCTGCATGCACACGGGGGCCCCGCACGATAGGGAGAGGTCGCACTTGTTCGACCATAGACAAACCTGAGTCAAAGAGGTCATGTTGTTTAGTCTGTCAGATGGATCTGAGACACTATCTGGACTGCGATGGTCCGTCTGTCCGTCTGTCAAGACCCTTTATCTCGGGAATGCGTGGAGGTATCGAGTTAAAATTAAAAACCATATACTCAGGTCTACAGTACCTTGAATCTGTGAAAAAATTAAACTTCCAAGTTAACGTATAAAAAAGATACGGCCGTTTACATGCCGCAAAAAACGTAAATTTCGACGCTCTCAAGGGAATCAAAATTTATAGGGTATTTTCCGTTTACCTAGAACTATGCAATTTGGCAAGTAATACCGTCTAATACTAAAAGTATAGTAAAAAATCTGAAAACTATACATTTGTAATTAAATCATAAAAAATATACTCTTTAACGGCGGGACCCTCGGTGGGCGAGTTGGACTCGCACTTGTCCGGTTTTTTTTATTGTTTGAGCAATGACAAGAATTAAGAGGGTAAGGAATTGAGAAAATTTTCGCCACATTTTCGGTTTATTTACCGACAAATACATCGAATTTTGTCAGATATTTTGAGTAACTACAGATATCTCAAATCTTCAAGTTAGTTTTTCCGAAAACCGTTTTTCATTACAGTAAAAACAAATTTCCCTTCCTTCTCTCGTAAAACAAAATAGCACACATAAATGGCGGTGTCTTTGTTGCGAGTTTATGCTTACTTAGTTAGAATCAATGAGCTATAGAATAGTTCGTTGCTTCGGAGAGTTTGCGAGTAAAATGGTCAAGCCTGGCTTCAGCTCTACCACCTGATTATGGTAGATTATGTGCTTTTAGACGGGACGGTGGACTGGGGCAGTAACAGAGTGGCGGCCGAGGCCAGGAAAGCGTTCAGTGGGTAGACCGATGATGGCCCGATAGCGAGACGATATCGTCAGGGCTGTCGGTGGGCAGTGGATGAGACTGGCCAGAGACCGACGAAAATGGCGTGGAGAAGAAGAGACCTGTGCTGTGTTCAATAGTGGGTGGATGGGGCTGATTGATGTGCTTTCCATCCATCTATCCATCAGCCCGTGTTCGTCCACTGCTGGACATAGGCCTTTCCCAAATTTCCCCACTCATGTCGGTTCTCCTTCAGGTCGTCGGTCCAGCGGGCACGAGGTCGGCCTACACTACGCTTTGTTGTACGTAGTCTCCATTCTAAAGCCTTTCGGCCCCAACGGCCATCATGTCGGCGACAAATATGGCCTGCCCACTGCCACTTGAACTTACTGATTCTACATTATTTTCGATCTCCGACGGATCTCCTCATTTCGGATTCTATCCATCAGAGATACCCCAAGCATAGCCTGCTCCATAGCTCGCTGAGCGACCTTAAATCGGTGGATATTAAAGACACGACTGCTGGAATAGAGATTTAATTCGGATTTCAGTGCAGTCGGGGGACATTCAAAACAACACGTATCCAATGTAATAATATATACAACGTATTGAAGTTATTTTGTTAATGAAAACTGGTGATAGTAAACATTTGGGTCGAGTAGGTATTTAACTTTCTATGGTACAGCTGATATTTTTTTCACGATTTCAGGGTTGGCTCCATAATAAAAGTTGTTCATATGGACGAGTACTACCACCGGATTTCGTTAACAAAATGACTTAAATTTAACGTTGTATTATAAATAAATCGCTATTCCGGCTCTAGTCGTGTCTCTAGTCTAGTCTAGTCTAAACTCTAGTCGTGTTTTTTAATATATTTCATTATTTATTTTTATTTAATACTTTTTTGTATATTTATAGCCTCAGGATGCTATAAGGATTCTAACGATGCCACACACTTCAAAATCGGTTCAGGCATTAAGAAGTTATGGTGGAATTAAGAAAAATACCCACATTAACTGAAACGAGTGTTCCTTAGAAAACATTAAAACTAAAAATAATAAAAGAGAGAAATCAATTTACAAGTAATACAATTTATTTACAAGAAAATAACAATTTAGACATTAGAATTTAGAGTTTATAATTTAATTAAATCGGGTCGGGGTTTTTACCTCTTTCAAAAGTTACAATTAAACTTCTACTACCGCACTTCCCTTTAGTTGTTTTGAAGGTTGTGTAGAAATTCTTTTTGTAGGTCTTGTGGTAGTTTAATTAAGGAACAAAGAAGAACCCCAATGTTGGGGTTGAATTTATTATGTAGTAATTTAGTTAATAGGTAGGTAGCAGTAGAATATAATATTTTACAATATAATTAAAATATTTAAATTTCTTTTCAGTAATAGTTAATAAAGCACCTTCAAAAATAAAAATTTTGACGTAGTTGTTTCTTTTTTCTGACAATCGAATATTTCAAATTTAAATTATTTTTGGTTGACGAAAAGAGTTTCTTATGTAGTTTGAAATTAAAAAGTATGTACAACATTACAGAACCCTGAAAAAAATACACTCCTTTTTTGGGGTCCATCCATCCATCCATCCATCAGCCTGTTTCGTCCACTGCTGGACATAGGCCTTTCCAGGATTTCGCCACTCTTTTCGGTCCTCCTGGAAGAAATGCCCATACTCACACACGCTGGGCAGGCGGGTTCGTGAGCGCGGTGCCGAAACCCTTGCACCAGTGACGCCGCTGCCCGTCACCAGTCTGATTTATATAAGGCCCGGCGATTGGGGATGGATATACCGCTATCCATCGGTCCCAGGCAATGGTGGGCCGCCTGGTTTTGCCTGAGAGCTGTTCTCTTACTCTCCCCCGAATAACTTCGGGAGGATTTGCGAGTAAGATGGTGGTACCTCCACAGTCGAGCCCGGCATTAGCTCTACCACCTACGGGGTCAGTCGTGTAAATATAGACGTACATCTTACCTTCAACAAAGTCTTGAACGTGTCCATTTTATTCTCCTTTTCTAACAACATCTTCAACTTGTCAGCAACAACGCACATCGCTTCGATCGTGTCGTTGAACGCTTGCTCCTTTTGGTTAAAAAACGGGTCTATGGTTGTGCCACTGAAATATAATAGAGCAGGGTTTCTTAAACTGGAGTCCATGGACACCTTAGGGGTCCGTGACATGAGTGCCAGGGGTTCACAGCCACTCAGTTCACTCTTAACAAATTTATTTTACTGAGTCCAAACAACAGTATCCTCTTCACATAACATATTATACAATTTAATGAAGTATTAATGTAAACTAACCAATAAAAGAGATTTTTAACATTATCTACGCTTTACTTTCTTTTCCTAAAATTTTCTTCGACATGGGTTCGTGGAATCTCTAAAATTCTGGAAGTGGTTCGTGGGTACAAAAAGTTCAAGAACCACTGGAATAGAATATTATTCATTTGTTTCACAATTACTTATACAGATTACAAAGTTATAAAATAGTTGACAAAAAGGAGTCAGGCTCAGCTTCCTGCTGGGAGTGGGAAAGGTCATCTTCACAGCGCTGTTTTTCAGCCTGCCCCTGATCTCACAGATTTAAACTGCAGGGAGATAAAATATTAACAAGACAAAAAAAGAAGAATCATGGATTTAAAATAAATATAAGTAAATGAGGTCACATTAATATTGACAGGAATTTTAGAAGCTGGAAAGCCGAAACTGGAGAAAGTACTTGCCTAGTAGACGACGCACACTGGTTCCATTCTGAAAAATGTGGGACTTATGAATGAGTCCAAGGTTAGTAAATCGGCATGATTTTTTTTAACATGACAGCCCTTTTGAATCTAAACAACTTTTAAAGATACATTTTTTTCATATTATCGCTCTAACACGCTAAAAGAGAAAAAGGTAGATGATTTTTATTTTTTTTACAAAATTTCCAAAAACAAATGTCTAGATATTGTTAAAACCTATCTAATAAAATGTGTTTGAATTCCTATTCGTCAAACGAGAAGAAAAAGTGTGTTTGAAGACTCTAAAGCTTTAGACCATAGTCTTACATACCAAGTCTCAATACAATCCTGCAGCTTCCTATACATGTAGCACTCAGTGAAGACCCAAGTATTGTTGAAGTAGGACTGGTTCGTTTGGCTGGCGATCCACTCGTTCCACTGCTTAGCGTCCTCGCTCTCTGACTTTAGTGGCTCGTACATTTTGTTCGTTACCAAGTCACTTTTCAGCTTCGCCACGCTGTGGACCGCGTCTTTGGCCTGGTGACAAATGTTTTTTTTATTGAGTATTAAACGGGCATGTCTTTAAATAAAATGATATAGTCTTCTGATCATACTTAAGGCGGGGTTATCCCGATATTGTCTTTGCAAATTAATTTTAAACCGTGAAATGTTTTAATTACATTTGGGAAAAAATATAGATATGTTATAATTCAATTTCATTTTTGAACCTAATATTTCAGCCAATCGAAACTTGCATTTAATTGCATCCAATAAAACCGCAAAGATACGCCTAAACTATTAGGTTATATTAGGTTTTAGAGAGTAAAACTTATTAAAATAAAGCTGGTCGAAATATATATCGAGATATTTCTAAACTTTTTTATTTATTTAAATATTCTCTATTAAAATAAACGTCATTATAAATGTGATATAAAACGGCATATTAAAAACAATCCTCTTAATTCCAAAACGATAAATAAAAAGGGGTAGAGCAGGGGCAGGTGGTAGAGCTGATGCCGGGCTCGACTGTGGAGGTACCACCATCTTACTCGCAAATCCTCCCGAAGTTATTCGAGGGAGAGCAAGAGGACAGCTCTCAGGCAAAACCAGGCGGCCCACCATTGCCTGGGACCGATGGATGGCGGTATATCCATCCCCCATTGCCGGGCCTTATATAAAACAAGACCAGTGACGGGCAGAGGCGTCACTGGTGCAAGGGTTTCGGCACCGCGCTCGCCAACCCGCCTGCCCGGTGTGTGAGAATGGGCATTTCGTCCAGGAGGACCGCCAAGAGTGACGAAATCCTGGAAAGGCCTATGGTCAGCAGTGGATGAAACAGGCTGATGGATGGGTGGAAATAAAAACACCGCGAAATCGCGAGTTTTCTGAGCGACCCGCTCCCAATGAGCAGGATAGAAAAGTCTAAAAATAAAGCGATGGAGTAGACAGATTTCTCTGGATAGCCTCGCCTGAACATTCCCAAAGACACATAACCGCGCAACTGAAAAAGAAATGGGCATGCAAATCGCCCGGTAAGAGAGAGGTCTCGGGTTCGAACCGGGCCCCTGACATCCAGATTTACTTTCACCACTTTCTGGTAAGGTGGTAACGAAGGATCTTGGTGCAAAATGCACATCATAATATTGTTTTCATTACTTTTGAAAAAAAAGTTTGCAATAAATGTATTTTATAGCAATTCGCGCAAACTGCTTGTTAATAGTTAGGTGATCACATGAAAATTATTCAATTTTATGCGTTAAATTTTAGCTGCATTACATTACAACTGTAAACCCGCTTTTAAGTTTGTTAATGTAATGCAAACAAAATGTAATACATTAAAATACGTAATTTTTCTGTGAAGACTCTATTATTAATAAACTATTTCCGCAAGTTGATTTAAAACACATTTATTATTGCATACTTGTTATTCAAAAGTAAGGAAAACAATGTTATGATGTGCATTTTGTACCGAGGTTAAAAGTTACCACCCCCTTCAAGTGCCTGATAGTTTATGTGTCACATAATGCAACAGAACCTGTTCCATTTTCAAACTTATGTTCTTGATATAGCTTATCAGCAGATGGTGAAACAGACCCTAAGAAAAATATAGACAATTTCCATCATAGAAGACTATAGGTATTTAGTTCAACAGCACTCGCAATACCTGTACACAAATTTTAGTAGTGCCAAAAGAGATTTATACTTAGTGTGCAAGTAGAATAGCCCGGGGGAGGTACCGTTGCAAATACAAGAGTCATAGTAAGCCGGCTGATATTGACATCGATCGTAGATCTCACATGACTGATATGTGAATCGACCGTCAGCTGACGCACCCGCGGTGTATGTGGATGTGAGTGGTTGCGAAAGTGGTAAAAAAAATATTATTATCGAATCCACGATGCAGCTGACAATTTTTTTTCAGCTCAGTATGATGTCAACTATCTGTGAGAAAAGATTCAGCCGGCGTAACATTACTGTTTTTTTTTTACCACTTTCGCAGCCTCTCACACGGGTGCGTCAGCTGATGCATGGTTCTGTTATTAGCCATTCCAGATCTATTGAAAAAGATGGCAACGCTACCGCCCGGGCTAGAAAGTAAAGCACGACCGAAGGATGAAGAACCCTATGCCGACCGAATAGGCGACACACTGAATAAGGGCAAAGTCAAAAGTAACCGGGAATAGAAGAGCTTGTATGACTAGATTGATGGATGTAGCGAAAGAGGTGTGTCAGGATCGTAGCAGATGGAAATATGCAGTCTTTGTCTACCCCTCTGGGAGACAGGGCGTGAGTATATGTATGTACATATGTATATGAAATGAAATATTATTAAACTCACCCCCTCCTTAGATAGTTGGTCTATAACTTTAGTTAGAATAACTGGCATCCGTTCTTTCAGGGAATAGTAGGCGAAACTCCTGAAAAAAATCAAGAAAATATCGGTCAAGTGCGAAAAGGACTCGTTCCCTGAGGGGTCCGTATATACCGTTTTAAAGACGAGCTATAATGCATTATATGCATGCTTATGTGCAGTTATGAAGACCAACCTAACTTGACCCTTATGATTTATTAAACTCTACGTATATGAAAGGTCTAATTATGTTGGTCATTTATGAAAGTAGTTTTCAGTTTTTATTTTATTTTATTCGTTTTCTTTATATGAGACCACCTTGTGAACGGCATTTCAAGTTTCTAAGTCAACTGGAAGTGCCTGGTTTTCATGTTGAGCCAATTTGGATTACTTAAAAAGTAATAACTTTTTTTCGCGTTAAGTTAGAAGCCTGTTGTTTTTAACAGCATTATGGGGCCATAGACTTCTGTACGAGGTATCAATTTCAACTATATATCTCTCACTGGGCCCGAGAAAAAAGGCCTTGACGGACGGACATAAAAGTAATCCTGTAAGGGAACCGTTTTTTTTTTTTTTAAGGTACGGATCCCTAAAAACCGAGGAAATATATTAAAAATAACAATAACAAACATTTAAAGTAAAAATAAAATACAAAAAGAATCGCCCGAACAGGGACTTGAACCCTGGACCCTTGGATTAAAAGTCCAATGCTCTACCGACTGAGCTATCCGGGCTGTAAGTAATGCTGCGAAATTACAGCACATATTACGTAAGCAAGACGATTGAATAAAACAATTTTGAATATGGCATACCGAAAATCAGTAAGTAAATAAATCTATAGGTACAACCTATGCTAATAAAATAAATTAAAGTTGTAAAAATGTCGTGCATTGAATATTTTTGTGAAATTTTAAATGAAATTGGTTATTGTCATAGTAGGTACTGAGGCCAAAACTATTTTTTTTTATTTATGTCTACCTGTCTGCTGTATGTATGTATGTATGTCTATATGTTCCATTTCAACTCGAGAACCACTCAACGGATTGGGATGCGGTTTTCTTAATTATCATCATAGGTCGGTACATAGTGACCCTGGTCAACATATAGGCTGTAAGGGTAAGGGGTGTTGATAAATTAACAGTCAAGCCGAAAACTGTTGATAACAGTTTTTTTCAGGGCTCTCCCTACACTCAAGGGAAGCTACAGGCAAAAGCTAGTGCATAAATAAACACAATAACTCGTATCAACAGAATTTATGATAAAATAGATCTTTATGATATGACAGATAATGGACAAGACACTAAGAAAGGCAAATACTTACTTATGTCTAATTTATATAACCAAGACAATACAAATTTATGTTTGTCTTATTTATTATTTCATTTGTATTACATTACATCACTATTTGCCTGATAAGTAAGATATTTGTTGCTTGGTTCAATGAAAATTGTGTATGTTAAGGTTTATCTATATCTATACTAATAATAAAGTAGTAAAAAAGTCGTGTCTGTACGAAATTTTAATTTGGTTGGTTATCGGTACTGTACTGAGGCCAAAACAACAATTGTTAGAATTTTTGTCGGTCTGTCTGTTCCATTTTAACTCGAGAACCACTGAACGGATTTGCATGCGTTTTTTTTTATAACATCGTAGTGACCCTGGTAAACACATAGGCTATAAGAGATGTTCATAAAATAACGCCCAAGCCGGAAACGGGGCAAAGATTTAATAAACTCTTTTATAACTGGAGAACCACTCAACAGATTTAGATGCGGTTTTCTTTATTATCATTGTAGTTACCCTGGTCAACACATAGATCATAAAGGATGTTCATAAAATAACGCCCACGACGAAAACGGGGCAAAGATTGAATAAAAGATTTTATAACTCGAGAACCACTCCACGAATTTGGATGCGGTTTTCTTTACCCTGGTCAACACATATATACTACAAAGGGTGTTCGTAAAATAATGCCTAAGCCGAAAACGGGGCAAAGATTGAATAATCGCAAACAGCAAAGGCTATTGTTTAATCTATTGGAAGTCTGATTCGAATTTATATCCGAAACCCACGCGAACGAAGTCGCGGGCAAAAGCTAGTAATTACAATATAAGACAAATAGAACCATTTTAGCAACTAGAATACGTACAGTCTAATTTTTTGTGAGGTATCTCCTGCATTTTCATATGTCGTTACTTAATTAATCATTAATATCCATCCATCCATCCATCAGCCTGTTTCGTCCACTGCTGGACATAGGCCTTTCCAAGATTTTGCCATTTGGCGGTCCTGGAAGAAATGCCCATACTCACACACACTGGGCATCCGGGTTGGTGAGCGCGGTGCCGAAACCCTCGCACCAGTGACGCCGCTGCCCGTCACCAGTCTGTTTTATATAAGGCCCGGCAGTTGGGCATGGATGTACCGCCATCAATCGGTCCCAGGCAATGGTGGGCTACCTGGTTGTGTTTGTTTGGGTTGGGAGCTGTCCTCCTACTCTCCCCCGAATCACTTTGGGAGGATTTGCGAGTAAGATAGTGGTACCTCCACAGTTGGGCCTGGCACCAGCTCTACCACCTATTACATTACAATCATTAATATTAACTCCCTCGACTACAAGCTCGTCGAGTAGTGAAGGACACATTTTCAGTACCTACTCGTAGGACAAACCTTGGTCGAAATGCACCAGATGTAAGATCTTGTACCACTTACAATAAATTTTGGAATTCTCACTCCCTTGACATTTTTAACGATAAAGCTATTAATTTTAAATATAAGATATTACAGCCAAATCCATTATCATAATTATTTTGAATAACTGAAAATTTATATATATATATATATATACTTTTTTATTTTTTCTCTTTCTGACTGTTTCAAATGTAATTTTAATTTTCAATTTTTTCTTTCATGTTGACATTCTGAATTGTGATTAATAAATTTAATATATAACTTCAATTTAATAATATTTTTAAATAATCTGTGTGTTTTGTGTGTCTAGATTTATAATTCAGATTTAAGATAGTTCAAATTGTTAATATTGTCCTGGTAATTGTAATTTAGTATTTGATTAATTATTATGCTGTTAACATTTTATTACACAATAATTGTATCGTAATAATGCTGTGTACGCCTGTAATTGATGGCAACACCAGATATAGGCCCTATGTTTACTTTCTTCTTTTTTTGAATGTGTGTGTTGACATTGTTGGTGTACCTTTTTGTAATAAATAAATTAATTAATTAAATATTATTATTAACTTACGTATACCTAAGTCAAGTGTACCCAGGTTATAATCAACAACATAAATCGAAATACTTTGCTTGGTCAACTTTTGAAGCGGGATTGATAAAAATCATTACTTTTTATTTATGACACGTTTTTTTGATATTTAATATTTTTAATCTTTTATTATGAAGTCGTATTTTGTACTGTAAATGTAGTTTTAATTTTCTAGGGTTCCATACCCGAAGGGTGCCATACAGGAGCCTATTTCTCAGCCTCTGCTGCCTGTCTGTCCGTCTGTCACAGGGTCTACAGTTTCAACCGTAATAGCTAGAAAGTTAATTTTTGGTGTTATGATGTATTATTAGCTATTGGCAGTAATTAGAACAACAACATAAAATTATAAACATTAACAAATTTACTTTCATTTTTTTAGAAAAGTAAACAATTTGACTTAATAAATGGCTATTGCTTGAGTTTTTAATAACTCCCAACATTGTGATTTTAATAAATCAATGAACTTGTATGTAAAGTTTTTAATAAAAAATCACTTTTTTAAATCATTAATTTGGGCCATGATTTCTGTTTTGAAGTATTTTAATTCTTTATTTACAGATTTTGAAAAAGTGTACAGTCATCGAGAAAAAAAAATATTTCCACAAAACAATTTTATCACTTCTAAGGAACATCAAACTCTATGAAGTCAAACAACGTCAAGAATTCCTAGAAATGAAAAATAAAATACCCATACTTAGTAGGGAAGCAATGGCTCATTCCCTTGAGGATTTGTGAAGGTATTTAGCATGGGAAGGATACAGATAAAGTCCTATTTGATCTATAAATAATGAAAGCCTCTAAGGTCTTCATCGTTTGTAAATCCCTAATATTGTAATTTTAATTCACTATTAAACAAAAATCAGGATGGCTAAGGAGTAACCTAGTCTCTTTAAGATTACTATCAATCAAGCAAATGGTCAATGTCGATAAGGGGGCATACTTCAGGACATTTTCCAAGTCGTTTCTCCAATAATACCCCCTTATCTCACACCAAACAGATTTTTTAATAGAGAAAACAACAAAATATTTTTAAGAAATTCAACAATTGGTAATACATACTTCTTGTAAGTTCCCTGCAGGAGTGTGTTATAGGGAGTTCCAGAGTCAAGGAAAAAACCCGGTTTCATGGATTCTCTATCTATTATAAATGGACCGCCGTAAATAAACTCGGGTTCGTCATTTTTGAATTTCGGAAGATCTTCTATTACGGGATCTTCTGGAAGATTACTAGTAAAGCAATTCATATTGAGATTTTTACAGCCAGAGATCGGCTTTCACTGCGAAATTTAGATTTTCAAATGAACATTTTTTCAGACTGCTGCTGCAGATACAATATAAATATTTTGACATTTTAAAATGACATTTTGTGAATGGCTACGAAGACCGATTCAAGATATTTATAGGTTATAAATACATACAGTCAAACAGGGCAACTTTACAAAAGTTTTGCTGCTTTTTGATAAAATATTAATTAGTTTGGTCAGAGTGTCAATAAGGGTGCCCCCTTATCTACACCCCAACCATTAGTTTCTTTGGGATTATCCCAAACAATCAATGTAAGACACGACGCACGCAGCTCGCCCGCACCACCGTTTTGATACGCTTCCTTAACTTCCTTTAAACTTTCATGTTGGAGTGTCCGTCCTAATTTTTAGTTTTAGCGGACGTCTATCTACGTCATACATACCTACATACAACGAACCTGCAGTTTTTACATCAGATATCATAAAATAACGAATTTCATTTCATTTTAGAAGCCTCAAAGGAAGTGAACCTGGCGAAGCCCTGATGGGAAGACTAAAAATGAGATAGACTTCATCGTGACGGATCAAAAACTAATCCAAGACGTATCCGTGATCAATAGGTTTTGTACCGGTAGTGATCTGATCACCGACTTGTCCGAAGTATCTTGAATATCGACTTGCAGCTTGAGAGAAACTGTCTGATGAAGCCACTGACTTTCTACCAAGTGGACATCGGGTCTGTGCTCAAAAGTCTCGGAACCAAAAGAGAGTCAAAACCATTGAAAATTAACAAAGGTGTAAATCACACGTCAATCGAAATTAAGCCGTGCAACAATGACATACGATTCAAATTAAAATGTTTTGTTAATATTTTGACACTTCACTATGGACACTTTTTTGTTAAATTTTATGCTCGACCCGAAGTTTCTTTATCTGAGCCCGAAGTCCATGGTTTGGTATGTCAATGGATGAAGCCTACTACGCCCCGCCATTCCTTGCGCCAAACCGCTGCGCGATCCGAAAAGTTCCAAATGGAACTTCAGACCCGATTTGCCCTCTTGGAAACCACTGAGGACGTTGACCAGCTTGCTAACGATTTCACGAATGTCTTCAGATTCTGCTGATTACTCCCTTCTTAACAAGCGCGTTAAATGGCAAATTCGTTTTGACCTGCGCCAACATAACACTCGCCCTCACTCGCGTCATTGAAGACGTTGTCCAGCGAACAAAGGCATAAAAGTTTTTGCCCAGCAGTTAGAAAGGACCAATCTGACGAAGCTGAAGAATCTGACAATAGAACCGTACCTCTAGGCCAGAAATCCTCGCCAAAATCAAGAAATTTTATGGGCTCCTAATATATATCTCACACGCTCCCAAGCCAACTGCTCGCTATGAAGACGACAAACGTGTGCCTTTAGTCCGCCATTATACACCGTCACCGATGAATTCCCGGATGTCGAAATGGAGATTAAGATAGCTCTTGAACAGTTGAAAAACAACAAAGCGCCGGGCGAGGACGGCATCACAACTGAATACCTGAAAGCTGGAGGTTTACCCTATACTCGGACAGCCACAGGACCTCTTTAATGCCGTCATTCGTAGCAGGAACTACGCCAAAGGAGTGGAGCAGGAGACTGGTCATTTTGTTTTACAAAAAAGCAGACAAAATCCTACTAAAGAACTATAGAACAATCGCGCTCCTGAGCCACACCTTTAAGCTGTTCTCAAGAGTTATCTACCTATCACGAATCGTCTCGCCCAACGATTCGACGACTTTTAACCTCCAGAGCAGGCTGGGTTTCGAAAAGGCTACAACACCGTGGACCAAATTCACACGGAGGTTATACAGAAAACTCAAGAGTATAATCAGCTCTTATGCCTAGCGTTTATGGACTATGAGAAAGCCTTCTACTCCATCGAAACTTGATGGTCTGTTCTGCAGTCCTTGCAGCGATGCGAAGTTGACTGGCGTTATGTGGAGGTGCTGAAATGTCTCTATGACTCCGCTACGATGTCCGTCCAAGTACAGTGTACCTACAAACAAGGCCGATACATCTTCAGCGCGGCGTGAGACAAGAAGATGTTATTTCCCCGAAACTGTTTACCAGTGCGTTCTTCCTGTGTTGACGTATGGCGCTGAGACGCGGTCTCTTGCAAAGGGCCTGATCCACCGATTTAAGGTCACTTAGGGATCTATGAAGCGGGCTATGCTTGGGGTATCTTTGATGTATAGAATCCGAAATGAGGAGATCCGTCGGAGATCGAAAGCAACCGAGATAGCCTGCTGAATCAGTAAGTTGAAGTGGCAGTGGGCAGACCATATTTGTCGCCGACATGATGGCCGTTGGAGCTAAATGGCTTTAGAATGGAGACATACAGCAAAGCGTAGTGTAGGCCGAATTCGTGACCGCTGGACCGACGAACCGAAGGACGTTGTGGGTGGCGGCTGGATGAGGACGAAGGACCGCCATGAGTGCGCGAAATTTCGGAAAGCCCTACGTCCAGCAGACGAACACGAGCTGAACATATGGCATTACGCGAATACTTTCTAGAAAGGTTGTGTTTACGTTTTAAATGCACGATCACACTAACTATAAACAGCTACATAAATAGTTGTGTGTAGGAACATTCACGAAGTGATATTAAACTATAGTCGCGTACTGTCATAGCATAGGTCATGTTTCATTTCATACTTTTTTATTTAAAATCATAAAGTTGTCCATTTAGGAATGAGTTCCTTTGCTCTATTAACTCTATATAATTTGTGCTCTAGGTCTATGGTTGCTACCACAAGGGCTGCGTTCAGTTTGATCACTCGCTCATCACTGACAGCAGGATAGCATTTACAAATTCAACACGTGCAAAAGAGATGTCATGATCGCCGGGCGTGAGCGGGCGATTAAACTGAACTGAGCCCAGTAAGAGTTAAATTAAAAGATTCTTTACTTACATGCCAAAAATTCCACACATGACGACGTTTCTAGGCGTCACAATGTTCATGACCGGTAGATTCTCTGTATCCACATACCAATCGTATGCTTTGTTTTCTTTGTTCACTTGCATTATTAATAATTTCCCACTTTTCACACAAAATCTACGAAATTAACTAAGAACGAAAACACTGTAACTGAACGTTTTAATTTAAATTAGCACAGAAATATGTACTACAGAAAAGAAAATTTAAACGGCATTTATTGTTTTAAAAGAGCAAAGAAATTGGCATTGCGCATCTCAGTCGAAAAATAACTAAAAAGTAACCAAAACATTGGTATGAACACGTGGAAATTATTTTAGTTTTGACCGTGGACTAGTGTCTTTAAATAGAATAGTTTTGTTTGGTCCAATTTCGATCATCCGATGGCTAATTTATTTCGTGTCTGGCAGTAATTTATTTGGACAATTTGATATTATCTAAAAATAAGTAATATCGAAGAAAGTGGTGCTAATCCACTAATTTCATTTTAAACTACCTATACTGCGTGACTGTAATTGTGATGACATAAATATTGTCACGACATGAAGCAACGTGGGGATGTCAGAGGTGTTCCTAAGTGTACACTGAAATGCAATTCCAATAACATCGTTGATTGAAATTCGTGTGGGTAATCTTTGGAACGACTCAACGGATTTTGAAAATTCTTTCACTTTTGTATTGGTTAGACTCTTAACTTGGACATAGGCTATATACATAGGGTACATAATACAATTATTTTAATGAGAACCAAAAGTCAAATTAAATTAGTGTTATTGGGGCGAAAACTAATAATAATAACTGATTGGATACGGCTACCCAAGGGCCAAGAACTAAACAAACGCGGACAAAAGCTAATCTACATCTACACTATTATATAAAGAGGAAAGATTTGTTTGTTTGTATGTTTGAGGTAAACTTTGGAACTACTGAACCGATTCTAAAAATTCTTTCCTTTGTAAAAAGCTACACAATTGTTGAATAACATAGGATATATTTTATTTAAATAAAAGTAATTTTTAATTTTGAAAATTCAGAATTTGTGAACCATGTCGGGAGAAAAAACGCTGCTTAGCTGCTTTATCGGCGTGCCCTGACCAAATGGTTAGTTATACATGATAAAACCGGTTGTTTTTCCATACGAGGAAACTGTATCAGTTTAATCTGACTAAAGATTTCCATCTACAACGATCCTGACACACCTCTTTCTACTATTATGCTTGAAAAATTTCCTACAGCCAGGTTTGAGCATAGATACATCAAATAATGTGGTTTAAGTAATATTTTCTTCCCATATGGCAAAACTAATCAGTTCAATCTGACTACAGATTTCCATCTACCACGATCCTGACACACCACTCACTAATATTAGGCTTGGGAAAGTGACTACAGCCAGGTTTAAGCACAGATACATTAAATACTATTATGATTTAAGTAATTATTTTTTCCCATACGGGAAAACTATATCAGTTTAATTTGACTACAGATTTACATCTACAACGACTCGGACATACCTCTTGCTAATATTTAGCTTATGATTTTTTTCCCATACGAGAAAACTGTATCAGTTTAATCTGACTACAGATTTCCATCTACAACGATCCTGACACACTTCTCGGCACTTTGCTAAAACATAGTAACCAGGGTCCGATGATTGGACTGGAAGATGGGTACGGGATCTCTTCAACGGACAACAGCAGGCCCTTCGAGTTTAGGCTTATTAATTGGTATTTATTAGCACTTTGGTAAAACATGGTGACCAAGGTCTACTCATGGGACTGGAAGATGGGTACGGGATCTCCTCAACGGACAACAGCAGACCCTTCGAGTTTAGGCTTATTAATTGGTATTTATTAGCACTTTGGTAAAACATGGTGACCAAGGTCTGCTCATGGGACTGGAAGATGGGTACGGGATCTCTTCAACGGACAACAGCAGACCCTTCGAGTTTAGGCTTATTAATTGGTATTTATTAGCACTTTGGTAAAACATGGTGACCAAGGTCTGCTCATGGGACTGGAAGATGGGTACGGGATCTCCTCAACGGACAACAGCAGACCCTTCGAGTTTAGGCTTATTAATTGGTATTTATTAGCACTTTGGTAAAACATGGTGACCAAGGTCTGCTCATGGGACTGGAAGATGGGTACGGGATCTCCTCAACGGACAACAGCAGACCCTTCGAGTTTAGGCTTATTAATTGGTATTTATTAGCACTTTGGTAAAACATGGTGACCAAGGTCTGCTCATGGGACTGGAAGATGGGTACGGGATCTCCTCAACGGACAACAGCAGACCCTTCGAGTTTAGGCTTATTAATTGGTATTTATTAGCACTTTGGTAAAACATGGTGACCAAGGTCTGCTCATGGGACTGGAAGATGGGTACGGGATCTCCTCAACGGACAACAGCAGACCCTTCGAGTTTAGGCTTATTAATTGGTATTTATTAGCACTTTGGTAAAACATGGTGACCAAGGTCTGCTCATGGGACTGGAAGATGGGTACGGGATCTCTTCAACGGACAACAGCAGACCCTTCGAGTTTAGGCTTATTAATTGGTATTTATTAGCACTTTGGTAAAACATGGTGACCAAGGTCTGCTCATGGGACTGGAAGATGGGTACGGGATCTCCTCAACGGACAACAGCAGACCCTTCGAGTTTAGGCTTATTAATTGGTATTTATTAGCACTTTGGTAAAACATGGTGACCAAGGTCTGCTGATGGGACTGGAAGATGGGTACGGGATCTCTTCAACGGACAACAGCAGACCCTTCGAGTTTAGGCTTATTAATTGGTATTTATTAGCACTTTGGTAAAACATGGTGACCAAGGTCTGCTGATGGGACTGGAAGATGGGTACGGGATCTCTTCAACGGACAACAGCAGACCCTTCGAGTTTAGGCTTATTAATTGGTATTTATTTGCACTTTGGTAAAACATGGTGACCAAGGTCTGCTGATGGGACTGGAAGATGGGTACGGGATCTCTTCAACGGACAACAGCAGACCCTTCGAGTTTGGGCTTACTGATTGGTATTTATTAGCTCTATGGCAAAACATCGCAATCTTGTAGGGAATTTATAGGCTAATTTTATTCTCGCCAAATTATAACTATATAACTACCTACAGTGCGCAGGGTTTTTACTATATTTTACTATTTTATTTATGTACCGACGCGACGCCTTGGAGAACTAAGACAGACGACGCCAGCATGATGACAGGCATAAAATAATAAATAATAATAAATAAATTTATTTAATTCCAAAAAATGTACATAACACAAGTTATACATATAGAAAGAACTCTGCTTAACAAACATATTTTTGTGTATCACATATGTAGCATCTGCTGCTGAGTAGGTTGTTAGCCTGTATTTCAGCATACAGCGCCTCTATCCTCAGATATATTAGTTATATTACAAAGCCCATTTTAAAAACAATTCAGCATAGCATGAGTTTTGGTCACGATACACGTTACCGTCTGCGTAAAATAAGGTGACTGGGGGCAAGTGCGCCATACTTTTTTCATGGATGAATTCAACTCAATATATCTTCTTTATATCATGACTTGCACATGTAAGTTCACAAAAAAACTACAATATTTGGTATTTTGAGATTACAATGTCACGTTGATTCCGTGAATCTACTGATAAATTGACTAAGATATTTTTTTTTTCTCGTGACTAATTCCCGCAGTCTTATATTTTTTTATGCCTTTACTTGAGTAGGTATGTATATGATTTTGTATCATATGTTTTATTTTGAAAAAAGGAATGTTTGCTAAGTTTCTTGCCCTTCTTCTTAGCAATACTAATCGAATGGTGCGGATGGTTAGGCATTATGTATATACAATATTTTTATTCCTATATTTCTATATTTTATGCAAGTGTATAACTTTATTACATTTTAGTAGCCCACCCTTAATATTTTTTGTATGTATTTCCCGTTTTTATTATTTCTTCATTGTATTATGTATATATAATATTTTTATTCCTAGATTCCCCTATTTTATTTATTTTTTATTTTATTTAACTTACGACTATCATTTATTAATGCAGGTGTATATTTTATTTCCCGTATTATTATATATATATTTTTTTTTTTTTTTTTTTTATATTCTAAAGACATATTATATTGTGTAAATTAACTTTGACTTGTAGAAAGTATACTTAATGTATCTATTTTGCAAAAATAAATATTTTGATTTTGATTTGATTTTGATGATATTTTCCTAGAAATTAAAAAAACATGAGATAACACAAAATGGGGCAAGTGCGCCTACATGAAATAAACCCCCAAAAGTAATGCGTAGCAGAAAAACATTTCATTTAAGTTAAAGAAAATCTACAACAAAACGCAATTGTTTTATCTAATTAATTATTATTAATTGGGTTTTTGAAAAAAATATATAACTTATAGGCCATTCATATCTTACCAATAAAAACCCTAAAAAAATAAAGCGCGATGTAAAGCTGCATTTTTGGTATGTTATTTGGACACGTTAAGAAAGTGTGATCCTATATTTTGCAAACAAAAAAAAGTTTTCGAAAAAAAGAGTCCGACAACAACGTCGAATCTTTACCTTTGGAGATGTTGTCTCAACAAGATAATCAACCAGGACCCTCAAAAAAATGTAAAATTTAGTTTTTTGTAACTAATTATTTCATTGTTTTATGTAACATAATAGATGTCAATAGAAAACAAATTCTGGCCTTTCTTTTCGCTTAATGCCCACAATTTCATGTTATTAGTGTTAAGGTTAGGCCTATATCTTAAAAATTATATGAACTAAATTTTTTTTTTACTTTTGTAGAGAACTGTGTTAAAACTTAGTTTCTTAGAATTTTTCTTGTTATCAATAAGCGGTTGTGCCGATATTTCATTGAAAACAAAAGCAAAACTTGAAACTCTCGTTATTTTTGAAAAAAACCAAGGTAGAAGTGCCTTTAAAAAAAATTAAACATTCGGAGCTGCGGGTAGGCTTAAATTGTCACAAATTTAAGAATGATAATGACAACTAATGTGAAAAAACGCATGGGTTGTCAGTTAATCTGCAAAAACTGAAAAATGACCGAAGTCTATGCAGTTTTTCACGTATTACGCAGCTAACACAACTTTTTTTGTTTGCAAAACATAGGATCACACTTTCTTAACATATCCCAATAACATACCAAAATGCAGCTTTACGATTTTAATGTAAAATAATGACGGGCCTATCACCAACGGTGTCGATTATAGAAAAAGTAAATTTGCACAAATTAGAACTACACAAAGACGCACCTTAGTAAGAACAATCGTATATTGTATCTGATGCCGTTTTAGGTATAGTTATGAAAAAAACACGGCGTTTAATGATGGAAGCAAGCCGCTTTGCACAGCGATAGTAGGGACCAAAATAAGCGATTTCACCCGCAGCAGCGAAACATTCATCCCTTAGGAACACAGATGGCGCCACTTATTTACAAAAACTGTATAATTTTGTGAAAATTAAACGACTACACCGATTTTAATTTTGAGGGGTCAAACGATCCGACATTTAATACTTTATTACAGAAAAATGGTAAAATATTTTTGGACAAGGGGCAAAAATCGTTTTTTGAAAAAATAAAATGACAATTTTTCTTTTAATTAAATCACGTTAAAGAATCTCATAAGTATGTAAATTTTCAATCAATATATTTCGACGACTATATTTTAACTCAAAAAATTAAAACCGCATCGAAATCAGTTCAGTAGTTTTTAAGATATTTGTTGCATAAGTTGGCATATTTTCTTTTGATTTTCGTTTTTTGTTGTTGCTTAATCTGAACAAGCAATGTTATATAATGGAGTCCAAATGATTCTCTATTTTAAGTAGTCATGTTACCTGACTAGAAATGTTACCTTATAAAATAAAAATTTAAAATATACAATTTTAGAACTTTTGATTAAAAAATATCTATTCACCTTCCGTTTCCAAGGTGCTGGTTGAATTGAAAAAGAAAAAGAAAATATCGCAATGAAGTATTCTATATATTAAATAAATAATACTAATATTGCATTTCAAAATAATGTATCAAAATAAATGTATCCACGTTTGATTCCTGCAGCCATTTTTGCAGGATTTACACTGCAGAATGCAGGGTAGGTCGACGCGTCGGCAACCACAACGCATTGTGGCAATCTGATTTGCAAGTGCATTGGTTAAGGAGGGTTAGTTCTGACCAAATCGCTGTTACATTTGACATTGTGGAGACCATCCACCTTGAAAGGTCGCGCTCCATCCCCAAAGTGATGAATTCCATTCCCATGAATGGAACTTCTAAATTTAAGGAATTTCTCCATGTATGGTCCGCTTTGTAAGCTGCACGCAGTGCATGTTCATGAAGGGCAGCTGACGTAGGTGGAAGGCCTGTTACCAGCCTATTTTTTGATGCAAACAAGTCTTTGCGAACCGCATTCACAGTAATATGGTCTGTTTGAGCATCGTACACTTTGCACGTGAATCTGAAAACAAAAATCCATTCTTTGAATAGAATTGGAATAAATATGTGAAAAACACCTTATGCAATAATGAAAATGAGTACAAACCTCTCCAAACGAACCATTACTTTCTCGGAGAGGGTTTTAAGAGGATTCGATATGCTTGCAAAAGCAGTGGTTACTTCAGGGTGCGACATCCACGTTTGGAAACTAGTTTTTTCGCTTTTAAATTAAAGTAAGACGTTGTGTCCACCCACACCGACAATGACACCCCGTGAAAGCATGAAAGCCTCGAAGTGCAGCAGACGTATCGGAACCTAAAGCACTTGCTATTTTGTGTACTGCCACGTATCGACGTTTGTTAGCCGTTGCCGTTATCACCCATAATTCTTTCAGACCTCCTTTTAACATTTCAAAGTGTGAAATTAGCAAGACCAACACACCTCTGTCCGAAAATCGCACTAAAATGTGTGTTGCTCCTTGCAGAGCCATATCTTTTGCGTGCCAAACGAGACGGCCGTTGGTCAGCTTCTTCCATGTGCAATGCTATCGTCTTATGGGTAATGCCAGTATAAGAAGCGTCGGAAGCAGATACTTAGTTAGCAAAATTTGTTACCACCATAGCACCAATAAAGCTATTCATGAATTCGCAACCAAGAAATTTTAACGAATCTGATTTATTTTCGTCGGTCCTCAAGAAGTCTGACAGTTACGTGGCAAAGGCCCATTGGGAGTCACCTGGCGTCGAATTTCTGTCCCTCTACCTTCTCGTTCCTGTCCTTTGAGGCTATGAGGCAAATATAGATCCCACACAAGGTCTATCCTCTTGCAGTTCAGCTTTTGCACCAGATACTCAATTTTCGGCTTGAGATCTGTTGTTTTCTTTGAAAGTTTTGAAATTTTTAGGTTGACACATTTGCACAACTGCTGCTCCGTTAAAAATAATCCTATCCGTTTGAGAAGGAGGCAAGTCTTCAGTTTTAGCCAACAATTCCAGTTTCTCTGCAAGCTCGGCCTTGGTACCTGAGCGAAGCCTTCCATTCACTGATAAATGACATAATGATGGTGAGGCATATTTAATGTTCAAACTGAAATAATTTATCCAGGTCAAGGTGTCTTTCTCTTGCAACTATAAAAAAAACAAACTTTTATTGTGCCAAGGGGTTCAGTCTATTAAATTGTTTAAAAAATTTGAGTGTGGTTTTTTTAATTGGATCATATAATTATTTTTGACTTTTTACACTTGAAACACCGCTGACACTCTCTCAGGGATTCATGTTGTGATGATATTTGGGTATTTGGTATAAAAGTATTAATTAATAGAAAAAACGGAAGTGAAGTATCGATCTCACTACCTCTACGCCCGCGTATGTAAATTTAAATATTTCTGTAACTAATAACGATATTGACATGCAGTTTTTTTATCAAACGTGTGATTAATTTAGTGACAATTTGAGATATTAAAAATATACCACGACCTATATTTTTCATGAGACTAAGCAAAAACAAACAAATAAATAAAATGAAAAAATCACAAAAAGTGGGTTTTTCGGCAGCCATCATAGTCTTATTCCCATGGTTTTTTTTCTTAATTAAATGATTCATTTTATTTCTATCAACTCAGTAATCAATAAAATCGGTGCGCCCGTTTGGCTTGTAGAATTTTTTGAAGTTTTTTATCTTCAAGTGGCGCCATCTCTCTTCCTAAGGGGTGAAACTTTCACTGCTGTGGACAAAATTGCTGACCTTTCCCCCTTTTATCACTTTGCAAAGCGGCTTGCTTCCATCACTAAGTGCAGCTTTTCCACAAAATATGTTCATAATAACTATAGCTATTTAAGATACCTACAGCAATTGGCTAAACGTTACCCCAGCGGCATCTAGAATAACTCTCGAAACCTCTGGACGCACTAATTTTGTTTTTTGTGCTTAGATCTACCTAAGTAGCTAGTTTATATTTAGCTACGACCACGGGATAAAAAACATGCCGCTGGGGTAACGTTACTCCAGCGGAATCTGTTTTTCGTGAATATCTTTGGATCGGCTGGAAGCACAATTTTTTTATTTCGGGCACAATTACACCTTTTTTTATGCATGGTTATTTCCCACTATGCTTATGCATGTTCAAACATTTTCAGAGCAAATATGTAATTAAGAATGCATACAGATATAAGACTGATAACTGAAAAACAGAAATACGTTTTTGTATTTTCAGTTAGCCATGTGGGAAAATAATAATAATTCCTCTTGCACATTTGGGCCGTCAGTTTGAGTGGTATTGAATACTTAAATATACAGGGTGTAAATGGAAAGTCAAGAATCTCCTTAGGGTATGAATGTATACACGATTCTGGTGTCATTACGAGAAAAAAATATATAAGGTGTAATCGTAATACCTGCCACGGATGAAAGATACTATTATGTTTATAGATTACAATAGTGAAGATAATTTATTGATCTAACTTCATAAATTTTTCCATACAAACAAATGTGCGTATAAATTTAAATTCATTTAATTGTATGAAACCGTTAGGTAGTAGTCGCAAAACTTCAATGAAGTTGTCAAAGGACGCCGCTCTATCCGAGCGAGCCGCTCGTCAAATAGTCAAAGGGCAGACCGCCTGCCGCCACCCCGTCCCCCACTACCCCTTTCGTCGCACCCAAGAATTTTCATAGCAAAATAGACCTTAACGCGGAGGGAGCTTGTATTATTTTGGGTTTTCACAACTCTACATTTAAGTTTGTGCTACACAGAATAGGTACAAATATCTCTACCTGGTAGAGACGAACTGGGCAGCTGATTTCATTTATTGAACGGTTAGAAAGAGATAGCAATTGTTATCATTGACTAAACGACTCGTCAAGCGTAATTTGTGAACCACGTTATGCAGAATGAAGAAAATGTTTATTTAATTACTTTACCTTCTCAAATTTATTTAACTATTCCGGGGTACGAAATTTCTTCACTAATGTAATCTATAAACATAATAGTATCTCCTATTTCATCCGTGGCAGGTATTACGATTACACCTTATATACCTTGAATTTTCACCAAAAATTCCATCATTTTTCTAAGCTATGGCTTACCGGCCTGCCCACACACCTAATTGCACCCCGCAACCCGCACCCCTCATCCGAGTGGCCAGAGACTGTGAGGGTGTCCACGCCATTAGTGTATTTTGAGTAAATAAAATCGTCTTATTATGAGGTACTGGTACTTTATTTAGAGATCCCAGTATTTAAAATAATATCTTTACCGATCATACTAACACACTATTAAAGGATTCTTGACTTTGCTTTTACACCCGGTATACATATTATTTTTTATATATTTTAATTATAACGGATGTAAATAGAGCGCGACCATTAAATAGAACCACATACTCTACTGACCATACTGCACAACTATTCGAAAAAAAAAACCCGCGGAAATCTTTAGAGAAAAAGACATTCAACTGTAACTCAAAGACTTTATCTCGTAGGAGGAAGGTCTATTTTAGAACGCTGCACCGTAATAGCTGTTTCACGGACGACGCTCTCTCTAAACTCGCCCATATGTCGGTGCGTTAGGGTTCACGCATTTTTGTTTGGAACTCAATTATTTCCCAAACTAAGGGTGTCCGCGGGTATGATTCTTAGGAAAAGTGGTTCAGTAGGGTCGGTAAAATATGTGGTTTCATTTAATAGTAGCAGTCTATTTACACCCGGTACCTACATCAAAATTTTAATAGGTGACAGTGACATTTGTTGGAAAAAGTTTTCCCATTGCTGTTTTACAACACGAAACCTAATGTGGGAATATTATTCCTCTAGCCCTATTAAGGGTTAATTCCTCCCAGCTTAACTCTAACTTTGTAAGCTAACATAAATGAAAGAGCGCAAATCTCTAGAAAAATTTTATTACTAAAATAATGTTTTACAATTTAAAACTGGCACAATATATTAATATAAAACGGTACTCAAGGTACATTTAAAAAGGCACTTTATCAATTATCATTATCAATCATAAAAGTTTTAATAATCAACTCGCAAAATAAAAATTAAACGAACATAAAAAGCATTTTTCTTCTACCATGACATAATAATAATAAAATTATCATTTTAAATTAAATACAATGTTTAGTAGCAAAATAAATTAACAGGCCGGCAAGTTTTCGTAAGAATACAGAATTGTAACTGAAAAATTACAAAGAAATTCATTTTGTACACAAGTTCTAAATTCATAATTTTATTGAAGCAAGCTAAAGGTTATTAACTTAATACAATAAATTAACAAAACTTTCGGCACATTTTTGTTTACAAGAACATAAGTTACGGCGCTAAGTAGCAGTTCGATGTAGGGTTGCCAACCGTATGTACTTTCAAGTAAATTGCGTTTTCTCGGGTCTCTGTACTTAATACTTTAGAATAGCAATAAAGTACGTAAAATACTTCTTTAAACTCTACGTCAAATTAAACGTCAACTGATTAGCCGACAAGAACACAGCCGTAAAACATCGGAGCAAAGTTTTATGACATTTACGTTTAAGCAAAAAGAAAAATACAGTTTAAGAAAGAATAATAAAGGATACTTTTTAAAAGGAATCTACTTTTTATTAACCTTCCCGGAAATAATTGAATACGATATTTCTTCTAAAAAAAAGTTGGCAACCCTAGTTCAATGTGCGTCTGTACAAATATCGAAGCAAAAGACACTGAAATAACGTTTATATCAGCGTAAAATAGGAAAAAACATCTTTTTTACATGTAAGCGATTGTTCAAATGAAAAATCCCATGTACTATTTATAGCTATTAAGTTAACCTATTTATATAAACATAAACCAATCAAACCGACCAAGCTGTTTTAATGTTGATTAAGAATTTGTCCTCGAAAAATTAGTTTTGTTTTGAAATGAACGGTATGTACCAAATGTTGGTGTCCAGTAAATGACTATTTTTAGCATATTTTCTTTATATTTTTCGGACAATTTGGGCTTATGTACCTATAGAATGCTTTTGAATTCCAAATTGACGAAAATATGTACATACCTATGGATTTTAAATTTTTAGCTTCGAATATCATTTTATTTATTTTAAATTTGGGCCCTATTATTACATTAACAAAGTTGATAAACATTACGAAAATAAAATGGAAATTTAAGTATGTATAAAATTTCCCGTGCGGAAGAATGTCCTCCAAAATGCAAGACTACTTAGTAATTTTTAACTACATAAGTAGGTAATCTTGTAGGCATTTATCTTAAATTTAGTATTTTTGTACTTATGCAAAAAAATAATCAAGAAAAGGTTTTGCCAAAAATCGCAAAAAAAAATCCTGTAGAAGATATCCTACTGAGGATAACACCACACGCCCGCTATTCATCAGTATTGCTATAATAGCAAAAAGTAGAACTAAATTGTGAAATTGAAATTCAAAGTTCAACTTGTGATATCAATCAGTCTTAAATTAACAGTGGAAAATCAAATATAAATTAGGAAAAACTACATGTTTTGCTGTAGTTTTACAAAAAGTATTTTATGAAAATCATCTACACAAAAGTATTAAAAAAAATATATTATAATAATAATTAGTTGTAGTCATGCAGATTTTCACTGTTGTGTTTGGTCCAAGATAAAAATATTTACAGATTTTTATTTAGTTCTTGTCATAAAATATAACGTTATGAAGGTACAAATACACGATGGAAATCGTTACCTTATGTCAATAACAAACTGAAATTCACACAAAATTTACATGATTGAGAATTTTTCTGTGGTCAATTAAATTCTTGTCAAAGATATAAAAAATACTAAAATGTGATACTAAAAGTCAAGTTAAAAGTATATTGCATGATCTTATTTTTTTTAAAGGCAATTTTCATTGTGTGTATAATTGTACAAATAATAATAATACCTCCATGATTATTGGTTCAGATATGAGTGATAAAAAATTGTGTTTTTCATTAAAACCTTTGAATGAGTTGTAAAAACTTAAAATAGTAAAATAAAAAAAAAACTTAAACAGGTCTATTATGGCACTAAATATGTCCTATTTTGGTATTCATCATAAAGAATTAGTATTCTATAACGTGAGATTGCTATATTTATTTTACTTTGGTGTTGCATATTAGCACAAATAAGAGGTACGTTTAGGAACGAGATCATTCAATTATTACATAAAACTTTGTGATAAAACACATTATTTAGCATGCTTTGCATAAAAATCCTATTTACTACAACTTACCCATCACATGGAATGTCTGACATAAAATCTAAATTTTTAAAATCTTCTTAATATCAACTAGAATCTACCAAATACAATACTAGTCTAGCAGAAGACAAAAATAAAACCGTAAAAATATCTTAAACTCCTTCGTCCAACAGCTTTTAAAATTAAACAAATTCCCATCCAGCCGCTAGCGTCATCTACCGTCAACTGTACGAACTAAAACACAAAATAGTCTAATACCTTCTACGACCGTTGCTCTTTAAGGGAGTGTTCTTGAGAGTAACGGTGGTGGACTGAAGGGGACGACCATTGTTGGTGCTTCGGAGAACTGGGCAATAAGTGCTGGAAATAAGATACAATATTTATTAATAATAGAAAAATATTGTAACTACTTGTACGTTGTTCCACTAATATTTACTTATTAAGAACGATCGCGCTACAGGTTTCATCGATTTATCGACATCTTCAGGCGAAAACAATTAGGAAAACATTAAATACAATTGTATTTTCATCCCTGGACAATAATTATTAGTTTTTTAGTATTTATTTGTATATAATAAGCAAATCGCATTGTCAAGATAAAGAAAACAAACAAATTCAAATGTCGGAAATAATACGGATATCGAAGCAGATATCATTATAATAAAAATACGACATTTAAAATAACTAAGATTATGTGTCCACGATTAAATTCATTTGTGTTATCCGTTAGTGTCACGTTTGTTATTTTTACATCATAGTAGATTTCGTAAGGTTATTACACATTGTGAATGCACCTTTGTAATAACACATTTGTGTTATTAATGTGTAACACAAAGTAAACACAAAGGAAATGTGCAAAAATTATGATTTTCACCCATTAACGTCAATTATAAAATTACATGTTCGAACATTAGTACATTCGAACATTCAATATTAATGGAACAACGTACGTTTCAATATTTTTCTATTATTGTGAAAATGTTCCGTCAAAAAGTGACATCATACAGTATCAATCACAATATTTATTGGGTGAAAATCATAATTTTTGCAAATTTCTTTTGTGTTTACTTTGTGTTATAATAACACAAATGAAATATAAAGACGCAAGCAGAAATAAATTTACTTCTGTAACATGTCCGCCAACAAAAAATGGTTTCGAGTGATCGAGTTGAGGCTAGCGATGCAAAGCCGTAGAATTACGCGTAAGATACGGTAAGTTTCGGTAAAAAACGATATTTCACGTAAGTTACGGTAAAATTCCGTAAAAACTGTATTATACGAACTCGTATCGTTAAACATTATGTGGCCTCATGAGGGTGTGTAGTATGATATAATTATATAGGTTTAGTGGTTGTTACAATCTTTTATTATCTTGCATTTTATTTATATCGTGTTTGTACGGGCCAAATCAAAAAATAAAAACATCATTGGGGAAACCGCGATTATAGATTACAACTGCGGCGTAAAAGTACTCAGTAAAAGGCTATAACAACAAATTTCTGTAAAATAACTATTTATTTAAAAAAATACCAAAAGTAGGTAGCTAGAAGTATTTAGATTCGTTTTGGTGTCTAAAATTTATTATCTTTTGGCTAAAACCGATGAAAATCCGCCAGATCTAGCCACAAAGTGGCTAAAACGGCAACACTGGCCATCGCGACAGCGGAACGCCGAGCCGCGAGAGCGGGAGCGGAACGGTAACGGCGCAAAATCGACTACGAGTACTACGATGACTACTTACACAAATCGGCAACGTCGCGAGATTATTTTGCAACTATACGCGCGCGGGATTTAAAAGAAATCAAAATTTAAAATTTCATAACTCGATTGTAAGTTTACGGTAATATATAAATATGACAGTAAAATTCCCGTATTTTACGAACTGTTTTGGTAAAATTACGTAACTTTGCTAGTTGAGGCCCAACTACGCGTTTAAGTACATTTTTTCTCCGAAAATTCAGATAGTAAACTGACTGACCCAACCCATTTTTATTTTAATATACATTGTTATGAATACATCTATATAAATATCATTTGTGTCCACAGTATTCGACTTAATTTTTTGATTCAATTTAGATGCATTGTTACAAAGCATTGATAACTAACTCCGCAAAGAGCAATAACAAAAAGCAGTACATACTGATAATTTGGCTAAGTGCGAGTCGGAATCGCGCACATAGGGTTCCGTACCACCCTAAAACACGGGTGCGGAACTCTAAAAGCATTGTGGTAAATAAATACAATATACATGCCAAAGAATTATCAAGGTAACAAAAAAGAAGATGCTAAAATGGTAGCGTAATACAAAAAAAAATTTGACGGCGTCTGTGTTCGATTCGGAACCCTACTTTTTATTATTTTTCGTTCTACAATCTCTAAATTTAAAACTTGTAAAACCTTCTTCAAATAAGAGAAAAACGTTTAAATAATTAAACTTTTTCAAGGCTTCTTCTATGGTGTCCTCCCTTAATTTTAATTATTTTTAATATTCTAAAACACTTAAAATATCATTCAGTACTGTTCTATCGAAAATTAACTGAACAACAAGTAATAAATGTAGTTAACTTGTTTCAGAATTCCTAATTGTAACTTCTCTTCTAACTAGAAAATTAACTTTACTGTGCAATTATTCATCTCAACTTGTTCATGTAAATATATTGTAATGCTATGGAAGAGCGAGGTAATTCCTTACTTAAATGGAGACCCCAAACACTGTAGTTGTGAAAATAAAGTATTATTATTATTATTAGTCGTGACAGAGGCCATAGTAACATGTATTATGTGAAAATTTCAACTGTCTACCTATTACGGTGAAGCTGTAGACCCCTGTGACAGACGGACGGACAGACAGCGGAGGCTTAGTAATAAGTAATAGGGTCATGTTTGGCAGTTTTGGCACCCTTCGGGTACGGAACCCTAAAAACTAGCCGCCCAGCGATCATATTTCCGCTAATTGCTTTAAAACGAAATTTTTGCATACTTTTTATTCAAAAGTGAGGAAAATAATATTATGATGTGCATTTTGCACCGAGATTCGGTTTTACCACCTTAATAAAGAATATGCATGGAAATTTTTTAATACACCAATCGTTAATATATGATCAAATTTGGGCTATCAGTAAGAATTTACAACTAAATTATCCCTATTTCCTAGTTATAAAATCAAAATAAGTTTCATAATAATCTTGTACAATTCAAACGGCTGCCATTTTAGCGCGCATCAAGTGACGTCACATGATACTGCTCTTGCTTTCGGTGTATGGCGAGTGGCCGGTTTTTTGCATTATTTTTGATTAAAACAACCTATTATAAAATATTTGAGGGTTTTATTTTACATTTATTAATGATGAAATGTACTTTGTCACAAAAGGCTTTAAATGTACTTTGCCAATGTTGACGCGTTTTGCATTTGCGTTTCATTTCATCAAAATGTATTTTTTAATGGAAATAATGATAAAACTATGAAATAAAATAGTTTCCCATGGTCATCATTAAATTCTACTAAATAAATAGAATATAAAAAACTGGTGACTGCGCCACCGAGGTATTTACCTGGACCGTTGAATTTTTCCACCATACGTGTCCACCGAATATTTTTGTAACTATTTGATCTAACCAGCTTGATAAAAAGAGGTCGCAGGTTCGAATCATGGCCCGAGGAATTTTTTCAAATTTTTGTCTTTACATTTGTTTCCAATTTAACTTTTCTAGTTTGTAATGCACTCTAATAATAATATTTAGAGTATTCCAAAGCGATGGATTTCGCAATAAAAACATTATCTTAGTTAATGAGAACTGTGAATTTCTTAACTGTCTGAAGCAACACATATTGTAGCGACGACAGCGCCATCTGATCCTAAGAACAAGGCGTGAAATCACATAACGCCCTCGGGAGCATTCAGTATGTGCATTAATAGCTGGTTAGATCAAATAGTTACAAAAATATTCGGTGGACAAGTATGGTGGCAAAATTCAACGGTCTAGGTAAGTACCTCGGTGGCGCAGTCGGTAGCGCGCTTGTCTTGATAACAAGAAAGAGGTCGCAGATTGAGACTGGCCCGAGGAATTTTTTCAAATTCTTGTCTTTACATTTGTTTCTAATTTATCTTTTCTAGTTTGTAATGCACTCTAATAATTGATTTAAGAGTAGCAGACATTAAAGGTCAAAAATCTTTTTTTTATGCACCCCCGTGAATGCGAGTCATATATTTGTTTTTAATACTAATGTAAGAATAAAACCACAATTTTGAAATACATAAATTTCGATTAATTTTAAACGTCTTTTTGTTCGTATCGTTTCGTTTGATTGCATCCAATTTTATTAATAAAGTTATCAACATTATTTATAAACCATTTTTTGGCAGCCCTAACAAAATTACAGCATAAGTATGAAAAACACTTCATACTGTTACCAAACCTCGCCTGGCATATATTTTTCAAAGAAATAAGACTCTACTGAGCCAGATAATAATGTTTACATTCGTTTGCTTCATATATCTATTGCGATGACAAAAAATTATTCTATAACCGTTTATATTTTCGCTGGAAATACAGGTAGGCGAAGTTTGGAGAAAATACTCGAACTTCGCCTAGTACATTTAGGACCATGTTTTATGGGAAATTCAAAGTATCAATATTCCGAATGCATAGCCACAGTCAAGTAGATTTGTTTTTTACGCCATCTTATTTAAAAAACATCATAGTTTTATATTAGTGTTACAAAATGTGTCAAAATCCAGGCGAAGTATTGGGGCACTACGGTACTTGTATTCTTTTTTCCCAGCTAATAATCGTGCCAGCTCTTCCTCTACCTGCCGCAACATATTTCGCAGGTAGAGGAAGTGAAGTACCTCGGCCACATAATCAACAGTCGACTGTCAGACGACGCCGATATAGAACGCCAGCGACGAGCTATAACGGTTCGAGCCAACATGCTCGCGCGACGCTTCTGTCGCTGCAGCAGGGAAGTGAAGAGGCAGCTCATTACGTACTGTACGAGCGTGTACGCGGTGGAGGCGATGCGACGGATGCGCGTGCAGTACAACAACGCATGGCGCGCGCTGTTTCGACTCCCGCACTACTGCAGCGCCAGCGCAGCGGTATGTTCTGCGAGGGTCGCGCGCCGGGCTGGGCCGCACTGTTGCGTCAGCGCTCTGCGGGGACGCGTGCTCGTATCGAAGCATCGGATAACCCGATAATGTGCGCTGTTCGTCAAAGGCCAGAAAGCCCTCTCCACAATATTTGGAGAAAATACAAAATTGTAATTAAATCAACCGACCAAATTCATACTGAAGACTCGGTGAGCGATCAGGAACTAGGTTCAGTAATCATTTTGGACAAATTCAGAAAAAAATATTTTTTGATCCCTTACTGGTTGGACTAGTTCAAGTACAATTCCTAGTCTAGGCAGTACGGAAGGAAAAAACTATTTTTTTCGAATTTCACCAGAAGGGTTTTTCTGAAGCTTGTTTCTGATCACTAGCCGAGTCTCCAGTATGAATTCGGTTGGTTGATTTTTCGAATTTCACCAGAAGGGTAATTGAAGCTTGTTTCTGATCACTAGCCGAGTCTCCAGTATGAATTTGGTTGGTTGATTTAATTTCACTTGTGTAATAGTTAATTTTTGGTGTTGGTCATGACCAACACCATAAAAGTAGACATTAAAATTCATGACAAACCACTCGAATATGTAGAAGAATATATGTACTTAGGCCAACTTATCTCGTCAAAAGACCAAATCCTAAAAGAAATCAACTTGAGGATAGCAAAAGGATGGAAAAAATACTGGTCTTTTAAAGAAATAATGAAATCAAAGGACTTGGGCATGTCACTAAAAAGAAAAGCATTCAACACATGCATACTTCCATGTATTACCTATGGTTGTGAAACATGGGCACTGACCAAATTTTTGAGAGAAAAACTTGCTAAATGTCAAAGAGCAATGGAGAGAAGTATAATGGGCATTAAAAGACAAGACAGAGTCAGAAACATTGATATAAGGGCAAAGACAAAATTAACAGATATCCTGACCAAAATAGACTGCCAAAAATGGAGATGGACAGGCCATATGATGCGCGATACACAAAAAAAGTGGAGCAAAATAGTAACAAATTGGTACCCACGAGATGGGAAACGGAGTCGAGGAAGACAAAATATTAGATGGGAGGATGAAATCAAACTGACAGCAGGTCCATACTGGAGGAGAGTCACCCAGGACAGACAACAATGGAAATCGTTGGAGGAGGCCTATGCCATTAGGCACACTGAAATTAGGGACACTATGTAAAAAATACTGTGATTGAAAAACTGATATTTCAGAATAAAAGGCTTTATTATTAATAGTTAATTTTTATTTGTTTTATCTGTTTTATTTTAATGCATGTAATATAATTGTAATGTAATTTTAATTTTATTGGACGTAAGTCTGGCAATAAATAATTTATTATTATTATTATTATAGCACACTTATATTATTTTAGGAACAAAATGTTACACCAAGTCAGGTTGTTTTAAAATAAATTTGAAAGTTGAAGCATTTTTTATTTTGTGTATTTTATTTTTCTCCAAGATGTGCATCCCCCTTCGTGCGACCCTGGGTTCTAGTGATTATCCATGCCTGTCACCCACCCCCTTGGAGATACTCGGACAATTCGTATATGAAGGATACAGAAAGATTCGGGCTAAATGACATTAAAAGAACAATGGAACAATGCAATTCACTGCTAAATAAATACACCTTTATGTTAACAAAATGAAAACTGCTAGTACCGACATAGCTATTTTTTGGCGATCCTGAATTAAAAATACACTCTTTTAGGGGAATTATATTATGCCGACCAACCGAACGACGAATGGATGGGCAGACAGACAAGATAGATAGACAGCAGAGGCTTGATAATATTGTCTTTGTAGATTGCTTGAATGATTCCAATTTCGAAAATCCGTCTTTTCCTGTGCCCTTCGTATGTGATGGGATTCACAGAGTTAGACAGAGGTTCTATTGTGTGTGGGGGCAAAGATAAAAGGGCAGAAACTTACATGGTATGAGCATCATCTCCGGAAGCACCGCACGTTGAACAAACATGTGACCTCAATATGGGACATGTCACCACATTTCTTTTCCCAACCTTACTCCTCAGATTATGGTCCATGTAAACCATTGGAGTCTCTCCATTCTTACGGCAGAACGTGCACATTTTGGACTGAATAGAAACATCCACCTGACTGTAGCCATGCGAAGACCTAGGCAGATAATTTGATCTAAATGGTGCAGCTCCTGTGTCAATTATTGGAGCAGACATTGGCATATTTGGCAAATTCTGTCTCGGAGATAATTCTTGGGCCTTAATTGGTGAGTAGTTGGATGAGGTAGAAGTGTTGGTTGGACTCTGAATCAAGCTTGGACTAATTTTCATTAGAGGGTTGAAGCCTATATCGTTCTTCGGAAATAGTTCATAGTTCTGAGTGTAGTTTTGTTCCACAAAGACATTTTTTGGTGCTTGATTGTAGACAGTAAATTGCTCAAAGTGGTTTAAGTCTTTGTCAAAGCTTCTAGAAATAGGCTGTTCAGAATTCAGTCTTGGTTGCTCGGTATTGCCCAGGATTTTTCGTCCAACAATAGGGCGTTGCCTTCTTGGAATTTGAGGTGTGTCGAACAGTCTTGTAGTCATATCGGGGAAAGTGTCCGGTGACATGGAATCTGCCGAGCTGGATGAGTGGTTAGCCATAGACCGAGAGTAGGACAGTGATTGATAGTACAGTGAAGATCCTAAATGATGTTGAATGTCTGGTATTTCTGAAATTGAGACATTATATTTAAATATAGAAATCTGGAAAAGTTTTGATGTAGTTTCCAGTGTCACGTTGAGAGTTCAAGAGGAAGGTATTAATTTGTGTTATCATTTGGGAATATCATATTGAGCAAAAGACAGAATGCTACAGTATTTTTCCACCGAACGTTTTAGGTACAGTGCTGTCATCTAGAGGAGAAAATTTAGGAACAAAATGCCTGAATAAGTTTTAAATATAGTAGCTCATATTCATTTATTTATACAAATTTAACACATACATACATACTAAAGCCGATTCTGAAGGTTTTAATTTTAGTTTTAGTGCTGTCAAAACTAAATTTTCTTAATTCCAAAATAGTTCTTTGGTGTAAACAGCAGAAGCTATATTACTTTAAAAAAATATATATTTTGACAGCACTAAAACTAAAATTAAAGCCTTCAGAATCGACTTTAATATGTACCTACCTATACTTGGTACTTATATAACAAGGGGTTGACATGTAAATACATAATTAGGAGCCGAGCGAAGCGGAGCGGAGCGAGGCGACCCACGTAGCTTTAACAGAAAACACGAAACACGAAAAAAAATTTTTGCCCGGAAATTTTCTAAGTGTCGGATCCCTTGCACACCCTTTGCTACACTCTGACCGGTAAAACAGTGAAAATATTAGCAAAAAATAGATTTAATCTCTGCATCACTTACCATTTTCACTGGTTTGAGGGAATAATCTGTTCATTTCTTGCATGTAGTCGAAAATACTTTTTGTCGGGTACATATTGGACCTGAGAAATGAGGAATCCCATAAGAATTCATGAGTTTTCATTAATGTTTCCACTTTTATTTACATTAAACAAACTACATAACCTAAAAAAAAAAAACTAAAAACGAAGAGTCAATAAAGTTACTGCTTCTGCTTCCGGTGTGTAAGCAAACCCAAAACTTATTTTCCAGCAAGCAATATAGTACAATTCGAATTATTAAATAAATATAAATAAAAACATCGATTTATAAAAAAACGAATTAAGTAGTTAACTGCGTTTTAGAGAATACGTTTTATTTGCTCAGTGGAGAATACCGGAAGAAAAAACAAAAGGCAAAAATTTATCTTGCTTGCGCGCATGATTTTATTTATTTTCTAATTGGTTGGATACAGGTAGGAATCCGAATTTGCTCAGTGGAATCCGCATTGGAAATAAATTCTGTTCGTTTCACTTTATACTTATCGCTACATAGTTTGTTTACTACGTGTTAACATATTTGGATTGTTTCAGGAAACTCCTGTTACCTCTTAGTATAATACAAATCAGCCCAGTGGTTTGAGAATTAAGACAGGTGTGAATTTGGAAACAAAACATAATAAAAGTACTTAAATACTTTTTCCATGCCTGAACCACTTACGTTATGTCGGTCGACAGAGAAGAGCAGTCGTTAGTTTATCGACGCAATCCAGAAGCACTAGGTATTAACCGAACGATGAAATTTAATTTACTGTACTTAATATCTTTAAATACTTACCAAAATGACTTCAGAAAAACACGGTACACGAATAACACGACACACGAGCACTCCAATAAGAATCCGAACGACGAATGAAAAAGTTCTGCCGATTTTCTTCAGAATAGTCCATCTTCAAAAGGTGCCGATACGTCGGAAATCCTTTGTCGGCGTATGTCAAAGGAATCTACCCGCAGGTGTTCGATACCATAATATTGACACTTTTGCTTAAAAATAATCATCTTTATCTCAATGATATAAGAGCTTAGTTATAAATCTCCTTGTCTGGTTATTTAAGTTTAATAGTTATACTACTCACCGCTAGATAGAGGTACGTGTATTTTGAAATCCGAATAACAGAATGAATTATGATTTCTTTGTGTAGAGGATTTTGTTTTTTTTTATTAAATAACAAAATACAAATCTTATTAATAACTCACTTTATTTTAATACTGGTATAAAACATTAAATCCTAAAATTACAATAAAAAAATCGATCGTACGTTGTTGACCGTGAAAGTGACTGGCACGCTTCTCGATAAGAGATGGCGCCAGTAGTTCTAAACCTAACATTTTATTTGAACTTTTTGGCACGAAAGCAATGGTTTCTCTTGGTCAATGATGGTATCCTGGGGGTCCGTAGGCTGTTGATGGGCTGTAAGAGTTGCTGTTTCCTTGGAATCCATTGAGAGAGCCGCTGTAGTCTGGTGAGTTGTAGTTGTAGCCACCTGAAATACGGGTGAAATGAAATACAGAATTGAAATTTAAGTATACCTTTATTAATAATTTATACTTTACTTTAATAATAAAGTATTTACTTAATAAAAAGTCATGTCGGGGGCATAGAGTAACTTATAAATTGGTCGGGGGCCCGGGGTGGCAAAAGTAAATGGGGCCCTCGGTCCACTTAGAAATTCATGTATTTGTACTGTACCTACATGTTTTAAAGCTTGAATTAATTATCAAATAAATGTTGTGTACAGCATTTATATTGCGTCTTTTATTAAGGGTGTATAATACCTCACTTCGCTTCTCATGATCCTGCTTTATACCAACAAATACTGCAACAATCACTCTGAAATTAATATATAGTAAAGTTGAGGACTAATGCTATGTCCATGTTGTTGTGAAAATTTGATTACATTGAATTTTCTCTATAGAAAAAAATTGCAAAGTTGCCCCCAAACCGTACAATAAACCGATAGCATTCAATGAATACTTGAAATTAGATCTGAAACTTTGCATAATATAACTGATATTAGTATAAAGCAGCTGCAGACTGTAACATAAAAATGAAAAAATCATCAGTGTAGCCGTGATTTCAAAATAACTGATGTTTTGCGTGCGCGGCATCTGATTAGAGTAGGATAGACAGTTAAAAAGCAGAAGCGTTAGAGCAGGACTGCGAATTGATGTATTATGGGCCCTTAAGTAGGGTTGCCACGGAAAGGTTTTGTTTTTTTACATGGTTATGTTTTACTTGTGTTTCCTCGCATATTTTGCAATTCGACTTACATTAGGTTTCACTAGGTAGTTGAAAACTGATTTCTCTGCCTATTTTTCTGCAGTATGCAAATGTGATCCAAAGAAATATTCATTAATTCTTGGTTGGACAGCTTCTGCCATAGAAGCAAGTAACTTTTCGCATGTTATCAAAAATAGGGACAAAATTTGTAAGTTGTCAGCACGCGGGACAATACTATCGAAATCGGGACTGTCCCGGCAGAATCGGGACGGGTGGCAACTCTGAATAAGTCTAATGTGAATAAAAGCAATATTTTTGTTTCTTTCAATATTTCATAAACCATTATTTGTTCGTTAAACAAGTTCTGATTCTGAAACAATCAATATCCTTATTCTTTATTCTCGTCGAAGTAAGATGAGGCGAGGTTCGACGACCTTAGGCAAAGGATAACATGAAATAACGCGAGATGTCCGTCTACACTCTCAGCTGTCTGTCACAGAGGTCTACAGCTTCAGTCAGTAATAGGTAGACAGCTGAAATTTTCATAGAATACGTCTTGCTACCTCGGCATTTTTTTTTAAATAAATCCCTATGGTAATAACCTCAACAAAGTTGTTTTTTTACGTTATCATCTCTTAAAGGTGGTAATACATACAAGTTTCAAAAGTCTAACTGTCGTACTGGAAGCCGAGCTGTTTGTCAGGCGCTACCATTTTAGCGGCTTGTTTTGTGTCGCTTTGATGTTGCTACGATATCGATATTATTGTTATTTACCATATTTATAGGGTTCCGTACCCGTATTGTATGGTGGTACGGAACCCTTTGTGCGTGAGTTAGATAAGAACTTGGCAAAATACAATTCTAAAAAAACTATCAAATGTGGTTAGGACTCGCGCCTGAGGGTTCTGTAGCATTCAAATGAGTTATGTCTATTTGACTATAAAAATAGTTAGGTGGTAGAGCTGATGCCGGGCTTGACTGTGGAGGTACCACCATCTTACTCGCAAATCCTCCCGAAGTTATTCGGGGGAGAGTAAGAGAACAGCTCTCAGGCAAAACCAGGCGGCCCACCATTGCCTGGGAACGATGGATGGCGGTATATCCATCACCAATTGACGGGCCTTATATAAAATAGACTGGTGACGGGCAGCGGCGTCACTGGTGCAAGGGTTTCGGCACCGCGCTCACCAACCCGCCTGCCCAGCGTGCGTGAGTATGGGAATTTCTTCCAGGAGGACCGCCAAGAGTGGCGAAATTCTGGAAAGGCCTATGTCCAGCAGTGGACGAAACAGGCTGATGGATGGATGGATGGATGGACTATAAAAATTACAAACTTATGAAATGTATCAAAATATACGAAACATAACTGCTAAATTAAGTTTATCGACCATTACTTTTTAACTTGTAAAGCTTATTATAGAAGAGCCAACGAGAGATGGCCCCTATGACAGTTGCGTTTAGTGATGGGGTGCATTTTAATTTCGGCATAAATAAAAATCAAGTGCGACTAGCGACTTGAGTAAATAAAATATCGATTTATTTGACACGTCATACAACATGCATCATAATAATACAAATGACAAATAAACGTGCATTTGCTTACATTAACAAGGCAGCCATAAAATATGGAAAACTGGTTTACAATTTTTAAACATAAAAAGATATAGTTTGTAAACAGACGGAGCCGTACGATTAAGGAGAATAGAACCCGTTATTTATTGATTACAATTCAACCACTAACATTCCTCATGATTCCTTGTGTTTTGAAAAAATTAGAAACTTTTGCTATAAAATCTTTATAAAATCGAAAAATGATGTTCGAAACGAGTAGTACATCACTTTTCGCTGCCAGCAACAATGAAGTATTAGATTATTTTAGTGACACTTACCCATAAACAATTATGAAACTTGGTAGGCATTTAAACGTCATAGGTGCCATCTCTCGTTGGCTAAAGTGCAAATTTAATTAAGTTTAAAAAGCACAATATTTCGAAACGGATCCCTGAATCGAAACACGGTGTTCACATACCCTTAATATTTTTGAAAGACCTATCTACTAGGCCCAAACTAAGGGGTAGACGTAAAAATAAATCACCCCCACTTTTTTAGTATTAAGAGTCTCTGAGCTAAGCCGCAGACAGACAGACAGATGGACGGACATTATTGCAAAAGTAAAATCGGTCAAAAAAATGTCAATTGAAGTATAAAAAATTAAGTAATTAATTTTATTTTATTAATTTGATACTTTTAATGCCTTTTACCGATGAGATCTGAGGGTAGTTAAAAAAATGCGTGCTTTGTCTTTCGCTTGTTAATCATTAATCTTGTTTAATGTTAAAGACAGGTACCTATATGTTTGAGCAAATAATGCGGTAGGTAGGGTTGCCATACGTCCCGTATATACGGGACTGTCACCGTATGTAACCATCACGGTATGTGACCATCACGACCCGTATTGCTACACGTCCCGTATTTGTCCCGTTTTTCAACAATTTCGACAAAATACAGAAATGGCCCATAGCTGAGAATGAAACGGGTTGTCGGTAGAGAATCTATATTAATTTGTCATTATTATTTTAAACGACATTATTCCCAGTATTATTATTATATTAAAAAGGAAAATGCGATTATTGAAAAAGTAAAATCGGTCAAAAAAATGTCAATTGAAGTATAAAAAATTAAGTAATTAAATTATTTTATTTTATTAATTTGATACTTTTAATGCCTACTACCGATGAGATCTGAGGGTAGTTAAGAAAATGCGTGGTTTGCTTTCGCTATGCATGCTTTTGTGTAATTGAAACGATGTAGGTATTGAGTGTGTTAAATAATGCATTTTCCATTATTGTCCCGTATTGGTTGGTGGAAGTTATGGCAACCCTGTTAATGGAACTTACTCTGTTGGTGCGGTTGAGGCTCCGGGTACCTGGCTTCCCCCTCGTACCTGACGTCCGCGTGGAACCCGGTCTGCCAGTCCGCGTGGTACGTCACTGGAACAGAACATGTGACGTCAGAACGTACATACACAAAATAGATAGGTACAGAAGAACTTCTTGCACAGATGTATGCTTTAGGCATGCAGGTCATTGCATTTACATGGTCATTTACATGACAGTGTTTTCCTTTACCGTTCAGCGCAAGGGCGGGTCCAGAGGGGGGGGGGGGGGAAGGGGCATGTGCTCCCTCCCCCCAGACGGTTCAAATAAAGCAAGGAGCACCATACCGCTTTAAAAATATTACTTTCTTTTACCTACATTTCCAACATTTTTGGCTTACCGGTAGGACTAAAAGATATAGTCCATTACTATGCGGGACAGTATATCTATACCTATTTGGCCTTTGTGCCCCACCCGAAAATAAATCCTGGATCCGTCCTTGGTTCAACGTGTGGTAAATATATAAATACCACAGTTTAAAAATTCATACAGTTGTCCAACGATAGCGTTTAGATGCAGAGGTTGAACGGGGCGAGACACCGAACTGCTTGTTCGAAAATTGTATGTAGCTCGGTGACTTACCTCCCGCGTCTCGTCCCGCACAATTGCTCTGTCTGAGCGATTTTGTTGGACAACTGCAAATAAATTCTAAATAACTCATTGGTGCTTGCTCGACCTGGCAGGATTCGAACACGGGTCTCAAGATAGAGAGCCCGGCGGCGCATATGGCTTTCCGTCTTCTGTATGTCCCCCAAAGGAGAGACAAGCTCGCTACGGCTTTCTATTGGCATAAACAACCAAAATACCGTCCTCTGTACGTCCCCTCGAAGGGATGAAGTCGATATGCTTTTCCAGCTGCTGTTTCTGTTAAAGTTAACAGAAATCCGTACTCAGTAGGTGTACCCACATTATACCAGATGCTTCTGATATAAGAATGTAACGATTAAATACGAAATTTATATTGAAATGAAAATTCTACCGTAGAGAAATAACGTTAATATTAAATTAAGTAATTATTCTAGTCGAGAATATTGAATTTCTTTTTCAAGCCTATTTAGATGATAAAAACTGCGTGGTTCAGTTTAGGTATCTTTATATGTGGATATCGCGGTATATGAGAGATAAATTAGGGTGATTTTCCAGCAATGATTTCATTACTTATTACTATTACATATAAATTCGAAATGCAAATACTAAATTAAAAATTGTCTATCTGTTTTTTTTATTAAATATGTAATCTCAATTTGTTTTTTGCCGGAGGCTCATTATTGTCTATATTTAAAGAAATGTTGCCCTGCGCTCAATGCATTCCTCTTTTCTTCGTGCTATTGATGTTGGCAGTACATACATTGATCTTACGCGATCGCCGCCGTTGCAAAGTTTTGATGAAAGGTAGTATTTTTTATGGTGTTTGTAAAATTTTCAGCGTACTACTAACTTACAACATGTCAATTCCATCATACTTAGAATGTAATTAATTTTAAATTTTGACAAATAACGGTGGCCATTTTTAAAAATGGCGTCCTAGTGACCGTAGTCTGGACCACGTGACCATTTTTTAAAATACTCCTATAAGTGTTTAACAAAGACCCGCAACAAAACTTATGGGACATTGAGGATATATGACTGCACACGAGACATGAGCTGGCGCCTGCACTAAGGGGGATGTATTCAATACGGGTTTTCATGGCTTAAACTATTACACGGTAGCTAGAAAGACGTATCGATTTCATCAGGGGATATACAGAGTACGATATTCTAGTTGTTTAACCCCATAGAAATCCGTAGCGAACTTGTCTCTCCTTGGGGGACGTACAGAAGACGGGAAGCCATATACGCAGCCCGGCATTCTGCCGAAAGAGCTACCGTTGCCGTCCGTAATCGTTGTCTGTGTTTCTTTGACTTACCGATCTGTGTGCGTCCATCAGGTAGCATCACCCTGTCTGTGTTTCTTTGACTTACCGATCTGTGTGCGTCCATCAGGTAGCATCACCCTGTACTCCCCACGAACGGTGTTGCCGTCCGAGGTCTCTTGCCGTCCGTAGTCGTTGCCGGATTGCGCATCCTTTACCGAGTATCCAAACTCGTACGACTTGGGCTGGAACGTGGAATAAAATAAATACAGAATATAATAAAATATTAAATTGTATTTGTATCAGCTCTATCTTAAGAACAGTAGATACATACAGATTTCAAAGGTCAGATCGTAGACATCTTCTATACACTAATAAAAAAGTAGTAAAAAAGTCGTGTCTGCAAATGAATATTTCTGCGAAATTGTGTTATTAGTAATTGTACTCGTACTAAAGCCAAAACTACAATTTTTTGAACTTTTGTAATCTGTATGTTCCGTTTTAACCCGAGAACCAGTAAACGGATTTGGATGCGGCTTTCTTTGTTATCATTGCAGTGACCCTGGTCAACACATAGGCCATAAGGAGTGTTGATAAAACACCCAAGCCGAAAACGGGGCAAAGATTGCATGAATGTGGGCGGAGCCGCGGGCAAAGGCTAGTACTTTCTTATTGTGACTTTATCGAAAATTTTCATATTTTCCCCGGAGTCCCAGGTTCATCCTCTACCTAAATGCCCAATGCTAGTTCAATAAACAAACACCGAGCTTCGCTACAAGTTTTTCGATTGACGAAACCTAAAAATAAAGAATAACTGATCTTTTCTCTAGTTCCCTGACGAAATTCAAGTCCAAAAAGAAACTTCATTTATCCGACAAATAAGGTGGCTTTCGTTTATACAGCCAAATTCATATTGGAGACTCGAGTGGTCAGGACCAAGGTTCGATGGCCCTTTCCGTGAAATACGCAAAATCAAATTTAGACTTTCTGTACTAACTAAGTCGAGGTTGTTCTTAAATAAGTATAGAGACCCAAAAAATAATGGTTCTGACCACTTATCGAGTCTCCAATATGAATTTGGCTGTATAAATGAGAATCATCTTATATTGGTTGAAGAAAACACTTGTACCGTTTCACAAAATTATTTTAGTTATTTTTCCGACTAGTTTCGCCCCAGGATTATATCACAAAAGCTGTTCACATTTTTGACAACAGTCATTCCGTTATTGTCATCCTGTTGTCACAAATGTGAACAGCTTTTGTGACATAATCCTGGGGCGAAACTAGTCGGAGATATAATAATTATTATATAGTAATTTTGTGAAACAGTACAAGTGTTTTCTTTAACTATGATAATGTTTTTTTTACCAAGTGCCGACATATAATATGTAAGTTTCTTTTTGGACTTGAATTTTGTCAGGAAATTGGGGAATTGGAAAAATGGATTGCTGGTAAGTGGAAAAGGGGCCAATCTTTCTTTTTAGGATTTCGTCAAAACGAAAAACTGATAGCGTAGCTCGGTGTTTGTCTAATGAACTGAAAAACCGGACAAGTGCGAGTCGGACTTTCCGTCAAAGACTATATTTTTTATGATTTAAAACTTTCCCTTGCCTTTCATAATTCTAGGTCAACGGAAAATAAATACCTTATAAATTTTGATTCCCTTGAAAGTGTTGAAATTTTTTGCGGCATAAACGGCCGTATCTTTTTTTACGTTAACTTAGAAGTTTGATTTTTTTATAGCTTCAAGGGACTGTAGACCTGAGTATAATATGGTTTTAATTTCAACTCTGTACCTCCACGCGTTCCAGAGATAAAGGATTTTGACAGACAGACGGACAACAAAGGCTCCGTTTTTTTCTCTTAGGTACGGAACCCTAAAAACGAAAGTCATAGATATGTTTATCGAAATATCAAGCCGAGAAGCTAAGAAAAACTAGATAAGTTTATAAGGAAAATGATAATTATAAATCATAACAAAGTTATGTTTCTTGATATACAGGATGACCTTTAACCCAACCCCAATAATTTAGTATTTTGCAGAAGAATACAAACTGGTTTTATTAAAACCATTCAAAATCATATTCATAAATATTTTTTAAAGTTGGAGCCCTTTGATGATTTTCGTAAAATCCAAAGAAATCATGCTCACCCGAAGAGATAAAATAATTAGATCACGCGAAGTTATTTTTATTATTGATCCCACTATTTTAGACTATTTTCAACATTTTACGTATAGGAATGGCTAGGATAACCATAAATTTTAGTTCCAAGTAGCAATTTTTAATAGTATTGGGACTTTTAATTTTAATTGCTTTTACATTTAAAATGTGTTCTACTAACGTTTCTTAAAAACTTTTAAAATTAACAGGATTTGTTTGAAAGTCATCCTCTATACAACTCTGTTCAATTCCTCAAACCGATATTTACATAGGAACATTATGAAGTATCTTGTTTATTTACAGCAAAGATAGGGTGATGATAACCTTTAATTCGTAGATAAAGATAAATAACAAAGGCATCCGTGGAGACTTCATTCAACAGTTAAGAAACGGAGTGAAAATAATTCTAGTGTTCTTTCTATAAGGTGACATTTATTTATACAGCCATAATTATATTGAAGACTCAGTAAGTAGTCGGTTTCAAAGTTCAATTAACCTTTTTGGGAAATTCGAAAATTATTATTTTCCTTTTACCTAACTACAAACGCAGCCCAGCCCCGAGTCAACTACTATGGTATATCAATATTGAATTTTGCGAAATTAACAAAAAGTGTTATCGATCCGTCATACTGATTACTTAACAAGCTTACTGTATGAATTTGGCTGCATAAATAAAAGTCACCTTATACATATGTATACGTATATCCTTCACTGATCACAATCCAGTCAGCTGACTAAACTTCTACAGAGAAGTGGAAAAAAATATTTGACCAAGTACGTATTGCACACAATACGGGTACGGAACCCAAAACAGTATAGATACTCTAGCAACATAAAAGCGAAAATAGCGCTTGACAAACAATAAGGCAACCGTTGAGTACGGGATCCTAACTTTAAATTTTTTTTTTCTTTTTTAGAATTTTGTAAAACAATGTGACCAAATTTGAAACTTGTTTGCAGCAGAAACAAATATCTTGCAAAAATAGGAATTTTTTAAAATTTTTTGTTTACATCGTTAGGCAAAATTTAAATTTTCAGTAGATTTTCAAATTTAGTTAGTAAGAAATCGTGAAGATATTTTTATGGTTCCGTACCCGAAGGTTGCCAAACGGGACTCTATTACTATAACTAAGCCTCCGCTGTCTGTCTGTTTGTTGCAGCTTCAGCCGTAAAAGGTAGCCAATTGAAATTTTCACAAAAAACGTATTAATATGGCCCCTACCTACCCATTGATATAAATCTAAGCCCTACTACGACAAATAAAAAAAAAAATTGAAAACCAATTATGTAAATTTTTTCAAGGTTGATTATGTGTGAATCAAACATGCATACCGTCAGTAAATTATGATAATTATTATTTTGCGTAAGACATAAGACATAAGACATAAGACATAAGACATTTATTTCATAAATATTATTACACGTCATTTTTTTTAAATATTACCTAATAGCGTAAATCAAAATAATAGTATGTCATGCAGATCAAAAATTATATACAAAATTGGGATCATTATTAAAATTAAAATCAAGATATAAATTCAAATCAAAAATTACAATTCAAATTTAAAATTATTATCAATTTAAAAAAAATAATCTTCAAATTTATAGAAAGTTTGCTCGATGAGATAGCGTTTCAACTTGAATTTAAAGCTGTTTAGGCTTGATGATTGTAAAACGTGTTCGGGTAGATTATTGTACACGTTTGGGCCCATTACGTGCATCAGTTTGGAAGATTTAGCGAGTCCGCATCCTATAACTGTACTATTACAGCGTAAAGATAATATTTTTTAAGTTTGGTACTATTATGTTACTATAAAACTATGGAAACTTGTAATTGGCCGTAATTTGTTTACTTTGTTTTATATAAAGTGCTTTTTATTTATACAGCCAAACTCATACTGGAGGCTTGGTAAGAGATCAGTAAAACGGATCGATAACACTTTTTGCTAATTTCGCAAAATAAAAACTTGCCGTCCCATAGTAATTGATTCGGTTTGTAAGGAACACGAAAAGAATAATTTACAAATTTCACAAAAAGGGTCATCGAACCTTGTTACTGAGCACTTACCGATTCTTCAGTAAGAATTTGGCTACATAAATTGAAGTCACCTTATAGTATATTAGTTACTCTGTGCTGCAAGTTTTCATTCAAAGTTAAAAATAAATAAATGAAAAAAATATCTACTGCTATACTAAGGTAACTTTCGTTTATGTAGCCATATTCTTGCTGGAGACTCAGTAACTGGTAAGTATCAAGATTCCATGACTCTTAGACATAGACATAGACATAACTTTATTGGTAATATTCATTATTGTGAAATTCTTTTCGTGTTCCCTACAAACGCATGCCAAGGCCCGAGTCAATTACTATGGGACGTCAACATTTTATTTCGTGATATTAGCAAAAAATATCATCGATCCCTGTTACTGACCAAGCCTCCAGTATGAATATGGCTGAATAAATCAATTTCACCTTTATATAGTACCAAAGAAAATTCCGCAGACCCAGTTATCACCTGTATTTATTTATTTATTATTATTTACTAATAACTAAACAATATTATGACAGGTTAACCTAACCTAAAGTGTTGCAACAGTAATATGTGGGACATGTGAGTTAGCGGCAATTTCTCCATATACCGGTTGAAAATGAACCCTCTTGCTTTATATAAATGTCGTCGAGCTCTTGAGGAGATGTATGGGAAACAAGGGCAGGTCACCACCTGACATGCCTGAGCATGGCCCTTGGCAGCAGCGTCGCGTCATTCGAAAACAACGATGTGAGGGCAGTCTGGATCCATCCTGGTTCGGTGACGCACGTAGCCAAGGGACTTGCTTGTTTTATCATACATCATGTTGTGAATAGTGAATAGACAATAATACCTAGTGATAGTGACGTTAATAGTAATTCAGAACAGACATTGTTACAACTAAGTTATGTTTAGTGCGACAATCAATGTAGAACTTTAATAAATAGGTTAGACTGTAACTGTATTGTCTCATTTCTGCTTGAGTACCCAAAAGCCTACACCAAGATGGGAGATAATGCTGAAGAAGATCCTAAATCTAATGATTCTCCGACATATACATATACCTATTAATGAAGTAGTCTCATTTAAAACGACTGAATTTTTTGAGAATAAAATATAGAAAATGTCATATTTTACAGCTCTACAGCTTTCTTAGTATTATTAATAAACAATATTTAATAAAGTGTTTGTTTTGTGTTTATTCGCTAACTACAAAACAGATTACTTTTAATTTGCCCTCTATCGCCAAATGCTGTGAGGCAAGATATAATTATTTTGAATTTATATTTAATTTCATTTTATTTTTAAAAAGGTACCTTATTAAGAACAGTAAAGTGAAAATGAAAGTTTTAATCTTCACAACTTGCCTAATATTTGTGCATGCTGGTACGATTCCCCAAAATAACGACCCCGGTTGCAAATATAACAAAGAAGTCCTTAAAAATGATATAGATAGACCTTACTATTTAGTTGTTGATATAAGAATCAATATCCTGTACTTCAGTGATGGATCAGGAGACGAAGATCTTGGTGAGTTCAAATCTTCTTACATCGATTTAAATACAAATGAGTACGGAGAAATTAAAGACGTACCGAAAGGATTCGCTCAAACCGTTGATCAGAAAGCTCACAAAGTCTACATCGGAGGAAGCAATGGGATCTATAGATACGACCATAAGACCAAGAAATCCGAATTTATTGCGGCAAAAGATCAAGACATCTGGATGGTTTACGCTAAAGACGTTTTGTACTACTCTGTTTATCCAGACCAATTTCTTTATGTTGTCGAAAATGGTGTTCCAAAAAGATTTAAAGATTTAGAAGATACTAAAGTGGATACTTTTATTATAGATAATGAAGGTGACATGTTCTTTACTAATCATACTGGATTGTACAGCCAGAAAAAGGGGACAAAAGATTCTATATTATGGTCGAAAGATACTATCAGAGCTCTAGCTACTGATATAAATGGTAAGGCTTATGCTTGCTTACAAGATGGTGTTTATGATATCAACAAAAAGGATACAAATTTAGTGAAAGTGGTTGATATTGACGATGCTTTTGGCTTAGCATTTGACAATGATAATAATATTATCTACTCAGATGCCGAACAAGTGGTGAGATTAACCGCCAACGAAGGAGATTGTAATGTTGTTGAAGAAAAAGTTGAATAAAGCTTTAGATTTAAAATTGTGTATAATATATTATATTAACATATAATTAGTTGCTATTACTGGGCTGACGACCTGAAGGACGTTGCGGGTCGCGGCTGGATGAGGAGGACGTAGGACCGCCAAGAGTGGTGCAGTCTTGGAAAGGCCTATGTCTGGCAGCAGTGGACGAACACAGGCTGATATATGGATGAATGGATAATTGCTGTTATGTTCCGTCAAAAAGGAAAATTCCTCCATTTTCCAAAAGTCAAAACTGATGTCGACTATGTTTTCATTTTTCTGTGCTTTTGTTATTTTTCTTTACAATTAGTGCAGCTTTTTTAAATTATTTTATCACCGCTGCGTTTTTTTGTTTCTATCATAGATATTATAAAATAGGTAATAGGTACAGAGTGGTTTCTATGAACTACTTTATTATCAAGCAAAGAGTATAATCATCACATTTGTTCCATCATTGACAAATTAAATGTCATCTATGGCCTTCGTTAGAATAATGACATCGGGTCTTCCCATTCAAGTTAGCTTTCTGAAATGTTTATTTTTGTGTATTGATTCATTTACAAAGTGGAACGTACTATTCCTAGTATTCTGCTATTGAAAAAACTTTTAAACTTATGTAAAATGTTTCTGTGTTATTTCAATAACTGTTGATCCTGTTCACAAAAAGTATTATACCTCAGTATAATCGCAACGCGAGTTAAATAGGAATGATGTTCACGAAATGTATTTACTTAGTTCTGGTGATAATTGCTAATGCTAAAGGGAAAATATATGCTGGGTCCGCGAGGCACAGACAGTTGCAGTTTGGCAAAGACGTCTATACACAAGACGAGATGCTGCGAATTGATTATGCACGAGATTTAGCATATGATCATTCCTCTGAGATGTTGTATTTTGCCGCCCCAGGACCAGACTCAACCAGAAGTGTGCGAAAAGTTCTTGATATAAAAAGAAAAATAATTAATTCAATTCCTCTTACATATAAGTCTACAGCGACAGCAGTTGACAAAGAAACTAATGAAGTTTTTTTCGGGTCAGATCATGGTCTGTATAAATACAATCTAACCAGTAATACCACATCATATGTAGGACTTAAAAAATTTAATATAATTAAGATGGTATTCAAATGTGGTGTAATGTGTATTATAGAAGGATCCAAACGGAGAATTTTCCTATTGCGGAATGTAGCACAACAGAAGTGCGAGCCCGATCCTGATGAGGATATTGATACATGCGAACGGTATAGTAAAAGAAATGAAGATTACTTCACCAACCTACCTCATACAAGTACTAACTTATTAGAGGAAGAACACAAAATTTATGTAGTAAAAAGATTTGGGCACTGGGAAAAAGTAAAAAATATAGGCATAGACTCAAGAATCCAAATACATTTTGTTCTAATGGACGGTGGTGTATATTGTTCTAATCTTCAAGGCACTACAGTCAAAAATACCAAGTTAAAAGACGTTGATTTGTTTGCATTTGATGGTGATAAAACATATGGTATACTAGGCTGTCAAATTTATCAGTTAAACTGTGTCGAAGGAACTGCAAAGAAAGTGTTAAGATTAAATTGTCCTCCTATTAGTTTTATCTTTGGAGATTCAGGCCAAGCATTTTTTTCAACTGAATGCTGTTTGGTTACCCTTCATAAAAACTGCTGTCAAGTACGTCATTAAAAAAAAGATTTTTTAGAAGTCATGCTTATTTATTTATTTATTTTGTTTAAAATGTAATTGTTTAGGTTAGTTATTCTTATCCTAAAATTAATAATAATAAAATCTTATTCTTGATTCATCTTTTAACTGACCCTTATTTGAAACAATCTAGCTGATGAGGAAGGGAACCAAACCAAAGAATAAATTTGGCTAAGTGCGAGTCGAACTCGCGCAGGAAGGGTTCCGTATCACCCAATATAAAAACAGTATGGGTGTGAAACCCTAAAAACACTATAGTAAATAACAATAAACAAGCCAAAGAAACATCAAGGCTACAAAAAACAGACTGCTAAAATAATAGTGCCTGACAAAAAATTTGGCACCGTCTGCGTACGGAACCCTACTTTTTATTTTACGTTAGTCCTACAATCTGACTAAATTTAAAACGGGCAAGTGCGAAGTCAATCCCTGTATCCGGCGTTATACAGGGTGTAAATGCAAAGTCAAGAATCCCTTTTGGGTATGAAAGTATACACGATTCTGATGTCATTACGAGAAAAAAAATGTACCTTGAATTTTCACCAAAAATTCCATCATTTTTCTAAGCAGCTCACCGACCTCTCCGCACACCTAATTGCACCCCGCAACCCGCACCCCTCATCCGAGTGGCCAGCGACCAGTGAGGGTGTCCACGCGATTAGTGTATTTTGAGTAAAGAAAATCGTCTTATTATGAGGTACTGGTACTTTATTTAGAGATCCCAGTATTTAAAATAATATCTTTACCGGTCATACTAACACACCCTTAAAGGATTCTTGACTTTGCTTTTACACCCGGTTTAAGGTCCTACAATAATAAGTGAAAATAATTCTCGGGTAGATTATATCGTTAACTGATCACAACCCAAAAGAAAAAAAAAAATGTTTCTAATAATTGCTTCCCTTCCCAGTACAAAGGGGTTCAATCACCTGACTGAACCTCCATGGAAAGGTGAAAAAAAAGGATCACGCAAATTTTTTTTACTTGAAATGGGTTCTATTGGGGATACCCTACTATATGTAAAAAAAAAACACTTTGAATTGTAGGACCCTATTGAGTAATTAGTTTATTTTGGGAACATCATTAGAAGATTTTCTGTTGTATTCAGATATCCAATTAATATACAATTTACGGATTTAGTCTGTTTTTTTTTCTCAAATGACGTAAAACTGCTGTTGGGATTTTCACTGTTGTTTAGCTAAATGTCCTGGGAACAATTTAGGATGTAAAGATAATAAAAACTGTAACAATATATATCAGTATAGCTCCCCTTTGTAACACTAGATGGCTTATCTTATTGTACTGAATTTTATTATGGTAATTAATTCTAGGGATTTGAATTATTTTAGATGGGGCTTTCACTGTAAACCTTAGTGTCCTCTAAATCATCTAAGGATTATTTTTTCCAGTATGTCTGTTTCTGTTTCAAAATGGCGGCCTAGTAAATTTTTTATAAGAATCGATAGACATCAATACAAACAAATAATTATTCGTTGATGAAAGCTCGTAAAATGTCATATTTTGAAGAAGCAACCAAAGTTTTACGGGGAGCGTCTTGCTGTGGGAGCGAGATAGCACGCTCTGTAGCTGTAGCACCGTGCGTAATGCTTGCTAGTAGGGGCGCGCAACGTTTTATTTCTGGTGCTATCAGTACTTTAGTTGCTATATCTTCGAAACGTGACAGTATGAGTTTTTGTCGAAGAATGTTTTATATTTGTATTGATGTTAGCAATACAATTTAAAAGAATTATCCGTGACCGCAATTTTGAAAACCCTTTAAGGCCAAAATCTTCAGACCCTCAGAGAATTCAACATTTTGGGGCTGAAGGGATGATAATCCCTTTTACGAATTTAACAGTGTTCCAGTCATAATATTCACCATTGTGGCCTGAAGTTAGCTGTGCAACACGTTTTTCCCTACGATTTTTGACGCTTGTTGAACAGTCGTGGATGTTTTTGGTGGAAGATTGTAATTGATTGTGGATTCATAAACGCGGTCTAAGAAGATGCTATAAAAATGACCAAAATGAACTGAAAATTTTCAGGAGACAATTGTTAATAAGATTTGTTATAGAAATTGTTATAGAAAAGTTACACTAAGCACAGATGGCGCTGTGAGCTATATTTTGATATTAAAGTTATTAAAAAAAAAGTTTTATGATTAGTGATTACTGTAAACCTCCAACTTGTTCTGAAAAGTAATGACTTTCTTCCCCAAAAATCTTATGCTGCCGCACCTGTGCAACGGGATTTGAACTCGCGACCGCCTTAATAGTAAGCTGACTAGATCTCAAAGCAATGAAGGTTAATGTTTTGTGGCATCCGAGATATTCAGCCTTCTCTAGGATGCCCCTTTTTATCGACCAGAAAGAATTACGACTTTCTGTCAAGTTTTGGTGTCAAGTTGATAGCATATCATTGTGCGCTGAATTTGTGATCAATTTATTAATTTAGAATGTTTTTATGTGTTTCTTCAGACAGGTACTTACGTTTGTAGTAACCAGATATACAAAATAACTTCTCACCTGAAAGGTATCAACAACATTTTTATCGACATCTGCAAAGATATCTGTGCAGAGTGTGTGCTCCGTATCAGACAGAAGGGACTGTGCCGATCTAAATGTCCATTGAGATATTTTACATATTTTTAGTATTAATACCTAATGTTACTGCAAAACATCACCATGGCCCATTTCATGGAGCAAGCGATATAAATCCTGATGCGACAGGAGATACGAAACAACAAGACCCAAAATATGAACATGCTGTAAAATCTGATGAAAAAACTGATACGAAACATCATGATGTAAAATGTGATGTAAAAGCTGATACGAAAAAAGAAGAGTCCAAGTGTGAGAAAAAACAGGAAGAGTCAAAGGCCGAGAAAAAAAAAGAAGAGTCTAAGTGTGAGAAAAAACATGAAGATTCAAAGGTCGAGAAAAAGAAAGAAGAGTCTAAGTGCGCAATAAAACACGAAGAGCCAAAGGCCGAGAAAAAAAAAGAGGAGCCTAAGTGCGAGAAAAAAGAAGAAAAGCCAAAGTGCAAGAAAAAAGAAGAAAAGCCAAAATGCGAGAAAAAAGAAGAAAAGCCAAAATGCGAGAAAAAAGAAGAAAAGCCAAAGTGCGAGAAAAAAGAAGAAAAGCCAAAGTGCGAAAAAAAACACGACGAGCCAAAAAATGATGAGAAAAAACCAGATAAAAAGATTGAAGAGAAATGCACTAAACAAGAGGTAAAAAAAAAATTTGATGAAGGGAAATGTGCCGAAGAAGCTGCAAAAAAAAAACTTGACGAAGGAAAATGTGCCGAAGAAGCTGCTAAAAGAGAGGAAGAGGAAAATAAAGCAAACTTGGGAACAAAAGAAGACGAATCAAAATGTGAAAAAAAATATGATGACACAAAGTGCGATAAAAAATCAGGAACAAAACATGATGAGAGAATGACCGAAACAAAGCATGAAGAACCAAAGACTGATAAAAAAGCAGATACAAAGCATGATATGCCACAAACTGATACTAAACACAAGAAATCTGAGGGAAAAACTGAATCAAAACATGAAACATCACATGAACTGGTTACAATTGGAAAAAAAACCTATAAGAAGCAACTGTTGGTCAATATTTTTGGAGCAACAGAGCTAGTTTACGAACATTTTAGCGAAAGACTATTTTTCGCGTATACAGGGACTGACGCTAGTATAAGCGCAAGGGCTTATTATGATATGACCAAAAAAATTTTAATACCAATTCCCTGTGTTTTTAAATCGAGAGCGACTGCTACAGACACTAAGAGTGGAGACGTCTATTTTGGTTCAAATGATGGACTGTATCAATATCGGCCAAAATGTAACAATGTTACAAATATCGGATTCAGGCGATTCAGCATAAAAAAACTAATCATGAAACATGACAAAATGGTTATGGTAGCTGGATGTAAGCGAAAAATATACACTTTGGAACCAGAAATAGATTATTCACATAGAGTATATATATCGAGAAGGATTGGACGTTGGGAAGATGTTAAAGATGCTGATATAGATTCAAAAAAACGCGTACATATTGTCGTGACAGATATTGGCTTGTTTTGTTTAGATACAAAGGGTAACGCTATTATAAACTCAGACTTGACTGATGTCGATTGTTTCGTCCAAAAAGGAAATCATATGTTCGGCGTTGTTGGTAACCAAATGTGGCTTCTGAATTGTTGTCGTGGCACAGCTAGAAAATACGCAAAGCTAGATTTCGAACCGCAAAGTATGATTTTTGTTGAGAACGAAGCTTTTGTGTCTACTAACAACAAAATATATCACCTTTACGGATGTTAGTAGCCTTTTTATGCTTTATTTGAGAGACTCTTTAAATTTTTTACTATAATAATTTAAATTTTTAAGCAGAGATTAATAAAAAACAAAATCCGTATCTGTATTTTTCTTGGTTGTTAGAAGGGAAATGAGTTGCCTCAAAGTTTTTTCAAGCAGATTAGGTACATTACCTTTACCAATGAGGTTTTATTTTCTATAGAGAGGTTACCTATACAGGATTAGAACTTCACAAACGGCACAACAGGCGACGTTCAACGAGCGTTCAACACGAACGTTCCCGAATCCACCCGAATATTCGTGTGGAAGTAGGACGGCATGACTTAATTTTCGGGAGCGAAAAAGAGACGATTTGTTGTGCATCTCCCACCTGCACGACATGCCGTCCTACTTCATATTATAAATTACATAGAATAATTAATCAGACAAGACATCTTGCCTACAAATGCATTCACTCCTAAATTTATGTATACAGTGGTATGAAAGTATAAAATGTTTATGTTTTTGAAAACAACGGGATTATACGTCATATTCATTTTTTTTCGGCCGAATACTTCTTTCGGCGATGTGCTGGGGATATACTACTGTGGTGGAATAAAAACAATGAAATTAGGGCTGAAGGCGAAATCCTGTGCGTATGTGAATAATGCGGCGTCTGCGAGCGGTGTGACATGCGCGTGCAACGAAATCTAAGGGACGACTAAACAGATAGTCGTTCAAAAACTCACACTGGGTTGGGTTTCCTAACCGGTTTGCTACACTAACTAACCCGTTCAAATCAAAAATCAACACTGGTTGCAACTTGACCGTTCAAAAATAGCAGTGTCGCTACACCGGTGTCGAATTTTTCAACATCAACTCGGAGCCGAGTGCGCAAGGATCGATAGGGATGTCAAAATTACAGATAAAATTCAATACAAACTCTATTGGAATATGTCAAACGACGTTTGGAGTGTAGCAACTCGGCCAAACCCGCTCAAAGATTCAGCGTTGCAACTCCAGTGTTCCTACCCAGCCTAAGGTTCTTTATTGAACGCACTTCAAGGCTACTTTCAAGGGTCTCTCGACACGGGTTCTAACGCCATCTCTTTCGCACGCTTTGAAAATTGTATCCACTATCCTGCTGTCAGTGTCGGAACCTGACGAAATTGTCAATTTATGAACGGCTACCAGATGTGTGCAGATTGACATTTAACATACAACACAGGCATTTTTCACATGACTAACCCCAAAAAAGGAATGTATTGTTTTCAGGGTTCAAGTGGGTATTTTTCTTAATTCCACCATAACTTCTTAATGCCTGAACGGATTTTGAAGTGTGTGGTATCGTTAGAATCCTTATAGCATCCTGAGTTGAATAAGCTATAGATACCTATATACACAAAAAGTAATAAACAAAAGTAAATAATAAAAAATATTAAGAAACACGATATAAGGTTGCTTTGATTGATATGACTAAATTCATACTTGAGACTCGGTACCAAATAACACTTTCCTGACTTTTTTCTTCAAAACATATCGCACCTTTGGTGGAACAATGACGCAATTACGTGTTTTCAAATACTCCAGGGGCGGCAAATTAAGACATTTTTATTTTCTTTTATTTTCTTGTCTGGCTCTATGACGTTATGTAATAAAAATATTTATAAACATTTTATTATTATGATGATGAATGTACCGTTCGCAAATTAAAACATTTTCATTTTGTGAACCACACTCAATTGGCCAATCAGACGATATTATTCCAAAAACTGTGGAAAGCTACAACGACATACACGCCTCTGTTTGAAACTATTGGAACTAAATATCATTGTGTTTTTGTTACCCCATAGAGAACAATACATTTAGAACATTTTGGCATATTTAAATTAATTTTACATTTTTTGACAATTACGTCATTGTTCTGCCAAAGGTGCGATATGTTCTGTTAAGTTAAATAAAATGAAGATACGAATTTGATATTATATTTAGCCAGATTTAGACAGACGTAAAAAACAGTGTCACAAATATCTATAGAGAAGAAAGGACATAGACAATAAGTATGATATCCATACTTAACATCCCCTGCAGATTTTAAGAATTTAATGATAAATTCTTTAGTCCCATTCTGAAACTTAGATCTTTAAGTCTGGGGCCGAACAACGGTTTAGTGAGCATATCTGCTAACTGCATCTCCGAGGAAACTTGCTTGATAGTCAAGTCTCCATTGCTAACACATTCTCTTACGAAAAAATGTTTGATCTTGATGTGTTTGGTGCGCTTGTGGTATTCATATTTTGGATTGTGTGCAAGTTTTATAGCTGATTCGTTGTCCAGGTTCAACACTGGTGTTTCAGGGGTGATTAGATTGCTAAGCAGGCGATTCAACCATAAAATCTCTTGTGCAGATTCACTAGCTGCTATGATTTCCGCTTCAGTCGAGGAAATAGAGACCGTTGTTTGCTTTTGGCTTCTCCAGCTAATAGCAGCTCCAGAAAATAAGCACACCATTCCAGTTGTCGATCTTCCAGTAGTGGGGTCTCCTGCATGATCTGCGTCGCTGAAGCAGACTAAGTGTGGAGGTGACAATTTTGTGAAGGTTAGCCCAGTATGTCGGGTCCCTTTCAAGTACCGGAAGATGCGTTTTACCAACAGTACATCTTTCTTTCTAGGTTCTCCGAGGTTTCTAGATGCAACACCAACAGCATACGATATATCAGGCCTTGTGCCTACTGATAAATATGCCAAAGCACCAACAGCTTGTCTGTATGGGAAGTTTGTGTTGATATTCTCTTCTACTCCCAACTCATTATCTTTGACGAAGGGCGTCGGTGCTGGTTTACAGTTGGACATACCATATTTTTCTAAAACTTTCATTGTGTATGCCTTTTGACATAGTGTAATGGTTTGGTCTTTGCGTACGTTAATTTCCATTCCAAGAAAATAAGATGCAGGTTTGGTAGTTATCTTGAATCTTGCTTGCAATTCCTTGATAAACTCATCTCCTGCTGTAGTTGTGTTGTAGGCTAAAAGTCCGTCGTCAACATAAAGTCCAATAAATACTTTGGATTGACCTCTAATACGAACATATAAGCATGGATCCGCCTCGCTCTGTTGGAAATCAGATTTTTCCAAGAAGTCAGCAATGCATGTGTTCCAGCAAAGCGGTGCTTGTTTGAGTCCATAGAGACTGCGTTTCAGTTTGCAAACTCTTTTTGTGCCATCCTCATAGCCTTCAGGCTGTTTCATGAAAATGTCTTCTTTTACTGTGCCGTTTAGGAAAGCGGTTGACACATCAAACTGACAAAGTTTTAGATTTTCTCGAGCAGCTATGGCTAGTATTGCTCGTATAGTGCTTAGACGAACAACTGGACTGAATGTTTTGTCGTAATCTACTCCAGGTCTCTGAGAGTAACCTTTAATTACCATTCTAGCTTTATACTTCTCGATGGAACCATCAGGGTTTGTTTTTACTTTATACACCCATTTGCTAGGCAGGGCTTTCCGTCCTTTGGGTAGATTAACCAGATCCCAAGTTTGGTTGTCGTTCAGTGCAGTTATTTCATTTTTCATGGCTTCTTGCCATTTTTCTTTATCAGGAGATTGCATTGCTTCTTTAAAAGTTACAGGTTCCTTAGGCTTGTAAAGATTTTCGATTTCTTCAGCTGCTGCCAAAATAAAATCATCGTAGCGTTTAGGAATTGTAATTTTTGACCTGTCTCTCAAAGAGCTCGTTTCAAGAATTGCGTTTTCTTCAACATTTGCATTGTGTGCAGGTTCAACATCACTATCAACGTCGTGAGAACCAGAAAAGGATCCGCAGTCACTTTTAGAATTTGATGATTCTGCTTGTTGAACATTTCTAGTACTGTCAACCAAATTTTGTTGCAACAGTTCATCATTGTATTGATCATCTGTGTCACGAATGCTTACTTGCTGATCATCTCCTTCTTCATAAACGTCAAGTTCAATAGCCACTTGCTTGCGTGGTGTTTGTTGCAATGACGTTTGTTTTGTCTGTTTGTGTGGAACTCCAACATCGTTGAATAGTGTCGAGAGTTCATTTTTGTTTTGTTCATCGTAGAACATATTCTTCATCACACGAATATCTTTTGCAATAATAATTATTTTCTTCGAGGGTATGAAGATTCTGAAAGCTTTCGATTTTTCAGAATATCCCACAAACATGCCAGGAATTGCTTTTGGTGCAAATTTGTGACCATTGGTGCCTCTTTTTAGAACATAAGCCTTGCAACCGAATACGTACAAATGATTAATACATGGTTTTCTTCCAACCCATCGTTCGAATGGTGTTTGATTCTGAATGGCGCTGTTTATGTTTCTATTTGATAAATAGTTGGCAGTCAACACTGCTTCGCCCCAGAATTTTAATGGTGTTTTGGCATCAATCATCAATGCTCTTGCTTTCTCCACGAGAGTACGGTTCTTCCGTTCAGCAATTCCGTTCTGGCTCGGGGTGTAGGGTACGGTGAGTCTTCGCTGTATCCCGCAACGTTTTAAATATGCATCAAATTCCTTGTTCACGTATTCAGTGCCATTATCTGATTGTAGGAACTTGATTTTGTTGCCAGTGAAAGTTTCCGCTATTTCCTTGTACTCTTTGAACTTTTCCAAGACTTCGCTTTTGTTTTTGATAACATAAACATGACTATATCGGCTGTAGTCATCAATGAAAGTAACAAAGTACTTATTTCCGTTTAGTGTGGGCATTTGTATCGGTCCACACACGTCACTGTGGACAATTTCCAAGCGCTCTGTTGTTCTTTGGTTGGTGGTCTCCTGAGGGGCTGGCGTTCTGTGTAATTTCCCCTGTATGCAGGCTTCGCACTCATCCAAGGTTTCAGATGCATCGAAGTTCAGTCCAAGTAAGTTGTTATTTTTGAGTGCAACTTTTAGATCTTTGGCGTTCATGTGACCAAGTTTTCTGTGCCAGTCATTGATGTTTGATGATTTCTTTGCTGTTTTCGGAACAGTTTCATCATTATCATTGGCCAGATTGATGCGCTCGCATTTATCAGGTTTAATGTAGTAAAGACCATCTGCTTGCTTAAGTGCGGTGAGAGTTATTCCAGCTTTAGGATTGTTAACCGTCGCTTTATTTTTGGTAAAGAGGACAGAGCAGCCAGCATCTGTCATCTTGCTGACGGACAGCAGGTTAGTGCATAAACTAGGTACGTACAGCGTGTCTTTTAAATGTGTGAGCGCCAAGCCATCACCGTTTTTCGTTACAAAGGACACTGTACCTGTTCCCTTAATTTCTGCTTTGTATTCTTCAGTTGCGAAGTTTAGTTTTCTGGACGTTTTCTCCATGGTCTTAAATAAATCTCGTTCATAAGTTATGTGAGATGTACATCCACTGTCCAAGACCCAAATGCTGTTTTCAGGTTTCTCGTTTGGTGTGAGAAGACACTGAGTAGCAAAATGGTTCATTTGAGAATCGTTTTTATGTTTGTTCGGCTTCTCATTCTTTTTCTTCCAGCAGGTACTACAAATTTTGTGATTTTTGCGTTTAAAGATGTTACCTCTTTGTTTGCAAATTTTACATGCCACATATAATGCTTCTTCTTGACCAGAATATCCAGGTTCATCGTTATTGGTCATGTTTTGACTATGACGTGCTTCACATTCTTCAATTATTTTAGTTTTAAGCTCATCTGGCTTTGGAAGAGTGTCTCGTGATTCAATAGCGACTCTGAAGTTTTCATAATCAGAAGAGAGACTGTATAGCATCATGATTGATAACAAGTCCTCGTTAATATCGACTTGCATGTCTGCTAATTTGTCAACAATGTCCATGAATTTATTTAGATGACCACGTACGTCGTGTCCTTCTAGTTTTGTCAGGATCAGTTGTTTTAATAGGGATGCTTTTCGTGCAGGTCCCTTACTGGCATAAATATCTTTTAATTTATCCCATAATGCTTTAGCCGTATTGCAGTTTTTAATTTGTTTTAGTTCAGAAGGAGCGATTATTAAGATTAATTCAGACTTCGCTTGCCTGTCTCCTTCCTTATCAGCTTCGCTAGCAACAGCTTGCAAGGGAGTCTCAACGTATCTCCATAGTTTGTGACGTACGAGAATAGCTTCGGCCTGTATCACCCAAGTGTCATAGTTTTCCCTAGTAAGAGGGTCGATTTTGGTGCTCGACATTTTTATTATTCTTAACTGGGGTTTTTATTAATTCTCCTTACTTCGTTTACGCTCTGCTACCATGTTAAGTTAAATAAAATGAAGATACGAATTTGATATTATATTTAGCCAGATTTAGACAGACGTAAAAAACAGTGTCACAAATATCTATAGAGAAGAAAGGACATAGACAATAAGTATGATATCCATACTTAACATGTTCTCTAGAAGTCGACGCCCACATAATATTCGTTTTTATATAATAGGAAATACGCCTCTGAATATCTCTGAAGATCTTCATCCAATCATAACCAAACTCAAAATGGGACCTACCGGGAAGTACACTCTCCCTACCAAAAAAATAATTATTCAAATCGGCTCAAAAATGACAGAGTTAGGGAGAAACAATTACTAAAAACAATACAGTCGAATTGAGAACCTCTCTTTTTTGAAGTTGCTTTTACAAGTTGCATAAAAAATCAAAAACGTATGAATTCCGTCCCATAAATCAAAGTCACCTTGTACAATAATATTCCATCTTTTTCACATTGAGGCATTGACCTCAACCAAACTTTTGACCGGTTTGAATTGTCAGCGAGGGATGTTATTGGGAGAGGCAGACATATATTGTGAGGTGTCTACAGAATGTTTTTATATTATTTTATGCTGAGTCCATTAACAGTATCTAGATCTATAATGCAGCAAACTTATCTGACCCGGTGACGAGGACTGTCGCTTCTTGAATATAGAGGTCATTTTAGTTTGGCTTATAGGGTCAGACAAGCTCGTGGCGCTGTATTTCCTTCGCAAGTTTCGTGGAGCGTGCACTAATAGCGAAATGAACCAACATTTTACATTTGGCTGCCCTCGTCGCAACTGAGTTGGTCTCATCACATTATGTGCCAACAGAAGCGTGATCATTTTTGTCTTTATTATTCATACAACTAAGGTGACTTTTATTGATACCTGGCAAAAGTGATAACCAGGGTTCAAGACCCATTTTATCTTCTATTTTTAGGGTTCCGTACCCGAAGGGTGCTAAACGGGACCTCATTACTAAGCCTTCGTTGTCTGTCTGTCCGTCCGTCTGTGACAGGGGTCTACAGCCGTCTACAGATACTGTCTACTATCTATAGGTATATTACGAATACCTATTACTACTATATGGCCTCTATCATGGCAAATAATAAAAATTAAAAAATATGAAATACAAAGGAGGTCCCATTGAAGAAACCTCGAAAAAATGCTATATTTTCAAGATTATTTGTTTCGACACAAAACACAGAAGTTTAAAATTTGGTCAGATAGTAAAACCACAAAAAATAAAAATTTGGGTTCCGTACTCAAAGTATGCGGAATCATTCGAAAGGCGCTGTCATTTTAGCGGCTTTGTTTATGGCGCCTATATTGTTGTTATTTTGCATGTTTTTAGGGTTCCTTACCCGTTTTGTGTGATGGTACTGAACTTATTAGTAATCATTTAACTTTGGCTTTCGATTATAGTTTGGGCTTTAGCTGCTGTGAGGGCACAAAAGAGTATTTTTAGAATACAATCTTGGTTGTAATCACCGAGGCTCTCATATAAATTTAGCAGTGTCAATCAAGGCCACCTAAACGGATTTAAATGTGATTTAACAAAGCAGAACAGCTCTCTGATTCTGTATCGTAAAATCAGTTGTCGAAAACTACTATCAAATTCCGCTTATTTAAGGATACGTTCGCACTTGAAATGACGTCACAATTCGTAAATAGTTCAATACCCATTGAAGGTTATTTTTGGAAGTTCATTTTTACCTGTTTTTGGTGTATAGCAACTATAGTTGGCAACCGATTCAAAGATAACAGGCCCGCAGTAGTGATTGAATGAAAAAAAATTACGACACAAGAAAGCCGGAGGTTTTGTGGGAGCATTTAAAGCTGTGTGATATGTACATAGATTTAGTATACCTATAATGGATATGTATGTGATCCAGTTTCTGAGAATCCAGTCTTATTTATTACAAGTCAAGTTTTGACTTTTCTATCCCAAAGAGTCTTTGCAATTTTCCTTTGTGGTTCTCAACATTATTAGCTCTTTGGTTAGAATTTGATGTGTGTCGTGGTGTAGAGTAAGAGTAATCAAAGTTACATTTCATATTGACTTATATTTCTTAACAATGTAATATGTTTTTAATATTAATTTACGTATTAACAATAATTTCCAATATTAAAGCTACATATAACCTAGCAGTGTACCACAGTAAAGGACCCGTTATGATAATAGGTAACACGGTGTACACAAAACTGAAATTACTAAAATTCTGCGGAGCCCAAGAGCTGGCTTATGACAAAATTTCAGGGAAATTATATTTTGCATACTCATATAATCACGAGATAAGCGGCCGTGTTGTGGTTGATGTTAATACCAAAAGCAGTTTTAAAATCCCTGGTTCTTTTTACTCTACTGCGACAGCTGTAGATACTGAATCTGGGCAGGTTCTATTTGGGTCACATGATGGCCTTTACACGTATAACAGTCAGTCGAATAGAATTGCCAACGTTGGATTCAACAGGCTGAACATACTGAAATTGGTAATTGAAAACGGTATTATGTGTATCATAGAAGGTGAAAAGCGGGCTATATATACCATTACAAGTGCCCCAATCGCTGATGAATCAAATAAGACTAAATGCGATATAAAACATTTAGCTACACCAGTGAATAAAAGTTATAAGTACGAGGTTGAAATGGATGCTCGAAAAGAATATAAGACGGAAAGATTTGGTACTTGGCAGCATGTTAAAACTGTACATATGGATGGCTATGGACGTATAAGTTTTGTTTTATCTGGGGGAGGAGTGTATTGTTCAGATTTTAAAGGTCGTGCTGTAAAAAACACGGTTTTAAGAGATCTAGATTTTTTCACATCGGATGGTAGTAAACTATATGGAATAGCAGGGAGAGAAATGTTTCTCTTGAGTTGTGCAAAGGGAACTGCAAAAAAAATCAAGACTTTCCATACGATTGATCCAAAAAGCCTCATATTCACGGAGTCAGAAGAAGGATTTCTAGCTACAAAAAATATGATATACTACCTTCGTAAGATATTTGAATTGAGATGAATGCTTAGAAGTTCATAGCTGCAATGCAAAATCATGAAGTTTTTAAGATGAACGTGTTATGTTTATAAAGTTGTTTTATTTTATCGATAGATATTTATTTTGTAGATATCATAATATAGATATTTAATTTTGTAATGAATAATATTGTTGTTCCGTAAGCTGATTTTTTTTCCTGCTGTGCTTGGCCGCTACCGCACCTGATGTTGAGATATAGGATGAATCACGCTTTCCCATTAAGTACCTATATACTGTTTTATCCCTAAAAGGACAAACGTAGATTTGAAACTCCTCAAGTACAAAGAAGTTTAGAAACGAGACATACCTAAATAGATGCAATATTGAACTCTCTAAATGGATGGGCTTGGCAGGACAGCATCAAGTGTGGTGCGGATTTGTATAGAGGCAATACGAGATTTCGAGGAGCAGTGCAAAAGTGACCTCGACGCCAAAGGCGACCATCTGCGGCCATTCACAACAAATATATAGACGATAAACTCCCTTGCGTTCAACCAGTGCTCGGCTCTTGAGCTCCGCTCTCCGTTTACTAGGAAGATTAACATTAACATTAACTTTCTTCGGGCGCATCAGCTTCGGGTCGTACCTAGATCAAGAGCCGCAGTATTCGCCATGGCCGAAGTCAAACATCACGAGCGGAATATTGTCGACATAAGAGTAAATCTTTGTGCGCGCTATTCCAATGGTAGAAGGGGATGGGGGAAAGATCATGTAATTTCTACTCTACGAAATATATCCTGATAAAAACTGAGAGCTAATAGTCGGCAGAGACGTTCCAAACGTGGCTGCATACTCCGCGCGCGACCGAACTTGAGCAAAAGATAAAAGTTACTGAACCACTTTTCCCAAGAATCATACCCGCGGACACCCTTAGTTTGGAAAATAAACTGAGGTCCAAACAAAAATTCGTGAACCCTAATACACCGACATACGGGCGATTTTAGAGAGAGCTGTTCCGGTGCAGCGTTCTAAAATAGACCCTCCTCCTACGAGATAAAGTCTTTGAGTTACAGTTGAATATCTTTTTCTCTGATGATTTGCGCGGTTTTTTTTTAGAATAGTTGTTCAGTATGATCATTAGAGTATGTGGTTTTATTTACTGATCGCACTCTATTTACAGCCTGTATATGTTGGTATGTCGAAGTGAGATTGAAAGGAATGCTTTTGGCAGTGTATAGATAGACCACGCCTGTATTTTGGTGGCATTAAAAACAACCAAGTTGGCATCGCACCAGTCGGTCATATTAATGATTAAAAGTCAAATTTAAAGGGGGGCCTAAAACGAGGCACAAAAAGAGTGTCTTTTGAAAGAGTCTTCTGGTGTCAAACTTGATTTTTATTATGTAAGAAATCAAGTTTGACGAAGACTTTTCCAAAAGACGCTCTTTTTGTGCCTCGTTCTAGTCTAGGCATTCTGATGTCTATCGTCTGTTGCAACTACCTTGTTGTTAGCCATTAGCCTATCTAACTGGTGAGCTGCGGCGTTGTCTTGCCACCACCTCCATCACGGAACTATGCTGACAGACAATACAGCATTACGTCATGAGATGCTTCAGTACCTACCCCGATGTAAAGTCACCAAAATAAACTCCATAACATCAAGCATGCCAATTTACTGCGCATGTGCGTAATACACTGTTCATACAATTTAATTAGTTATCAATGTAATCAGTAAAAGACTTACCACTTCATTGTCATGACCGTGGCCGTCTCCATGGCCGTCATAAGAGTCATGTCCAGTGTTGGGAGCACCGTACTCGGTGCTCGGATTGTTGTATCCAGAACTCGGGTTGTTGTATCCTGTATTTGGATTATTGTATCCAGAACTCGGATTATTGTATCCAGAACTTGGATTATTGTATCCAGAACTCGGATTGTTGTATCCAGAACTCGGATTATTGTATCCTGGGTTTGGAGGGAGGTAGCTGTCGCTTGGTGTGTTAGAGCTATGATGTGACGAGCTTGAGCTTCCAAACGCGGCGTTTACAGCGTTCGCTGCGTGGTAGTTGTATGGAGCGTTGTAACCTTGGACTGGGGGCTCTGATGTCACCATCGTCGCTGCAAAGGCCAGTATGAGGGTCTGGAAACAAATTTTTGATATGTTATTTCACATTTAAAATCGGTCAAGTGCGAGTAGTATCTCGTGCCCTAAGGGTTCTGTACGTACGGTAATCGTTTATCGGTATCGTTTAAAACCCAAACTTATTCCACGATCAGTTATAGAAGACCGACTTAATTTGACACTTAGGTACAAGTGAACGGTAGTTCAAGTTTCCAAGTAAACTGAAAGTAAGATAATTATATAAAATTGATAACAAGGAAGTTGAAATCGTCGGCACTTATTTGAACTATTTTCGCGTTAAGTTAGAAGCCTGAATTCTTAACAGCACTATGGGGCCGTAAATTTCTGTAAAATGTATTAGTTTCATTTTGATATATAGAACCCTAAAACATATAATTAAGACTTCTCAGGAGTTGAAACAGTCAACTCTCGCTCAGCGGCTCACCACCCTCAGTCACTCTACGACGTAATAATCATCGGTAAAATGTGGGTGATCGAGTGTTGACTGTGACTTGAACACACAGCCCACACTCGGGAACACCTCTGACAGCCCTTCGGAGATTCATGTCGTGACGATTTACATTTACAATTATTTATGGTATGCCATTCTCAACTTTCCAGCGTGTTGTGCATCAAGGTAGGCATTAGACAGGTATGTCAAAGACAAGGCATTATTTCCAGACCACAATTGAGGCCTACATTTTGCAATGGTCTCAATATAGGCCCACTTAAATTATGTCGTATATTGCGTTCGAAACTAGGGTTGCCAGATCCAGCCATGTAAATTCTTGACAAAATCCTTGGTAATTATATATATATATTTATATTTATTCTTAATGTACACAGAAAACATATTAATAAAATATACACTTGAAAAGCTATGTACAATGGCGCGCTTATCTCAATAATGAGATTTCTTCCAGCAGACCAAGGGTGGATGAGATATATAAGATATAAGTAAGGTATTCATAATGTGCACATAATAATACTTCCACAAAAACAAGATTAAAATAGTACCTAAAATATACTAACAAGTAAAAAATACATACAATAAACTACATAAAATGTACATACATATACCTACACAGTACTAATAAATAGTATCCTATCAATAAATATATAATCATACATATATATATATATATACATATATTATATACATAATATGTATACCAGGAGGATAGGTTAACGGAGATAGTGCTCTTTTATTTTCCTTTTGAATACACCAATGGAAGGACTGTCTCTGATAGTGTGAGGAAGAGAGTTCCACAGTTTGATGGATTGTACAGTAAATGATTTTCCATACGCTGCGGCGTTATGAGAAGGTGTTTTTAAAAGTGAGAACGTGTTAGACCTGACTTGCTTGTCTCTAAGGAAGATATACTCATAACGATCGCGGAGGTATGGAGGAGAAGTGGGACTGTTTAAAATGTTGAAAAGGCAACAAAGGATATTAACATTTTGACGCTGTTTGATTGGAAGCCATTTTAACTGTTCGCGGTACTGAGATACGTGGTCATATTTTCTTAGCCCATAGATAAACCTGATTCCCAGATTTTGTAAACGTTGAAGTTTACCAAGCAACTCCTGACTGGCATCTAGGAAACAAACATCAGCGTAGTTGATAATCGGCAAAAGAAGAGATTGTGCGAGAGTAACTTTAGTTCCAAATGGGAGAAACTTTTGGAGACGCTTAAGGGAATGAAATGTCGCATAGACTTTCCTGCTGACCTCATTAATATGCGCAGCCCACGTCAAGTTACAGTCGAATATGACACCCAAATTTTTTGCAGTTTTAGTGTAGGCAATACAGACATCATTATACACTACTCGTGTAATTCATAAAATTCTCTGCATTTTTTTTTGCAAAAATATCGAACCGTTTATGCAAATGCAGCCAAATTTTTACTGAAGACTCGGTAAGTGAAATTCGTAAATTATTCGTTTCATGTTCCTTACAAACGCAAGCCCAGCCCCTAGTCAATTACTATGGGACGTCAAGATTTTATTTTGCGAAATTATTATCAAACAAAAAATGTAGCAAAAAGTGTTATCGATCCGTGTTACTGATCACTTACCAAGCCTCCAGTATGAGTTTGGCTGTATAAATTAAAGCCAAATTCATACTGGAGACTCTGTTAGTGGCCAGGACTAAGGTTCAATGACCCTGTTTGCGAAATACGAAAAATATTTGTATGTGCCTCTATACTAGATATACTTGTTTGAACTAACTCGACTCAATTAGTATAGGAAGTCAACATTTTATTTTGCTTATTTCACAGAGAGGGTAATTGAACCTTGGCCCTGACCACTTACCGAATCTCCAGTATGAATTTGGCTATATACACGAAATTCACCTTATATACATTTTGAGCATTTCTCCATTATTTCTTATATTATCTGTGATTTTTTTTTCAAATTCCTGTCAAATTTCCTGACAGAAGCCAACATTCCTGCACATGTAGGAAGATTCCTGCTGTGTGATGTGATGACCCTGCTCGCAACGTACACCCAAATCCATTCTAAAGTAAGCCGTACAACGGTTGATGTACAGTCATAAGCTGTGTGCTTTTTAGGGTTCCGTACCAGGTGGGTGCCAAATAGGACCCTATTACTAAGCCTCCGCTGTCCATCCGTCTTTCTGTGTGTCTCTTCGTCTGTTATCAGCTTCAGCTGTAATAGGTAGACATTTGAAATTTTCACACAATACGTGTAACTATGGCCTCTACCACGGCAAATAATAAAACTAAAAAAAAAAAATTAACGTCCCCCCCAATCCCCCCCCCCCCAAATAAGTAAACCTCGGAAAAATTGCATACAAGTATTTTTAACATTACTTGTTTTAGCTCTATATTAAATACGGTAATAGATACACCTAAGTTTCAAATTGCGTCCTACTCTAAAGTAAAACAAAAATCAATAAAATTAGGGTTCCGTACTCAGAGGGTCCTCAATTGTTTAAAAGGCGCTACCATTTTAGCGCTTTGTTTTTTGTCGCCTTAATGTTGCTACTGCATTTATTGTCGATTTGTATGTTTTTAGGGTTCCGTATCCGTATTGTGTGATGGTACGAAACCTTGTGCGCGAGTCCGACTCGCACTTAGCTAAATTATCAAGGTTTCTAACTGTACCTAGATGATCTGTTTCCCAACAACAAGAGGCTTGTGTCCTATTCATCATATCGTGGGAAAGTCTGGTCTAGAATCTACATTAAAATTGGAGTAAGTATAATCAGGAAGTAATTTATGTGAATATGGAATCTATGGTTTGTTTTACGAAAGTTTATGGTCGAAGGTAAAGCTCGACCGGACCGTTCTAGATGTAGGTATTAGCACAGTTTCAAAATCCATTCAGTAGTCCAATTAAAGCGCTCAGACAGAGCGCGAGAAACGGGAGGCATGCCACCGAGCTACATACGATTTTCGAACAAGCAGCCCCCAGGTTCTGTATCGTAAAATCAGTTGCCAAACCGAGTGCCTATCGTCGAAAACATACATATCCGCTTATGTAATAGAATAGAATAGAATAGAATGACGTTTATTTCGATCGATTAAGATCATAATTATTAATACACATATACACAAAAAATCAATTATCAATTAGTACAATAAAATATACACAATAAAATATATATAAAAGTAAAACAATATTTTGGCTGCTGTCAGCACATGAATCATGCTGCAATGATTCAGGTACTGACAGTCAAACCGTTCCGCAAATGCGTTCAGGATACAGTTGCGGCTGGCCCGCACCCTGCGCAACAGGGATGTGCACCGCCCGCGCATCGTTGCATAAATAGGCGCATAAAATTAGCTAAGCCTGGACATAATTCGATAACCCGTTGTTTTAATTATTTTATCGGATATTAATATTAAGTATCAAATATTAATTAGAAGAAGAAAAGCAATTTATTTTAAATACCTCCAACAATATACAATATAGACATAAAAAATCACACACAATTAGAATTAACAAAGAGGAAGAATGTATTAACATAATATAAGTAACAGGATTTTAACATTTAGAAAAAGGTGGTAAATAAAAAGGGATTCAACTCAGCTTATTGCTGCGGTAAGTGCCACAGCGCTGTTATTCTGTTGAACCCTGAAACTAAAATTAAAACTTAAACTATACCTACGAGTATGCTAGGTGGCTTATTTCTAAGGATTGATTTATAAACTAGGAATTGGAATGTGAAGGAAGTATGTATGTATAATAAAATATATAGCTACAAAAAATAAATAAATAAGAATATATGTATTAGATATACGATGAAAAAATTACGGGTTGGTAACCGTTTTTATGAAAATCATGAGATTTCGTACACTAACCCACTTCTTCCTAAAACCAAAATAGGTAACCAAATACCTTGTTAGTATAATTTTGAGGTGCATTAAAATACTATCCACCTAATCGCAAAATAAACTGAAACCAAATTCGCAAGTATGTTTTTTTTCATAGTATTCATCTGATCTCAATATCTATACAAGCCAAAATGGTAACTATGATGGCTGTATATTAATAATTAAAACATGCGTTCGCACTTGAAGTGACGTCACAATTCGTAGGTAAATAGTTTAATACCCATAGATAGTTATTAGGGCGGTCCTTAATAGGGATGTTGATAAATTTCGACAAGTGCGCCCCCCAGATACGTTAGAAATAATTAAATAAAAATGTGTGCGATACCTCAGCGCTGTAGTCCAAGGAGAAGACGTGCCTGTGAGCTCGTTTTGTTTCCCATTTGAATAACATCGGATTTTTAGATTCATAAAATCATATTTTTTTTGAGTTGTCCCCAAGCATGCAAAAATTTTTTTATCACATAAATTTATTGTTTATGTGTATAACTACTCGCACATTTTTTTTCAATTGTATGTATATTTTCTTACATGTACAATTATTATTTTTACGAATTTATGACGTAAATAAGACTGCTAAATAAGACTGGGGGGGGGGGGGGTGAGGTAAGGGTTAGGATAACGCCATGTAAAAAAATTTACACGTGGATCTACCAAGTAAGAATATATTTATAAGAATAATTTTTTTTTTCAATGCACTTCCAAAAAATAATGACTTATGTAAATGAGAAACAAAACAAGCTTACAGGCACGTCTTCTCCTTGGACTAAAGCGCTGGGGTATCGCACACATTTTTATTTAATTATTTCGAACGTATCTGGGGGGCGCACTTGTCGAAATTCGACAACACCGCTAATACGGACCACCCTAATAGTTATTTTGGAAGTTCATTTTTTATCTGTTTTTGGTGAATAGCAACCATAGATGGTAACCGACACTACCTATAAGTTACTTAATAGCCCCGCAGCTCGGAGTCTCGAACGCTTCGTTGGAGTACTGTATGGATTTTTAAACTGTAGTATTCATCCATCCATCCATCAGCCTGTTTCGTCCACTGCTGGACATAGGCCTTTCCAGGATTTCGCCACTCTTGGTGGTCCTCCTGGAAGAAATGCTCATACTCACACACGCTGGGCAGGCGGGTTGGTGAGCACGGTGCCGAAACCCTTGCACCAGTGACGCCGCTACCCTAGACCTTTCTAGGATTTCGCCCCTCTTGGCGGTCCTCCTGGATGAAATGCCCATACTTGCACCAGTGACGCCGCTGCCCGTCACCAGTCTGTTTTATATAAGGCTCGGCAATTGGGGATGGATATACCGCCATCCATCGGTCCCAGGCAATGGTGGGCCGCCTGGTTTTGCCTGAGAGCTGTTCTCTTACTCTCCTCCGAATAACTTCAGGAGGATTTGCGAGTAAGATGGTGGTACCTCCACAGTCGAGCCCGGCATCAGCTCTACGACGAATAGCTCGCTGGTGGTATGGTACTACCAACTTAGCGACATACTGAAGAAGGCTAATCAATTTTCTTACCCTGAGATATGTCATCGTATTGTTGAAAGAAGTACCTGAAAATATAAAATAAACATCCATTAATATTACAAGCTTTTACGTAACTCAATATGTCTTGATCAAAGCTTGCAACTAAATTGTTTTACTGATCGTGTCTCGAAATGGTCTACAGATTAATTTTACGACACTGGACTTATTTATTATAAGTCTAACATGGTTGCCACCTTAACACCATTTGACAGAAAATATATGGGATTTACTGTCAAATGGTGCTGCTAGGCCCCCTGGAGTTCCTTAGAGGTGAAATATTTAGGGCAAAGCTTGCATGAAAACGATGTAATCAAATCAGTCGGAATACGCAAGAACATAATGAAATTATTATACATGACTTTATACTTTTGACGTTCGTTTATACATATGTACAGCCAAATTCATATTGGAGACTCGGTGTGTGGTCAGGACCAGGGTTCAATTACTGTTACTGCGAAAAATGCAAGATTAAATTTAGCTTTCCTATAGGTACCTACTTATTGAGTCGAGGTTGTTCTTGAACAAGTACATGCATAAGAAAATATTTTACGTACGGGCTCGACTGTGGAGGTACCACCATCTTACTCGCAAATCCTCCCGAAGTTATTCGGGGGAGAGTAAGAGAACAGCTCTCAGGCAAAACCAGGCGGCCCACCATTGCCTGGGACCGATGGATGGCGGTATATCCATCCCCAATTGCCGAGCCTTATATAAAACAGACTGGTGACGGGCAGCGGCGTCACTGGTGCAAGTATGGGCATTTCATCCAGGAGGACCGCCAAGAGGGGCGAAATCCTAGAAAGGTCTAGGTATGTCCAGCAGTGGACGAAACAGGCTGATGGATGGATGGATTTCGCAAACAATGACATATTATAAGCTACAAGGAGTGTTAACAAAATAACGCCCAAGCCGAAAACGGGGCAGAGATTGAATAAACGCGATAATAATTAATATTGCTATTGTAACAACTAACATCAACGTGTTACATGGTGTTATTGAATTTTAACAAAATTCGAATGGTCCAGAATACCTAATTGTTGATTTTTTTTAAAGGAATAGACTTTTTGAAGGTCTTGTAAAAGTATACATTTTTTCTCCTTGAAATACAAAAGATATACATGAAAATATTCAGGAACTGAATAAATAGCTTTGATGACGTAATAGTCATGTCGTTTAGGCATTACAGGAAATAGACCATTGCTCACAAGAAAAAAGAAAGTGATGTCAAAACCGACGTCTGTTTTTTTTATTTTCAGTAATCCCATCTTCAGGTTTTATCCCCTAATTTTTTTTCTCATTCTTTATTTTCGTCAAGGAACTCTCCCAAATGAGCCTAAACGGTATGACTATTACGTCACATTCCCATTTCTCCAAACTGATTTTCAAAAAATAATTTCGTTATAAGAAATACCACCTGAAAGTTAAAGAACAGTATGTATCTTCATGACTTAGCCTATATTTTCAGAAAAAATATACAAAAGGGCCTGTTACAATTTATGGTTGGTTCGAATTGTTACGAATTGGTCTTTATAAAATAGATAATGAATTAAAAAAATAAAATAAAAGTTAGCAAGTTTAGTATGTTTGGAACCCTCAGGGCACGGGTCCTACTCGGACTTGACCGGGTTTTAGGGTCCCGTAGCCGAAGGGTGCTAAACGGGATCTTCCGCTGTCTGTCCGTACGTCCGTCTGTCACAGGGGTCTACACACAAATTATATAGAGGGTCTACAACTTCACCCGTTATAGGTAGAATGTTGAAATTTTCACAAAATATGTGTTATTATGGCGTCTACCAAGGCAAACAATAAAAATGAGAAAAAAATTAAATTCGTGGGGGCAAGGGGGTCCCCATACAATAAATGTCGAAAACGTTAATTGTTTTAGCTCTATCTCAAAGACGGTAATACATACGAGTTCCAAATTTGGTCACATTGTTGTAAATACTCTAATCTAAAACAACAAATAATAAAATTTGGGTTCCGTACTCGAGGGTGCTGAATTGTTTATCAGAGCAGTACCATTTTAGCGCCTTATTTTTTGTTGTTTCAATGTTACTATAGTATCTATATTATTGATATGTATATGTTCTTAGGGTGCCGCACCCATGTTGTGGGATGGTACGGAAGCCTTTGTGCGTGAGTCCGACTCGCACTTTGCCAATTCTTTTATTCATTTACCATAAACAGATTAAACAGTCATTGGTAAGATTTAAAATATCATTTTCTTGACTGTTCCCGAAACTTGCGAAGTACGGAACGTTAGATTGGTTTTCCTAACAAAACGTTAGCAACTTAGAAACAATAATACGAACAAACTACAGATGTATAATATAGTAGCAGATGCAGACCTAACATCCTACTAATATTATAAATGCGAAAGTTTGTGCGTGTGTGTGTGTGTGTGTGTATGTTTGTTACTCTTTCACGCTGAAACGGCTGAACGGATTTATATGAAATTTAGAATGGATATAGCTTATACCCTAACTTAACACATAGGCTACATTTTATCCCGAAAAAATGCATGGTTCCTGTAGGATAGATTAATATCATTGAAAAATCATGTGTCTAAATAGCGCGGTCCTAAACGTTTGTGGTGAAATAAGAGAAGGCTATGTTATCTCATCACACTTCACACTAATATTATAAATGCGAAAGTTCGTGTGTGTGTGTGTGTTTATTACTCTTTCACGCTGAAACGGCTGGACGGATTTGGATGAAATTTAGAATGGATATAGCTTACATGTCGTTAAACCGAATAACACGCGGACGGAGCCGCGGGCAAAAGCTGGTTAAAAATGAACGCATAGAGTCGACGCGTGGCAATTTTATCTCAGTGAACTTCGGGCTCCTTTAAATATAAATATACTAGAGTAATCTAATGTTTAGGAATTAACAAATATGTTCCAAGCATAAGCCAGTCAAAACAACCCATTTTTGTACGTTTCTTCGTACCATGAAGCCTAAATGTAGCTTATTTTTTGTATGGAAACTTGCCACGCTATTTAATCCTTATGTTTGGTCTGCTACTTAGTAATAATTATATGTCCGTGCAACAAACCGTTGTTATGTGGGAATTACTAACAATTAGCTATGAATTATTATCAGCACTTTAATCCCATTCAAAACCATGATGGACAATTTTATGGTGAAACGTTTTAGTAAAAAACAAAAGATTTGCGTTCTGCGTTTCGATTAAAAACAAAGGGCAACATTTCGTTTCACTTATTCGTGATTGGTAGTATTTAAAACTGTCACGTAGTTCGCAGTTGTACAAAAACCTAATTGCGTCATAACTTTTATAACCGACACATAAGGTTGAAAATTGAACAGAGATATTTAAATTAACGAGGTACTACCAAAACTTGCACAACTGTGAGATGTGAAATGTTTGTCATTATTTAACTAATTGTCCTTTGTGCGTGCACCGTTTCATTCTACGCAAAAGCGATATTATGTCGTTTAAACTGGGACAATAGTTATTTATGATACAATCCCAGTTTGTTTTTAATATTATATTGTTTCATGTTAGTCAACTTGACATATGTATCCGTTTGGAAATATACCCTAGTTGATTGATTTGAAAGATTAGACTGTGGCGGTAAAATCTTTTGATGTTTTGTGTGACCCGGTCACGAGAGACGGTAACAAAAGATTGTCAAGTTTACTTACAAAACGCATTAGGTACTGTAAAGGAGAATTTTTGTTATAGAGCATTCAGTATTACCTGGCGTGTTTCCACTTGAGACGTCACGTCATTAGCAATAAGAATAGGATTAAGTCGTGGCTGGTGAATTTGCCTGAATATTTCACATTTCTATAAACAACCGCTTAGCCGGCAGCGGGGGGGACGCTCCACTCTAACTAAAATTTTCACTTTAAGGACCCGTTCTCCCTAACATTAAGCACCTCATTTAGCGTCAAGTAGAACTGCACTCTGTGACGTTCATTATTGTTTAAAATAGCGCGCTCTGAGCCGTGGCTGTTACGACAACCGAAAAAACACGCGCTCTAAAGAATCACGTTTCGATGCCGAATTATTATGTTCGATGGATAAATACACCAAGTTACAATTTTTGTTTGGCAAAATTAAACCAATCACACCATTCTGTATACTCTTAACTTACGGGTGACTGAATTTCAGTTTCCAAAATCATCTGGGAAACCGTCAATGGGAAATACGCGAAGAGCAGTTTTACGTGATTTTTAGTAAATTTAGATTTTTTTTTCTAGCTTGCTATGAATTCTATGCAAAAATCAAATTAATTAGGTTGTGATACAACTCTTCGACAACTTGTGTGATTATTTATTTCTCATTAAACAAATATTTTCTGTCATGAATCAGCAATACGGTGGGGCACGTTTAGGTGGCATGGACCCTTAAAGCTTAATATTTCACCAACGGATCCCTAAATAGAAAAATGGTTTTCACACACCCACAATGTTTTTGAACGGCCTATCCAACGATACCCCACACTATGGGATAGACGAGAAAAAAAAATCAGTTTACTTGTATGAGAGGTACCCTTAAAAAAAAATCATCAAGATTTTATTTTACCATTTTGTCGGCGTGATTAATATTTATATCCATGCCAAATTACAGCTTTCTAGTACTAATAGTCTCTGCGCTAAGCCGCGGACAGACGGACAGACGGACATGGCGAAATTATAAGGGTTCCTTGTCGGACTATGGAACCCTAAAAATGGCACCGTCTACGAATGGAACCATACTTTTTATTATTTTTTGTATTACTTTAGAGTATGTCCTACAATCTGATTAAGTTTAAAACTTGAATGTATTACAGTCTTTAAGTAAGGGCCAAAACAAATAACGTAAAAAAAAAACTTTTCGAGGTTCCTTGTATGGGGGACCCCCTTGAATTTCAATTTAATTAAAACCATTGTATTATTTTTCATGGTAGAGGCTATAGTAACACGCATTCTGTGAAAATTTCAATTGTCTACCTAGTACGGTTGAAGCTGTAGACCCCTATGACAGACGGACAGACAGACAGACTGTGGAGGCTCAGTTAGTCCCTTCTGGTATGGAACCCTAAAAACATGTCTTTGAGTAATTTATCCGCATTGTCGAAGTTCGTACGTCAAAGAAATTGCTGCACTTAGGACAGAGAGTTTACTACTGCAATACGGATAATAAGTAAGCCCGGAGATTTTTCTGTGATAAAAGTGATAATACATGGTTGACTTATGCTTTCTTGACTGTATGTTATTTTGTGTTAATAAAACAAATGCAGGCGCGATACTCCCAAAAAGATTCGGTCGGTCGTTTATCGTTCGAGCTTACGTCTATCTCTGATGCAAGCATTGTAGTAGGTCGATCGCACAACGAAAGAGATATGCGTATATGAAAAAGCGCGCGTCTGAGCAGTGCGGTAAATCAAGAAGAGAGTGGATAATGCTGTTTTTCAAGGAATAAAATTTAGTATAAACTCAAACAAGTGCGTTTAAAAAAAACTGTGCTATCGTTTAGATATGTATAAAACAGTAATCATTGTTATTTTTACTTTATTACCAACTAGCTTTTGTCCGCGGCTCCGCCCGCGAGTTATTCTGTTTAACGACATGCTTTTTTCCGGGATAAAAAGTAGCCTTTGTGTTAAGTTAGGGTATAAACTATATCCATTCTAAATTTCCGTTTCAGTGAGAAAGAGTAACAAAGAACACACAAACTTTCGCATTTATAATATTAGTGATAGATTGGACAGGCTGCTTCTTTAAAATTAAAAAATAGCCTTCACTTTGCAAATTTCTTCGATCGAGTCAGTTTGTCTCTATCGCGTTTTGGAGTGTTACATCGCCTTGGAAAAGGCTTTGTTTATAACATCTATTTATTTCAGATTCAGGTATCCATATCTATTGTAGTTTGGGAGTACTATTTGTTCAAAAACTCTAAACTACGTCGTTTTAAAAGTGTGTAGGGATAGATATGTCGCCGGCATTTAGTTAAATCAGCCACTTGCCACATAACCTCCGTGATTATTTGTTTATGACCACCCAGAAATATGATTTTAACCAAAAGACTAGCCGTTTAGTTAAGTGACTGATTTAACCAAATGCCGGCGACAGATATACGACTGAACGATAATCGATCAAACTATTTCACTTCGGAGTAGCCCCCGAGTAATAGTCTCAAGAACAATAATAAAATAGGTGTGCATTTATGTGTTTTCCCGGAAATTCTGTTTTATCTGAATGTGCAGTAGAGTTTTTCACACGAGAAGAAAAGGGACCGATTAGGATCGCCAGTTCATTGGATGGACTGTGCAACGCAAGGTTTCTCTATCTCTCTGTGAGAAACTTGCCTGGTTTCACAATTGAGAAAACCTGGTTGAGAAGCTCCTAAGTGACCAATCTGTCGAGATCACCTTGTTTATCAGAAAATCTTATTTTATGACTATTAAAACATATTGAAAAATTAAAAAAATTCATTTACCGATTTCGCTTAAGGCGCAACATGTCGCAAGAGATAAACATCTAAGGTGACTTTAATACTATTGTAACAAGGTTCAAATATCCTTCCATATTGTGAAATTCGTTTTCCTTCGAAACGCAAGCCCAGCGTCAATTACTATGAGACGTCGAGATTCTATTTTACGAAATTAACAAAAAGTGTTATCGATCCGCGTTACTGATCACTTACCAGGCCTCCAGTATGAGTTTGGCTGTATAAATAAAAGTCACCTTACATATTTTCCTACTTAAACTTAACTACTTCCTATGTAAAACGTTTCATGTTTACTGTTTAGGATAAGTTATTGTTATTGTTTCTTGAATTAATTATGTAATGTAGTAATTTAATGCAATTTTTAAGATTAACAATTTGTATGTCTACAAGACGCAACATATCAGGCTCATAATGTATATTATATCATCTAACTTACCTATGTTGACAAATAAATGATTTGATTTGATTAAAATTTTATCTGCATGAGCGTCATCAAAACCGCGAAAAAAAAAAGATTTACAAAAAATATATTTTATGACAGCATGTTCTATTTTGATACCAAATGACCCTCGGTAAAAAATATGGGTTAAAACATGGTTAAAAAGCCCAGTACAATATTGTACTAAGGTTAAAAAAGAAAGAAGAAAGAAAGAAAATTTATTTGCATAAATTGTGGTACTTACATACACATTATAAAAGATTAAACAATATCCTACTCTTATGAACTTTATACTTTAACACGTAAAAATATAAAATAAACTAAATTGGCTATATTCCAATATAAAAAATATATTAACATCATAAAAGCAGTTTTTACTAACTAATGAAATTAACAATTTCTTAAACAAATTATAAGAATTAAGTTTGTCTGGTAACTTATTGAAAACCTTTATTTGCATATAATATGTATTTCTTTGGCAAAATTCAGTTCTGTACAATACAATACGATTAAAATCAGTTAACGATTCGGCTTTTCTCGGATATCATCGCCTAAATCCCGAGACGGAAATGACACGAAATACATTACCGCGATTTCTTTAAGGTAGCATTCAAGTTGAAGTATCATAAACGCAATGTATAGCACCTGCCAAGATGACATTACTAACCGGTAGACCTAAGAAATTTATTAGCGACATGAATTTGAACAGTCATTATTTACTGAAGCTATACTTGTATACAATATATTTTTAAAAAAATATGATATTTACTTTCTTCTTTTTTAAATAAATTAGCTTCTTTTCTAAAATAGTTATATACATTATTTACGAGATTGAGCAACAATTTTTTTACCACGCTTTAAATTTGTTGAAGCCATGATACATAACTATTGTAAGTTAATTTTGATAAAATTTGATAGAATCGAATATTTTCTCGAATGAAATTAGCGTTCATAAACATAATTGTATCAATCAAAATAATCAGTTATTTTTCTTATTTCAATATAAAGGTTGTGTTAGTTTTGAGCTACAAAGGAGGTTTTGTTGCTCATATCGTTCTTGTATTGTATTCAATAAGACAACGAGTAATATAATTAAAGGTCATATCTGTAAATTGATAACTCTATGTGAGAGACGAGGGATTCACGACAATTACCGAGGTTGGCCGAATCGATAACTGATTTTAATCGTACTGTAATAGTGGAGTTATTATTTAATACCTCAGTGAAACTACAAATGTGAGTGGTTACGCGAAGAGAAACCTGTAGGGATTGGAAACGCTTTTCCGATTTTTTGGTGATAGATTCCCTAGACTTTTCTCTTTAATTTCGTCCAAACAGTTTTTTTTCAAGTGGTATAGTTTTTTTTATACAATTTTTTTAATGTCCCTAGGCAGTCGTCTGAATAACCGCAACACTTCAGTTTCAAATTGACATAAACGTAACGCACGTGTTGTTGTTTACTGCCAAGGACGCATAATTACATAAATACATAGCTGCAAGGACACAAAAACCTCCACGACACCCAAAAAACCATACATCATAATTATCTGTACATGACTCCAAACGTTGAACTCGGTTTTCTCGAAATATTATTTTTTCCATACAGGTCCCTTTTCGCGTAACCACTCAGAAATTTTACAAGCTAAACAACTTTAGATTAGTACTATAGAAAAACAGTTGCAAAGAAAAAGAGTTTTTTTTGTTACTTTGGTAGAGTTGTTCATAGTGATGGAAAAGCATAGATCTAGAACGTAAATTATAAATAGTTATTATTACAAACCGTTGCTTCCGAAAAAAAAGAAATCCTCCTTCGTCCTTTTTAAAACAAAGAAACTGGCACAAATAAAAAAATCACAGACAATCCATTCGAATTTCGAACACAAATTTTCGCGCGCTCGATTATGACCGCACCGCACCGCTCTACTTTCAATCACAATGTGTGTTACGATTTTTCGAAATGATGTTTTTATACGGCCTCTTTGCTGAGGCTCATCTCCTTTTAGCTCGTTGCATTGATTTACATTGCTCCAACTATCAATGAAGGAAATTGCCATATGTTCAGGTTTGTTCTTGAAACCGTTTTCGCGTTTCATGAAGTGCTATTGCAACCGCGATATGTTAATACGCATTAAAAGTTACGAAATAGTTTCAAGATGTGATCTAGAATTATGACATTTACTGTTCACTTGTTTTTTGCTGGACCGACGACCTGAAGGACGTTGTGGGTGGCGGCTGGATGAGGAGGACGCAGGACCGACATGAGTGGTGAATGGGTAAGTGGACGAACACGGGCTGATGGATGGATGGATGATGGATGTTTTTTCTCGTTATATGAAACTGAAAGCAAGTATTCCGTCCGTGGTCTGTTTCTTCGATCTCGTAGAGGTACATTTTTGTGCTTGGTTAGCGTGGTTCGGATGTACCTATTACGGCAATAGGAGGGCATCTATAAATTACGTGACGGGGAGGGGGAGGGGAGGGGGGTTGATCGTCTTGTGTCACTTTGGGTCACGAAGACGGTAGGGGGGTCTGAACAAATGTCACGTGGCAATTTGCGATTTAATAAATACAAGTATCTTTGCAAGAGTCTCAGTAGTCCATGGATGGATGGATTTTAAATCTTCCTTCTGATTTTTGCGTTCTAAGTTACATTACATTTAGTAAAACAAATAACTCCTTAATGAAATTTGCTTTCCACACATGATAAAAGTCACGTGACATTGGGGGGGTTAAGAAGCATGTCAACAAGATTTCACTAGAAGGGGTGAGGGGTCAAAATTCTACCAAATATCTGTCACGTAATTGGATGCCCCCATAGAGTTGACGACGCTCTGCATTTCCATGCATATTTTTATTAATGGGTTTTAAACAAGTTTTGTTCTTGTCTGTACATCCAGAGCAATTTATATACTTACTCACGTTTGTTAATCGCTTCTACACCAAGGATTTTCTGGTGGAAATCTCTTCCAGAGTTAAGCTCGCTCGCCTTTTGAATATACTGTAAGACTGCTGTTACATAAAATTTCTTTTTTTTTGCAATAAATAATTTTGAATTACGTTAAAGTTAGTTGATATTTATTTCCTGTACAAAAAATTATAATAACTAAAAACCGGTCAAGTGCGAGTAGGACTCACGCCCTGAGGGTTCCGTAGGTAGGTTTTCCGTAAATTAAACATATTTCAAAAGAATGTTTCTTGCATGGCGATCAAAATTTTCAATACATTGCCACAAGAATTCAAAAGCTTGCCAATAAAAATCCTAAAAAGGAAATTACATACATGGCTCCAAGATAAATGTTTTTATGATATCAAAGAATATTTAAATAATTAAAATGTATATACTTATATTAGGATGTTTACTTTCATATTGTGAAAATTTCATAATAAATATCTAATATAATAAATAATAATATGATAATGTATATACGTACAGTATAATAATTAATAACGTAAATACAATACATATGAGGTAAATTAGCTTATATTGTTGCATGTTAGTTTTTTTTTTTAAGAATAAATATTTGCATACTATATAATATGGTAAAATGTGCTGTTTCTAATATTAAGATACAATAAGACCTGTACTTACAACGCATGTTTATGCAAATAAATTTTTACTTACTTTACTTTAGGATTTCATGAATTGAATAACAATTACAAACTTATCAGTACCTAAGAAACTGCATGAAACAAAAATGCAAAATTAAGTTTGTCGAGCATTTGGGTACGTAACCTTAAACCAATATTAAAAATCGTCATTTTCAGTATTTGTTGTATATGTTACGGGTAAAGCCCGAAGTCAGGTAAAGTCCGAAAAAAGTCAAAAATAGGTGCGACGACGAGCGAAGCGAGGAGGAGCGTGTTAGTAAACATTGGGCGCCGAGCGAGGTGGAGCGGAGCGAGGCGACCTCCGTTGTTTTGTATAACATTACCCGGGTAAACTTAGGTTTACCCGACTTCGGGCTTTACCCGTAACATATACATAGAATGTAATGGCACATCAAATTCCAAATTCTTATTAAGTATGCTTAGTTTAGTTTTTGAAAAGAATGTTCCAAATTGTCACCTTTGATGGTCATACATTTCTTTATTTTAGAGAAAAAAAAACTACTTAATAAGTGTTAATAATAAAATGTTTCGTGTAATAAATTAATTAAATTAAATTTTTAATTGGTTTTCCGGTTTCGGGTCGACATTCTACATACGTAATATATCCAAATATCTAAAATCAAATCTTGCAAGCTAGAGACCCGTGACATACGGACGGACAGACAGACAGAGCGACTCGTTTCGCCCTTCGGTGATTTTATATTCATTTTCTTCCGGTATAAACATTTGTCTATTTTATTTCAAACTTTACCGTATAGCTTTAACCCCCCCCCCCCCCCTAAATCTCAAACTGGGCTCGCACCTGCAACAACGGGGTGATATAATAACTGAGTCAAGAGAAAGAGGCGTCTCAGGATCGTAGCAGATGAAAATCTGTAGTCTCTGCCTACCCCTCTGGGAAACAGGCGTGAGTATAATGTATGTATGGGCCAAATTTGGCGAACTGCAGGTCATCGACACCAAGATCCGGCAAAGTTCAGGATCAAGACATGTAATGGATCGTTTTCTTTGAAGACATTATCATAAAGACGTGTTACTTAGTTTAAAGCACTACGTTGGAGTTCAAGCAGGCACGGATCCAGACTTTAGTTACAGGAGGGGGAGGGGGTCGTTATTTCTAGAATTGCCACGGTTCGTCGGAGAGATACCAAGGGGCAAGACCTAGGATGCAGTGCAGTTCAACAGGCTCGTATCTAGGCTTTAGTTATAGGAGGGGGGTCGATATTTCTAGAATATACCACGGTCAGAGATACCAAGGGACAAGACCTAGTCTGGGAGAGTAGAAGCACGCGAGGCATAATCAGTCTATCCAGGGACTTCTACAAAATCTACGGAAGTCGGTAACGGACGATACTAAGGAACTGCCTGTTACGACTCTCCCGGTAGGTAATTATTTTCTATTAAAATAATGTACGAAAGATACCTGGAGCAGCAAGTGACCTGCGATGAGTTAGGATCCGCCGCGCTAAGGCAGCCATTGTCATTGCCTAAACAAGATGCCATCAAAAACAAAACTTGTAAAAAAGCAAGTCTCGCAACTTAGTTCTTCTACCGTAAAAAGTTGTGAGATCCATGTAAATCCAAGTCGGTTAATTTATTCAGTCCCTACTTAAGGGACCTTCTGTCTTAAGTTATTTTATTACATAATTAGCTAACCTTACAACATCTTATAGTGACCATATCATTATTAAACATCATAAATGTTTTAAATAAATAGATTGACTTGGCCATCGCATGAAAACACAATGTATCTCACAATTAATACATATTATATTAAATTAGATTATTTAGTGCGATTGCCATAAGTCAATCTATTTACTTAATACATAAAAGATTTTTAATATTGATATGGTTGCCATCGATGGTTGCTATTCCCCAAAAACAAATAAAAAATGAACTTTCAAAATCACCTTCAATGAGTATTGAACTATTTACGAATTGTGACGTCATTTCAAGTGCGAACGTATCCTAAGATAAGCGGATATGTATGTTTTCGACGATAGGCACTCGGTTTGGCAACTGATTTTACGATTCAGCATCAGGAGGCTGGTTGAACACTGCAAGAAGAAGCAGAATAGTGTTTAAAACGTGTTCCCTCACAGAAGTTTATTTTCATAACTATTATTACACGTCATTAGAACCAATCATGTACCAATCACATCATATATCAATCATACCATATCAGTACCAATTGCTAAGGGAAAGGGACCCCCATACATTGGCTACCAAAATGTCTTTTTTTAGTCCGGTCCAGGGCCAGGGGTCCGATCCCTGAGTCCGTGCCCGAGTTCAACAACTTGCGATTTACTCTGTTGTAAAGTTCATCTGTTTTTTGACCTTCAACCTGTATAACTTTGTTCTTCATTTTAAATTACGCTATTTCTTACAATCATACAGATTTTAAGAAAATATTACTGAGATACTTTCGCGTAACTGGGTTTTTACTGGTTTTCTTGTAAAGTACTTCCATCCATCCATCCAACAGCCTGTTTCGTCCACTGCTGGACATAGGCCTTTCCAGGATATAGCCACTCTTTTCGGTCCTCCTGGAAGAAATGCCCATACTCACACACGCTGGGCAGGCGGGTTCGTGAGCGCGGTGCCGAAACCCTTGCACCAGTGACGCCGCTGCCCGTCACCAGTCTGATTTATATAAGGCCCGGCGATTGGGGATGGATATACCGCCATCCATCGGTCCCAGGCAATGGTGGGCCGCCTGGTTTTGCCTGAGAGCTGTTCTCTTACTCTCCCCCGAATAACTTCGGGAGGTTTTGCGAGTAAGATGGTGGTACCTCCACAGTCGAGCCCGGCATCAGCTCTACCATCTATAAATAAAGTAAAGTACTTGTCGTGGCATAATAATTCTACGTTATTTAAATGTGCGGTTACAGCATAGATGGGTCAATCAATTTTTTATCCACACTACTTTTTCGATTATTGCCAGTAATCAACCACAAAATTCACGATTTGGATTTTTTCTTTCCGAAAATGGTTTTGTTCTCTTACTAGATAATTTAGCAACATTTTGAAATAAAAATAAAATAAGAAATTCTTGTATTTTTTGAAAAATGTATGGTATCTCCGTAGACGAGTTCGTCACGTTGTAAAACGGTGTTGTCCACTAGGTGGACCCCCTTTTTAATGAAAATTACAATCAATCATCATAGTACGAGAGCCCACGACCATTTTATCCCTTACCAATACAGCCAAAACCACATCAGATTGAAGGATTCGACTATCCTGAACTTGGAAATACCCATATCAGAAAATTTCCGCGTAGCGGTTGAGCTGGCCGAATTTTCAAAAATTTTAAAAATTTTACCGAACTGTATCTCAGCTATCTGTCTGATTTTAGGACTCATATAATTTGACGATTACAAATAATATATAATTAATTTGATGATTTGATAATTTGATGATACATGGTTTTGGTCGTGGGCTCTCATACTATCAGTCAATCAGCCCGCATCCACCAGCTCTTGGACACAGGTCTCTTCTTCTCCAGGCTATTTTCGTCGGTCTCTCGCCACTCGCCAGTCTCATCCATTGCCCACCAACATCCTTGACAATATCGTCTCGCCATCGGTCCATCGGTCTACCCACTGAACGCTTTCCTGGCCTCGGCCGCCACTCTGCCACTGTCCTAGTCCACCGTCCATCTCCACTGTGGTTACCGACATCTTCGACTCGAGTTCGTTGTCGAATTTCGACGTTCGGTCCACGATCCACAAGAGACATGCCTAGCATGACACGCACGATCTGTGATGGATGATACGCGCTACATAGCCCTTCTGTGCCACTTTCATTTTGTGGTAGTGAGCCTGGTCAGTGTCCATGTTTCGGCACCATAAGTAAGGATAGGCAGGACACATTGTTTTTTAGGAATATGGAATTTTCTGCATATTACGTGCCATATACTGTATTTAATCAACAAATACTAAGACGCCAACTTTTAATATAGGCACGTTACGTTATACCCGAATACTCGACAAACTTAACTTTGCAGTTTTGTTTTATACATTTGGTAGGTAATGTAAATAATAAGTTTGTAATTTTTATTAAAATCATTTAAGGCGCGTGCTCCCGCGTCATCCGAAAATTATTTCCCATTGATGAAGTTATTTCTCTTAAACGGCTTACTTAAAAGTTATTGAAAAATATATGTCATTATTTAAAGTATAAGAAACAATCTTATTGCAGGAAATTATTCTCGCCCATAAGAAACGCCTTGAAAATATTTCCCAAAGTCAAGCTGTTTTTGGAATAAAATTGGCTATTTCTTGGAAACCGCTAATATTATTTGTATGGTTCTTGCACTAAAATAAAAAAAGTATAGTTTATAAAACTCATAGCAGGAAATTTAAAAATGTAGATTTACAGCAGAGTTAATAAATAAAAACTAGATATTTTGAGAGCGCGTGGCGTCAACGTTGCCGTAAACGGCAAGTTTCGGAGCAGTCGATTACAAATTCAATTGCAAGGTTTTAACGTTCATTTTGACTTTGTTTAAAATATCTCAAGGTTATTAGAGGCTACAAGGGCCTTTATTTAAATGGTACGGAACTTTTAGGGCGCGAGTCCTACTCTCACTTGACCGGTTTTACATTTTGAGGTACGGAACCCTAAAAATACATTTGTTGTCTGTATGGTGAGCGATAGCTATATTAGTATAATAACAATAAAATTGTAATCGCCACAGCTTTAATGGTCGATCTCTTTCTAGATCAAGGCTATGGCCATTTTAGGGATTACGCAAGTTCTAATTGATGATTATTAAAGGGATACAGTTTACAAAAATTGTTTGAGTGAACAAATAGTCGTGATATTATCTTGTGTGAGCTGTGATATGAAACTATTGTTGTGTGTTGTATACAACGTGAAATTTAAATCAATTTGTTAACTAAAACTGGTGATAGTACTCGTCCTTATGAACAACTTTTACTATGGAGCCAACACTGAAATCGCAAAAAAACAGCCGTTTCATACATTTGGGTCGAGTAGGTATTTAACTTTTCCATTGAACAGCTGATATTTTTTTCACGATTTTAGGATTGGGTTTATAGTAAAAGTTGTTCATACTATCACCAATGACTCAAATTTCATGTTGTATAAGGTGACTTTAATTTATGCAGCCATACTCATACTGGAGGCTTGGTAAGTGATCAGTAACACGGATCGATAATACTTTTTGCTAAATTCGCAAAATAAAATATTGACGTCCCATAGTAATTGACTCGGGGCTAGGCTTGCGTTTGTAAGGAACACGAAAAGAATAATTTACGAATTTCACAAAAAGGGTCATCGATCCGTGTTTCTGAGCACTTACCTACCGAGTCTTCAGTATGGCTGTAAACTTAAAGTCACCGTATAGAGACCATTTTATTTATTTAATAGATTTTTCTGACTAGGGTCAGGTACAGCCTTAAAGCGGAACATACAGACAGACAAAAATTCTAAAATTGTTGTTTCGGCCTCAGTACAACACCAATAAATAACTCATTACATTTAAAATTTCGCGAATATTATTCAAGATTCAAAGATTCAAAATGTTTATTTGTAAAATAGATACATAAAGTCTACGTTTTACATGTCAAATCTAATCTGTATAAAAATAATATTTTATGATGAAACAAATATGATACGGGACATATATATATAAAAAACTATATTTAAGTTGGGCTACTAAAGTTATATACATACATAAAATAAAGACTTATTGGAATAAGAATATTATTATACCTATATAATATTAGTACTTACTCGCAAATCCTCCCGAAGTTATTCGGGGGAGAGTAAGAGAACAGCTCTCAAGCAAAACCAGGCGGCCCACCATTGCCTGGGACCGATGGATGGCGGTATATCCATCCCCAATTGCCGGGCCTTATAAAACAGACTAGTGACGGGCAGCGGTGTCACTGGTGCAAGGGTTTCGGCACCGCGCTCACCAACCCGCCTGCCCAGCGTGTGTGAGTATGGGCATTTCTTCCAGGGGGACCGCCAAGAGTGGTAAAATCCTGGAAAGGCCTATGTCCAGCAGTGGACGGAACAGGCTGACGGATGGAATCCGTCATCAGTCGAAATAATATGCTATTATTACTATTATTTTTACTATTACCCTAATAAGCCTCCGTTGTCCGTCTGTCCGTCACACTCACAGGGATCTATACTAGGTGAAATTAAATCAACCGACCAAATTCATACTGGAGACTCGGTTAGTCATCAGGAACAAGGTTTAATGACCTTCCAGGTGAAATTCGAAAAAAAAAATTTTTTTTCCCGTAGAACCTGCACTAGGAATTGTACTTAAACTAGTCCAACCAGTACGGGAGCAAAAAAAAATATTTTTCGAAATTGGCCAAAAGGATTACTGAACCTAGTTCTTGATCACCAACCGAGTCTCTAGTATGAATTTGGTCGGTTGATTAAATTTCACCCTATATAGGTAGCCAGTTGAAATTTCTTACATGTAAATTTTTTTTTCGTTTGTTTAATTATATTTTTATTATTATTTTTAATTATTCGCACATCACATACAAACGTAAACTGCTAAAATCCATTGCACCTTTCAATTTACATTTTAGTCGTTTTTTGAACGGTTATAAACTTACTAACGACATGTATCTACTAAGAAAAGTTTTTTTATATATTTTAGTTATGTTTTCAATTCAAGAATGATGTGTATACCTATAAAAGGGATACGTATCAGATGCGCGACTTGCTCGAATATAACAGACAATGTTCAATATGTATCCTATTGGTGTACCAAGTACATACATACATTAAATATACCTTTATTTTAGTTCATGTACGTGTATTTACTTATTAAATATAAGCAAACCCAAAACCTATTCTAATATACTGTATTTCCTCTTTTAAATTTTACCTATTTTATAAATCCTAACGTGCGATAAGTGTATTTGATAAAGTATTCAGTTAGTGGAAGACTAGCCATTCCCGTAAACAAAACAGGTTTTTACAGTGACTCATTTACGGTACACGCTGCAAGACTGTAGAACCGATTGCCTTTGTCAATACAGACATTGAAAAATATAAAATTATTTAAAATTAAAGTAAAGGAATTTTTCTCCGCAGAATACTCATCAAAGTAGAACTCAAATATGCAGTATTATAATATTTGTATGTTTATTTATTATATGTATGTAGGTATGTATTAGTATGTTCATGTATTGTATATGTAAGTTTATGTCTTAGATAAGTCTATTTAGATATATATTTTTAGCTTGATCTTTCCTCACTGATTAGCATTTACTCCTTCCTTTTTATTCTGTCAACTATCTTTCTGTTTGCTTGCAAAGGTTGCCTGGAAGATATTGCTGTTAGCAATAAGTGCCGCCTTTGTACACCATGTTTGATTGTTTTGATATTTTGTATTGATTTTATTGTATGTGCAAAAAGTGTTATAAATAAATAAAATAAATAAATAAATTATAGGCCATAGTAACAGGTATTCTGTGAAAATTTCAACTGGCTACCTATAACGGCTGAAACTGTAGACCCTGTGACAGACGGACAGCGGAGGCTTAGCAAAAGGGCCCCGTTTGGAACCCTTCTGGTACGAAACCCTAAAAACAATAAATAATTAAAGTGTCTTAACTCTGTATATCATCAGCTCGTTATCAAGTTCTCCCACTGACCGACACAACACACCGCACTCGGGGAACAATGGCGGACTCATTGAGGAATCTATGCAAATGATATTGTAAAATAACACGAGAGTTTACAAGGTCTTTCGCACGATTCGATTTTTGTTTTAATGAGTTCCCAACGGATTATTGTGTACTTATGGTGACTCGGTAAGTAAGTCGATGTGAAATACGTAAAATAAAATTTTGACTTCTTACTGGGTCGAGTTTGTTTTTAATAGAGGCACAATTTTCTTATTTCACACACAGGGTCCTGGTCCTGGCCACTTACCGAGTCCCCAGAATGAATTTGGCCGAATAAAAAAGTCACCTTTTAGGTATTGTTAGGTGGTAGAGCTAATGCCGGGCTCGACTGTGGAGGTACCACCATCTTACTCGCAGATCCTCCCAAGGTATTCGGGGGAGAGTAAGAGAACAGCTCTCAGGCAAAACCAGGCGGCCCACCATTGCCTGGGACCGATGGATGGCGGTATATCCATCCCCAATTGCCGGGCCTTATACTAAACAGACTGGTGACAGGCAGCAGCGTCACTGGTGCAAGGGTTTCGGTACCGCGCTCACCAACCCGCCTGCCCAGCGTGTGTGAGTATGGGCAATTCTTCCGGGAGGACCCCAAGAGTGTTGAATTTATTTAATTTATATTCACAAAAATCAATCTCTATTTGATTATGTAATATCCGTTTTATTACCGGGTAGATACGCCATCTTGTTTTCTGTCTCCTTGTTGATCTGTGCTAGGTGTCGGAGCTATGACCTTCCAAGTGAATTTAAGTTTATTATGCAGTTCTAGTTTGAAATCCTTATCCAGATCGTTTTCATTCAACCTTGACCTTTCGCTGGAACAGCTTATCCACATATAGACGAGTCCTACTTACCCACGTACATCTAGGTAACAGCTTTTCATTGGCTAAAAATAAATAAATAAATAATGAAATATTTTATTATTTCCTAACTGATCACAGTAACGTGTTATCGGTTTCTAAAAAGCCATTAAAACATGATAACAAAAGACTTAAACGATTTTGTGCGATAACATCTCGTGTGTGAGATGTTATAATTTTGTTTTTTGCGTGAGGAAACAGCTTCATTGTGGTTCGCAGAGGTTTTGTTTCACACATTGTTATATTTGGCTTGCTGTTTGTCACTGTTAACTGTTTTGGCGCAGGAAATGAACTGATGTTAAAAAAAATCGATGAGCTTTCGGAAGAAATCAAAGTGGTGTGTCAGAATCGTAGCAGATAATCTGCAGTCTTTGCCTACCATTTCTGGAAAACGAAAATAAAAAAGGAAAGAATAATATAAAAAAGACATGATATTGCTAAGTTTCTTGCCCTTTTTCGTAGCACGACTAATCGAATGGGCGGATGGTTAGACATTATATTTATTTATGGTTTATTTATTCATACATTACGTATATACATATAATATTTTTATTCCTATATTTCTTTACTGTATGCAGGTGTATAATTTTATAAAATTTTAGTAGCCCAAGATAAATTTATATTTTATGTATTTCCCGTATTATATATTTTTTATCCTATACTATTGGTTTCTTGAAGATTAGATATGACCTGTAAAACGTATACTTTATGTAAGTATATTTTACAAAACAAATTATTTGAATTTGAACTGTACGTATACGACTATACGTATTGTATGGAAGTTGAGCATTGCGTACAACTTAAATGCTGTGATTGTGGTAATGGGTTGTGAACCAATTGAATTACAAATCTGCCGCTGTTTCGTAAAGGGGCGGCACTTTACAATGCTCCTACGAGAGTACGCGATGGAACTGGCTAACAGCTATAATTTCGTGTTGTTTTGTTTCAAAAGAAATGAATAACAAATCATCATCAAATTGCACAATAAGGGAGTGTCCATAAACCACGTGGTATCAATTTGTCCTCTTTTGACTCCCTCCTCCCCCCACGTATCTACACTCAAAGAAATGTTTACATTTCAAATGCAAATATTTTGTAGAAATTATTATTATTAGTAAGCAAATAGCTTTGCTAAAGTTAGATAAAAAAAGTATTTTAGTAATTTTATTTAGTACTAGCTTTTTCCCGCGGCTCCGCCCGCGTATTATTCGGTTTAACAACATGCTTTTTTCCGGGATAAAAAGTAGCCTATGTGTTAATTTAGAGTATAAGCTATATCCATTCTAAATTTCATCCAAATCCGTTCAGCCGTTTCAGCGTGAAAGAGTAACAAACACACACACACACACACAAACGCACAAACTTTCGCATTTATAATATTAGTAGGATTTTATAAGGACACAGTTTTGTTACTTTACGATATGGGTTATGTTGCTGGCAGCTGAACTAGTTGGTCCACTCAAATTCTGATAATGGTAACCAAATTTTAATTTACTGCTTACTGAACGTAATTTAACATAACTTATTTTGGAATGACAACTAAATTAGTTTTGTAAATTTATTCAAAGTGTATTTATATATAAGGTGACTTTAATTTATGCAGCCAAACTTATACTGGAGGCTTGGTAAGTGATCAGTAACACGGATCGATAACACTTTTTGCTAATTTCCCAAAATAAAATCTTGACGTCCCATAGTAATTGACTCGGGGCTATTCTTGCGTTTGTAAGGAACACGAAAAGAATAATTTACGAATTTCACAAAAAGGGTCATCGAACCTTGTTACTGAGCACTTACCGAGTCCTCAGTAAGAGTTTGGCTGTTTAAATTAAAGTCACCTTATATATACTTCTAAATTTGAGTAACTTTTAAAATAACTTAACAAGTTTGGCTAATTTATTTGTTTCAGTGTAGCCTTCATCCATCCATCCATCAGCCTGTGTTCATCCACTGCTGGGCATAAACCTTTCCCAAATTTCGCCACTCTTGGCGGTCCTTTGCTGTACGTGGTCTCCATTCTAATGCCTTTCGGCCCCAACGGCCGTCAGTCGGCGAGAAATATCGCCTGCCCACTGCCACTTCAGAAACAAAGTAAAAACGAAAATGCTTCATGCTCGGATGGATTCCACTCGGTTTATTATTCCCGTAATGACGTGATGTAATGTATGGAACAGCTTAAACTACATTACATACATTACAGCAATCTCAATCAGTTACACGGCTCTTATTTTATCATTTTGTCATATTTGTATGGAGCAGATGTCGCAAAGAGAGCGGACATCATTTGCGGCTGGTCATGAGTAACTAGATCATACAATATCTATAGACCACTTTCCACCGAAAATAGTTTTTATTTGAGCGAACATTTTTGTAATTTTAGTTTGGGAAGGAAAAAAAAACGAGCAAAAACTTATTTTTTTTCTTCTTTAATATGATCGATCCTTATAGTATGTTATTTTATTACATTAACAGTTTATTACACTTTACCCTAGCATTATTTTTACTTATTTTTGTTGGACCTTATATGTATGAATACTTATAACAATCTATACTAATAATGAAGTAGTAAAATAAACAAATTCATGTCTGTACAGTGAATATTTCTGAAAATTGAAATGAAATATGTTAGAAATTAATTACTGAAGTCAATAAACCATTTTTTGAATTTTCGTCTGTCTAATAATAATAATATGTTGTCTAAGATGTGGGTGTGTACAGGTTGTACATAGAGTGCAACCATTAAATAAAATCACATACTCTACTGATCATACTGAATAACTTTTTGAAAAAAAAAAAACCGCGCAAATCTTCAGAGAAAAAGATATTCACCTCTAACTCAAATACTTTATCTCGTAGGAGGAAGATCTATTTTTAGCCCGAGCACTAACGCTGATCCATCATATCAGCTATTCAGATAGTGACAAAAGCATGAAATTTGGCACACATGTCCTCTGGATAGATCTAAGCAGATTAAGCCCGGTTAGCAGTGTTTCCACCCACCAATGTGGGTGGTGGGGGGGAAGACCGCCCCCGCCGCCCCTGAAATAAAAAATCTTAAGGATCTAGTTTAGCTAAAAGAACAATATTGGTATCATTTTCGTGTGAAACACATATGACAAATCTATTTAACATAATAAAATAACATCATTTCATAGTGAATTACTGAGATTTATGCAAAAAAAATATAAAACGTATCCAAGACTTTCGTCTTCAATGGGCAATCACTTAAAAATTGATCATTGTAGGGAACAGTAAAAAACTGTATTAGAAAGCTCAATTAGTATATATTTTATAAATATGCACTTTATGCATACTTCCTGAAATATTTTCTTGAGAAAAAAGTATAAATAGTCGCGTAGCAGCGAGGTATGTTTTTTCGACATGCATAATTACAATTATTTAACGTCGAAATAAACAAAACAAATTTCATTATCAAAACCAAAGACATTATTAAAAATATCTATGATCAAAACCAAATAAAAAAAATATAGATCCCTTTGCATTCCTGAACTGACAACTTCAAAATTAAGTTTGTTTTTCATACATTATATATGAACAGCAAATTTAACCAAGCAGTTAATACAGGTAATTAAATTAATATGATAGGTCAAAAGTAAGGTATCACAAAGAAAATTCCGTAACATTCTTTCATTGGTATTTATATTTTTGCATTTTTTCTTACATCTGCATTTTATCAATACGTTTTTTATTTTTTCGCATAAATCTCTGTAATTCACTATGAAATGATGTTATTTTATTATGTTAAATAGATTTGTCAAATTTTTTTCACACGAAAATGATACCAATAATTGTTCTTTTAGCTAAACAAGATCCTTAAGATTTTTTTATTTCAGGTGCGGCGTGGGCGAACTTTCCCCCCCACCACCACCTACATTGGTGGGTGGAACCACTGGTGACCGGGCTTAATCTGCTCAGATCTATCCAGAGAACATCTGTGCCAAATTTCATGATTTTGTCACTATCCGAATAGTTATAAGCGTAAGGGCCCAGGCTATTTAGAACGCTGCACCGAACAGCTGTTTCACGGACGACGCTCTGTCGAAGCTCGCCCGTATGTCGGTGCGTTATAGTTCACGCATTTTTGTTTGGAACTCAATTATTTCCCAAACTAAGGGTATGACTTGGGAAAAGTGGTTCAGTAGGGTCGGTAGAATATGTGGTTTGTCTATTTACACCCGGAATAAGTCTAGAAAATAGTGTAAAGTAATATGCTGGTCTACGTAGACTGTAAGGTTAGTTTGTGACGTTTAAAATGAGCAAGTAGCATTTTACTCCATTTAAGAGTACACATTTAGTTCCCAGGTGTACTTGAAGCATTATTACAGTTCACTCGTGATGTATAAGCTGCATTATTGCGATTAATTACACCTATACCTGTCTAAGGGAATTATAGGAGTGTAGAGTTATACTGTTATACGATTGTTGGTGTTATAATACTCTAACAACTATCCTTTAGTCAGCCGTCTGACTAAGAGCATTATAGGAGGGTAGAGATACGCCAACCGCTGTTTAACGGCTTACTTGTACGATGTTACAGAGCTAGCATTTTAATAGAACACATGTGGTCATTTATAAAGCCAAAGGCTGTTATGTTTACTTATTTTAGACTGTTATACAGCTGAGAGCTGTAGTAGGACTTGTTTGTGATCATTAAAATAATCTTTTTTTACTGCTGTACAGAAGTGTTTAAATGGTTCACATGTGCACTGTAGGCTGTTAAAAGGACTACATGTGTTGTCTATTTACATCAATAGCAGTTTATTTGTCCACAAGTACTACTCTTATTGGCTGTAAGCTGAACATGAATGTGAATGTGATATTCTATTACACTTATCCCACAAGCTGCGTGTTATTACGTCTCGTGCAAAAAATTGTGAAAATGAATAAAAAATCCTGGAAAATAAGAGCGAGAACCGGTGGAATAAGAAGAAAAATTGCAAAAGAATATTCGCAAATTGTAAAAATAAACAGTCGATTGACAACGACGCCCGAAAATGAGCCCGTCGATACGGCTTCAACAAGTGCGACTTCAACCGTTGTTCATGGTGGTTCTGTACATGGTGCAGAGGAAAATGTGCCTGAACCTGAAAGTTCCCTTCAAAATATACAGATATCAGAGTGTGGTGATTGCAGTTCTAGTGATATTGAATACAATTTTGACTTGGACAATCATTTAACCTTTCGCAAAAAAATAAGAACACGGGCTACTGAAAATCGTATTCCTCATTCCGCTTTGTATAAATTGTCAGGCATAATAAACGAATTTAAACCGGGAACACTACCGTCTGATGCTAGAACAATTTTATGCACTCCCGTTAGTGTAACTTTAAAAAATGTAGATGGAGGTCTAAGATGCTAAATATCATAGTATTATTGGTCTACTTAAATATCCTATTACTATTGATATCCTATTATTATTATTTTTGGATATAAATATATAGCTATAAACTTTATCATAACCAGTTTTTAATACATTTTTAACTTCAATTAGAAGCCAAAGCCGATTCTGAAATTTTTTTAAATCAATTTATAGGTCTACAATGTCTGGTAAATCTGAAATATCTTCTGTCTGTTTACTCCGTAGTCTTCCAATAGTAATAATCTAAAAAATTACCAGAAATAGAAAGAAGTAGCTAGATTTGTTTTGGTGGCTAAAATGGATTATTTTTTGGCTAAAACTGTTGAAAATCCGCTAGATCTACCCACAAAGTGGCCAAAATGGCAACACTGACATTAACTAATCCTATCCTGGCAATCACGCACGCCACGGGCGCACGCGAGTGATCAGAGGATCTATACCTATCTCGTTCCCGCCTCTATTTCTCGCTTACTTATTAAAAGGAATGCGCATGATTACTTTCAAGTTCAGAAAGAAATAGCATAAACTTTCTCTAAGTAGATATTTAAGGTGATCGTCAAGCACGTATCCAGGGGGGGATAGGTACACTTATACTTTATTGTACACATAAATATAATTACAATTGAGGTTAGAAATAGGACGTACACAGGCGAGCTTATCTCTAAGTAGAGATTTCTTCCAGAAAACCCCTCTGATAAATAAAAAAAATCATAATAAGTTAATAAGTGTACACAAAACTACGCATCACACTATTAAATTAAAATTTTAATACATATATACATATAAATATACATATATATATAAATATATATATAAATAAATATATATATATATATATATATATACATATATATATATATACATACATATATATATATATACCTACATATACATAAACAGCATAACTACATTCTATTACATACATGAATCTTTGCATAAACAATAGATATAGATAATAATATACATACATATAGCGTGTACATTATGTACGTACACACTTACATACTATACAAATTCACTTATGGAAGAGAAAGATAGTGCTCTTTTAGTCTTTTTTTAAAAATACCAATTGTTGGACAGTCACGGATGTTTTGGGGAAGTGAGTTCCACAATCTGATAGCCACGACATTAAAGGACTGGCCGAAAGCACATGATTTGTGCACTGGAGTTTTAAGTAGAGAGACAGTACGTGTCCGAACCGGTGGGATTTATCCCCCCCCCCCCGAAATTTGGCGTGACATACACGGGACTAGGAATGTTTATTCATAACCACTGTAAAGTACGTTTTAATAAAAAAGGTAGGGTACTTTTGATACTTAATAATAATATAGTACAGTGATTACAGAGGCTTCTTTCACAATTCACATTGTTGGTTCAATGAATGTCCTCCCCCGAAACAAAAGTCTGGATACGTGCCTGGTGATCGTACACCCGTCAGCTCCGTACGCGCCAAGTCTGCTAGTGTAACCATATTTTACAGAATTTTAACAGATAAATATCAGAAATAACAGTTATTTATCTCATAAATAACAGGAATAACAGTTATTTATCTGATAAATTCTGCAAAATGTGGCTACACCACAGTTATTATTTTATTTATTTTTACATAAGAACCTTAGCCTACTTACAGTGCTTGTCACCAACTCGTAAGCTAAAACAGTCTTGTTTTCAACAACATATATTACCAAACTAAATATTAAAGTAATAATAAAACTAAATGCTTAAAAAAACTCTTACATAGGCTATAAACTTCGGTAAATTGACATTAAAAATGTCAATTTCCGGATATTTACTGATGAGCAAATTTAACAGTGTACACGCATGGAAGGTGGGCGCAAAACGAGCATGCTGTGTGCGTACCACACCCGTCGCGAAAAGCAGGCGCGACCGCAGCACCCCGTACCTTTCCGGTGCCGCCAGCGCGCAGCCCGCGAGTGCAGCGGGGTCGTCCACTCGGTTGTGTAATAGCAGATAATAGTGCACTAATAACGCTAGCCTACGTCTCAGCTCTAGGGTGTCTACTCCTACCATTCCGACCACGAACATGGATGGGAATAAATAGGGATAATACCCATACATTTTTTTATACAGGTATCGAGCAAATTTACGTTGGACTCTTTCCACCATGAGCTTGTATTTAGTCTCGTGTGGGTCCCAGATGATTGCGTTGAACTCTAATTTACTTCTCACATAGGCATTGTATAACGCTACAATGGGTCTCGGATCCTTGAACCTAGCAGTTTGTCTCATTACAAAGCCTAGTGATTTGTAGGCTTTCTTACAAGTCAACTCAATGTGGTCATTTAAAGTCAGTTCACTGTCAAGTGTCAGTCCTAAGTCTCGTATTTGTGAGACTCGTGCGAGCGGGGCTCCAGCTATGGTGTAGTCCCGAACAGGTGGAGTACGAGACCTGGTAAAAGTCATGGTCTTACACTTAGAGCCATTGAACTCCAAGTTGTTCTGTTCACTCCAGTCTACAATGTCCAGTCCAGTCTACCATAGTCTATTTATACTATGGTTACACTATTACACTTGCTGACTTGGCGCTTTAAAAGATTGTAAACAGTGTTTGTTACTATGGCTGAGTGACAACTATTATTTTCTGTCCTTTTCTGTCGCAGGGCATAAATGTTGTCCCTCTTTATCTAGCTTGTTTACATTATTTTAAATACCTCCTTGAACAGAGTAGTGTTTTTTGTAAGTGTAAATGTCACCGGCAATCTGTATAATTCAGGCATTGTATACAGTACCTAGGTAATGTATACAATGCCTGGGGCGTCCCGGCAATGTATGAAATATTATGAATATTATTGTCCGTTACATACTTTACCTAGGCAATGTATACAATTCCTAGGCATTGTATAGAGTGCCTGCTGGTCAACAGGCAAAGTGTAAAGTTATTACTAATGGAATAATATTAAACAGTCAGAATTAGTTTTTTGGAAGTCTTCCAGCGCAGAAGAGAGCCGGTTGGTTAGGTTAGAAAATTAGGTATGGCGAGTCGCGCCACTCGTGGCGTGACCGCCATAAATAATCTTCGTGGTTATTTTTTTTATGACCACCCTGAAATACCATTTAACCAAAAGGCTAAGCTTTGTTCATAAAACATCATTTAAATACATGCCTTAATCAATTTCCCGCTCCTGCTCACGTCTGTTATATACATCACCGGCTGCGCATTCGGTACTGTATACAATGCCTAGGCAATGTACTAAATAAATAATATTTCATACATTACCTTAATCTTTTTGGCATTGTATACATTGCCTAGGCATTGTATACAATACCGGATTATACAGAAAGCCGCTAACATAAATACTCTGAGACCAAACTGTTTGTCTCACACGAAAACAAAAAGTGATTTTTGTTAGTTTGTTACAACATTTTTACTTTAGGTACTCATACTTGACTTAGTACCTGGGCTAGGCGATTTAACGGACAATAATTATTATTGCAGATCTCTAAAATTTCAGTATATTAAAAGAATTTAACGATGACACAAGTGACCTGAACTACATCTTAAAGCTGTACATAAGTTCACATTAGAATAAGTTTATAGACATTGGCTCTGTAGTGGTGCAAATGTGGGACTTTAAATAGAAAACAGCATTCTAACAGAACACATGTGAACCTATATACGCTCCACCGCATTAAATTGGAGTTATAACAGTTCACATAGCCGTATTTCATTTCCACCATTTTGTTCTAACCTAAAATATTTACCAAATAAATCTCCAAAATTATCATGCAGATTTATCACAAAATACGTAGATAGAGCGATTGAGTTATGGTTTCATGTTATAATTAATTACCGTAGTATAATTATAATGCCAATATAATATCAAACGCTGAAAATTGTAGATTTCCTCTCAGCCAGTTTTAAATATTTTAAAATGAATATCGCATTTTTACAGAGGCGCGTAAATATTTTAGCTGTAAATATGTATATATTTCACGATAAAGTTGCATTCCCATGGCATTAACATTATTAAGTATTTAAAACAGGTACTACCTCGTGTTATCATACATTTTTATCCTTGATCCGCCGGAGTTTGGTTTCTGATGGCACACACAAAATCAACTACGAGGATAATAATTAATAATAAAATAAAGAAATAATTTAGGACACACGTGAACTTTAGGTAGCACTGGAGTAATTTTGTGGGATTTTATAACTGTGAAGGCTGTGTATTTAGCCACTTGTTACTCTTTATTACACTCATGTACTTAGTATGGTTCACACTGCGTCCCATATAGTGCCGTAAGTCAGCCTTAAGTCCGATGTTACTACTTAAACAGCTATTACAATGCTATTATACTGCTAATGTACAGCCATAGTGAACTTTAAGGCTGTCTAATTTGTGCCCAAACTGGTTCTATAAGAGCATTATAGCAAGCTATACAGCTCTTATACAGCTAACTTACACAGCTTTTGGAGTACATGTGAACGACTAGACAGCTTATATAGAACCCCGAATGCTACTTGGGATAGTATTATATGATTATTATTATTTCTTTATTTCGGAACAAAAACATTACAAAATACAAAACTACTACGAAACTCAACTATAGTACACACTTGACTAAAAAACAAATACATATTATATATATTCATCCATCCATCCATCAGCCCGTGTTCGTCCACCGCTGGACATAGGCCTTTTCCAAATTTCGCCACTCATGTCGGTCCTTCGTCCTCCTCATCCAGCCGCCCCCCGCAACGTCCTTCAGGTCGTCGGTCCAGCGGGCACGAGGTCGGCCTACACTACGCTTTGCTGTACGTGGTCTCCATTCTAAAGCCTTTCAGCCCCAACGGCCGTCATGTCGGCGACAAATATGGCCTGCCCACTGCCACTTCAACTTACTGATTCTGCAGGCTATGTCAGTTACTTTCGATCTCCGACGGATCTCCTCGTTTCGGATTCTATCCATCAGAGATAACCCAGGCATGGCCCGCTTCATAGCTCGCAGGCCCTTTGTAAGAGACCACGTCTCAGCGCCATACGTCATCACAGGAAGGACGCACTGGTTGTACATCTTAGCCTTTAAGCACTGCGTTATTGACGACGTACATAAATATGCGACGCAATTTTCCGAATGCTGCCCAACCCAAGCATATTCTTCTGTCAGCCTCGGCGTCGAAGTTGTTTTTATCCAGTCGTATGACTTGACCCAGATAAACATATTTTTGAACAACTTCGATGCTGACATTGTCGACAGTTCCTGCAGCTATTCCGCCATTTTTTTTAAATTATTTAATAAATCGTAAGGTGCGATAATAAGTGTATTTATGTACCTATATTGCAAAAATAAAGTATTCATTTCATTTCATCCGGCGTGACGTCATTAGAAGCTGTACCGGGAAGACGTTACAGGCAGTTGCGTATCAGTCATGCGTCCGTTATTGCTTCTGTTGCTAACTCTCCATAGACCTTGCCCACATGCCGCGCTTTACTCGCACGTAGTCGAAGTCGCAGCGGTGTAAGAGCGCTGACCTTGACTGCGCTAGTCATTGTTTCTCTATCGCACTTTAGTAATTTTGTGCGCGAGTGAACACATGCGCTAGTCATAAACAGTTGCGTTACTAGGCTCCAATAGTACATTGCGTCCACATGAGTCGCGCGATGGTTCAATGTCACAGATTGTTACAATAGTTGGAGCCTACTTAGTACTTCGACTACGTGCGAGTGCTTATCGCGCGTATAAAACGCGGCATGTGGACAAGCAGGTCTATTTGACAGAAATTATATGGAAATGGAAATTATATCTTAGTTTCTAGGCGAGCGCTGTTCATCCTCGGTCTTCCGTAATACCCTCGACTAGCGTTGCCATCCGTCCGGATAAAGCCGGACAGTGTTAGGCTTTTTTACTATTTGTCCGGCCGAATTTGACTGCGCCCGTCCCGTCCGTCTTTTTCAAACGGCCGTGAGTCTCACCGGCTCCGCACTAATACAAAGACAAAAGACACCAAACATTTTGGCTGAATGACTTTAAAAAATCTTCCAGAATAGAGTGAAGTTTCCGAAACAATAAATATTCGTCAAATAAAATTGATGACAGCAAAGCAAATGTCGACCAGTTGCAAAATCTGAGAAAGTTTTTGGAAGAGAAACAAGAGGATCTTAATTTTAAGCAATATTGTTGGCCCATTTTAAATAGGTCACATAGTTAAAATTATTTAACGAGTAAAAACTTTATAACGAAATTATTAAAGAAACTAAACGGAACGATTTCTGGCAAAATAAAATATGTAAAAGATAAGACTGATTGAAACTTTTGTTTTATTATAATTTTTTTTTTTTGAAAAATCCATTTTTTGCATCCGGCCTTCGTATTCAAAAGTCCGGCTTTTTGGCGGCAAAGTCCGGCTTTCTGATTTTTAGAGATGGCAACGCTATTTTAATATGTTTAATTTTAATTAATTGAAATAGGCGTTACCTTAATTTTAATATAAAATAAAATAAAACATAGAAATAACAAGAAGTTAAATCATAAACATTTTTACGAAAACAGTAGGTACATTAACATTACAAACTAGCGCCTCGATGGCGCAATCGGTAGTGCACTTGTCGTGTAAGCAAGAAGTCGCAGGTTCGAATCCTGGCCTGAAGGAATTATTTAGAAATATTTATCGCACGTGAAATTTGATTCTAATTGACCTTTTCTAGTTAGAAACGCGCTCTAATAATATTTAAAGAGTAAACTGTTCTAGTTTCTACAAGCTTTGCTTGGTTTACGTAATAAATTATCTTTCATCGTGTCCGGCTACAGAATCAATTTATCCACAAAATGGATAAGATCAGTGCAATTAAAGATTGCAAGTGACCATTTTCATAACGGAATTACAAAGTTATGAGTGACAGGAGAATACCAAGTTGGTCCGTATTTGTAATTCGTAATAAAATAAATTTTTCGTCTTTCTTGTTGGAAAGCAGGTCATTCCTTATTTAAAACAACGTGTTGACATAGTAGATTTTTAACAGAGGTCAGTGAACTAAAAATTAAAATTGCACACGCTTCTGCGATTGAGCGAAGAATGCAAGACTAGTTTGATTTTCCGAATTTCTTTGATTGAGTTGAAAGTGATCCTTTTAACCTTAGGGCCGAAAACTGAACATACGGAAAGGATGAATGAAAGTAGAGTGACGAAAGGAAATGGTACGCAAGTGTAAGGTAAAGCTCGACCGGGCCGCCCCGACCAAATAGGCGACATACTGAACAAGGGCGAAGTAACAAGTACCCGGAATAGAAGACCTTGTATGACTAGATTGATAGATGTAGATGGAAGAAGCTAAAGAGGTGTAGCAGGATCGCAGCAGATGGAAATCTGTAGTCCCTGCCAAGGCATTTTTTAAGAAATTTTCACTGGGTGGGCACTGGAGATTCATAAGTTATCTAGTCTACAGTATGAACTCAGGTACTGTTTACTACCGGCCATGACTTTACCCGATAAAGCACTTAACACGGACACCAAATTTTGCTTTTAAAGTACAACCTAATTATAAAACGGATTATAGAATAATTTGTGGAAGGCAAAAAAATGAAAAAATACTGAAAATAGAAGCTAGGCCGCCCGCCAGATTCACCAGCATGCCTCCCTATCCGTTGGGCCACCACAGCTTTGATTGATTGAATTCTTGAAGTGAGAAATATTACGACTTCGTGTTTTTGCTAGGCTAAGTTCATTTTATCCTGTTTTCCATTGTCAATAATTCCGCAAATATTGGAAAATAAAAAAAAACAGCGTTTTTACTTTGTGGGCAAACGGCTTTCACTGCGGGGGCAAAACTAGCTACTGGGGAGGCAGTTGCTCTCCCGTTTATACCTTAGAAATGCCTTGGTCCCTGCCTGCCTATCCCTCTGTATGTATACAGGACAGGCTTAGTTTATCAAGAAGGCGTGGATTGTGGATGGCCAGTTCAAAACTATAACGAATAGCGAAAAATGTCAAAGGAGTTGATGAAAACCAAAAGCGTATCATTAGATTTTTGAAAAAAATAATATTAGAATAGCCGCCGAAAATAAAAAATACACTGTGTTGCACAAAAAAACTAGAAAAAACCTTCTTAAAAAAAAACTGATTACCTACTTTTGTTGCGTTGCATATAGAAGTCGTAATAGGTATGTCAAATAAATAGTGGAATGGAATATTTAAAACGAGAAATACGTGCTTTTACTAAGGTCTAGCTAGACTATAGATTCAATATTCTTCCCGCCCTCGCTGTAAATACACAATTTTGCTCCCTTATGAAACAATCTACCATTACATTATCTGTAACAAGGCGAATCAGGTCAATTTATATAGCAACTTAAAAAATAATTAGTGGCATTACTGTTGTAATACAAGTTAAGAACACGATCTCATACAAATATGGATAAAGAAAACTAAATAGATAATATTATAGCGCCCAAATGGGCAGGCAACATAACTTCAAGGACTCAAACGGCACGAAGTTCGAATTTTGAACAATGAATGCGTTCGGAATTTCGAAATTTGAATAATGGCTTGCTCTGTATCAATTAGGGTTATACTTTTTAATGAACTACTAAATCGATTTGCGAACGTATGGAATCGATTTATATCGTGATTTTTTAAATGAGACGTGTCGGTAAATAAATACAATCTCTATTTAAAAATATATCGTCACGACGTATATCCGCGAGAGGGTGTCAGAAGTGTTTAGAGTGTCAACTGTCACTAAACTCTTTTCACTATCGTGACAGGGAGGGAGGGTTGAAAGAAAAATTACGAGAAGAAAGGGTATTTCCAAAGAAAAAAAATTTTGCGTAAATATTTTTTACACCTTTCCACGTATAGAAATTTAGTTAGCTGATTGAACCACTTTGTTTTGGGAAGTGGGAAATTTATTTGACCAGAAAAAAAAAATTTCTTCTTGTATTAATTCCTGAAAGGGTATCGAAAGTTTTCTCTGCGTTTATTTGTAAATGCACCATTTTAAGAGTTCCATACCTCAAAAGGAAAAAAAGGAACCTTTTCTGTCCGTCTGTCCGTCCGTCCGTCCATGCGTCCGTCTGTCTGTCAAAGACCCTTTGGCCCCTTTTCCACTTACCGGCAATCCACCGGCACCGGCACCAAAATTTAAGTGAATATCTCTTGTTGAGTCTAATAACAAGATATGCCACCCGAGTAGAGACACTACCGATTTCTAACACGTTGCTAGTGAGGTCTTTGTTGACCAGCATGCCAACTCCACCGACAGACAATTGATCGCCCTCTCGATAGTAGAGCAGGTGTCCTGACTCTAGGGTTATCGTATCCTCACCTGCTCGTCGGACTTCCGATAGCCCTAGAATAGGCCAGTTGATTCTACCTAACTCTGACTCGAGCTCAGCGAGGTGTCTGTCTTCCCGTAACGTCCGTGTATTATACGCCGCCAAAAAAAGTCGTCGGTGTTGGTGGCCATTCAACCGGAGATTCTTAGCACCCCCTGCCCCACCGTTACCGCGACCGCCACCGTAATCGGGAATAGTGGGGCTGCCGGGGACTGGGGGCCGTTTATTTTTGATGTACATCATGTATTGGGAAGAGATGCCCATACTCACACACGCTGGGCAGGCGTGTTGGTGAGCGCGGTGCCAGAACCTCTCGCACTAGTGACGCCGCTGCCCGTCACTAGTCTGTTTATTTAAGGTCCGGCAATTCGGGATGGATATACCGCCATCACACGGTCCCAGGATTGGTGGGCTACCTGGATTTGTGCCTGTCTGCGAGCTGTTCTCTTACTCTCCCCCGAATAACTTCAGGGCGGTTTACGAGTAAGATGGTGGTACCTCCACAGTCGAGCCCGGCATCAGCTCTACCACCTACCGTACTCGAAATAAACTCGTAGATGAAAAATTTGATTTTGTCATTTTATTATCGTGAATTTCTCAACCGCTATATTTTTCCTGTAATATTTAGGTAATCCCAAACCATTTTTTTCGGTCCACCAGTTTCGGAAATAAGAGGGGGGGCCATGCAATTTTTTGTGGTTTTTCAAAGATTTCTCGAAGTCGGTGCCATTAAATATAATAAAAGTATATATTTTTATAATCAACTCTTTGATATCTACAATTTGATACACATTTGTATTTTTAAGAATTTATTTTTTATTTTTCTTACTTTAGTATTGGAAATATTTTGAACAATTTAGAATTTTTCAATATTTTTTTTGCACCATATTATGTAGGCAAGTGAATGCTATTTTTGTAGAAAATTTCAAGTCTTTATCTTTAACGATGCTAAAGTTATGAGGCTGTGACATACGGACGGACGGACGGACGAACGGACAAGGGAGTCTCATCATAAAGGTTCCTTTTACCTTTTAGGTACTACGGAACCCTAATTAATAAGGGTAATTGACAAAAAAATGCATAGTAGTCATGATCGTCTTGTTCCGCGAGTCGGTAACTATATAGCGAAGAAATCTATAAAATTACTCCACGATATCTCTTTTTGGTAGAAGTAGGTAATCAAATGACAATCATATCCATACTTAGAGAGTTACATAATCTCGTACTTTTGTGTACCGTAGAATCATTGTAATCGTCAGAGAGAAAATGAGCTTATACGTAAAAAGACCGTTGAGATAAAAACTATATTTGTTCATTTTTAGGGTTCCGTAGTCCGACAAGGAACCCTTATAGATTCACCATGTCCGTCTGTCCGCGGCTTAGCTCAGAGACTATTAGTACTAGAAAGCTGTAATTTGGCATGGGTATAATATGCCGCAGGTTCATGATTAAATCAGGTTTTTGATCAAAAACTTGAACTAGTTTAGGTTTATGATATAATGATGAAATGTTAAGAACTATAGAGGTCGCCTCTCTCCGCTCGGCAACCTAACACGCACCTCCTCGCTTCGCTCGTGGTCGCACCTATTTTCTATTATTTTGATTGAAGCAATATTAACATGATTTTATTATAAAACTACACCAGTCTAGGTTTTTGACATTGATATGTATAAGGTGACTCATTTATACAGCCAAACTCATACTGGAAGCTTGGTAAGTGATAAGTAACACGGATCGATAACACTTTTTGTTAATTTCGCAAAATAAAATGTTGACGGCCATATAAACCTTGACTTTGCATTTACACTTTGTATAACGAAGTTAAAAGGAAAACTGTCACAGCTAAGTAGGCTTTACAAGTTAACGAGTAACATTCGACCAACTTAATTTTACAGTTGTGTATCATGATCTTGATATAATAAAAATTACAATTCACATTATCCAAGTCTTATCCAAGTACTTATTAGAATTGTGCGGAACCCTCAGGCGCGAGTTCTACTCGCACTTGACTGGTATTTTTAAGTATACTTTCGCACTTCACCCCAAGCACGTATCCAGGGGGGGGGGATTCGGGCGGTGCCGAAACCCTTGCACCAGTGACGCCGCTGCCCGTCACCAGTCTGATTTATATAAGGCCCGGCGATTGAGGATGGATATACCGCCATCCATCGGTCCCAGGCAATGGTGGGTCGCCTAGTTTTGCCTGAGAGCTGTTCTCTTACTCTCCCCCGAATAACTTCGGGAGGATTTGCGAGTAAGATGGTGGTACCTCCACAGTCGAGCCCGGCATTAGCTCTACCACCTATTCGAATTAAAAATAATAATAAACAATTCCATGCAACGCCCTCCGAGTCTCGATTCCCCCGAAGGGCCTCGAGAACAAATCATCTACTCATATAATACACAATACAATGTGTTTGTTTGTCTAAAACTCAACCTTGCTTCTCCAAAATATCTTCCAACAATGCCATCATTGAATCAATGGCATATCATGTTATAATAACCCAGAACCGTCAAAAGAAAAAACAATAAACAATCCTTCATTATTAATGCTACACTCAAAATGTGGCATTGTGGAGGTTGATTTGATTTGATATGATATGACAGTAGATGAGCCAATAAGAGCATTCAAAGCCACAATTAAGGACCGCTATAATTCAGAAGTAATTTGAATAAAAATATTGAAAAAAATCACATCATCACACTAATATTATAAATGCGAAAGTTTGCGTGTGTGCGTATGTTTGTTACTCTTTCACGCTGAAACGGTTGGACGGATTTGGATGAAATTTAGAATGGATATAGCTTATACCCTAACTTAACAGGTAGGCTACTTTTTATCCCGTAAAAAAGCATGTCGTTAACACGCGGTTGGAGACGCGGGCATCAGCTATGTTTAATAAAAATAAAAGTCTTTACTTTTGACAAAACGAATCGAAAGATATCGTAAGTTTTCTATGATTTACGCAAGAATTTTCCGAATGCTTGAAGCGATTTCCGCCATACTAAAGACAATTTATAGATCTACAAAACTTTGTTCAAAAGTTATATTCCGTCCGTCGCGTCCATGTGAATAGTATTATTTTCTCCTATTTTGCGCTATCCAGAGAAATTAAATCAAATCGGAGACGCAGCGATCTTCGTAACAGCGATTTTCCAATACGCGCTCATGAATGCCATTTCAATGACGTTTAGTCGATTTTTGTACTGACACATATCGCGTTGCTAATTTAGTGTATGCGACGGGTCTCATTCCCAAACGCACAGCTTATGGTTGTATTTCTTACTTTCGAATAAAATTAATTATACAGGTTGACTTTTGGGATAACCTGTATTATACAGGTTGAAAATGAATCCGCTAGCTTTATTGAAATCTATGAATCAGAATCACAAATAGAACACAAAACCGCAAAAAAATGTTAATGTATGATTTTTTCTTTGGTTTTCAAAGTTCGAAAAAAATTGCCAACATTCGTGACACGAAATGTGACTGACAATAGATCATACATATTCCCGGTGGTAAATAATGCACATAGGCTATGTACACATAGGTTTTGTAGAGCGTCGTCTCTGTCACCATTATTGTCATTAGTGCTTCTTTGACGGTCGATATCTTTTTTTTATATTATGAATCATGATGACAAAAGTAACAAAACATGTATATTTTATTTCGAACATAGAACAGTTTCCTTTGTTATAGCTAGAAGGTTCATTTTCAACCGGTATAAATGTGGATTATGGCATTACGCGACAATAGTTTAATGTCAATTAGGCTTTTCCAGCAAAGTTGCCATTGACCTATATTGCGTTGCGTTATTTTATGCATTACTTCTAGCCCGGTCGGTAGCGTTGCATTTTAGGTAGTGATTTTACGCCGATAGATTGCCATCTTTTTCAATAGATCTGGAATGACTAATAACAGAACCAAGCGTCAGCTGACGCACCCGCGGTGGATGTGGATGTGAGAGGTTGCGAAAGTGGTAAAAAAAAAAAGTTATAGTACGCCGGCTGAAACTTTTCTCACAGATAGTTGACATCATACTGAACTGAAAAAAATTCGTCAGCTGCATCGTGGATTCGCTCGTTTTTTTTACTACTTTCGCAACCTTTCACATCCACACCCACCGCGGGTGCGTCAGCTGACGATTTTTTTCAGCTCAGTATGATGTCATCTATCTGTGAGAAAAGTTTCAGCCGGCGTACCATAACTTTTTTTTTTTACCACTTGCGCATCCTCTAACTACCAAACCCACCGCTACTTGAGCAGCTGACGGTCGATTCACATATCAGTCATGTGAGATATACGATCGATGTCAATATCAGCCGGCTTACTATGACTTTTGTATTTGCAACGGTACCTCCCGGGCTATTCGTAAATGATCCGACGATTCAAACGTCCCAAACGTGACGGGTGGTGAGCCCTATCGCCGTACTTCGGGCACAAATTGACCAAGAGCGAAGTACGCAAACCGAACAGGAATGAACCCACGACTTCTGTGTCAGCAGGCGAGCGCTTACCACTCGGCTCCAGAGCCGATCAGAGCTGGAACTAAGTTAATAAAACGCTCAAAAAATAGCTCTCAGCTAAAAATGATCGATGTTTTCAAATAAAGTATTACAAATTTCAGAATAACTGGACTTTCCATAGCTGAGAATTTTGCTGTAAATTCCAAAAATATCGAACGCCTCTCGGACATTTTAAAGTCAAACCTTTTGGAAGGTAAGGATAATGATTAATGAGATATGATTCACACTTTAAAAAACACAATTTCTTAATAAATAACTGTCTGTCAAACGTTCTAGAAACCAAGAGTTCTCAAATGGTACGCACATTGGCACCCCCCAAATAGGGCTTTCGTGCTTGGCTTTGGGCAAACGTAAAGTAAAGATAATGTTTTTTTTTAAATCAAGTTTTCGTTTTTGGGTACCTTGAAAATACCCAGTAGTAGATACCTACCTCCTTAGCACTGAACAACGGTATCTATCCATTCAGTAAAGTTTCGGTATTTCGCTTTGTTCCCAACATAAACATTTTTTTTCGGTATTTATGTGGGACTTGAACCTACAACACTCCTTCGTTATATAAGGTGACTTTCGTTTATATAGCCAGGAACAAAGTTCAATGACCCTTTCTGTGAAATAAGCAAAATTAATTTTAGACTTCCTGTATTCGAGGTTATTCTTCACATACACTATAAATTTAGTTTATTTTCTTAATTTTTCTGTTGTTTCATATAGTTATTTTTTGTTTTTGTTTAAGAATTATTTACATGTGTTCCTGCCCACACTCCGAAAGGGGATAGGCGCTGTTACTCCTTACTTACAGGCTTAAAAACCTACATAGGAAACAGCTTCACCTCGTTTTTGGTACATAATAGTTATAACTGTTTAGCTTAAGTATAAATTTTGTACTCCTTATTATGTAACCACTTATATGTGAATAAATATATTTGTATTTGTATTCTATTATTGTCTTAACCGACCAAATTCATACTGGAGACTCGGTTAGTGATCAGAAACAAGCCTCAATTACCCTTTTGGTGAAATTCGATAAATATTTTTTTTGGTTCCTCACTGCTTAGACTAGGAATCGTACTTAAACTAGTCCAACCAGTAAGGGAGCGAAAAAATATATTTTTCGAATTTGGCCAAAAGGATTACTAAACCTAGTTCCTCATCACTAACTTAGTCTCCCGTATAAATTTGGTCGGTTGATTTAATTTCACTCTATACAGAGTGTAGTATCCAACCTTAATATTTTTTGTATGTATTTCCCGTTTTTATTTATGAACTTATTTCTACATTGCATTATGTACATATAATATTTTTATATTTTTATTCCTAGATTCCTCTATTTTATTTATTTATTTATTTAAAAACTTACGACTATCATTTATTTATGCAGGTGTATATTTTATTTCCCGTATTATTATATATTTTTTTATATTCTAAAGTAATATTATATTGTTAAAATTAACTTTGACTTGTAGAAAGTATACTTGATGTATCTATTTTGCATAAATAAATATTTTGATTTTGAATCCCTTTAGGATATGAAAGTATACACGATTCTGATGTCACTACGAGAAAAAAAAATATGCCTTGAATTTTCACCTAAAATTCCATCATTTTTCTAAGCTATGGCTACGCAGCTCACCGGCCTCCCCTCACACCTAATTGCACCCCGCAACCCGCACCCCTCATCCGAGTGGCCAGCGACCGTGAGGGTGTCCACACGATTAGTGTATTTTATTTAAAATAATATCTTTACCGATCATACTAACACACCCTTAAAGGATTCTTGCCTTTGCTTTTACACCCGGTATAGAGAGAGGCACAAAAAATATTTTTCGTATTTTGAACTTATTTTGCAAACAGGGTCATTGGACCTTGGTCCTGACCACTTACCGAGCCTCCAATATGAATTTGGATACATAAACGAAAATCCCCTTACATTTTTATAGGGGTCGCTATTCAAAGATCATTGAGAACCTCTGGCCTAGATAACGATCAGCGGATCTACAACGGTTCGACACAATCGATATATAATTGCTCTGGCCTTGCTCCACATCGTGGAAATCATCTCTACAGTGCAATGTAATGTTCCGTACATTCCGAGTACATTCACTCACTAAAGTGCTCTCGTTTTAACTGCGTACTTGTCATTTTTACTGTTACGTTTTCGGCTTCCTTATTGTCTTGGAAAAGGCCTTCTATAATATGTTTTTTTTAGAACCATATCTATTGGTGTTTAGGAATAACACTGTTTCAAAACCTCGTATTATACAACATACGTTCTCTTTAGTATTTCCATCCATCAGCCTGTTTCGTCCACTGCTGGACATAGGCCTTTCCAGGATTTCGCTTCTCTTGGCGGTCCTCCTGGAAGAAATGCCCATACTCACACACGCTGGGCAGGCAGGTTGGTGAGTGCAGTGCCGAAACCCTTGCACCAGTGACGCCGCTGCCCGTCACCAGTCTGATTTATATAGGGTGAAATTTAATCAACCGACCAAATTCATACTAGAGACTCGGTTGGTGATCAAGAACTAGGTTTAGTAATCCAATTTCGGCCAATTTCGAAAAATAATTTTTTTTGCTCCCGTACTGGTACAATTCCTAGTGCAGGTTCTACGGGAAAAAAAAATTTTTTTTCGAATTTCACCTGGAGGGTCATTAAACCTTGTTCCTGATGACTAACCGAGTCTCCAGTATCAATTTGGTCGGTTGATTTAATTTCACCTAGTATAAGGCTCGGCAATTGGGGATGGATATACCGCCATCCATCGGTTCCAGGCAATGGTGGGCCGCCTGGTTTTTTTTTTAGAGACTTTTTGTTACCTATTTTACCTTACGGGTAGAAAATTTACTAACAACTATACTTACTACTACCCTTCAATATAATATAATTTAGAATAAATCATTTTGTAAATGACAGATGACGAACAGAAGTCAAAGTAGTGTACAATTTTATATTTATTGCTTTTCTCGTCGACAGTACGGCAAATAATCGACTAAACTATAACACAATTATAAACATACTTATGCCATCATACAAAACAGCCTATTTCGCCATATTATTCCCTAAATCGCAATAACATAAGGTTTAAAATTACTATGCTATTGATATAAATTATTTATGGTTTTCCCTACACAGTTTTGTTGTAAGTACATAGTGACGTTACCAAAAATAGTGCATATTTTCCTGAAAAGCGGCGGTAGAATCACGGTAGAACGCTGGTCTCTCAATCTTGAGACCCAGGTTCGATCCCCGGTCGGGCATGCACCAATGAGTTTTTCGGAATTTATGTGGATTATAGAGCCGTTGAGAGCAAGAACAGCCCAACATTTCCAGACACAATTGATTATCTATTGTATCTGGAAATGTTAGGCTGTTCTTGCTCATAGGAAATCTAAAAATCTGACCAAACAGTTTGCGGTGAACAATTAACCAACGATTACACAAGCGGCCTTCTTTTTCACAGCTTAATCGTATCGTCGAGAGTGCAATCTTCTAATCTGTGGTTTCTACACGCGCAGTCTTCCGTGTGAGATCTCGTAGCCAGAATCTGATTTTACAGGGTTTCGTTTTTGGTGTGGAAGCTGTGGAACTCTTAATGTATCGTGTCGACATATTACTCCGAGGATTGTAAAATATGTTTCCAAGTGTGGACTATCAGTAGAACAAAAATCACTTTTGACCGACGATTCATGATAGGGGGACGTGAACCTTATCGGCGAACTTCGGGCACAAATACACGCTTTTTAAAGTAATGTTAAGAATAGTAAATACCTACATTTTTATTTTTATTGGCATAGTTTATTTTAAAAATATAATTTTCTTCTTTATTTTTTTAGCCGCACTTGCGTTGTATTCGACATTTCGAATGAAAAAAAAAACATTTTTTTTCGGGGTGCCTGAATTTTCCTACATTCGAAGTTTCCGCATTCAAAAAAGTAATTTTATTTCCTTGGAGTATTTAGTACGGGGCCCTTCTGCTGAGGCAAAGATTATGCAACCATTGCCTAATAAATTGTTTCTTTTTCTGACACAATCAGATCTTCGGAGAGGCAACCAGCTATTTCCACATGAGCGGTCTTCCGTGCGAGATCACGGCGGCGGCAATTAGGCGAAAATGTAATTAAGTGGGTAGGCGTTCCTTGATTAGGGTTCTAGAAAACTATTGTAGCCAAGTCTTGACGTTCTGTCTTTCCGCGGTATTATTCAAGAATGGGTGTGACCCAGCTTATGTAGTCAGTGTTGCTAGCATGCGCCGGATATACAGTGATAATATTTTTTCATTATTTGTCGTGATAGAGGCCATAGTAACACATATTCTGTGAAAATTTTAACGTTCCACCTATAGCGGTTGAACACTGTGACAGACCGACAGACAGCGGAGGTTCAGTAATAGGGTCCCGTTTGTTTGGCACCCTTCGCAGTGGCGGATTTACACATCGAACAAGCCGTTTTTTATCGCTCTTACCTTTACTACTTAGTGTATTTTTGCCGCCCTTACTCTCTTATTTTTGCAATTCAGGCATTCCGCAGATCAAGAGTTGGTCGGATAATTGATTTCTTCCGACTTCGTCAAGTCTAATTTGTCCGGTTTGGTCGTGCCTGGAACTGACATTTGGTCCGTGGATCAGGATCGCAATGAAGCCCAACCTAAATATTTTTTGAATGTATTTCCATTATTAGTATATACATATTATTTTTTTATTCTAAAGATGTCTATTGTAAAGATTAACTTTGACTTGTACAAAGTATACTTTATGTATCTATTTTACAAAATAAATATTTTGATTTGATTAATTGTTTTTTGGGTATATTTCTGAGCAAATCAGTGCTAAATTAATGCACCACTATGCACACGGTTGAATTGTGCCTCCTATACAATAATGTATAGTAGATTAGTATTTTTTTTTCATCAAGAACTTTAATTTAATAAATACCAAAAGAGGGTCCAAATTGAGACAATTTAAGACTAAGATCCGATTTAATTATTAAGTATTAACAGAAAAAAGTTTAAACTTGAACATATTTGTAACTACAAAAAAGTTCCCTGGATTATTTTTGGAGAATTTACTTATTATAATATTTTATTTAGGAGTCGTCGGTGAAACGCGGGTGTGCCGAGTGTGGACAGTGACTTGCATTTCACTCTGACAGATCAGACAGGTCAGAAAGACGCGCTATCGAGCTCGATTTGGTTTGCTATGCTAGACTAGCTGTAGTTCCATCCAACCGCCTTTATGTTTGTGGCGGTACGGCAAAACTCATACTGGACACTCGGTAGCTGATCACAGGATTCGTAAGCTTTGAATTTTGGCTTTTTAATATCACTTACCGAGTCTCTAGTATGAATTTGGCGATATCGATCGGATATATGAAGACAAGCTAAGATGAAAGGAAAGATAAATTAAAAACAGATTATCAGCTAATTTTGTTTTATTTATCAGGAAAAAAACAATTTGAAACAAAAAAAATAACAATTTATCATTGGTATGATGACGACTAAAGTCTACAAATTTTGTGGCAAACATTTTCAATAAACGCTTTCATTAAATTGAATACATACAGGGTGTAAATGCCAAGTCAAGAATCCCTTTAGGGTATAAAAGTATACACAATTCTCATGTCATTACGAGAAAAAAAATATGACCTTGTATTTTCACCAAAAATTCCATCATTTTTCTAAGTTATGGCTACGCAGCTCACCGGCCTCCCCACACACTTAATTGCACCCCGCAACCCGCACCCTCATGCGAGTGGCCAGCGACCAGTGGCACGCGATTAGTGTATTTTGAGTAAAGAAAATCATCTTATTATGAGGTACTGGTACTTTATTTAGAGATCCCAGTATTTAAAATAATATCTTTACCGATCATACTAACACACCCTTAAAGGATTCTTGCCTTTGCTTTTACACCCGGTATAGAAACAGTCTGATTGTGACAGAGATACAATACTTCTTATTGTCGCCCGGGGTAATTCCCGATCTTCCCGAGTTCTAATTTCCCCAATTAATTTTTCATACATTTCATTCCCAATGTCCCCGAAATATAAAATTTAATTATTTGTAAAGTTCCCACTTGACCAATCCTCGTACAGACGTGTACAAAAGTGTTAGAATAAAATAAAATCGTAGGTATCTACTTAGGGGCCGTCGTCTGCGGATGACGGTAAATGATAGATGGGGGGGGGGGGGGTGTTTCGAAATTGACGTCATGGATGAATCGAGTCAAAACGAATATCGGGAGGATACGGAGATATTACCCGTGATCCAGAATTTAAAAGAATGGGTGAAAACTCCGTGGGAGTTATCCAAAGAAAAGTAAAAAATAAGTAGTTATATTATATCAATGATTATTGCCAAAGTAAAAATAATAAAAGGTGATTCTATAACCAAGTGTTTTAATCATATAATACCCTATTTTTCTCAAATCTGCAATGTTTTATTTTGTCAAACTAGTAATGACGTCAATTTTGGGAGAAGGGGGGGGGGGTCATTAAGAAATGACGATACGGGGTGGGAGTCTAAAATCTGAAAAAATCGATGACGTAATTTATGGACGGCCCCTTAGTTAAAATTAACCTTATTTTGGAAGATAATAAGGTCCTACAATAATTAGTGAAAATAATTCTAAAGTAGACTATGTGTCGCTAACTGATCACAATCCAGAAGAAAAATATTTTTTTCTTCCCAGTACAAAGTGGTTCAATCAGCTGACTAAAGTTCTATGAAAAAGTCAAAAAATAAATATTTTTCCGGTGGAAAGTGGTCTATTAAGGACACTCTATCACATCTCTATTTTTTTTTCACTTTTAATTGTAGGACATTGCATTGATTTGACAATTGCATGAATGTACCATTCACAATTTAGGTCAAGACAGAGTCGTGCTACTTTTAGTTAAGGGGGTAACTTTTTACCTCGGTACAAAATGCACATCGTAATATTGTTTTCCTTACTTTTGAATAAAAAGTATGCAATAAATGTGTTTTAAATAAACTTGCGGAAATAGTTTATTAATAATAGTCTTCACAGAAAAATTACGTATTTTAATGTAATACATTTTGTTTGCATTACAATAACAAACATAAAAGCGTGTTTACAGTTGTAATGTAATGCAGCTAAAATGTAACGCATAAAATTAATTAATTCTCATGTGATCACCTAACTAATAACAAGCAGTTTGCGCGTATTGCTATAAAACACATTTATTGCAAACTTTTTATTCAAAAGTAAGGAAAACAATATTATGATGTGCATTCTGCACTGAGATCCTCCGTTACCACCTTAATCATAAAAGGTTTGGGGAACTTGGAACTTGGGGAGATCTGGCATCTTCCGTCGCCTCTATACCCAATCACAGAGGTAACAAAAAGAAGCTTGTAAGTTATACATACTTATATAAGGTGCTATCAAAACATCTGCCGCGGCTGCAATGGGAGAGTGTATTGTGTACGTAGATGACAATAGTAACGATAATTTAGTGATATAACGTCATATATTTTTGTATTAATGTACTTGTATGAAACCGTCCCGTAGTAACACAAAACATTTGAAAAGAGATAGCAATTGTTTTCATTGACGAAACAACGACACATCGCGCGTAGTTAGTGAACCACGTTATGCAGAATAAAGTAAATAAATGGCAGATTTTAGAGCGCCTTAATAAAGGGTGAAATTAAATCAACCAACCAAATTCATACTGGAGACTCGGTTAGTGATCAGGCACTAGGTTTAGTAATTCTTTTGGCCAAATTTTAAAAATATATATTTTTGCTTCCCTACTGGTTGGACTAGTGTAGGCAGTAAGGAAGCAAAAAAAATATTTATCGAATTTCACCAAAAGGGTAATTGAAGCTTGTTTCTGATCACTAACGGAGTTTCCAGTATGAATTCGACCTTAAAATTATTTACCTTTTAAGAGTAACAGAGACAGATTCCATCAAGGAGTAAAAAGTTTCATGAGTATATTCATAGAGATAGACACATAAAGGTAATTTTATTTTTGCGTATAGTAGTGTACGTTAAACATCGATAGTCTATCGATACTAATCGATATTTTTTGTAACAATCGATTGTCGGCTACATCGCTCTATTGCGACTCTTTTGTTCATGTTTGGGGAAATCCGAAAAATAAGATTGGTGCCAAGAATTGAGTCCCGTGGATTTAGTCATTTTCGTTTTTATTCTTTGAGGATAAGTACCTCGTTAGGGGACATTTTCCTATCGTTAACGCTAAGGTAATAAAAGAACGCGGATTAGTCTTTTAAAATTCGTTCAGTTCACTCATTTACAAGTAAATATTAAACTAAATATGAGTAAATGACGCGTTTGGAATTATTTTACAAGACAAAAACTTTGCAAAATGTTCATTGAGTTTTGTCAAGTGGAAATACCACCAATTCAATCGATCGCCGTCCGGTATCTACAACTACGCACGTTTTTGATTTAATTTACTTTATTATTTAAATAAAAGGTGTTCTTCAATAAATTCAAGGTGTTTTCCTACATCCAAAAATTTTTTTACACTATTGATACTTTTGATAGTTTCTTGGAAAATATCGATAGTAATCGAACTTACAAACTATCGATGTTTAACGTATACTAGCGTGTAGCTTTCAATGGTGGTTAGCACTCCAGTCTGGTATCTTCTTAGGTAAGAATCAATGGCACCTATAGATAATAATGGTTAACAAAACTTATTTGACAGGACTAACCTTATTTTAAGCATCCTGTCCTTGTTTTTGTGATACAGAAAGAAAAAGACAGAATGCTTGAATTAAGTTTAGTCCTGTCAAATAAGTTGAGTCGTGTTACAGCGAATCGACACCAATATGTCAGTAACGACAGGTTACATTTTTTTTATTATTCTTGTCAAATAAGTATTAACTTACCACGAATAATAATTAGTAATAATAACAAATAATCAACTATTAAAAAAACTTAATAATCCATAATCAGAAATCAAATTAACCTTCGTTAAAAATTCGTTTCGGAAGTGACGTTCAAGTTCCCTCACGAGACGCGAAAAAAAATTTCGTGTGGGTTATAAAAAATATTGCATTATTTTAGTAGACCAGCATATTACTTTACACTATTTTCTAGACTTATTCCGGGTGTAAATAGACAAACCACATATTCTACCGACCCTACTGAACCACTTTTCCCAAGAGTCATACCCGCGGACACCCTTAGTTTAGGAAATAATTGAGTTCCAAACAAAAATGCGTGAACCCTAACGCACCGACATACGGGCGAGTTTAGAGAGAGCGTCGTCCGTGAAACCTGAAGCTGTTTGATAGACGGCGGTCGCTCTAAACTCGCCCGTATGTCGGTGCGTTAGGGTTCACGCATTTTTGTTTGTAACTCAATTATTTAATAAACTAAGGGTGTCCGCGGGTATGACTCTTGGGAAAAGTGGTTCAGTAGGGTCGGTAGAATATGTGCTTTCATTTAATGGTAGCAGTCTATTTACACCCGGTATACAACATATTACTAGTAATTTGTGTTTCATTGACTTTGCCCCAAAATTGGCGTGAACCTAACGGGATTTTGCATTAATAATCTAAAAAAAACTTCTTACAACTAAATGGACATTACTTATTATACATATCATTATGTAGGAAGTTTAAAATAATACTTGAAAAAAAGTTACAAAAACACTAGTAACAAAAATAAAAAATAAAAGTGAGCCTATAAAAGTAAAGAGATAAAAAAACATGGCTTCGCTTCATTATTATGAGAAACATTTTGAATATCCAGATTATGCCCATAACTATAATTTAAATGTAAAAAAAATGTTTATTACAAAGATGTATTTTATTTTTTAAATATTATTAGTAATTTGAATTCGCCAAAAAACCATTATATAAAAAACTGTAAAAAAACATATAATGTCATGCATAAAGAAACTGAGTGTAGATGTGGTAATTAAATAAAAAACATTTTCTTATAAAAAAAAACTTACATCAGATATCTTCTAAGAGTTTGTGTATGGGTCATTTTACTTTTAAGGTCCCTTTAGGTTTTGGTGTTTGTCCAGGACGAAAAATATTGTTAAATCTGACAGCAATTTAAATTTTCGAAATCTCATTTAAAAGTTTTAAACTTAAAAGATAACACTATAATACTTCTATTGCTAACTACTTGAGTACAGCATTAAAATTAGTAAAATTTGATGTGAAAGATACTTTACCCATCTAAATTGCAGTGTCCCCAGTAGATCGTGTTCTTAGAAACACGAAGTTAACTATTATTTTTGTATAAAAAACCAGCTATTTGATATCGAAAATAAATGTCTCACTACATATTTATTTCAAAAACAGCTAAAAGCTAAATTAATTTGTCTTTGTTTTTTTACAAGGCGTGACTAAATTTTGTCCCATATATTTTGTATCCTTCGTAACGCCATCCATAAAACTAGAATATTCGCTGCTCAAACCATCGCACATGACAACGATGCGCAAAAAGGAACGTCGTAATTTTTTGTGGCGCGCGGCAGTGGAAGGGAGGTGTGAAATTTGACACTAGCGGCAGTTAGTGTGTTTCGCGCGTTCCGCCCGGGCAGCGTGTATTTTGTGTTGGTATCCGAAGTCACGGCGTTTTTAACGTAAATATTACTTGTAATTAAATACCTTTTAAATATGTCACAGATTTTATTGTTTTGTATTGATTTGAGTGGAATTTCTGTAATTTTGCTATACTAATGTCACCTCAGATTTATAACCTTAAAAAATGTATGCTTCGTCACGCGTATCCTTCGTCACATTGTTTATCGTTACGAAGGAGACTAAGTAGCTACGAAGGGGACGTATGTGTTGTAAATGGCGATAATTGAAAGAAAAACGTTTAGCCTTTATAAATTACGTGTTTTGTCTCGTAAATAAAACAGTCTTTTTAATTATTTTAGACAAATATGGCGCTCACAGCAGCAGAAAGGCAACGTCGCTGTAGACTAAAGAAGCAGGCTGATAAGGAGAAGTATGAAGAATACCTAAAAAAAGCAAGAGAAAGATATCACGCTAATAAGAAACTTGTTAAAGACATGAATTCTAGAGAAAAAAGAATGACAAATCGAAAATGGAAGATTAAACAAAAAAAGTATAGAGAAAAGTTGAAAGAACGAGAACAGCTTATAGAGGATGACACTATTTCACCGTCTATAACAGACGCTAGCCCACGAAAAACTCATTTTAAAACGAAAAAAATGCGTCGGGAAAGAACTAAGCTTTACAGAGATAATCTAAGATTGGAGACAGAAATGACTGAATGGAAACGCAAATATGAAGCTTGCAAGAAAAAACTACAGCGAACAAAATCCCGTTTCGATAAATACGAAGTGATGTGCACAGCTATTCAAGAAAAATACAAAACTACGAAGTCTAGGAAAGATAGAAAAATTATCAAGGAAATGCTTACATCAAATTTTGTAGAGAAAACAGGTCTTACCCAAGAGATAAGAGTTGCAGCACTCGGAATAAAATGTAAAGATAAATTGCGGAAACGTCAGAAGGTCCAGAAGACTAAAGATTTACGAAAGGCGATCCAAGATTTTTACCTCCGTGATGATGTCAGTCGTGCTACAGCCGGCAAAAAAGAGACAGTGACCAAAAATAAAGTCAAGAAACAGAAGAGATTCCTCCTTGATATAATGACAAATCTTCACCGCTCCTTTTTAAAAGAAAGTGGCATGAAATGTTGTTACTCATACTTTACTATGAACAGGCCATTTTATGTAGTTACTCCTTCCGCTGATGCTCGCGAAACATGCTTGTGCAAGCTCCACACTAATATTCAGTACAAATTACTGGCTTTAAAGAAAAAACGAGCGGTTTTCACCAGCGACTTGAGTCGTTTTCTGGAGTCTGTAGTTTGTAGTGTAAATCAAAAGGAATGCATGTTTGAGGCATGTGAACAATGTAGCGGCAAGAATTTGATAGATTCAAATTTGTGTCCAGATGATGAAGTGTCTTGGTGGGAATGGGTGCGTAAAACTGAAGAGATTACTAAAGACCAGAGAAAACGCAAGATTTCCAAAAATTTAAAAGAGCTTCAACAAGCTAAGCTATCGGATCTGATTGTCAGTTTTAAGAAAGACCTCATAGAATTCAAAAAACATGTGTTTAACGTCCGAATCCAACATAAAGCTTATAGAGACTGCATTGACAATTTAGACCGCAACAGTGTTGCTGTCCACATCGACTTTAGCGAGAACTATAATTGCAAATGTAGTCAAGAGATACAATCTCACCATTTTGGGGGTTCTCGTAACCAGTTGTCATTACACACAGCTGTCATCTACAGAAAACCCGAAGGAGCAGAAACCAAAGAAATTACATCGTTCTGTACGATTTCATCATGTCTACTGCACAATCCTGCCGCAATATGGGCTCATGTAGACCCGATTCTAAAGTTCATCAATGAAAACTATCCACAAATACATACAATTCACTGGTTTTCAGACGGTCCCTGCACTCAGTACCGTCAGAAACAGAATTTTTATCTCATGACGACCAGACTATTTGACGACTATGGATTCAAGAACATGACTTGGTCATTTTTTGAGGCCGGTCATGGAAAAGGAGCAGCCGATGGGATAGGGGGACTGATAAAGAGGACAGCTGACAGAATGGTTGCCCATGGAAAGGATATTCCAGATGTGACTCATTTCTATACGTTTTTGAAAGATGCGACAAAAGTAAAGTTGTTCCTTATTACCGAAGAGGACATCGATCGCATATCAGTGACTATACCAACATCTTTGCTGCCTATTCCGGCCACAATGAGACTGCATCACATTTATTCCTGTGCACGAGGACAATTAAAATACAGTGAACAAAGCTGCTTTTGTAAGACTAAAGATGTTAACGGTTCTTGTTTCTGTATCGCACCTAGCACCCAGTATGAGTTTTCTCCAAACCCTGTGACAGAAGATATGGATTTAGCCGAAGATGTTAATATTGGCGAGGCTGGATGCGTTGAAGCGGGAAATTTTGATTTGGATGAAGTGGGTATTTTTAATTCTGCCATACAGAACCTCAATGCTGGAAGAAAAGGACTCCTATTCAAGAATATTTACGAAGGTTCTAGTGAAAGCGATAGTGATAGTGAGACTTTAGCACAAATTCAGGACAAAGAAAATAGAAAAAGAAACAACTGTGCCGGTACCAGCCTCGATAAAACGATAATCCACCCAAGAAATATTCCTAAAGGTACATTCCTGCTTATAAAAATAATCAGTGAAAGGAACAGAGAATATTATTATGTTGCTGTTACTGATCTTGATTTTGAAGATTCAGAAGTAAAGGTTACTTTTTTAAGATGTGTCGACGAAACAAAGCGTGCTTTTCGTCTTAAAGTTGATGATGTGTCATTTGTTGATTTGGACGATATAATTAAAATATTAGATATGCCCTCTATCAAAATGAAGGGGAAAAGGGTATTATACTGTTTTAAGGAACCTATTGAAGAAGTTTTTGAAAAATAGATGTCGTTGAAAATAAATATAATGTCTAAGCAGTTCACTTAATTTAAGAGTTGATTTTTAGAAGTTTTTCTGTTTTTTTTTTGTTAATAACTATCTTTGATAGGAAATAAAGCTAAAAAGGAGCAAATATATTTTAATTCATGTTTATTAATAAGTAATATTCTTAGATTTATGTTCCCTGTTACTTTTTATAATTTTTTGTCTACTTCTTCACGTTTATGTCACCTTCGTAACGGTTCCTTGGATGATGTCCCCTGATCATACTACTTAAAATTACATAATAATCATCGGAGAGTGACCTTATTAAAGACTGATTAAGATTATATAGTGTTATTTGTACATGCCTTACAGATATTTAATGGAAATAATGTGACTTTCTTTATATGGTTTAAAACTTTGGATTTAAGTTTCCAATTCAATGTGACGAAGGAGACTTAGACTGGTAATTTAAACAAAAATGACTGATTATTAAAATACTAATCGTTAAGGTAATGAAAGCTCTTGTGTTTCCGATAATAAAGGTAATTTTTCTTTTACAAAAGCTGGTTATTTCTTTCTAATATACAATAATCAATCTTTGTGACGAAGGATACGTTTTTTGACACCTAGTGACACAGGTACATCCTAAAACAATAATATTATTTAAATATTTTTACTGCTGCATACAGATTGATGATCTACATAAGTCTATTGATAAAATTAATGCTATAGGGAAATGCTATGTTCACTTAATATTTTTTCAAGAAGTGGGGCCTTATAAGTAAAATGACCCGTATGCATTTTGTTTGGCATAATTATCAAAACTAATTTTGAGACTACACTAAAGAGATTACCTACAAATATCATTTATAATTATCTACACCAATAAAAAAACTTTTTTGTTTGGTGAACAGCATCAAATTCCTTAGTCTACAGACCGGCCCGATAAAACAGTCTACGCCCTCGACGCTACAGGGGCGCGGGGGCGGGCTTATATTGCATTAATGGACAATGGATGAAATTGTTAAAAGTGTTTGAATATTTTTCTGTTGATAGGAATAACTTTCTCCATAAACGGTAAGAAAACGCAGATTTTTCGCTGGCGTTAATTTCATTGAAAAATATAAAAACATTTAAATAACGGAAATACGGCCTTTAGCTGCACACTAAAATTTCCAGAGCCCGCATATTAAAAAACAAAACTGTCATTATAACCTGTGCGTTTAAAGAAACAATCTATAAATGGCGGCTGGTACTTAGAGTACCGTGAGCAAAAGAAGTCAAGCGGCAGCCAAACAATATTTCATTCATTAATTTTGAATATATTTTAGGAAGTATCTAGAGTGCTGCTAGCAACTGTTTATTTTATTAAACAAACTTTTAAATAGTTAACATTATATTTATTATTTTAAAGAAACTAAAGGCTTTATATAGCTAAATTATATATATTTATTTCAAGTTAATTCGCAAAAGTAACATTATCCCGAGAACATTTATTTATTTTACTTTATTCTGTGCTTATTTTTCTATATGCAACAAAGAATTTAAAACATATCTCGGCGTTTTGCCGACAGTGTGAATGCTAATCCAAACTCATATTTTTTTTGTACTTAGTACCATGCTGTGCGAGTATAGACAGAGCGACGCTGTGAGCGAGATAGCATGAGACCGTGCGCCATTTGTAGATTGTTTCTTTATCCGCACGGGTTATACTCAGTATACGTATATTATCTATGGTCGATGTCATTGTTAGCACGGAGTGGAGTAATATATTTTTTTATGCAGATGAATGTTATATTCGTACACAGCTGTATAAGGACCATATTTCTGAAAATTAAATGTTATTTTTATATAATTAAAGCCACCAAAAACCCGAGTTTTTTCTATTTTATAAAAAAGGTTATTCCTATGAACAGAAAAATATTCGGCAACTTTTAATAATTTCATCCATAGTCCATTGTATGAGAGGTAGAAGTATTCTCTCTCACAAGCCTACCGCGGCGCCCGCTCCCTTCACGATTCCCTTTGTCGTCGTCCCCCGCGTCCCTGTAACGCCGTGGGCGAACACTTATCCGGTTTGCCTAACTAGATAACATCCTAAACAATAAATTAGTTAACTTCCTTTTTGCAACGGACCGGCCAGCTCAAATACATATTTTACATCACACTTATTTTACATTTGGTAACATAATAAACTGGGATACGTTAGAACTATTATACGTGTGCTAAGAAGTATATAGCCATACTGTAGCGCTTAATTCCAAAAATGTTACCTTCAAATTATTCAGGTTTCAAGAGTAACAGAGACAGCTATAGTTTAAAAGAGAAAAAGTTTCAAGAAGTTGTTACCGCGCGGATTTCAATAGGGGTTAGCACTCCAGTCTGGATATAAACTTCTTGACGTGAGCTGTAATCTCGTCTGTCTTATGACGTTTCATTCCAAGCGACATTTGAGCCTTGAATTCTGTCAAAATGGTCTCTATCGCTTGTCATTTTCAATTTTGGAGCGAGTCGTAGCTCATCAGAATTTTCTTCTAATACTAGTTAATAAAAGTTACCCCATGAACCGTCATAGAAACTACAAAATCGCGTCACACGTACAGTGTAGAACTTTCCTCATCTCTTTATGATCGAAATGTAGTCTAAATGCAGCCTGAGGGCTCAGTAATTATTTTAATTAAATTTTTGATCTTCTATTAAAACCACATTTCGATCGAACGTGATCTTACTTGGCCGGCCCGATGTTAGGACTCACGATGCTTGCGCTAATATCATAATGTTTCACCCAGCTTCCGCTAGATGGCGCTAGCAACGTTCGCTTCTTAAGGTCAGACTATCGAAAGGATAATGTAAAAACTGGAAAAATAATCTTGGTATGTTATTTGAATTTCAACCATAGACGCTACGATAGAAAACATCTGTCAGTTGCGTGACTAGCACAGCATTACGGGTGTATTCGGAATTAAAGAGATCACACAAAATACTTTCACAAATACTACGGAGTGAGTTTTTAAACCTTAGTTGTGGTTAAATTGTTTTTGTCTCATCTATCAATATTATTATATATTACAATTTTGACAATTTTTATTCCAAGGTAATATAGCTCCTGTTGTTAACACTAAAGAACTATTTCGGAATAAAGAAATTTTGTTTTGACAGCAGTAAAACTAAAATTAAACCCTTTGAATTGGCTTTAGTGTAGACAAAATTCAGACTTAATTTAACGGCACTTACCCTAGAATGTTTATCGTCCATTCTTCTCAGTCCGGGCTGCACCCATTTTTTGTTTAGCCTTACCATAGACAATGATTTTATTGTGGTTACAGGACAGAAACAAAAATTATCAAAACTCTTTGGTATACTGGTTGGGTTTTTAGTCAATGAAAGGCCCAAAACTAGAAATACGAACATTCAAAATGGAACCATTTGCGAAGCTTGCAACCTAATTGCAGCGCTAAATTTTATAGGTCACGCCAAAAAAAAAAACATATTCTTTCCCCTTCTTGAGTAACAGAGATAGAATCACAATCTCAGCAACTAAAAATCCAGCCATTATACAACTGAGTACTATGCCAGGTGTAAATCGAATGAAACCACGTACTGCATACTGAACATCTCTACGAAAATAAATAAAAAACTACTCTCCGTACTAAAATTAGGGGTGTATAATACCTCAGTTCGCTTCGCATGATCCTGTTTTACACCAACAAATACTGCAACAATCACTCTGAAATTAATATATGATAAAGTTGAGGACTAATGCTATGTCCACGCTGTTGTGAAAACTTGATTCCATTAAATTTTATCTATAGAAAAAAATTATAAAGTTACCTCCAAACCGTACAATAAACCGATAGCATTCAATGAATACTTGAAATTAGATCTGAAACTTTGCATAATATAACTGATATTAGTATAAAGCAGCTGCAGACTGTTCCATAAAAATGAAAAAAAACATCAGTGTAGCCGCGATTTCAAAATAACTGATGTTTTTGCGTGCGCGGCATCTGATTAGAGTAGGATAGACAGTTAAAAAGCAGAAGCGTTAGAGCAGGACTGCGAATTGAGGTATTATGGGCCCTTAAGAGCAGACATCACGCGTAAACCTCCATACAAACGCAAAAACAAAATTATGGGGTGTCTATGGAATGTTTTTATAATATTTTTGTTTGAGTCTACTGATATTATCTAGGTTTGCCTCAAAAAACTGATAGAAATAGAACTAATAAACTACACCAGGAAACATCTCGACTGTAAGTAGCTCCATAACAAAAAAACTGCAAAATTACAAAAAAGTATGAAGGCCTTTTAAAACGGCTCAAAAGAAGAATATTCAAAATATTAAAAAAACATCTTGTAACAAGAGTATTCAAAACACACTGACGTCTCCGGCAGTTAAAAACGCAAAAACAAAAAATATGTTGTTGAGAAACTTAACTAACACAGAACATAACTTTTTAAGTTTAACTTAAAAAGGGGTTTGTAAGAGATCCTAAGTTGATGTCTGCATCAACGAGATGCGGAAAAGTGTAAAAAAATTACTTATGCTAAACCTGTAATACCCAGTTGGATGTGATTACATGATGAAATATGTCGATTTGGTGGTAATGCCTCCATCCATCCATCCATCAGCCCGTGTTCGTCCACTGCTGGACCTTTCCCAAATTTCGCCACTCATGTCGGTGCTCCGTCCTCCTCATCCAGCCGGCCCCCGCAACGTCCTTCGGGTCGTCGGTCCAGCGAGCACGAGGTCAGCCTACGCTACGCTTTGCTTAGTAACTATTTATACATTATATTATATAAGGTGACTTTAATTTATGCAGCCAAATTATTACTGAAGACTCGGTAAGTGCCCAGGAACAAGGTTCGATGACCCTTTTTGTGAAATTCGTAAATTATTCTTTTCGTGTTCCTTACAAACGCCAGGCCAGCCCCGAGTCAATTACTATGGGATGTCAAGATTTTATTTAGCGAAATTTGCAAAAAAGTGTAAGCGATCCGTGTTACTGATCAGCTGTTCACTTACCAAGGCTCCAGTATGAGTTTGGCTGCATAAATAAAAAGTCATCTTATTATGTTTATGCTGAAAAATTTGTCAATCCTTGAAGTAGCCTGATTCTCGATGCCTGGTTTGTATTATTCATTGTGGTCACGTGATTTGTAGACGCATCCGCTGCGAGCCACTCAGGTGGTAGCAGTCGTGTGTCGGCCAGTAGGGGGCTGGGTGACGTCATGTGACGTCTAGTGACGTCGGTCGGGTGCGCCACGGCATATTATAAATAAGTAATAGTATTCTATCTCCATACAAACGGGCCGAAACGGACCCCCCCCCCCTAAAACTCGGTACAACTCGGTTTACGACAGTCGCGGTCGCACCGCAGTTTCGTACGCATGTTGTCTCTGTGACGCTCCCGCGCATTTTCGTAAATTATGGCACGAAATTACAGAGTATGTTGTGCATTGTATGGTTGCATAAACACAACTTATATAGTAATAATATAGCCGTTGGGGCCGAAAGGCTCTAGAATGGAGACCACGTACAGCCAAGCGTAGTTTAGGCCGACCTTGTGCCCGCTGGACCGACGACCTGAAGGACGTTGCGGGGGGCGGCTGGATGAGGAGGACGGAGGACCGACGTGGCGAAATTTGGAAAAGGCCTATGTCCAGCAGTGGACGAACACGGGCTGATGGATGGATGGATGATTATCAAATACGTAAACAGTCAGTTGGCAGCCCTAGCACGTGTTTAGGCGCCGCGACACCGCCTAGATAAACTACTCTTGTTGCCTATACTGTGGCCGTGTCTTCAACCATACCGCAACAGGCCGCGAACCATCTGAAATATTCTGGAACCTTGGCTCAGTCCCCCATCGCCCGAATGCCTATCTATGTCCGATTAGAACTAAAAATCGGGAAAATTGAACAATATCTTAAGGGCCCATAATACCTCAATTCGCAGTCCTGCTCTAACGCTTCTGCTTTTTAACTGTCTATCCTACTCTAATCAGAGGCCGCGCACGCAAAAACATCAGTTATTTTGAAATCGCGGCTACACTGATGGTTTTTTAATTTTTATGGATCAGTCTGCAGCTGCTTTATACTAATATCAATTATATTATGCAAAGTTTCAGATCTAATTTCAAGTATTCATTGAATGCTATCGGTTTATTGTACGGTTTGGAGGTAAATTTGTAATTTTTTTTATCTAGATAATTTAATGGAATCAAGTTTTCACAACAGCATGGGCATAGCATTAGTCCTCAACTTTGTCATATATTAATTTCAGAGTGATTGTTGCAGAATTTGTTTGGTATAAAGTAGGATCATGCGAAGCGAACTGAGGTATTAACCCCCTTAACAAGGAACACCAGAAAAACGAAAATTTTACGGGTTTTTACCAAAAGTGTGGGTTAGTGTTTTGTTTTAGATAAAATCAAATAATATACCTATATAATAGTTGGGCATCGAAAATGTTATCTAGTTTAAAATTAACCAAAAATATGTTTGAAAACGTCCACGATATTTCCAAAACCACGTTTTTCCTTACACAAGTAGGTATTAAATTTTGCGCCCGCGACGAAATCAGCAAGAATGTATTGCCTTCGCAAGTTTCGTGGAGCGTGCACGTAATAGCGAAACGAACCAGCATTTTACATTTGGATGCCCTCGCAATTGAGTTGATCGCGTCGTGATGTCTGCTCTTAAGAACCTACTGTAAAAGAGAATGCCGCTTAATATATAGCGCCTCGTACCGAACCCAAAGACGTCGCGTCAAAACCAAACCAAGTTAATTTTAGGCAGACCAAAATGTACTTACCAAATCACCAAGTCTCATTTAAATTAGTATCCGCAATTCGAATTTACTGCACACCGACAAGGGCAATTCCAGAGATTTAATTACCTTTTGATAGAGGTTATTATTGGTTGGCATCTTAATCATAGTAAAGCGGCAACGGAAATGAAAATACCGAAATATTTTTTATTATTATGTTAGAATTCCGGATTTAAGTTAACTATTTTGTTCAAAAATATGTTGATGGGATTTTAAAATATCTAAACTTTCATTTGGTTGTGACGCCATTCGGTACGATCCCGTGGCATTCTCCTTTTGTATGGGCGAGTGCATTATTTTACCATACCATACTTCTTTTTGTATAGAGTGTGACAGTACGTGGTTTCGTATTTACACCCGATAAGATATAACATAACGGTACATATTTGTGCTTTTTAAACTGATTTGTGCTCGGTTCGTTCTTTGTACTCTTCCACTAAATGTCTGGTAAACTTAACGTAATAGTCTGCGCAGTAGCAGAACATGTTTAGATGTGGATCGGTCTTGCTTATACAGGATGGTTCGTCGCCGTAGCTGTAAATACGAATTGTTAAATTAATAAAAAATACATGCGTACCAATCAATACGACGTATCACAGAAAGATGTGGTGATATTTGAAGGGTACAGGAAAAGAAGGGGCTCATAGCAGCCATTATACAAAAAAACCGGTCAAGTGCGAGTAAGAAGTCGTACCATTCAAATTAGTTAATAGACTTAAGGGGGAACGTTTCGAGCTCGGTGTAAAATGCACAAATTATGATTGTTATTCTTATTATTGAATAAAAAGTACTAAATAAATGTGATTTATGGCATTTCGCGACCATCGTTTAATATCAGTTAAGCTTTTCTACCAAAATTTTGTAATTTTATGCATTGCGTTGTAAATGAATGTCCACACCAACTTAAAGCACGCTTTTAAGTTTGTATGGACATTCACGCTAACTATAACCCATAAAATGACGCAATTCTGCTAAAAACCTCTGGTAATTATTATACAATAGTCGCAAAATAACATGAAACTATTTTATTTCATACATTTTATATAAAAATGAGATAAACAATCATAAGAAATGCATTTTGCATTAAGCTCGAAACGTCCTCCCTTAAATGATTTGAATAAAAATTACAGACTTATCAATAACAAGAAAATGTATAAAACAAAACAACAAAATTAAGTTGGTCGAGCATTCGGGTACCTAACCCTAAAACTATGTTAAAAAACGGCGTCTTCAGTATTTGTTGTTTATATGACACATAATATACAAAAAATTCCAAATTCCTAACTAGTTTAATTTTTGAGATGACGGAAATGGTCTAAGCCTGACAACTTCAATGGCCCCCTGTTTCTTTAATTGTTATTTGTGCAACAAGAGAGTTTTTGTTGCGAGTGCAGAGTTTGAATCCCGAGCAAGCGAAGGATTCTAAGTTAGAATCCTGAGCATTATGAGGGATTCAAAGGCACAAGAAACAAAATTACCTTGCTCTCGCGTGACACATACAACTTTTCACCTCACTACCGAGAAAATACAAGATGTAAAAAATACATGCATACTATATACTCACGCCTGTCTCTGCGAAGAGGGGTAGTCAGAGACTAGAGATTTTTATCTGTTACGATCCTGACACACCCCTTTCACATCCTAATCATACAAGTTCTTCTATTCCGGGTACTTTTGACTTCGCGCATCTTTGTTTGGTCGGCATGTGTCTTTTTAGGGCGGCCCGGTAGAGTCAATTTAGTTTTATTCATTCTTTTATCACTCTTATTTAAAATATAAAATTTCATTCAATTTTTTTTTGTGTAACTGACTTTCGAACGATAGTTGAACGTGGTGGTGGTCATGACCATAGCCAATGAAAGAGTCAGCCTCAGGTGGCCTGACTGGTCTCGAAATAGTTTTTTTTTTTTTCATTTGTTCAAGAAGCCGATTTTTTTTTTGCTAGAACTTATTAATTAGAGAAGAAAAATATTTTTAAAGAAACAGGGGGCTAAATTATTGTATTCCCTCGAGAATTTTGAATAATTTGAATGAAACCGTAGTAACTGATTTGGATGTTTGCACCTATCGTTTTGTGTTTAAATCCCATATTCTCATGTCCTTCTGTAAAAAATGATTACTAGTTTTTAACTCAGTATCAATGATTATAAAGTTACTCCCTTATGTTTAGGTTTCGTAATTCTAGTGTTAGTTAGGTAATTATAGCATGATTATAGTATGTATTTCTGTACCTTAGAGGTAGAGGTAGCCAAAATGGAAATTTTACAGGAGAGGTAAAAATAGACGCTAAAATGAGCATATATTATCTTCTAGATAATTTCGTTTCAAATTGGCTATCTTTTAAACTAATGACTATTGAACTTAATGCTATATACCATCTTGTAGAGCTCGTTCTTGCGATCTCATTGATGTACAAAAAGGAATTTTTCAAAAAGTGGACTTCCTGTTGTCTACCTCTGAGGTACAGATTTTATTTGTAACTAATTTCTATTCCGTGTTTTTATTATCATAGTGTGATGATTAACTCCTGTTTGTTTATAATTGTTTGGCAAATTTTGTGTATACTTGTTAGTGGCGCATGTATCAGAATATTTGTAAAATTTGTTATTTTTGAATGTCTCAATATGTGTGCTGTTGGTGTATGTAACTTTTTTAAATAAATAAATAAACTAAGGTTATGTTTTTATTGCAAAATCCTTCGCTCTGGAATATTCTAATTATTATTAGAGTGCATCACCAACTCTGTTTCTTAAGAACAACTCGTGTAATCACATAACGCCCTCGTGAGCGTTCAGTATGTGCCTACCTCCGTGGTCTAGTGGTGAGAGCTTTGGGCTCTCAACCCGGAGGTCGTGGGTTCAATTCCCGCGGGGAACACACATAGTGGAACGTCACTTTGTGGTTTGTTCTCAGTTTGGTTAGGACATTGCAGGCTTGAATCACCTGATTGACCGATAAGTAAGATGATTTCGTGCTTCGGAAGGCACGTTAATCCGTTGGTCCCGGCCACTTTCTAGTAGAGTGGTCGTTACATAAACCACGTCAGAGGCCGTAAGGCGGTTTAAAAACTCTGACACCAGGGCTTGTCGGGCCGATAGGTCTTGTAGCCCACACGATAAGAAAAAGAAGTATGTGCCTTACAAGATGGTTAGAAAAAATTGTAAAAAAAAAACGGTGGATAAATTCAACGGTCTACGTAAGTACCTCGGTGGCGCAGTAGCGCGCTTGTCTTGATAACAAGAGGTCGCAGGTTCGAATACTGGCCCGAGGAATTTTTTCAAATTCTTGTCTTTACATTTGTTTCTGATGGATCTTTTCTAGTATGCAATGCACTCTAATAATGATTTTTCATAAAGTAGCTGTGATAGTGTTTTGCCTCACCGTTCAGCAAGAAGTATGGAGTAAAGGCAATATCAGTGAAACGCGCCAACGTCATGTAACTTACGCATTAGTCCGCTGTATGGCACGAGTATCCAGTATGAATTTCTTCTCAGTTTTCAAGTAGGAGAGTGACGCTTCGTAAACGCCTTTACCGGGACCGACCGAGATCTGAAAATACAAATCACAATTACAAGACAATTAATGTCATATATTTTTTTAAATTTTGTGTCCTCTATACAGAGTGTAAATGCAAAGTCAAGAATCCCTTTAGGGTATGAAAGTATACACGATTCTGATGTCATTACGAGAAAAAAATAAACCTTGAATTTTCACCAAAAATTCCATCATTTTTCTAATCTAAGCTATGGCTACGCAGCTCACCGGCCTCCCCACACACCTAATTGCACCCCGCAACCCGCACCCCTCATCCGAGTGGCCAGCGACCAGTGAGGGTGTCCACGCGATTAGTGCATTTTGAGTAAAGAAAATCGTCTTATTATGAGGTACTGGTACTTTATTTAGAGATCCCAGTATTTAAAATAATATCTTTACCTATCATACTAACACAATCTTAAAGGATTCTTGCCTTTGCTTTTACACCCGGTATTTATATAGATATTTAAAAACCTCTCTAAACGTTGTTTAGCTCGTGAAGCCCCTTAAGTCGCATAGGGACGCCACCGTTTCAGTACAAAATTTGATAATCCTTGTCTCAATTGTTTTTCGTTATAGACCAAATAAGACCTCTATCATCTGGTACTGATATTTTAAAAGGCGCCATTTTGCCAAAAAGTTGAATATTGAGTTTGTTTTAAAGATATCAAGTTGGACAGATTTACGTATAAAGTTGTTTTCTTGCCTTAAATTGTACCTATACCTTAATTTTACATTTCAGCCAGATAGTGACTTTGTGACGTTTGCGGAACATTTCAACTTATCAAATCATTCCTTTGACCCGACAACAACTAACGTAAAAATAGTACACGAAGCTAATAAAAATGCAAAACTGAATTATTTGGAAGCCCTAACAATAAATAAAATTATTAATGACGATCCAGATAGTATTTTAAATGACCAATTAGAATTAATCTCACCACCACTTCTGACATATTTTAAATGATCTAATTAATTTAAAAAATCCAAATTTTTCATGTTTCATTGTAGTTAATATTTATATCGTTTTAATCTTTTAAACTCATTTGACTTAATTTTTAGAAGTGTATCCTGACATATTATAAAAAATGATATTGAAACACAACATATTTATTGCCGTTGTTTATGGACTTAACCTTGACGTAGACCAATTTTGAAACGCAAGGTGTGGTAATTCACCTCTGTTTATTTTATATTTGCTTGCTAAAAATGTTTTCTATTTGTTTTCTTTCTATAGTTTTAAATAGTTATTAAATTAATAATTTGTTGGCCCGATGATGTATAATACGAAACCGGTAGCCTAAGTAAGAATAAAAATAAATTTTTGTGGAATAAAAAGTACACGAATTTATGTATAATGTGTTGAAGATGATAATACTCGTCTATTCAACCAAGAACCATCAAGCGAATCCATCCAAGATAGTGACTTTGTAAATGCCTGTATTTAACTATATAGATGTCTCAAACTTTGGTCTATAGCGAAAAACAACAGAGAAACGGGTTATCAAATTTTGTACTAAAACAGTGGCGTGCCTATGCGCCTTAACACCCAGTATAGTTATACAAATTTAGATGACACGAATAGATACATTTTGACTCTCGAAGAAACGTTTGACCAATGGACACGCAGGACGAGTCGTTTTGTCGAAGCGATGATCACGTGATAAAAGCTTACCTGCGTTTCCATTGGTTAGGCATTATTTTTATTTATGGTTTATTTAGTTCATTTTTCGATACATTTGTTCATTGCATTATGTCTTATATAATATTTTTTGTTCGTATGTTTCTCTATTTTATGAAGATAGATAATTGTATTACATTTTAGTAGTCCAACCTAAATATTTTTTGTATGTATTTCCCGTATTTTTTTTTCATATTCTATTTTTGTACAGATTAACTTTGACCTGTAAAAAGTATACTTTATGTATCTAGTTTACAAAATAAATATTTTGATTTTGATTGATTTTGGTCAAACGTTTCTTCGACCTATGAAGTTGCCGAAATTTTCTAACAGATTCATGAGTTCACAATTCCTGTAAATCAATAGCTATTTCCATTATTTGTTTTTTGTTTGAAAGTTGATTTCAAGGTTTTATATCTTCGTATTAATTTTTGTTTTTATTTTCAGTTTGAATACTAAAATTAAGTCTTCAAACACATTTCGTCTTAAGTGTCATCCGTTTTCACGATAAGACTAGTAATAACTTTTAACAGGTGACACTTTTCAAAAATTAAATTGTAGTTTCTGTTAGCTTAGTATTGTCTCATTCATTATAATTTTTTTTTATAGAAATTGGATTTGTCGCCCCTAAAATAAATGGAAAAACGTTTGTACTGAAAACTCACTTTTCTTCAAATTATATATCGTCACGACATAAAGCCCTGAGCCCCCTGTCAGAGGTGTTCCAGGTGTGAACTGTGAAATGCAAGACACACTCCACACTTGGCACACCCGCGTTTCACCGACGATTATTACGTCCTAACGTGATGGGTGGTGAGCCCTATCACCGTACTTCGGAAGCAAATAAACGCTTTTTAGGGCATGCAGCTTTCCTCACGATGTTTTCATTCACCGTTCAGCAAGTGGTAAGTATTAGTTAAGAACACAAATACTATAAACAAGAATCTTCAAATTCTCACTGCAAAAGAGCAATTTCAAAGGTAAAGACCTATTATTTTCGTCCATGTTAGCTACGCTGGTCGGTAAATTGGATTTGTTTTACCTTGACAGTGTACTCCTCCCTATTGACCTTCGTCTCTGTGTCGAACTTGCCGATGTATCCATCATCGTCTTTATTCTTCCTGAACTTGAGCAGTCTGCTGTTGGCTTGCTGCTTCATCACGTAGTCTATGGAGGTTAGGTAGCGGGGCATGCACCATTGTCTGAAACGGTAATTACGTCACGAAGTAAATCCCCAACGTGTCAGAGGTGTTAAATGACAGTCCACACTCGTACACCCAGTTCTCACTGACTATTATTACGTCCCAACGTGGTATTGCCCAAGGATCCGTCGGAGATTGCAGGTGACCGACATAGCCTGCAGAATCAGTAAGTTGAAGTGGAAGTGGGCAGGCAATATTTGTTGCCGACATGATAGCCGTTGGGGCCGAAAGGCTTTAGAATGGAGACCACGTACAGCAAATCGTAGTGTAGGCCGACCTCGTGCCCGCTGACCGACGACCTGAAGGACGTTGCGGGGGGCGGCTGGATGAGGAGGACGCAGGACCGACATGAGTGGCGAAATTTGGGAAAGGCCTTTGTCCAGCAGTGGATGCACACGGGCTGATGGATGGATGGATGAATGTACAAAAACTGGCTCCTGGTGACGTCATAGAACACATCGAGTCGCTTGGTGTCATGGTGACTTGAAGTGAAAGTATTTGTCAGTTCGTTTAGTCTTTGTCTAACAGTCCAGGGTGAGGGCGGTTTTGTGTTATCAGTGGTTGTATCAGTTTTGTAGGTGGTAGAGCTGATGCCGGGCTCGACTGTGGAAGTACCACCATCTTACTCGCAAATCCTCCCGAAGTTATTCGGATGAGAGTAAGAGAACAGCTCGCAAACAGGTACAACCAAGTGGCCCACCATTGCCTGGGACCGATTGATGGCGGTATATCTGTCGTGACCAGATCATAGAATTGAACATCTCATGAAATAGTTAACTGTCACTGACCAGATTAAATGTTGAACGTTTAACGATTTGGTCAGCGATGTTTGACTATTTCATGAAATGCAATCATTTCATGAAATGTTCGACGTCGCCTCGCACCGCTCCGCTTCGCTCGACTCCTGAATTTATATTCACAAGCAACCTAACACGCTCGTTGTCGCATCTACTTTGGCCACGGAAAAACTATAAATCGTATCACACAAACAATAACAATGCGCCATCAGCGCCGCTAGTGGTGAATAAAATATGTAACTATTTTACGATATGATCATACGATGTTTGACCAGATCATGAAATGGTCTTGTGTTAGTTGATTATGTCGTCAAACGATCTTTATTCATTGATTTGGTCAATCCATATCATGAAATGGTCAAAAAACAATGTAATATTTCATGAAATGCGACTATACAGGTTGGTCCAAATAGTGACGTCAAAGAATTTTTTATAATATAGATTCCTCACAACTAGGTGTATCCGAAAATATGCCATGTATGTTCCGCGATTTTTGGTAGTTTAGAAGTTATGATTTTTTTAATGTGTATTTGCGAATTTTCTACCGCAGCGGCTTAAAAAGTCATAACTTTTTTTGTGGTAAGAATTTTGTATACTGACATATATTTTTTGTAACCTTGAGTCACTCTTCCTTAAGTAAAATAATCAGCCACAAAAAATCTATACGAGTTACCAAAAAAAAAAAGTGAAATTTTTTGGACCGAGTTGGACATAGTTAAATTTTCAACAATCTTTTAAAATCTGTCCTAGCAATGATTGCAAGCAGGCTTGATTGTCCGTTTGTCCGCCATTGTTGCGACAGGCATGTGGCCAGCCGTGGCGGATAATTCTTGTAAATATGTTTTTGTGTTATGTATGTATATAATTTATCTTTTCATGTTTTCTGCCTATATGAGTCTCTGAGTTACTTGAAATAAAGATATTTTATTTTATTTTTTTTTATTTTTTTTAAATTACAAAGTGGATGTTTCAAAGGTTCAAACTCATTTTTAAAACTTCAACGGTGTATCAGCATACCAAAAAATTAAAAAAAGTGCTTCTTATAATATCGGCTTTCAAAGTTAGGTAAAAAATTGGTTAAGAAAAAGTATTAATTTATTGTTTCTAATTTATCTTTTCTCGTTTGTAATGCACTCAAATAATAATGTTACGAGTATTCCAAAGCGATGGATTTCGCAATAAAAATATAATCAAAGTTTGTAAAACAATAAAAAAAATATTTTTGTAAATAGTTTTATTTCACAGACATTTGGTATTAGTCTAAGTTTATGTGAATGCTTCCGATGATGTATTACTAATGTTGGACATAAAAAATAAAAAATAATAGCTAAAACAATTTTTACAAATAATACTTTTCTTAACCAATTTCTTACCTAAACCTAACTAACTTTGGAAGTTTAGTTTGTCTATGGTCGGCGCGTCCCTTACCTCTTCTGCTCAGTGAGTTTATTGATGTGGTAGACGACGTACGCGGCCGCTCGGTTGTACATGGGGTCCGGCTGCGAGAGGTTCCGCCATTGCATGCACGTGCACCAGTGCGGCTCCACTCCCGCCTCGCTGCACGACCGGCTCGCTGGGATCTGGGACCGAAACAGAGATCACTGTAATCTATACTAATAATAAAGTAATAAAAAAGTCGTGTCTGTACATTCAATATTTTAGAACAATTTTTAGATTAAATATTTAGAATTTTCGTCTGTCTGTCTGTATGTATGTTCCGTTTTAACTCGAGAACCACTGAACGGATTTGGATGAGGCTTTTTTTATTATCTTCGTAGCGACTTTGGTCAACACATAGGCTATAAAGTGTGTTCATAAATTAACGCCCAAGCCGGAAACGGGGCAAAGATTGATTAAACGCTTTTATAACTCGAGAACTACTCAACGCATTTGGATGCGGGATTCTTTATTACCATTGTAGTGACCCTGGTCAAAACACAAGCTATAGAGGGTGTTCATAAAATAACGCCTAAGCCGAAAACGGGGCAAAGATACACTGAACGCGGGCGAAGCTGCGGTAAAGGCTAGTAAAGAATGTAAACAATCGGACCGTTACTGAGTTATCTCTATCCTTATCTCTCGTACCCACCTCACGTACGCAATAATGGCGTCAGTTGGCCGACGACAGCTATCGTTGCGTGAGTCGTGTGGTACAGGTAAGCTGTCAGACCGCATTTACCAACATTTGGTCCGCCATTTTGTGAACAAGTTTATTCCTGTTTGAATTGCGTGCGAAGCACCGAAAACATCGATTCATAGCGTATTTATCATGCCGTGGCCAAAATAGACAAAAAAAATCTTTCAGTTTGTTGGAAGGAGCTCAGAAATAAATTAATTTATCGAATTTTAATTTTTAAAGCAAAATTGATATCACGATTTAATAAACGCGGGCGGAGCTGCGGGCAAAGGCTAGTTATTGTAAAAAGATGCTTTATCCAACTTAAGGCGTTACTTGTTCTGTTTTTGGTTTGTAGCTCCGGGCACCTTGTCCAAGTTCCAGAAGCCCCTCATGTGGAGCACGTCCAGTACCGTCGCGTAAATGTCGTGCGGGGTCGTCAACACTTCCACATTCCTCTTTAGAGCTTCCAAATCCTAGTTACACCAATGGTTACCGTCTCTAGAAGCGTGAATCCCCTAGCGAGGTCAGCTCCGGGCACCTTGTCCAAGTTCCAGAAGCCCCTCATGTCGAGCACGTCCAGTACCGTCGCGTAAATGTCGTGCGGGGTCGTCAACACTTCCACATTCCTCTTTAGAGCTTCCAAATCCTAGTTACACCAATGGTTACCGTCTCTAGAAGCGTGAATCCCCTAGCGAGGTCAGCTCCGGGCACCTTGTCCAAGTTCCAGAAGCCCCTCATGTCGAGCACGTCTAGTACCGTCGCGTAAATGTCGTGCGGGGTCGTCAACACTTCCACATTCCTCTTTAGAGCTTCCAAATCCTAGTTACACCAATGGTTACCGTCTCTAGAAGCGTGAGTCCCCTAGCGAGGTCAGCTCCGGGCACCTTGTCCAAGTTCCAGAAGCCCCTCATGTCGAGCACGTCCAGTACCGTCGCGTAAATGTCGTGCGGGGTCGTCAACACTTCCACATTCCTCTTTAGAGCTTCCAAATCCTAGTTACACCAATGGTTACCGTCTCTAGAAGCGTGAGTCCCCTAGCGAGGTCAGCTCCGGGCACCTTGTCCAAGTTCCAGAAGCCCCTCATGTCGAGCACGTCCAGTACCGTCGCGTAAATGTCGTGCGGGGTCGTCAACACTTCCACATTCCTCTTTAGAGCTTCCAAAGCCTCGGGGCGAGCCTGTTTTAGTTTCTGAAAAATTAAAAAAACGACTTTGATTCGTGCTCTGTACGTTTTAAACACAAATTTATTCCACGAGAAGTAATGGAAGACCAATTTAAATTGACAGTTGATCCAATTAAACTCTATGTATTCAAGGGGTCCAATTATGTTGGTTCTTAATTTCTTTTTGAATAATGAAATATAGGTTATTTTTAGTTTTTTCCAGTTATGTGCTTTAAGGGTGTTCAGTCATCTAAACACGCGCTCGCGGCTAAATCGATTGCCTGCTTTCTTACGGGAAACTTGTGTCGCTGTTCGTCGCACGCGCACATATTTGGCAAAATTATTATTTCCCTTTGACCGTACCCTAATGCTTGTAGCGAAAGGCATATGTACAAAGAATATTAGGAAAATGCTATGCATTATTTATTTATTTATTTTATTTATTTATTTACTGAAAATAGTTAGTAATACAAAAACTTAAATAGACCTAACCTAGGGTTAGTAGAATACAAAAATATACAACGGTTCGGACTTATACTATAGGCAGGATCCGACCCAATAAAAACATTGTACAATATGTATAACCAACATGTACGTTGTACATATTATTGCGAATGTAAGTGCTCCGATACTAGATTTCTCCGTAACACGGAAGCACTATGAAGTTATTTTTCGCCAGAAGGCGCCCAGTGCACAAAGTTCGTAGAGTAAAATAATTTATTTTTGTGGTGTAAGCCGAATATATATATGTATATATATATATATATATATAAATACGTACATATATTTATATATAAGATAATATATACAAATATAGGATTTTAAAGTCGGTAAAAATGTAATAAATGAAGTTTTTGTTTAAAGATTATTCAAAATTATGATTCGATACACATCAGTTTTTCAATATAGTCATAAGATTTTGATAAAAGCCAAGTACGGAGGTTTCTTATTAAATTATTTTTTATTTTAGTTTTTTCTGCTAAAGGTATTTCTTTGATGATTTGATTGTAAACGAATGGACCTAAGAAATTTTTAAAGCGGTTAGCAAATGCAGAGCGTACTCGAGGGACTTTTAGTTTGCCTTCAAGTCTAACTGACCTGTAACCTTCATCTCGATTGGCTGCAAAAGCGACCTCTTGAAATGTCAATTTTGTTACAATATTGGAGATAAAAAGTCTACGAACACTTAGTATTCCACTTTCACGATGTAGAAGGTTCGTGTCGTACCGAAATGGTTTTTTCAACATTACTTTGAGAACCATTCGCTGAGCTCTTTCTAGCTGCAAAATTTTTGTTTTGGCTGCGCCAAAATTATGCATTTGTGTTTAGTCGTAACATATCGCTGCATATCACATCACCTATGTGAGTACGCCACGAGATTGAAAAATACCTACAGAATTTCAAGTTTCGAAGTCAATCGGAAGTATCCTATAGGTTTTCATGGTGAGCCAATTTAAATGAAATTTATTACGTAAAGGGCAAGAACTTTTTTTTTATACGTTAAGTTAGAAGCCAGATTTTTTAACTGTAAGCCCGTAGACGTATTAGTTTCAACTTGATATCTCTAACGGGGCCCGAGAAAAGGGTCTTCACAGACCTTTCTTTCATTTTAAACTACGGAACTCTAACAATATCATCACGACAAGAATCCCCGAGCGTGTCAGAGTTGTTTTAGACTGGATTGCCATTGGAATAGTTGACACTCGAACACTTTTCACTGACGATTTTTACGTCCCAACGTGATAGGTGGTGAGCCTTATCGCCGTACTTCGGGCACAAATACACGTTTTTTCGATCACGCAAGTTTACATCAAGTGTTTTCTTTCACCGTTCAACAAGTATAAGTATACAAATAGATACCTATGCCCATAAGTTACGACTTAGTGAACAAAAACGTCTACTTCATACAATAAACCTACTGTCCAATTCTCATGTTCCTAGGTTCAACAACCTGGTCCGGGCGTTGATAGATCAGTTAGTCAGGCAGGATATACGAGCGAGTTCTCCGAGTCTACTTGAACAATCCCGCGTTTGTGTGCATGTATGTATTGTTACGTAGTACCGGCGCACGAAACAAAAATCTCACACATCATGGAACGCGTAAGGAAGTTCGTAAATAATCTCAGCGCGGATCACGTGTGGACGCTTCCAGGCCAAGATCACAACTGGACAATGCGAGAAGTTTCCGCCATTGAGCTCGAAAAGTCTCGGACGAAGAAGTGAGAGGAAGCATTCAGGTTGGAAACTGACGTGAAGCGTGACGCGTGTTCCATAATGCGCTAGAGGGTTCTAGCGACATCGCGTCACTTGAACTGGAAAGAAGTGGGAGAGAGATGGATATAGGCTGGGATCCTTGAAGCGTGTTCCATAATGTGCGAGAGGGTTCTAGACAGATCGCGAAGCCGGCGTACGGTATATAAAAACGGGACAGATAGCGGCCGAGAGTTCGGTTCGGTGTTAACTACGAGACAAAAAAAGCGGAAACTCTAGTGAACTAAAGGACAACTCTAGTAGTGACTAGTGAAGTGCGACTGTATAGAGCGAATATAACCCGGTAACGATTCTAGTTAGTAGTGGTGAGACATTTTTCAAATTATAGTACGGACAAATTAGACATTCCAGCGAGTCCACTGAGTTCAGTTAGTAATTCCAGTTGTTATTTAGTTTCAGTTGTGTTTAAATAGTGTGTGTGATTACAAGTAAAGACAGTTAGTGGTTTTTGGTACAAATAGGTATAAAATTAATTTATCCCGAACCCCAGCTCGTAACAGTATGAATGTTTGTTCGACGATAACTGGAGTATCGTTGATCCTAATGTCATGGAATTTGGCAGGCGAGTAAATAAAGCAATAAGAATTTTCAAGTTCAAATATGAGCCAAATCGGTCAAGCGCGAATCGGGCGAGCGCGAGTTCACAGTTCGGGACGAACTACTATTTATTTACAGATACATCTTTAATATTTAATAAACACACATTAATGTGCACACTTACACATTTTCTATTTATATATTTATAATCATATCATAACCCACTCTCGGTACAACTCGCGCGCTCCTGTGCAGGCGACGGCAGACTAACAGCGTCGCGGATTTCGGTTTACGATATATGCCGAGTCGAAGCCATTTCTATTTGGCGCGACACACATGTTTGTATTCTGTGTTTAGTTACTTGTTTTAGCTTTAGAAGCTAGTTTGTTAAATTCATTTTGTATCGTTACTTCTTTATTGTATGTACATATGTTTGTGTTGTGGTTTTGAGAATAAATGGTTTATCTATCTAACAGGGTCCCGTTTAGCACCCTTCGGGTATGTAACCCTAAAAAACGGAAGAGTGTAAGCTAAAGGTGCACTTTTGAACCAAGTCCTACCGACAAAAGATAAGTTATTAACAAGTCAATAGCTTGATTGAGTCGATTGTTGAAGAAGCGTGTCAGGATCGTAAGATGGACATGAATTTTCCGCTTATAGCTATCAAGGATACGAACCTCTGGCAACATTATTGCCATCAACGGATGCCTTTCTTCCAACTTTCCCAAAAACGTGCCTCGTACTTTTGCATATCTGAGAAAAAAACACTTTAGATTACGAAAGATATACACGTGAAAATTTAAGTGATTTTGAAAACGAACTGCAGATTGTTTGGATGGACCAAACGAACAACATTTCCCAGAAATTGCAAAAAACCTAATATCAACTAAAATGTATCTTTTTGTAGCTATTTCACTATCACACAATATGGGTACTGTGTGATAGTGAAATAGCGCAGTGGATGAAGCAGGCTGATGGATGGATATACATACCGGGTGTAAATAGACCATTATTACCATTAAACGAAAGCTCATATTCTACCGACCCTACTGAACCACTATTCCCAAGAATCATACCCGCGGACACCCTTAGTTTAGGAAATAATTGAGTTCCAAACAAAAATGCGTGAACCCTAACGCACCGACATACGGGCGAGTTTAGAGAGAGCGTCCTCCGTGAAGCGACGTCCGTGAAATGGACGACGCTCTCTCTAAACTGGCCCGTATGTCGGTGCGTTAAGGTTCACGCATTTTTGTTTGGAACTCAATTATTTCCCAAACTAAGGGTGTCCGCGGGTATGACTCTTGGGAAAAGTGGTTCAGTAGGGTCGGTAGAATATGTGGTTTCATTTAATGGTAGCAGTCTATTTACACCCGGTATAAATGCATTCTAAATAACTTTTTTCAAGAAACAAATTTGTGTAAATGAGTTTAAATGGGCGTTATGAAATCTACTTGAATTTTGAACTTCAAATAATTTTCATTGTATCAAACATGGCACGCGGATATTTCCCGTTTTTCAGTCGAGCAACACTTGAAGTTCCGAAAATGTTAATTACATCACAGAATAGATAGAAGCTTAACCAAGGCTATTTCTTTAAAACGTAAAAAGCTCACCTCGGCCCATGATCACCCATAACCATCAGCAAAGTATCTTCAAGTCGACCGTCTTCCTTGAACTTCTTCAGGAACTCCTTGAAATCCTCATCAGCCGTTTGAATCATGTTGAAATCGTCATGGGTTATATCCGCTACGAAGGTAAAGCAGTACTTTTTGCCGTCCAACTTGAAGAAGTCTTGGGTCAAGTTGATCATGAGGCCGTAAGATGGCGTGTCGCCGACGCAATATGGAGACTCCTTCGACCACCATCTCTTGCCGTGATCTGGAATTTGGAATGGTAAATCGTTACGGCATTAATTTATTAGGGGTCGTCAAAATTAAAAACTTATCTTCATAAATGTATAGAAAAACACGGAAATTAAATATTCAAACATATTTCGACAGAATTTGTCGGAATCAGTGGAATAATATGAATAATACGTAATATAATAATCTGTCAAAATAAATTTGGATATTTAATTTCGTGTTTTTCTATAAATTTATAAATATACATATTAATTAAAAACAAATAAGTTTAACAGAAAATACATTTTATTCAAAATTTAAAACGTAATTTTGGACACAAATAAATATTACGATTTGCTACGGGAGTTTCACTTGATTGGAAAATTTTCATGTTGTACATTTAAATTGCAAAAACTGTCTGTTTTTATATGGGATGACTTTCAACGTAACCCCAATAATTTTATAGATTGTAGAAGGTTAAAAACTGGTATCGTAATAACCATACAAAATTATTTTCATCCTTTTTTAAGTAACAGCCTTTCAAAGTATGTTAAATTCAAATAAATCATGGTTATTACATTACTAAAAGACAGAAACCTACAACAAGTAAATAAATACCATTCAAACGTTTTAAAACTGTTTAAACGGACTATGTTAAAAGTTATACACACACACGAGCAATAGAAAAATGTGACATACCTAATGGTGATCAAAACTTATAAGAATCTAACTAATAATAATATGAAAAGTATTATTTTTCTCTATTTTGCGGTATCCGGCGACGCAGCGATCGTCGTAACAGTCACTTTTGAAACGCTGATATGAACTTTATTTCAATGTCGTTTCTGTCAATATTTGTTTGTACCGACACAAATTAGACCTGTAGTTACAGTATTACCGACAGTTGGATTTGAACTATCCTACAGTGGCAAGTGGGTTTGTTATCACGATAAATACAAAACCTGCTGTCGTCAAAGACAACGGGGAACGTTTCGAGCTCGGTGCAAAATGCACAACTTATGATTGTTTTTCTTACTATTGCATAAAAAGTACTAAATAAATGTGATTTATGACATTTCGCGACCATTGTTTAGTGTCAATTAGGCTTTTCTACCAAAATTTTGTAATTTTATGTATTACGTTGTAAATGAATGGGCATACAAACTTAAAACACGCTTTTAAGTTTGTATACCCATTCATTTACAACGTAATGCATAAAATGACGCAATTCTGCTAAAAACCCCTGATAATTATTTAACAATAGTCGCAAAATAAGATGAAACTATTTTATTTCATACATTTTATTTTAAAATAAGGTAAACAAACTTATGTTATGCACTTTGCACTGCTCGAAACGTTACCCCTTAAATAATACATCGCATTTTACAGGACTACATACAAATAAATTATTACGTGCTTGCAGCAAAGCTACTACTCAAATTAGGAGTGTTTTATAAACAGTCACCATAACTAACTTCACTCACCCTTTCCAACTATAAAAAACCAAATCACTCGATATAAATATTTGCAAGTTCAAGTAACAATTATACCTCTACGATAGGAATACAACTTAATTGAGAGCCGGGACGAAGACGGTCTGCGGGGGGAGGAGTACAGATGAGCAGAAAAGTATTTATTGGACCAGTAAGATTATGAGATTTATATAAGGTGACTTTAATATATGCAGCCAAACTCATACTGGAGGCTTGGTAAGTGATCAGTAGCACGGATCGATAATACTTTTTGCTAATTTCGCAAAATAAAACCTTGACGTTCCATAGTAATTGACTCGCGGCTGGGCTTGCGTTTGTAAGGAACAAGAAAATGAATAATTTACGAATCTCACAAAAAGGGTCATCGAACTTCGTTACTGAGTACTGTCTTCAGTAAGAATTTGGTTGGATTAATTAAAGTCACCTTATATATATTTTTATATCCTGTTGCAATTAAGTGATTAAGTTGAGTACATGTTGGCTAGAGAAATGCTAATTATTGACCTCTTTTTCAACTGACATCTGATAATGAATATCAATTGAAAACTGCATTGATTACATTAAATTATATTAATTGTTCATCGTTTTTCTGATTTGAATCTTCAGATTCATCTAATCATTATTAAAATTAATTTAATTAGAAATGTGCGGTGCGAGTGAATTATTTCTGTATTATGTTCATTGTTCAGTGTATGTTCCGATTAAAAAAAACACTTTGTATATCATTGTACCATCCGATAGTTTCCTTGTAAGGATCAAATTCTGGGAAGTAATGTCAAACGCCATACTAAAGGAAACCCTAATTTTAAGAAATTCGATTCATGCTGTTCAACGCTGGTTTATTTCATAAAAACTTCCATACTAAGCATCTGTCTCCTTCATTTCTGCTATAGTTAACCCATACGTCCTTCTCTTTTTAGCACGCGTAAATATAGGTATGAGCGTGCTGCTTTTTTCCGTATTATTATAGAGATAGCGATTCGGGAATGTCAAACATCTGGCTAATGCCATAATAATTCATACTATCAAATCAGCCAGTCAAATTCAAATTCAAATTGTTTATTTGTAAAATAGATACATAAAGTATACGTTTTACATGTCAAATCTAATCTGTATAAAAATAATATTTTATGATTAACAAATATGATACGAGAAATATATAAAAAAAAACTATATTTAAGCTGTTATTGGCGAATAATAAAATAACGTTTGTTGTTTTGTTACTCATGCGTGCTTGTTTTTTCGTTGTTGTTTGATTAGTATTTCAAATTGGATTTCAGTGTTGACTACAGGGCAAAAACAGGTATGGCAATGGCGTTGTAAATACGATTAGGTAAGCCGTGCTCTTCCGCACATCGGACATGACATAATTATAGAAGACGGGACACGGCTTTGTCAAATATTTCCACAAATCTCATTCATTACGACAAATACACTTTGCTGTCAGGGAGTTATAACTTATAAAGCATAAAAAACTGTATGTTTTCCTTGATTACTTTTCTGAGTAAGGCCCTTTTTTCGGCTTCCCTTTTTAAAATGTTCACCCTTCGCCACGGCAGCCAAGGCCAAATTAATAATTTCGTGAGATCATAGAAATATTTTTTGTGTCGTTGGTCGTTGAACCACGTTACTGGTCCCATACCTTGTTTCCAGTATAAATTTGGCAGTATTAAGGGCCCTGTAGCCAAATGTTTGAAGTCAGTCGCGCACGTGGTCGCTATGCGATTTCATTCTACATTCAACTTCGGATTATAGAGCACTGACTGGCTGTTATTGGTTGGCCCGAACGTTCATTTCCCGAGCTCGTACGGAACTAACCGAACACGCTGTGAGAGGCAAGCTAACGTGAGACAAAATTCATGCCTTGAAAAAACTCGAAAATGGTTTTTCAGAAGAAATATCCCAAAAATCGAAATGAAACAAAAATATTTTTCAATAGTATAAAATATACTATGCAGTAAACCTAAAATTATTTGATTTGTTGTATCGCTTCTAGGGAATCACATTCATCAAAATATGTGTAAAATCCAGGACTTTTATACGCTTGTAACTTTTGCATGTATTTGATTTTGATAAATGTTTTAGTTTCATGTCATAGATATTGTATGGGATATGTTGAAAAAGATAAAATAATAAGCAAGTACCTATAAATAAGGATATTATCAGCGAACTGCGCTAGTATGGGAGTTGGGGCGAATAGAGTGCCCTTAATCAAAGTCACCGTGTACAGAAAGACTACTAAATACTCACTGGATTCTTGTAAGAAGAAGTGACGTAGATAGTGGTCAGCGGGCTGCTTCTTCCACCCGTTGAAGCGGTACTGGAATGTGCCGATCCACGGCATATCTTCAAAGTAAGCCGTGCGGTATCTGCAAACATAACAATTATTTCTAAGAGGCATTCCGCTGATTTCTCAGTTGAGAATTCCAAGTTAAGCTATGCTTAAGGACCCGTTCTCCCTAACATTAAGCACCTCATTTAGCGTCAAGTAGAACTGAACTCTGTGACGTTTCATTATTGTTTAAAATAGCGCGCTCTGAGCCGTGGCTGTTACGTTAACCGAAACATCGCGCGCTCTACAGAATCACGTTTCGATGCCGAATTATTATGTTCGATGGATAAATACACCAAGTTACAATTTTTGTTTGGCAAAATTAAACCAATCACACCATTCTGTATACTCTTAACTTACGGGTGACTGAATTTCAGTTTCCAAAATCATCTGGGAAACCGTCAATGGGAAATACGCTAAGAGCAGTTTTACGTGATTTTTAGTGAATTTAGATTTTTTTTTCTAGCTTGCTATCAATTCTATGCAAAAATCAAATTAATTAGGTTGTAATACAACTCTTCGACAACTTGTGTGATTATTTATTTCTCATTAAACAAATATTTTCTGTCATGAATCAGCAATACGGTGGGGCACGTTTAGGTGGCATGGACTCTTAAGGCGCATAGGCATGCCACCGATTTAGTACAAAATTTGATAACCCGTTTCTCTGTTGTTTTTCGTTATAGACCAAAGATTAAATTAAATCGATAAGGATCGATTCTTTAGATTTGGAACGAAGTACGAAAAATAACTATAACACTAAAATTGCGTAAACTGCTTTTTCGCGATAACCCGAAATACGGCGTGAAAGACGACTTTACTTCCCAGAATGTCATCAAAGGAGCACTACTGGATGATGCAATAATATTGTGTTATTTTTTTAACATCGTTTTCGGTTTTCTGGTGATACTACTTATCAAAAATCTAATAATGCAGATTTAGTTTTCATCAAAATCGACCACGTGACTCCTTTAAGCATTTTCCGCTATTCCATATAGTTTTGAATTTGGCCATGCACGCCCGTTTAAAAAGTTACATACAGAGTGTAAATGCAAAGTCAAGAATCCCTTTAGGGTATGAAAATATACACGATTCTGATGGCTACGCAGCTCACCGGCCTCCCCACAACCTAATTGCACCCCGCAACCCGCACCCCTCATCCGAGTGGCCAGCGACCAGTGAGGGTGTCCACGCGATTAGTGTATTTTGAGTAAAGAAAATCGTCTTATTATGAGGTACTGGTACTTTATTTAGAGATCCCAGTATTTAAAATAATATCTTTACCGATCATACTAACAGACCCTTATAGGATTCTTGCCTTTGCTTTTACACCCGTTATACAGGTTGACTTTCAAACAAACCCCGATAATTTTAGAGGTTATTAAGAAACGTTAGTAGAACACAGTTTAAATGTAAAAACAATTAAAATTAAAAGTCAAAATATTATTCAAAAATATTACTTGAAAATAAAAAATGTGTGGTTATCTTAGCCATTCCCATACGTAAAAGGTTGAAAATAGTCCAAAATAGTGGGATCAATAAAAAAAATAACTTAGCGCGATCTAATTATCACATCTCTTCGAGTGGATTTTACGAAAATCTTCAAAGGGCTCCAACTTGAAAAAATTATTATGAATATGATTTTGAATGGTTTTAATAAAACCAGTTTGTATTCTTCTAGAAAATACTAAAAGTCAACCTGCATACATATACTCACGCCTGTCTCCCAGAGGGGGAGGTAGAGACTACAGATTTCCATCTGCTGATCGATCCTGACACACCTCTTTTGCTTCTTCTACATCGATAAATCCCTGTATACATAATATATATTAACCCTGTATAAGTCACAGTTAAAACCCGAAATCAGAACCCGCTTGGTATACAAAATAGAACCAAAATAGGTTGCGACGACAAGGAGCGGTTAGGTGTACATGTTATTACGTTTAAGAGCCGAGCAAAGCGGAGCGGAGCGAGGCGACCCCCAAAGTTTTGTATGGCACCAACTAGTTAAAACTAGTTCTGACTGATTTCGGGTTTTAACTGTAACATTATGTATACTAACCCGTCGTCTTTCAGTTTGTAGAATATCCACGGCATTAAATCCATGGAGCCCTTCTTCGTCACTCTGCGTACATCCGGTAACTCCAACTCGTTTTTACCGGTGAGTATGGGAAACAGCGCAGCCGGTGTACCGTCTCCTATTATGTTGTACCTGGGGAAAAACATCGGTCAATGGATTGTAGCATAGCGGATTTTACCGTTGTCTACATTTATCTTAAAGGTTTTCTTTGTCGCACGAAATACTTCGACGCTAACTTGTTTGGCTATTGTTATGCAAATGAGATTGATGGACCGGAGTCGGTCGGATTGAAGTGAGAGCGGTGACAGACGGCAACGGAACGCCCGTGTAATTTGTTGACTATGGATGAAATTATTAAAAGTGTTCGAATATTTTTCTGTTGAGGAATAACTTTGTCCATAAACAGGAAGAAATGGCAGATTTTTTGGTGGCGTTAATTGCATTAAAAATAAGAACATTTATATTACGGAAAAACGGGTCTTTTACAGCCGCATACGAAAATTTCCAGAGCTCGCATATTAAAAAACTGTCATTACTCAGTATAAGTAAAGTATATTATCTATGGTCAATGTCATTGTCGCCACAGAGTAATATTTTTTCTTTTTATATGCGGGCAAAGGTTATATTCGTACACAGCTGTATAAGGCCAGCATTTTTGTAATTTAAATGATTTTTTTTTAATAATAAACGCCGCCTATTCGTTTTTTTTCCAGTTTATGGGAAAGGTTATTTCCTATCAACAGGAAAATATTCGAGCACTTTTAATAATTCCATCCATTGTCCATTGCGAATAGGACTCGTGCCCTGTGAGTTCCATACTATTATCACAGTTTAAAAATCCATACAGTTGTCCATCGAAAGCGCTCAGACCTCGGGGCCTGCGGGGCGAGACGCGGGAGGTAAGACACCGAGTGTGTGTTAGTATGATCGGTAAAGATATTATTTTAAATACTGGGATCTCTAAATAAAGTACCAGTACCTCATAATAAGACGATTTTCTTTACTCAAAATACACTAATCGCGTGGACACCCTCACTGGTCGCTGACCACTCGGGTGAGGGGTGCGGGTTGCGGGATGCAATTAGGTGTGTGGGGAGGCCGGTGAACTGCGTAGCCATAGCTTAGAAAAATGATGGAAGTTTTGGTGAAAATTCAAGGTATATTTTGTTTTCTCGTAATGACATCAGAATCGTGTATACTTTCATAGCCTAAAGGGATTCTTGAGTTTGCGCTTACATCTTGTATAGTTGGAAATTTATGATTTTCCAATTTATTCGTTCACTTAAACCTCGATCCTCTATCGTACCAAAAGAGGTAGCAGGTATGAACCACATCAAATATTTGTTCGTGTTTTTTTTTCTAATATCTTATACAATTTAAGTTAAGTAGCTCAATCTTTCAAGCATTGCAGTTCAATCCAAAAATTTACCATTTGTAAGGTACCATCACCAAGGCTCCCGTCTATCCAGATTCAAAACCTTATTGCTTGCATGTGGCGATCTCAACTAGCCCCGCCTTTTGTTTTATTTACCAATTAGAGTTTATGAGAGATACTTTTGAGAGACACTTTAGTCAGACTAAAGACTAAGACTAGTCAGACCTACTTTGTTGGTATACAAACACTAGCAGGGTGGGGGCCTAGCGGAAGTTGCCACGAGCCACTGCACACTAAACTAAAAATCCCGTGATATATTCAATAAAAAAGTTATTTACTTTTACACAATTTAAACCACTGCACGCGCGACCTTGCCGAATTTACATCTACGACATCAGATATCCGAAGATACAAAAAAAATCTTTGTTTTATTTGTCTTATCTATCTCTGAGGTTTTTATTATTATATACATATTTGTAATATTGTTGGCCACACGGGATCAACATTTCGATGCAAATACAAAAATAACTCTACGTAATTCCGACCTCTGCTAATTAGAGGAATTCTCAAGCGCTCTTTGACGTCCCTTGTTCTGCTATGACCTTTGACGAAATCTACACCAGGTCTCCTAGCATGGTAGACCATATCGAGCTTTGACAGCTCACCACTGTCTGTCCCTGTTTAGGTAGATCAACAGAGTGAGACAGAGCACTGTATCAAGCGCTATCGAGCTCGATATGGTCCTTCATGTAAGAGATGCAGTAACTACAATTTCTAAATTAATTTCTTACCCATTTAATATCACAGCATCCATCTCTTCCACCAGCATCTTGTAGCTGAGCGGCATGCGCCGAATAAAGCCATTTTTCGAGGTGGAATCAAAACCGAAGATCAAAACGTTGAGAACATTGTCTTCTCTACCACGCAGCGGCGGTTTCCTTTCTACAGATTTCCTGTAGCCTACCACGTAACCGGACCACCTTGAGGGTAGAACGCTGAAAGGTAATAAAAAACGATGTTTTATTCACATTATAGTAAGTTAAGGTGAAACCGGTCAGGCTGTGATACTAGTGTTACAAGAGTCGAACAGTATGATCGGTTTTAACTTTGCATTAAGCCGACCTTCGAAACCAGTAAAGAGTTTCAGAAGTGACTCAAGTTTATTATAACTTGATTTAGCAGTATAGATAGATAGATAGATAAAACATTTATTCTCAAAACACAACACAAACATACAAACAATAAAAAAGTAACGATACAAAATGAATTTAACGAACTGCCTTCTAAAGCTTAAACATAACTAAACACAGAACACATATTTATTATAAAGTGAATTCATTCTGGTGGTATGTGTGTCGCGGCAAAGAGAAAAGGCTTCAACTCAGCATATGTCGCAAACTGAAATCCGCGACGCTGTTATTCTGCCGTCGCCTGGAGAGAAGTGCACGAATTCCACCGAGAGTGTGTTATGATTATAAATAGAATGAATATATATGAAATATGAAAGTGTAAATATTATGTGTAAAGATTAAAGTTTTAACTGTTTATAAATAAAAACCAAATAAAAATATCCTGTCTGACGAACTGATCTATCATTGCCAGGGGACCGGAACTGACTGACTGAAATGACTGAACTATGACTAGTTGGTCAAGCTGGTCAAGATTTGACAACTGGTTTCCATTAATTGTATTGTTTTGCGAAACCGGTCAAGTAATAATCGTTGGCAAAATTAGTTTTTGACTTAGATTATTGCAATCAATAGAAATCTTTTTATCTTTGTCGGATAGTCATAATTCCGACAATCGGCTAGCACTATCACAATTGTTAACTAAGTTAATAGGTTTTTTTATTTCAACATATTTTTGGAAGTTGTTTTTGGATAACTGTGTATTTTGTGTTTGTCCCGATTTTGTATTTTGCTTTGTGCTTTGTGTTGCAGATTTTTAACAGATGAAGACATGAAAGTTACCGTGAATGATCATTTTGACGAGCAAACAAAAGACTATTATTTTAAGGGGACGCATTGGAAATTTTGGCGACATGGATCTCCATTTTTCTCAGCAAAAAAAAAACATATGTAATTACCAATTTATACACTAGATTAAGCATTTCATTGACATCATTTTGCCCGAAGATTTAGTTGATTGATTAATTTTCATAGCAGAGAAAAAAATATTTAGAAAACATCTTTTAAAACAGAGATTTTTTTTTATGCATTGGTAGTTGGAACTGTACAGCCAAATATGAAATAAAAATCTTTTTTATTTAAATTACTTGCTGGTTTTATTTAGATTTTACTTGCATTTTTGAGTAAAGCACTATACAAGTCTTGGCCCACAATGACTGCTTCGCCGGTCACGCTATGATTGTCTCGAGCTAGCCTAGCTACGCTCTAGGCCTTCCGGCTTGGCCATCATTGCAGCCCTTGTTGTCCTCGCTGTAAAGGCCTCGACCTACGGTCTCGGCCTTTATCTCAGTTCGTCCATCAAGTGCTGCACGCTGACCGCGCTGTGTCGGCCTGGAGCTGCGCTGTCGGCCATCATCAGCGCGACCAGCAAAGTAGTAATTATAAAGCGCGGCAGTAATGTACTATTACTGACAAACGGGAGCGAATGAAGCCTCTAAGTTTTTTATTTAAATAAGTCTACAAACACACTTCAATATGGCCGATTGGATTTATAAAATTACCTATAGTTGTCATTTTAAATGAAAAATACTGTTTTGCCGCATACGACCTTACGACATAAGCTATTTCGTGAGCGCATATTTGTATGGAGTAAGTCCCCCCCACTCCATTCCCCTAAGGCGCCGTTTTTAAATTAAAAGTTTATCAATGCCTCGCCTTAGCATGTAATAATTGCCATTCGGTTGCAAGTGATAATATTGAAAAAAAAAAAAAACGCATTTAGCTGTTTTCTTTTGAAGAAGGTAGATTACTTATCAGCCGCCGCTCGTAGGTTAAATAAAGAAATCGTCAAAACAATAATAAATTGATAGGAATTATATTCGGTGACTTTAGTTTATACATAAAGCCAAATTCATACTGGAGACTCGGTAAATGGTAAGGAACAAAACTATGATAGAAATAAATTTCTATATTTTTAAACACTTGGCGATTTATCCATCGCAAGGATTGCTCTTGCTCTTGCAACCGCCCGGCAAGCGAGAGGTCCCGGGTTCGAATCCCGGTTCAGAGCTCCTCACGTCCAGATTTACTTTTTTGATTTTCTATACCACAATGATATAAATTTAATTTGGTAAGGAACAATGTTTGCGAAACACGAAAAATATTTTTTATGCCTGTGTATTTGTGAACCACGATTCAATTAGTATAGGAAGTCTACATTTTATTTTGCGTAAGCCACATCCAAATCCGTTGAGCGGTTCTCGAGTTAAAACGGAACAGACAAAAATTGTAAAAATTGCAGTTTTGGCTTCAGTATAATACAAATAACACATATAAGTAATATTAAAATTTGAAAAAAATGTTACTTGTCCAGATACAACTTTTTTACTACTTCATTTCATTATTAATAAGTATAGATAATAATTAATAGATTGTAGTGATGGTTCTCGATGGAACTCCATTATAGCAATGAAAAGTCTTACTTTTACTAATTCCACAGTGTTTATTTCTCCTCTGTTAGCGACCGGTTTCGTTTAAAAGGTAATTCTTGTTGCAAATTATGTAAAAACATCAAATTAAATACATTAATGTTTCTTTAATTTGCCTGAAGATGTTTTTAAACGAAACCGGTCGCTAACAGAGGAGAAATAAACACTGTGGAACTAGTATAGTAAGACTTTTCATTGCTAAGTATACTGTATAGATAAGATACTCACTCGTCGAGTTTCTTTCCGTAGCAAGTGACCTTAGCGTGGTCGCTTTCAACCAAGTTGTAGACAGCATCTCCGTACAGCTTCACCTCCTTACCGTAGTGAGATCTGTCATCGGTGTCGTATATTAGGTCTTGGTACACGCAGACGACGTGCTTGTGAGTTTCTAGTACCTCCTTCTTTACTCTGCACTCTGACAACTGGAAATTACGACATATTGTTAGGGTGCCATACCTCAAAATGAAGAAAAAACCGGTCAAGTGCGAGTCGACTCACCGAGGGTTTCGTATAAATAAGTAGAAGTTTAAAAAAATAAACAAAAATTTTTGGTCAGCCGTACAGTTATACCTCTATGATTTAATTACAAATGTATAGTTTTAAGATTTTTTCCTATACTTGTAGTATTAGACGGCATTACTTGCCAAATTTCATAATTCTAGATCAACGGGAAATACCCTATAAATTTTGATTCCCTTGAGAGTGTCGAAATATACGTTTTTTGCGGCATAAACGGCCGAATCTTTTTTTACGTTAACTTAGAAGTTTGATTTTTTCATAGCTTCAAGGGACTGTAGCCCTGAGTCTATCCATCAATCAGCCTGTTCCGTCCACTGCTGGACATAGGCCTTTCCAGGATCTCGCCACTCTTGGCGGTCCTCCTGGAAGAAATGCCCATACTCACACACGCTGGGCGGGCGGGTTGGTGAGCGCGTTGCCGAAACCCTTGCACCAGTGACGCCGCTGCCCGTCACTAGTCTGTTTTATATAAGCCCCGGCAATTGGGGATGGATATACCACCATCCATCGGTCCCAGGCAATGGTGGGCCGCCTGGTTTTGCCTGAGAGCTGTTCTCTTACTCTCCCCCGAATAACTTTGGGAGGATTTGCGAGTAAGATGGTGGTACCTCCACAGTCGAGCCCGGCATCAGCTCTACCACCTACAAGCCAGCCCTGAGTGTATGGTTTTAATTTCAACTCGATACCTCCACGCGTTCCCGAGATAAACAGACAAAGTGATCCGATAAGGGTTCCGTTTTTGCCTTTTGAGGTACGGAACTCTTACACGATCACTTTGTTGTCGTCTGTCAAGACCCTTTTCTGGGGTCCCCGTTAGAGATATCAAGTTGAAACTAATACCTCCCTCAGAAGTCAGCGGCCCGTAATCAATTCCATACAAATTTGCTCACCATGAAAACCTATCAGTTGATTTAGAAACTTGAAATTCCCTTCACTATTAGGTCTTATAGCACACGTCTAGGAAAAAATCTGAAAATTACCTATATATAATTATTTCAAACGAAATAAAAGACCAGGCCATTGACTGACAGTACGCAGCTGCCTGTGGTAACTTATACCGGTACGGCTTCTTATCACGTACCAGAGCATGATCAGTTGCTTGACACGGTGAGTGGTGACAAGCTACGGCCGCAGCCTACCACCAGTTGAAGTGAAAGAATTCGTCTATTAGTTAGATAGGCACTTATAGAAGGCGTTTTGATTCAAACAACGGAACAAACAAAAAAACGCACTTTAACATTGAAATTGTAACACAGCCCTTAAAATGTTGTACATACATTATTTGGGTAAACCAAGTAAAAATATGTATTACATATACAATTTGAAAAAATAAGCAATTTAAATGTAACATTTGCCAGATGTATACTTACTAATAATAATAATGTAGTACAAAAGTTGTGTTCGACATTGAAGATTATTTTTTAATATTATATGAAATGGGTTATTTATTATATTAGTATAGTACTGAAAATAAAAATATATTTTTTTAATTTTTGTCTGTCTATATTCCGATTTAACTCGAGGACCACTCAACGGATTTGGATGCGTTTTCTTAATTGTGAACTTAGTGTCACTATGGCCGTAACATGCGTCCGTAGTAGCACATATCGCGGCGCCACTTGGCTTTTGTTTTGACGACTGAGGTGGGAATTTTATCGCTTATTTGAATTTTGAACAGATGTGTGTTAAAAAGCGCGATAAACGAAGTCACAAGTTATCATGCTACAGGCGCTGGTCTATAAGGGGTGTTGATAAAACAACGCCCAAGCCGAAAACGGGGTAGAGATTGAATAAACGTGGTATGAGCCACGGGCAAAGGGTAGTCTCACTTATAAATGGGATTTGTCGACATTTGTCAACGAAGTTATCAATTATAAAGTTTATCCCTTAAAATATTTTAATTTTTATTCATACAATTATTAATTTAATTTAAATAAAATAAAAATTATATCAATCTATCAAAATATTTATTTTGTAAAATAGATACATAAAGTATACTTTCTACAAGTCAAAGTTAATCTTTACAATATATCTTGAGAATATAAAAAAATATATATATACTGATACGGGAAATACATACAAAAAATATTAAGGTTGGGCTACTAAAATGTAATAAAGTACAGAAATATAAGAATAAAAATATTATTACATAATGCCTAACCATCCGCACCATTCGATTAGTATGGCTAAGAAGAAGGACAAGAAACTTAGCAAACATGCCTTTTTTCAAAAATTATATGGTACAAAACCAAAATATATATATTTTTTACCCACTTAAGTAAAGGCATAAAAAATATAAGACTGCAGGAATTATGTCACGAGAAAAAATTTATCTTAGTCAACCTGTCTCATATTGTCTATCACCATTAACAACAAACTCAGCTTATAAATTAACATCTCATTTCTAATTAACTATTAAAAATACAAGGGTCTTACATGACATCGCACCCAGTCCATGCCCTTGCAAACAACTTTTGGCAGGGCCACGTCGAACTGAGTCACTTCTTTATCGAAGGGGTCCATCTTCGGTATGTGGCATCCCGTCCCTTTGTCCAGCTTTAGGGCTTCTTGTAATCGCTTTTCTATATCCCTGAAAAAAAGCAAAGTTTTATAGAATTTACCAATTGCAGATGTCCAAAAACATTTACTGCTGAGCGGTCGGGCGAACAAGATTATAGCCCGGGCGGTAGCTTGCATTTTAGGTAGTGATTTTACGCCGATAGATTGCCATCTTTTTCAATAGATCTGGAATGACTAATAATAAGAGAACCAAGCGTCAGGTGACGCACCCGCGTGCGTGTGGGAGGTTGCGAAAGTGGTAAAAAAAAGTAATAGTACGCCGGCTGAAACTTTTCTCACAGATAGTTGACACCTGACGGTCTTTCCACCGCTACCCGCGAAGCTGATTGTTGTTTTCGTACTTTTAATTATTTAAAGAATCACCTAAAATTTGCTGATTTTCGGCGGTATGGCGACCATTTGGAACCGTCCGAAAAGTATGGCATAGTGATTTTCGTAAATGGCTGCACGACGATAATTAACTATGCAAAAATTAGCCTGGTACAAACGGTTGAATTTTTTTATTTTTAATTAACGCATTCGCGTCGGTATGGCGGGCTGCAAGTCACACCGGAGAAGTATGGCATGACACTACCGCCTACATGTTTTTTATGGACTATCGGAAAATACTAAAATTTTTGTGGTACAAATCGTTTGACACTCGTAATTTATCCGACGAGTTCGACTAACTCCCACGCGATTGGGCCGCCCCGGTACCAGCGCTATGACCATCTATTTTCTTTTTGTCATTGCGTACTAAGACCCCTAAAGAACCGCCATACTGTTACAAATGACCAAGTAAATTGTGTCACTATCTCCCGGTCTACTAGTAAAATTTTATGCGGCGTACTATTACTTTAATTTACGTGTTTTTTTACAAGTTCATGCGAGTAACTGACGCAACATCCCCCCTCTACGATGCAGCTGACGGTTTTTTTTCAGTACCTCCCGGACTTTTAGTTGTTATCAACAATTGTATATATGAGGTGACATTTATTCATACTGAAGACTCGGTAAGTGATCAGTAACAAGGTTCGATGACCGTTTTTGTGAAATTCGTAAATTATTCTTTTCGTGTTCCTTACAAACGCAAGCCCAGCCCCAAGTCAATTACCATAGGACGTCAACATTTTATTTTGCGAGATTAGCGAAAAGTGTTATCGATCCGTGTTACTGATCACTTACTAAGCCTCCAGTATGAGTTTGGCTTTATAAATAAAAGTCATCTTATATACATAAATTATGTCAAGTTTTTTTTCTATTTGTATTTTGATTGCAATACGAACTAGTAAACATAAATGGTTTTTTATTTTTTATTTATTACACTTAATACTCTACCGTGGTTGAAAGGAACGCAGTACTTGTCCAAACATCCTTATGTCATCGGCATATCTTAGAGTTTGACATATCATAATTTGCGTAGAATTGCGCAAATCATAAATTACCCAGGTAGAATGGGATATACTTAGTGCGGTCCAAAAGTTCCTGGCTGGAGAGATTTGGTGATTAAAAAAAATACAAGAAATATGCCATTGTGATTGTCATTTATTCTGCTCTTTTGTATAAAATTTTAAGATTTCTATTTCTTGTGGTTTTGATTTTAGGGCATTTATAACAACTCGTAGTCTAAAAGTTTTTGAAATGTTTAAGTTGGAATATCGTTCTGTGATCAAGTTCCTTACAAAAGAAGGATTCAGCCCGACCGATATTAAAAAAAAGGTTAGATGCTGTGTACGGGGACACGTCTCCATCATTTTCCACCGTCAAAGAATGGAGTAAGCAATTTCGTTTGGGATGGGAGTCCATCGACGACGAACCTCGCTCCAGTCGACCAGTTGAGGAACTTACCGTGGACTCTGTCAAGTTAGTGGAAGAGGAAGTTCTGAACGACCAAAGAAATAGCGGCGAGAACAGGGCTTTCGAAAACTTCAGTTCTTAGAATTCTCTATGAACATCTTCATATGAATAAAGTTGTGAGGTGGGTGCCCAAACTTCTTTCAAGTTTGCAGCGAAGTGAACGAAAAGCTCTCAGGAAATTTTGGATGCCTATAAAAAATTCGGAGAGGGTTTTCTGGAGTAAATTGTTACTGGGGACAAAACAATGGTTTTATACTATGATCCCCTCTCTAAAAGGGAATCGATGGAGTGGCGTCGTCATGGTGAAAAGCCGCCTAGAAAGGCCAAGGTAACGCAATCCACCAAAAATATAATACCATATTTTGGGATTGTCACGGAATACTACGGAATCTACTTTTAGGCGGTAGAGCTGATGCCGGGCTCGACTGTGGAGGTACCACCATCTTGCTCGCAAATCCTCCCGAAGTTATTCGGGAGAGAGTAAGAGAACAGCTCTCAGGCAAAAACCAGGCGGCCCACCATTGCCTGGGACCGATGGATGGCGGTATATCCATCCCCAATTGCCGGACCTTATATAAAACAGACTAGTGACGGGCAGCGGCGTCACTGGTGCAAGGGTTTCGGCACTGCGCTCACCAAACTGCCTGCCCAGCGTGTGTGAGTATGGGCATTTCTTCCAGGAGGACCGCCAAGAGTGGCGAAATCCTGAAAAGGCCTATGTCCGGCAGTGGACGAAACAGGCTGATGGATGGATGGACTATTGATAGACTTAAAAGACCGGAATACTAGGGTGACCGGCAGCTACCACGCTACCCTTATTGAACAATTACGAGAGGCCATCAAGCAGAAACGTCATCGAGGTAAACTTAGCAGAGGTGTGCGGCTACTCCACGACACTGCTTCAATTACCAAGGCTGCTGTTGCAAAGTGTGGCTTCGAGGAAATTCGTCACCCACCCTATAGTCCCGACCTGGCCTCTAGTGACTACTACTTGTTTTCGAAACTTAAGGCAGACTTAAGGGGAAGGAGATTTTCTTCAGATGATGAAGTGACTCGTGCGGTTTACGCCAATTTTGAGGACAAAACTTTGGAATATTTTTATAAGGGGATAGAAATGCTAATTTACAGATCTGAAAAGTGTATTGAAATAGACGGAGACTTTTGGACCGTACTACGTATCATAATTTGCGTAGCATTGCGCATATCGTAAATTGCCCAGGCAGATCGTATTTCTGATAAGATTAGGGAAATCGCCCCGTTTCGATATCGATTCATCGATAATGAATGCAACCGGTTTCAAAAACGGTTATCGAAACCGGTCGTACCAAGTTTTGATTCCAGAGCACTGTACTTATAGGATTTTTTACGCCTTTTGTACGTTTAGTCAAAAACCACTAAGCTTTTTAGAATTCTTCAAAAACATATTTCCGTGCGTAAAATCGTCCTTAAATTACGTGACGCTAATTAGGGGGGGTGGTCACCCAGTGTCACTTTGGGTCACGAATAGCGATTCAAAGCCGTAAAATTATATTATATAAGATACGGTAAAATACGGTAAGTTTCGGTAAAATACCACAAGGAGAGTAAGAGAACAGCTCTCAGGCAAAACCAGGCAGCCCACCATTGCCTGGGACCGATGGATGGCGGTATATCCATCCCCAATTGCCGGGCCTTATATAAAACAGACTGGTGACGGGCAGCGGCGTCACTGATGCAAGGGTTTCGCCATCGCGGTCACCAACCCGCCTGCCCAGCGTGTGTGGGTATGGGCATTTCTTCCAGGAGAACCGCCAAGAGTGGCGAAATCCTGGAAAGGCCTATCCAGCAGTGGACGAAACAGGCTGATGGATGGATGACGGTGAAATTCTGTAAAAACTGTATTATACGAACTCGTATTGTACCACATGATGTGGCCTCACGAGGGTGTGTAGTATGATATAATTATATAGGTTTAGTGGTTTTTACAATCTTTTATTTATCTTGCATTTTATTTATGTCATGTTTGTACGGGTCCAATCAAAAAATATGAACATTCATTGGGGAAACCGCAGTTGTTATCTATACTGCGGCGTAAAAGTATTCAGTAAAAGGCTATAACAACAAATTTCTGTAAAATAATTATCGACTACGAGTACTACGATCACTACTTACACAAATCGGCAACGTCGCGAGATTATTTTGCAACTATACGCGCGCGGGATTTAAAAGAAATCAAAATTTAAAATGTCATAACTCGACAGTAAGTTTACAACTTTTGAACAATAGAAGTAAATTTTCAAATGTACCGTGATTCGGGCGTGATTGACTAGAAATGACATCACATAATATTTTTGGTCAATCACGATACACTTGAAAGTGATAACGATTAGATGTTTAAGTTAAACATTTAAGGCTGCATATAAGGTCAGATTGAGCACCTCATTTTGCATCAATCAGAACTGAACTCTACGACGTTTCCTTTTAGTTTAAAATAGCGCTCTCTCAGCCGTGGCTGTTACGACCACCAAGAAACTCGCGCCTACAAAAATCTGCGTTTTTATTTAATAACTCAGCTTTTCGATTAAGTCATTTTTAATACAAATTGCAAGGCTGTATGTTTTAACACTCGAAAAACATTAAAGTTAGCGGTAAGTTCGTAATTTTTTTCCATCCAGCGAACTTAAAAATTTTGCGTTTTCTCTAAGGTAGCGTTCCAAATCACTTTTTCAAGATTAAAATATTGCTCGCTGTCGGAGAAAAGTAGGTCGATGCTGGTTCCAAAACCTAAAAGTAGATGTTTTGGAACCAGCATCGAGCTACTTTTGTCTGACAGCAAGCAATATTTTAATCTTGAAAAGTGATTTGGAACGCTACCTTAGATGAATCTATCGGCCCTAATAGTCTACTCTACTGTCTATATTATTTTTAGTATACCGGCATCTAGCCTTATACGGACTCTTGAGGCCAATGGTTAAGCCATTTAAGTAGAAAAAAGTGACTATCATAGACAGACCCACTAACTACGAGGGTGTCGTTTTCTCTTTTTTAGTATGGAACCTTTAAAAATTATAACTATACCAACTTGTATACCCATAAGAAGGCTTATACAATCCCAAAAACATGCTCTCTCCATTATAACAAACAAAAACCATGCATCTCTACTTTATAACCAAGTAAAGTCAAGACCCAATGTGCTCCATACAAACATCATAAAGACCAAATCATGCATTGGTGTCGATTCGGTGTAACACGACTTAACTTATTTGACAGGACTAACCTCGGACCAAGTATCACAATGGACGTAGTCATAAGACGTTGCCACTCTTGTATCTGTGAATCAAACTAGTGATCATGTATCTTTGTCCACCCCACAAACCCTAGACACGAGTAAAAGAGATGGATAGAGTAAGTTTGGCAACGCTGCACTGTCTGTGTAAGTCGTGTCAGTTTATGACCGACTAGTCGGTCAAAACATTGCGAGACAGTTTGTAAAACAATCATGAAATCGTAAGAAATCTGATAAATAGGCAAACATTTATGTGAAAAACTTGAAATATGTCGTGTTCAGCTGTATCTTGTTCATCAAGAACCACAAAAGGAGGAGTGAAAGACCCGGAATTGTCATTTCATACGTAAGTCTTTGAAGAAAAATATTATCGTTTTTAAAGCCAAAAGAATACGTATTTTTACTAGGAAAACCGTTGTAATTACCTTTTATTAGTTCTAAGTCATATATTCACATGTGATAATAGTAAAAATGAAGTGTAAAGCCATTAAATAATGTAAAATTAAATCCCTTGTTTTGGGCATCTGCGCTAGTGATGTACCAGTATCAACTAATTTAGATGTATCGATAATATTTTAGTTTCCGTTGTTCTATTAAACAATTACTTTTTAGGTTCCCAAAATGTCGAGAAATTAGACGTGAGTGGATCAAAGCTGTTAGACGTGATAATTGGGAGCCCACAAAATATTCCAGGCTTTGTTCGAAACATTTTAATAAATCCTGTTATATTGCTGGCTTATCAATTAAAAAACTCAAAACTGATGCAGTACCAACTATTTTTGAAGAATATCCAGCATATTGTCAACCGGTAAGTATTTTTCATATCAATGCTGTACTATATACTCGTATAACTCCGCTATTGGATGTAGCCCACGCATGTTTTAGTTGGATGTAGCCTAGCCTACCTCAGTTTAGAGTCACTAAGTAACATACCATACTACAAACCTATTATTACAATGTGCTGCCAATATGACTGAATAAGATATATTGACCTGGATATTAACATTTTCAACGTTGCACAATATTGCATTATTCTCTTTTTTCAACATCTGTATAAAAAGCTCTTGTTCAATAACCTCCTCCAACTTCCTCTTACTTCTTCCCATTATAACTTTTATTATAGGGTACAAAAAATATGTAAATCAATGAACAAAACAATGAATAACAATTTCAGTTAAGGCCTTAACAGCTGCGAAAGTGTTGCCACTTTAAAAAAAACATAACTTACCTACCAGAATAATTATTGTAAATCTGCTGAATTAAATGTGTAGATATAGCAATGAACTGCTTTTAAATAGTTGAGTTTTCATGGACAACGTCTTTGATGAGCTAAAATTTTAACATTAGCTAAAAACGCCCGCTATTATCGTAAATTAAAATTTTAGCTATAAGACACTTTTTCTGAAAACTTAGCTATATAAAAATTGGTCATTGTTATTTCTAAACATTCAATTCAGCAGACTTTCAATAATTATTCTGTTTAGAAAATAATTACACTTTCGCAGCCATTAAAGCCTTAATAGTTTTAATAATACTAACAAACGCGACTAATTATAAGATTTCGCTGATTACCCATCTATAAGACTGGTGAAAAGGAGGTTATTTTTGGGTCTATGCATTTTGTGGGTTTGTGTGTATGTAGATTTCCTTAGGACCTCCTAGTAAGAATTTTGAAGTGCAATGCTCACATTTATCTCTGGAGGAGAGTAATAAGTTATATTATTTAGGTCTTTAAATTTACTGTTTTAGGTAGTAAAGAAGAGAAAGTCACCGCAATGCCGAGATGAAATTAAATGTATTACTCCAAAAAACTCAAGAAGATGGATGAAAGTGGGTTAAAGCCAGAAGACCTTCCTACAACACCCAAGCGGGCAGTAAGAGTATTAAGAACTCTTGCACACTCTCAGATGGTGTCTTTGAGACGACTTAGGACAATTATAAAGCTATCCATCATCCATCCATCAGCCTGTTTCGTCCACTGCTGGACATAGGCCTTTCCAGGATTTCCACTCTTGGCGGTCCTCCTGGAAGAAATGCCCATACTCACACACGCTGGGCAGGTGGGTTGGTGAGCGCGGTGCCGAAACCCTTGCACCAGTGTCGCCGCTGCCCGTCACCAGTCTGTTTTATATAAGGCTCGGCAATTGGGGATGGATAAACCGCCATCCATCGGTCCCAGGCAATGGTGGGCCACCTGGTTTTGCCTGAGAGCTGTTCTCTTACTCTCTCCCGAATAACTTCGGGAGGATTTGCGAGTAAGATGGTGGTACCTCCACAGTCGAGCCCGGAATCAGCTCTACCACCTGTAGAGCTAAGGGAAAAGAAACGCAGATTTGAAAAAAAGAATGCAAACCTATTAAATGTCGTTCATCTGTTCTTGTTTACACGATGATTTTTTTCATTATCGCTCAATTTCATACTGGAGGCTTGGTAAGTGATCAGTATCATATGTCAAAAAAAATGAAATTCGTAAAATTAAATTCCACAAACCTAGTTATTAATCTATGATATGGATCACTTAGCAAGCCTCCAGTATGAATTTGGACCATGATGAAAAATCATCTTGTTTAACTATTCTATGGCTTTCGCTGTCTATTGAGAGCGGTCGGAAATATATGTTGTTTGTTACTAAATTAATATTATTTAGAGGACAACAAAAATGCGTCTGTTCTTGTATTTATGTGTTTTAGAAGTTTACATACAGCCAAAAATTATATTAAAGAGTTGATGTCCAGTTAAAACGCCTTTTAATAATTTTAGAGTTATTCTATCGATAAGCTAGACAATGTAGTCACTTCACTAGTCACGCACACTAATACATATCCACAACTGCACACTAACAAGAAACGGACACGCATTAAGCCCAAAGGCTCTGTCCATGTGATACTTGGTCCGAGGGACTAACCTTTTTTTTAGCGTCCTGTCCTTGTCTTTTCGATACAAAAAGAAAAAGACAACGCTTAGTCCTGTCAAATAAGTTAAGTCGTGTTACATTGAATCGGCACAATAGTATCTAAAAAAATATATAATAAATACTTACTGAATCATGGATTTTCTGCAAAAGAATAAATAATTACATATTAATAACCATACAATACATGCTTATCTAAATACTCAACCATTTTACGTGTACATTGCATTCGAATTACAAAAAAAGTAACTAATTAGATATGATAAGGACAAATATTGCAGAATAAATAAAATTTAAATAGGTATGTACAGTGCAGAAGGTGAGACTGTAGAATTGCGTTTGTTTGCGTGCACACCATTGATATTGTGGAAAACAACTCTTATAGCAGAGCAGGCAAGGTATATTTTTGAAAAATCATAGAAACATAAAGTATACATCGTAACAAAAAAAGAATAAGATAAAAGTCAAACCATATTTTTTTGAAAACAGGCCTTGCCTGGACTGCTTTAAGAGTTGTTTTCTACAATGTCAATGGTGTGCACGCACACAATCGCATTTCTACAGTCTCACCTTCTGCACTGTACGTGTTACTCAAAAATTATGCGAAGCAAAAAAAAAAAACTGCGTTCAAATTAAAATTATTTTATTATGAATATGGAAAACGCCCTACTATTGGGGACAATACACTCCGAAGCAATGTTCGCCCTTATTTTGTTACGGTTTAACATTCAGGATTAGGTATTACCCGTATCAATAGACTTTGGATTCGATATGGTTTTCCGCTTTGACTATACCGTGACTATATACATAAGTGGTTTTAGGTGGTAGAGCTGATGCCGGGCTCGACTGTGGAGGTACCACCATCTTACTCGCAAACCCTCCCGAAGTTATTCGGGGGAGAGTAAGAGGACAGCTCTCAGGCAAAACCAGGCGGCCCACCATTGCCTGGGACCGATGGATGGCGGTTTATCCATCCCCAATTACCGGGCCTTATATAAAACTTATATGTGTGAGTATGGGCATTTCTTCCAGGAGGACCGCCAAGAGTGGTGAAATCCTGGAAAGGTCTATGTCCAGCAGTGGACGAAATAGGCTGATGGATGGATGGATACATAGGTAGACCAAACGCACACCCAACATAATTACATCACAGTATGAGATACAAGCATTGACCTAGGGGGCTAGCATGGTGCCAGTTAAACACCATTTTAAACACCATTTGACAGTAAATCCCATACATTTACTGTCAAAATGGTGTTTAAAATGGTGTTAAAGTGGCGACCATGTTAGACCTGCTAGAGGTCAATGGATACAAGTTATCTGGACAGGCTGTCTATACAAAATGAAATGACAGTTCTTTTTTTGTGCCGATTCAAAGCGCCCTACGTACAGGGAACTAAAATTGAAACTTTCTATGAAATTAGTTCCGTGTATTCTCACTGCTGATATCAGCGCAAAAATGGCGATAATTAAAGTGATGCCATCGGAAAAATTAGCAACTTGATTCGCGTTGGTCGGAATTTCGAGCAAAACCCTATTTAAATAAAGTTTTCTCAGCTTGCACTAGAAAAGTACAAAAATAGTGTTTATTTATTTTTTAAAGTAAAATAAAATGAATTTCCAAAAAGTGAGAAAACCATTTTATATTATTATGTTTGAAAGTTTTATAATTTTTTAAACTGTATCGATAAAAACTTCTGCAGTTATATTGTTACAAGTGGACAAAAAACTGAGAAATATGAATTTAGATATTTTTTTCTTCACTTCTATAGACTAAAATGAAATTCAAGAAAAAACACATCACTCTTCGTATTGTGTAGATTACTATGTATTTTTTTTCTATAAAAAATGATTTAGTTACCGTAAAAACTGGTTAAAGTTACTCAATTCAAGGTGGTGTTGGGAGAAGCTTTAAACTTTGATAGGTACTTTGATATTACCGGGCTCACTTGTTAAAACGTCATTTGAGAACATACATGAGATAAGCCTTACAAGTGTGAGTACTGCGATTTCAAATCTGCACAGGAGCAAAATTTAAGGAGGCACGTTAGAACTCATACCGGTGAGAAACCGTATAAATGTGATGCCTGCGAGTTCAGATGTACTAAGCCTGGTGCTTTAAAGAGACACAAGCTGAAGCACATGGACGAAAGACCCTTTGCATGTGACTATTGTGTATATAAATCCAAGTTCAGGATGTCTCTCGAGAAACATATTGAGAAAAATCATTATTTCCCTGACCAATAAATCCTGTATTTTAAAGAAATCATGATTTTTATTTATAAATTCTCATCCATTTATTAGTATCAAAGTTCAGCTAAAATAGTTCAAGCGACAATATTGACAATGTCTGGTATTGTTCTTTATGGTGCCTGCCCTCTTATTATCTAACTTCAATATCTATCGCTACAGCCATCAAATGATGGATGTCGTAGTTAGATATTAAGGCGCCCCTGTATTGTCATGTGCGAATACATAGGTAACACTAAAAGTTTCCGGAACTGGCCACTTACATAAACAATATTTAAAAATTTATTGCAACATTTGAAAATAGAACTCTTTGGCTGTAGAATGCAGTTTGTTTCATCTGACTGTCTTTTGTTTTTACCTTGTGGCGCCATTTAAAAAATTGTGTGTCTGCATCAACATGGATTTAACTCGGGAAAATTTTCGTAGTATGATTTTCTACGATTTTAAGTGTAATTTGACAGCTCAACAGAGCATCGCTCGGCTTGAAACAGCTTTTGGCAATGAAGTACCATGCAAGACGACTGTTTATCGCTGGTTTGCAGAATTCAAGCGTGGTCGTATCAATCTCAGTGACAAATCTCGCGATGGTCGGCCGTCCACCGCTGTGACCAACAAAAACATCGATGCTGTGCGCCGCATGATTGAAACAGACAGGCATGTGACCTACCATGAAATTCGCGCATCCTTAGAAATAGGCATGAGTCAAATACAATCAATCCTACACAAACATTTGGGTGTGAGAAAGCTGTGCTCGCGGTGGATCCCACACACCTTGACCGAGGCTCAAAAAACGGACCGCGTCACTTGGTGCAGTGCCATGCTTACCAGATTCAACGAAGGTGCGTCAAATTTGGTGTGGGACATAGTAACAGGTGACGAAACATGGATTTATTGCTACGATCCCAAAACAAAGCAGCAATCGAGCGTATGGGTCTTTCAAGATGAGCCGAAACCAACCAAAGTGGCGCGCGTGAAAAGTGCATCTAAGCGGATGATTGCTTCTTTTTTTAATAAAACTGGACACGTGGCTACTGTTGCTTTAGAGAATCGTCGTACCGTGAATAGTGACTGGTACACGACCATTTGTTTGCCGGAAGTTATTGACGAACTCCGTAAAAATAACCGTAAACGCCGTATCATCCTGCACCACGACAATGCTAGTTCTCACACGGCCAGACAGACAAACGACTTTTTGAAGACGAAAAATGTAGAACTCATGAGTCATCCTGCATACAGTCCCGACCTGGCACCTTGTGACTTTTTTCTGTTCCCAAAAATTAAGAACCAATTACGCGGTCAACGATTTTCATCACCAGAAGAGGCTGCCGAGGAGTATGAAAAACACGTTTCAGAGGTCACCACAGGGGAGTGGCACAAAAGTTTTCAAAACTGGTTTGATCGAATGAAAAAGTGCATAGACGCCAAGGGAGATTATTTTGAAAAACAATAAATTAATTTTGTACCTTTAATAGTATTTTTTCATATTCATTCCGGAAACTTATAGTGCGTCCCACGTATAGACGGAAATAGTGTGAGAAGTGAATAGAACGGCAACCACATCTATTCTCAAAGTCTATTGATATAGGTAGGTTATAATATAAATGACAATAGCCAAATTACATAAAAGCGTGAAAATCAATACTATTGACATACCAAATCATGGACCTCGGGTCTAGTATAAAATTTACCAAAAAAGTGTCCTTAGTGAAGTATCAAAATATTAAGAAACAAATCATTTTAATTTGAATCGTACGTCATTGCTGCTAGTCTTAATTTTGATTGACGTTTGATTGACACCCTTTTTTAATTTTTTTTAATTTTTTAATTTGGTTTTGACTCTCTTTGGTTCGGACACTTTTGAACACAGACCCGATGTCCACTTGGTAGTACGTCAATGCATTATTACTATTAAATATAACATAGATTAATAGTGTTAGATTAATAATACTACTCTCACTAAGCCCCGATTTCACATTTGAGAATTTAAAGTTTTTACAAAATGTTGAATTATTCGCTGTTTTTCGGCACATTTTCCGAATACATCAAATTTACTACAGATATTAAACCTCCAACTACATGGCTAAGGTAATTTTTTTTTCGAAACACTGTTTTTAATATAGTAAAATGAAATTTCTCTAGTAAAAGCAGCGGGAACAGGATGAGCTGCGGTACAAATGCCTCAATAACTGGAGAACTTTTACCCAAAATTTGTAATAGCGTCTTTAACCGAATTTATTAAATGTAGCTCTGTAATTGGCTCACTTGTGACTCGACTTGAGTATCCGCTTGACGAAATTCTACCAAATTTGAAGATGGGATACTGCTTAATATACAAAACTATAAATCGCTTGTTAACTTGATTTTCGGACTTATGCATATTTAAGTGTTTTTATTATAAAATGAACAAACAAAAGTTAGACCAAGTGCCGTCAAGGTGAACTTTGAAAAGAATCCAATTTTAGTGTAATTTCCCAGAGCCACGGTGTTAATTATACGTACAATTAAAACGTTGGCTCAATTAGCGTAAAAGGTTTCAATTATAATGTGAACGGATGGACCGACAGACGGCAATATAGGAATCTATCTATACTAAAGGCTACACCTGCGGCCGTAGCATGCTCTTATAACGCGGGTGGAACACACAAGATCGGGCGCGGGCGCAGACATAGCACTGGCGTCTTTCCATTCCATTCACTGAACTTTATTTCAACTTTATTTTCGGCCATGTTTTGTAAAGGTGATATGTGAATTTTTCAACGGTCACTGTTACTCCATGCGGAACGCCCCGCAGTGCGAGAGGGACGGATTCCGGAAAAAATAGCAAAATGTCGGTTTTAAATTAATATAAAATTAACTAAAATACCTAGTTATCGAAATTTCACATTCACAAAATTTAGATATTGTTAAAATCTATCTAATAAAATATAGTTCAGGTCTGAATGTCATTCCTATTTCGCATACTATGAAAAAAAAAAGTGTAGAAGAAGACCTCATTTCAATAATTATTTCTATCGAGCGAAAATTCTGCAATCGCGTTTCTGTATTCAAGAAAACTAGAAAATGGTACCCATATTTATGTACTAATTTATCAAATTAGTAGCTTCTTCTGAAAATCAGGTAAATAACTTCAAAAAGTGCCGATGTTAGCGAAGTTGGCGGCGCGCGGTACGGCACAAGCGCGGGGATTATTGAATTTCGGCGCCATAGATTACAGGGAAATTTATTTATTATTTATTGTGGTTTTATGAGTCAAAAGTATTATTTTGCCCTAAAACAGCAGTGATGGTGATGACAATTTGACTCCACCTGACATTCTGGAAATAACGACGGAAAAAACGAACACTTTTAAAACGAGCTTTTACAAGAAAAATCAAAAATGGCTAACGACAAATTTTACCAAGATTAATGAATACAGGTTAGTAGGCATGAGTTTAGATAAAGTAGTGTATGAAACTATACATAACTTGGTATTAAAACACGAGTGTACGTGTACTCGTGTTTTAATAACCTTTTTATGTACCAGTTTCATAAACAAGCAGACGATAAACCATGTTAAAAAAGCAACATAAATGTTCAAGTTTTCATATCACAAACATAAAAAAAACGAAAAACATACATAATGAATGTCCTCACCGCTTCCTATTTTGTTTCAATATTCCCAATTTACAACAAGGTTCCATCAGGACACTAGACGGGATCATTTCACTCGCCAACGGCGCATTTTTTGAGAAAATTCTTGTTAAACGAAACGCATATGAAAGCCTCCGGGGTGATTGAAACAATAAAAATATTTAAAATAAATTAAATTATAAAAATTGGGAAGATTAATCAATAACTTTTCACTTTTACTTTTAATAAATGAAATGAAATGAATAAACTTAATATTATTGTTAGTTTTGCTGCAGATTTATTCGTGTTTTAATATTAGTATATACTTTATGTTCAGTTTTTTGCATTAATTGATTTTTATGGTTAGTTAGACTGTTGTTAAATTCGTAAGGGGTAAAAATTAACTGAAATCATTTTAATATATTTTGGGAATAAACTCAGCAGTTCATAATTAAATAGAAAAAAAAATTTTTTGTCTATGCAATGTCAAAAACTGCTAACTTGAAAAAATTAGTCAAGTCAAGTTATATGAAACGAATCAGTGTTATCACAAAATGCGAATTTATAAAGCATATGCCAAAATGCATTGGCCAAAGAGCGATAAAATACCTGCCATCTGTGACAGACGTACGTACGTCAACAGGAGTTTTGTGTTGTTCTAATTCTGGAAGTGTAGCAGGCCAAAGATAATATCTAAAAATCCATGCAAAATTAGGAAGAAAAGCTTTAAAAAAATTAGAATGAAAAAACAAAACATAAATCATACACTACGACAGGGTGTTTATTCGTAGCTTTTACAGCAATAAGCTACGTAAAATACAGCTCTTTGTAATAAAAAATAATTTTTGAATAAAAAATTATGACTACAGATTTCAATGGCTTTTTTGTCAAGGTGAAGCCGGTCAAGTTCTATTAAAATGGAAAAAAAATTGGAAAATATCAAGGTATTAAAAGCAGTGCTGTGGTACAAACAATCAAAAAATAAAAACATGCAAATTAAACCTTGCTGCCAAGTTTATATAGCCAAATCATACTGGAGACTCTGTAAGTGGTCAGGACCAAGGTTCAATGACAATGTTTGCGCAATATGAGAAATATTTTTTGTGCCTCTGTTTTTAGTATTATGTATTAGTTTTTAGATCTGTTTTATTCATGTGTTAGTTTTAAGTAGTTTACATATCATTGTGTATGTACATATATGGACTTGAAATTGTTTGAAATAAAATTACTATTATTATTATTATACTTGTTCAAGAACAACCTCGACTCAATTAGTACAGGAAGCCAAAATTTTATTTTGGGTATTTCACAGAAAGGATCATTGAACCTTGGTCCTGACCACTTACTGAGTCTCTAATATGAATGGCTATATAAACGAAATTCACCTTATAGTACCGGGTGAAAATAAGTCAGTCATTTACTGAAACCACATACTGATCTTTCTGAACAGAAAGGCAAATAAAGTTTAAAAGACCATCCACCTGATTTTTTTTCTTTTTCCATTTTTATAGTGTTGAATGCTTACTTAGATATGAACCTACACAGTCATTTATGATATTTAACTTAAGCATAACTACCCAAGCGCGCAGGGAAAAGATTTTTTATTTATTACATTTTATTTGTAGAAGGTATAAAGATGCTAACGTTTGCTCGTTTAAAAAACGGGAAGAGTTTTTGTGTACTTAGTTTTAAGTCCAAATATTTCCAAAACTAATGGTTTTTACATGTATGTTTCTTAGAGAAATTTGCTCAGTATGATCAGCAGAATATGTGGTTTTATTAAATGATATCTATCTATTTACACCCTGTACATAACACTGTCAAGAAACGGTATATTTTTTGCACAGAGGAGGAAACTGACAGTTCATGCTAGTGGAAAATGCGCTTTTAACTCCTACGATGCATGAGCTATTTCACATTACAACATTCAAAAGTTCGCAACAATGTGAAATGGCTCATGCACCATAGGAATTAAAAGCGCATTTCCTACTATCACGAACTGTCAGTTCCTCCTTCGTGCAATAAAATATACTTTAGTTACTAACCTTTAAGAAATACGTAGCTTACCTTCTAGTGATGTCTACATCTAAAACTTCGTTGGTAAATAATGTATAGTATATAAGGCTGAGTAATAGCAACCCGAGGACGATCATCTGGTACCTCCTCGAGCGGTACCATCGCGTAGCCATTGCAGACATCTGGAAAAAAAAACTTAATGTTAAGTTCTCTGTATAAAATTCATCATCTGTCATTCATTTTTGATATCTGTCACTAATAATGTGTGAAATAAAAACTTTAAATAAAAGCGGGTGCTTAAAGTTCACATCTCGCTTTTGAATGAGGCGCCGTCTGTCATCTTACCAATGAACCTTAGTACAAAAAGGTTGACAAGCTACAAACAAGTCAATCTCCGATATCTCTGTGGTTAAGGCGAGGAATTGATAAACTTTTAATTTCAAATCGGCACCTTAGGGGAGTGGAGTGAGGGGGACTTACTCCATACAAATATGCGCTCACGAACTAGCTTATGCCGTAAGGTCGTATGCGGCAAAACAGTATTTTTCATTTAAAATGACAACTATAAGTAATTAAATAAATCCAATCGGCCATATTGAAGTGTATTTTTAGACTAATTTAAATAAAAAACTTAAGAGGCTTCATTCGCTCCCGTTTGTCAGTAAAATAGAAATCTCTGTTTTAAAAGAGGTTTTCTAAATATTTTTTTCTCTGCTATGAAAATTAATCAATCAACTAAATCTTCGGGCAAAATGACGTCAATGAAATGCTTAATCTAGTATATAAATTGGTAGTTACATATGTTTTTTTTATTGCTGAGAAAAATGGAGATCCATGTCGCAAAATTTCCAATGCGTCGCCTTAACAGGAGGTTGATTGAATGGGGTATATATTTTTAAAATTTTTGTTATTTGTCGTGATAGATGCCGTTGTAACACGTATTCTGTGATAATTTCAACTGGCTACTTATTACGGTTGAAGCTGTAGTGTAGACCCCTGTGACAGACGGATAGACAGACGGACAGCGGAGGCTTTGTAATAGCCCGTTTGGCACTCTTTGGGTACGGAACTCTAAAAAACGAAAATGTCCACCGTACTCTATAAGGTGACATTAATTTATGCAGCCACATTATTCATACTGAAGACTCGGCAAATGCTCAGTATCAAGATTTAATAACCCTTGTCACAGAGATATCTGTGCCCTTGTTGTGAAATTCGTATTTTCAAACGCAAGCCCAGCCCCGATTAAATTAGAATGGGAGGCCAACATTTAGCATTTTTAGGGTTCCGTACATCGAAAGGAAAAAACGGAACCCTTATAGAATCACTTTGTTGTCCGTCTGTTTGTCCGTCCGTGTGTCTGTCAAGACCCTTTATCTCGGGAACGAACTCAGGTCTAGTCCCTTGAAACTGTGAAAAAATTACCGCCGTTTATGCCGCAAAAAAACGTATATTTCGACACTCTCAAGGGAATCAAAATTTATAGGTTATTTCCCGTTGACCTAGAACTATGAAATTTGGCAAGTAATACCGTCTTATACTACAAGTATAGGGAAAAATCTGAAAACTGTACATTTGTAATTAAATCATAAAAATATAGTATTCGCCAGAACTCCCATACTAGCGTAGTTCGCTGATCATATCCGTATTTATAATATAATATCCATGACTTATACCTAAAACATTTATCAAAATCAAATACATACAAAAGTTACAAGCGTATAAAAGTCTCAATTTATATTTACACAATATTTTGATGAATGTTTATGTACAGTATTGTCCTAGAAGCGATACAACAAATCAAATAATTATATATTTTATACTATTCAAAAATATTTTTGTTTCATTTCTATTTTTGGGATATTTCTCTTGAAATCATAGGAACCACCAAAACCATTCTCGAGTTTTTTCAAAACATGAATGTTGTCTCGCGTTAGCTTGCCTCCAAGCACGTATCCAGGGAGGGGGGGGGGGGGGGGGGGATAGGTGGGATTTAGCCCACCCGAAATTTAGCGTGACCTACACGGGACCGGGAATGTTTATTCATAACCACTGTAAAGTATGTACAAGTACCTGCGTTTTAATAAAAAAATGTTTGGTACTTTTGATACTTATAATATACAATATATGTAGTACAGTGATTACAGAGGTTTCATTCACAATTCAATTTTTCTGGATACGTGCCTGCTTGCCTCTCACACCTTGTTCGGTTAGTTCCGTACGAGTTCGGGAAATGAACGTTCGGGCCAACCAATAACAGTCAGTCAGTGCTCTATAATCCGAAGTTGAATGTAGAATGAAATAACAAGCATAGCGACCCCGTGCGCGACTGCCTTCAAGCCGGCGACTACAGGCTTCTTAACTCGAGAACCACTCACCGGATTTGGATGCGTCTTTTTCATTATCTTCGTAGTGAAGACCAACCAACACATCTACACTTTATACCGGGTGTAAATAGAGTGCGACTATTAAATGAAACCACATATTCTACCGACCCTACTGAACCACTTTTCCTAAGAATCATACCCGCGGACACCCTTAGTTTGGGAAATAATTGAGTTCCAAACAAAAACGCGTGAACCCTAACGCACCGACATACGGGTGAGGTTGGAGAGAGCGTTGACCTAAAACAGCTGCAGGTTTCACGGACGACGCTCGCTCTAAACTCGCCCGTATGTCGTTGCGTTAGGGTTCACGCATTTTTGTTTGTAACTCAATTATTTCCTAAACTAAGGGGGTCCGCGGGTATGACTCTTGGGAAAAGTGGTTCAGTAGGGTCCGTAGAATATGTGGTTTCATTTAATGGTCGCACTCTATTTACACCCGGTATAAAGAGGAAAGATTTGTTTGAGGTAAACTTTGGAACTACTGAACCGATTCTAAAAATTCTTTCGTTGGTAAGAAGTTACACTATTGCTGAGGCCATGCTGAGGCTATATTTTATTTTATTCAATTTAAGTTTTCAGTTTGAAAATTTAATATTTGTGAATTAAGTGGGGAGAAAAAGAGCCGCACAGCTGTTTTATCGGCGTGCCTTGACCAAATTGTATACGTGATAAAATCGGTAAAGTGTAACAAATTAATCTGACCAAAATTTCGATCTAAAACGGTCCTGACACACCTCTTACTAATATTAAGCTTGAAAAAGTGACTACAGCCAGGTTTAAGCATAGGTACATTAATACTATGAAGTAATGATTTTTTCCCATACTTGAAAACTATATCAGTTTAATATGTCTACATATTTACATCTACAGCGATCCGGACACACCTCCTGCTAATATTACGCTTGAAAAAGTCATTACAGTCAGGTTTAAGTAGGTAACAATTTTTTCCTATACGAGAAAACTGTATCAGTTTAGTCTGACTACAGATTTCCACCTTCAACGAGCCTGACAAAACTCTAGCAAATTTTTAACCGTCTAAAAAAGGTTTTTAATTTGACTGTATTTTCTTATAGATTTTTTTGGGTATATTACACGATAACTGACATCCTCAATAGATGACAGTATTAGTACATAACTAGAGATTTCGGAATTTACCTTCACCTCTATACTAACTAGAATCGTTACCGGGTTATATTCGCTGTATACAGTCGCACTTCACTTCAATAGAGTCGCACTTTAATTTTCCGCTTTTCTGCTTTGCCTCGTAGTTAACACTGAACTAACTCTCTACCGCTACCCGTCCGGTTTTTATACCACACGCCGGCTTCGTAATCTTTCTAGAACCCTCTCGCACATTGTGGAACGCACTTCAAGGACCCCAACCATAGACATGTTAGTGTGCTTATTGGAGTCATTATACCACCTGACCTTCGATCCTGATCTCATCACCATAGAACTCCTTGACGGATGAGAGCACATAACTCGATATTGCAGCAATCACGTTGTGTGCTCATTACAGGGTTACTTGAAAATTGACCTTATGCCACCTGAACTTCAATCCTGACCTCACCACCATAGAACTCCTCAACGGATAATAGCACATGATTTAAGATTGTGGCAATCACTTTGTGTTAGTGTGCTGATTTCTAGTTATTACTTGAAAATTGACCTATATGCCACCTGACCTTCGATCCTGGTCTCATCACCATAGAACTCCTTGACGGATGAGAGCACATAACTCGATATTGCAGCAAATCACGTTGTGTTAGTGTGCTCATTACAGGGTTACTTGAAAATTGACCTTATGCCACCTGAACTTCAATCCTGACCTCACCACCATAGAACTCCTCAACGGATAATAGCACATGATTTAAGATTGTGGCAATCACTTTGTGTTAGTGTGCTGATTTCTAGTTATTACTTGAAAATTGACCTATATGCCACCTGACCTTCAAATCTTAAGCTCTTCGATGGATGACAGCGCACTATTCGCGATTGAGAGAATCGCTTTGTGTCAGGGTGCTGATTGTAGTATACTACTTAAACACTGTCATAATACCAACTTGACCATCTTTCATAAGAACAACGTGCTTAAAATAACTATGTACCCATATTTCACAATTTAGCCCGTGATTTTAATTGATACGACATGACGGGGTGGCAGACGTGTTGAAAGAAAGAAAAGAGAGAAAGAAAAAAAAAATTGGCGCATTTACAAAAAAAGAAATACTTAAAGCTAACACAGTAGAAAGGTTTACTTAAGTAGGGAGTAATCTTTATATAAAAATAACAACACGACAAAAGGATGAGCTCAGCTATGTGTTATCCAAAAAATGATTTTTTGGCGCTGGTTTTCAGATACCTCCGTTACAAATTATTGCATGATGAGGTATGTACGAGTAGTCAACAAATTTATTTACTAAATTGAATTTGAAATTTAAGTGTTTGCAAGTGTAAAATGAGAAATGCGACTGTGACTCACTCGACTGTCCACACTTGGTAACCCGCTTTTCACCGAAAATAGGAAAGCCTACATCCTAAACGTGATAGGTGGTGAGCCTTATAGCCGTACTTCGGGCACAAATGGACCAAAGGCGAGGCATTGATAAACTTTTAATTTCAAATCGGTGCCTTAGGGGAGTGGAGTGATGGGGACTTACTCCATACAAAGATGCGCTCACGAACTAGCTTATGCCGTAAGGTCGTATGCGGCAAAACAGTATTTTTCATTTAAAATGACAACTATAAGTAATTTAATAAATCCAATCGGCCATATTGAAGTGTATTTCTAGACTAATTTAAATAAAAACTTAGAGGCTTCATTCGCTCCCGTTTGTCAGTAAAATAGAAATCTCTGTTTCAAAATATTTTTTTCTCTGCTATGAAAATTAATAAATCAACTAAATCTTCGGGCAAAATGATGTAAATGCAATGCTTAAATTGGTAAATACATATGTTTTTTTATTGCTGCGAAAAATGGAGATCCATGTCGTCAAAATTTCCAATGCGTCGCCTTAACGTACCTTCCGAAGTACGCAGACCGGACACAAATTAATGTGCACCATGGGGATTGAACCCACGACCTTTGGGTGAGCAGGCGAGCGTTCTATTACTCGGCTACAGATGTTGTCGCGAAAATCGCGATTAACCATATCAGTAAGTAAAAGAACCTAGTAAATTTATGTATTTAAATTATAATATACTGGTAACATTAACAGATGTTATAATACATACTATTACATATAGTTGTGATGAAGTAACGGCTCCCGACCGGTATACGTACCTGTAATGGGGGTAGGTGATACAAGATGGCGGATCAAATAAGAAGTGTGAACACGTGAGTCAGCTCGTGGAGTTCTAGAATCTGTCTTGGGATTATAAACTGGTATGTGACTTTATTTACTTATTTATTATTATGTTATATGTGTTTAACATGAGAGGAAGGGGCAGTTATGCAAGCCTGTAATAAGTGGTTGACAAAAGACACTAATTGAGAGAGTGTAAAGAGACACTAGTAATAAGAGAGTGTTATGGAGGTAAATTTATGTATTTAAATTATAATATACTGGTAACATTAACAGATGTTATAATACATACTATTACATATAGTTGTGATGAAGTAACGGCTCCCGACCGGTATACGTACCTGTAATGGGGGTAGGTGATACAAGATGGCAGATCAAATAAGAAGTGTGAACACGTGAGTCAGCTCGTGGAGTTCTAGAATCTGTCTTGGGATTATAAACTGGTATGTGACTTTATTTACTTATTTATTATTATGTTATATGTGTTTAACATGAGAGGAAGGGGCAGTTATGCAAGCCTGTAATAAGTGGTTGACAAAAGACACTAATTGAGAGAGTGTAAAGAGACACTAGTAATAAGAGAGTGTTATGGAGGTTGAGGAAAGACTATAAGGGGTGACGTGGAGGTCTTTCTGGAGACATAATAAACCCCAATGTATACTTACTAACGTGATCGTGGCTGCGGCACGGTTCACACGAGGTCCAGGTTTGCATGTCTGCCCAGTCTTCTCATTATAGTGAAATTAGAATATGAAACTCTCATCACCTATGAGTCATTAATGAAGTTTGTCGCGGTTTAAATTATTTGTATACCCAGGTATTCTCATAGGTCTAAGAGAGGGCGCGACAGATGTGGTCACATATAAAATAATTTTCATGAAGATTCAAAGTCATATACGTACCTATCTATAGTAATAATAAAAATAGTAGAAAAGTCGTGTCTGTACATTGAATAACTTTTTGAATATTTAACTAAAATGTATTATTATTATATGATAAGCACCATTTTTAGATTTCTTGTCTGTCTGTCTTTCTCTCTGTCTGTCTGTATGTTCCGTTTTAACTCGAGAACCACTCAATGGATTTGGATGCGGTTTTCTGGACAACATTTATAGGCTATAAGGGATGTTCATAAAATAACGCCCAAGCCGAAAACGGGGCAAAGATTGAATAAACGCTTTTAACTCGAGAACCACTCAACAGATTTGGATGCGTTTTTTTTACTATCATTGTAGTAACACTAGTCAAAACATAAGCTATAATGTTCATAAACTAAGGCCTAAGCCGAAAACAGGGTAAAGATTGAATAAACGGTGCCGCGGGAAAAGGCTAGTAATAAATAAAAAAATCAAACCTGCAGGTACCCATACAAAAAACTTCATAAAAATACAAATTTTTTCAACATTAAAGCCGATTTTGAAGGCTGTAATTTTAGTTTTAGTGCTGTCAAAACTATTTTTTTTTCATTCCAAAATAGTTCTTTAGTGTTTACATCAGAAGCTATATTGCTTTGGATCAGATTGTTGTACAAACTTTTTATAGCCGATGTTGGTACTATGATAGAAATAAATTTCTATATTTTTAAGCACTTGGCGATTTATCCATCGCAAGGAGATAACAAATTAAATTTATATCATTACGGTATAGAAAATACGAGTAATGTGTATTCTTCACTACCCGTTGCTGTAACAGGTGACGGTAGGGCAATAATAGTCTCAGACTTGTCTTGAATACACTAGCGCCCTCTAGGCGCCAAGAGGCTCATTACTAAGAGAGTACCTATACATATCGTTGCGGTATGGGAAAGCACAAGCGTAAATTCGCAGGTCGTGTTGGGAACTGGATAGCTCAGTTGGTAGAGCAACCGCCCGGTAAGTGAGAGGTCCTGGGTTCGAATCCCGGTTCAGAGCTCCTCACGTCCAGATTTACTTTTCTGATTTTCTATACCGCAGTGATATAAATTTAAAAATTACGGTACTCAGAGAGTGTCGAATTGTTTGTCAGGCGCAATTTAAGCGCCTTGTTTTTTAGCCTGAGAATTAATTGGCTGGTGGTAGTTGAGTTTAATTTAATTTATTTTATTTATTCAGGATATCAACAGCAATACAGTAAATAGGTAATAACAAAAAAAAACATACAACATATAAAGCCAATAACATCCACGGAGTATACAAAATTACAAAATACGCAGAACAATAAAAAGATGAAGACTCACGCTTACACTTACATTGTCTGATTAGAAATTAGAATTGTGGTAAAAATTTGTTAGCAAACTTCTGAAGAATTATTCAGGCAAACATTTTTTTTTCCAAGTTGCACTCTTTAGCTGCTCTTATTGCCTTGAAAAATGTAAGATAAGAAATGTAATTATACATGTTCAATTATTATGAGTAACAATTACACTGGCATGCATGACAGAAACTGATTCAGGTTTATGACAATTTTAAAATGATTAACTCTCATTATTCCTGTAAATAGAAATCTTCAGGTTGGAAAAGAAAAGAGGTTGGTGCCTCCACCTATTTACCTTAAATATGTATTAATGATACGATAACTGACTTTGATCAAGGAATGTTTCCTTAATTTTTTTACTTTAAAATACAATTCACGGTCTACACCTCTATTTTACAAAAATTTATTACATCCCAGGGTGATAGGTAGTGAGCAGGCCCATATCTTGGATTTTATTTCGGGGGGGGGGGTCGGGCTCTGGACCAGAGACAATAAGGAATCATTTTATTTTAAAATAAATGTGTCATAATTTTAGAGCAATACAAATTTACCTACTTAAAAAGCAACCGACGACGTCGGTGATCATTCGAAATAAAGCGCATGACGAAAAAGAAAAAAAAACAGTCGAAAATATTGCCTACGGCCTTGGTGGTCAGCGATATAGTCGCCGTACTTTGGGCACAAATTGGTCCCACAGCTTAACGTACCTTCCATAGCATGCAGACTAGACACAAAAGTGTCATGGGATTTGACCCGACTACCTCAGGATTAGCAGTGGAGTACTCAAACTACTTCACCACAGAAGCCGTCAAAACTAAATACAAGCCTGTAAAGTGTATTTCGTACCTGTATAGGCTTCGTCAATAAAGATACAGTCAAGAAGGTGAGACCTGAGAATTGCGTTTGTATGCGTGCACACCTACAGTTTAGAAAGCAAAGCAGTTTGAAGCAAAGAACGTCCGCAAAGCCAGTTTGTTCTGGTTTTTACAAATGGCTTGAAGCCAGGGCCGTTTGGCGCGTGGCATTACCCTGCCTCCCTGTTCTACATTTCAGCTCCAGTACCACTAGTAGATTAGCATGTGTTTAGTTGTTGTTTAGTTTTAGAATATTTTTTGAACAAATTATTAAAATATCTCCAAAAAAAATAAAAAAATCAGTAAGCTTATAAAGCAGCCAAAAATTTGATTTGGTTGCTAATAAATTCGATTCTGAAGGCTTTAATTTTAGTGTTAGTGCTGTAAAAACATAAGTTTATCCAAAGTAATATAGCTTCTATTGTTAACACTACAAGAATCATTTGGGAATGAATAAAACCTTGTTTTGACAGCACTAAACATAAAATTAAAACCTTCAGAATCGACTTTATTGTTACCCGAATACAGCGATTCATCATGAATGTAGGCGATATATCAGACGAGAGTGAAGTTTAAGATGGTGAAGATGCAATGTCAAATGTAGAAGAAATATTATAAAACTGTAAAAAAGTCTGTGTCTATTTTTTTGTCGGACTGTACATTTGGGGATCACTCACATAGACACAATTCGCAGGTCTCACCTTCTTGACTGTAATACTTATAATCTGCTTGAAAATATGTTACATCTGACACCCCATATGATTTTACATATTTATAATTTTTTATTCATATCTACCTTACGCTTGGCCTCTATTGTGCCTGATGAAGTGTCTACGAGACCTAGGATCAAGTTTGCGGCTCGGATAGTGGAGGGGTGAAAGCGTTGATCAGTCCGTCTACTGTCTAGGGACTCCAGCAATAAGATGGAATTTCGCAACTGCCTGTAATAACTCTCCAGCTATGACTTTTCATGGTGGATCACAACAACAGGCTTCGTCATGGCCATAGCCAAAGCCTACCGACAGTTAAATTAAACAGATTTGTTAGTTGGTTGGCTCTTGGTTTAACTGCCCAAAGTGTTATAGGAGTATTTATAGATATCAGTGGTTGTGTCCGAGTTTATGACAATCAGGGAGGCTTCCATCATGGAGATGGAAGTTAAAATAACAACCCAACTGGCTGGTTTTGCAGCTATTTTACCCCCTTATCTACACTCTTACCCCTTCTCTACACTCTTAGCCCCTTGTCTACAAGCTAACCCCCTTAACTACATCCTAGCCCCCCTTATCTAAACCCTAACCCACCCAGAAATCAAGTAATATAAATTTAACTCACCAGTACAGTTTCAAAACGGCAGACGCGTTAGCCACATGCGAGATTCTTTGTGGAATAATAATGATTGTACTTTATTTACATCTGGCTGCACAGGATATTATTATTTTGTTCAAAACAAACTCATAAAACAAAAACAGAGATCTTCAGTTGTACTTTTACGCCCCCTATATTTACAGACGCAAATTATTTACATTGTTAAAATAAATAAACCTATGAGTGTATGTACTGTAATGAGATTCACGATAAGCTTAATTTACTGAAACAAGGTCATTTCAGATTTTAGACTAGAAAAATATGTTCAAGGGTTTTATTATTTGTTTTGATGAATGCTTTAGTGTTGCCGGTAGTCAAACTAGAAAAAGTCCGAAACCGAATCAGAAATTACCCGAATTACCCGTTTTGTGAATATAGGTAGTTTTTTTTCAAAAGAAGAAATAAAATTAATATCAAATACCTTGTTTTCATTTGACATTTCCCATACCTCTTTAAAAATTAACAGGAATGTGTTTGTTTTAAAAGTGTTTTTAATTCATAAAGTGAAAAAATACAGTTAATGATATTTTAAGTGGAGTTTCATATTTTAAGTCGTAGTTACCAAATAAAATAATGAATTAAGAATTTTCTACATTCACATTCGATTTTGGTGAAAATGGACAAATCAACAATGAACTTATCTACACTATTATATAAAGAGGACAGATTTGTTTGTTTGTTTGTATATTTGAGGTAAACTTTGTAACTACTGAACCGATTCTAAAAATTCTTTCTTTTGTAAAAAGCTACACTATTGTTGAGTAACATAGGCTATATTTTATTTTAATGAAAGTAAGTTTTCAGCTTGAAATTCAATATTTGTGAACCATGTCGGGAGAAAAAACGCTGCTTAGCTGCTTTATCGGCGTACCTTGTCCAAATAGTTAGTTATACGTGATAAAACGTGTTGTGTTTCCATACGAGTTTAATCTGACTAAAGATTTCCATCGATAACGATCCTGACACACTTCTTGCTAATATTAAGCTTGAAAAAGTGACTACATCCCGGTTTTAAGCATAGATACATTAAATACTATGGTTTAAGCTATGATTTTTTCCCATACCGGAAAACTGTATCAGTTTAATGTGAGTACTCTACTACTCTTGCTAATATTTAGTTTGAAAAAGTGATTACAGCCAGGTTTATGTATTGATTTTTTCCCATACGAGAAAACTGTACTTTTCATTTTTATCTGACTACAGATTTCAATCTACAACGATCCTGACACACTTCTTGGCACTTTGGTAAAACATGGTGATGGTCTGATGATGGGACTGGGAGATGGGTACGGGATCTCCTCAACGGACAACAGCAGACCCTTCGAGATTGGGCTTATTTGATTGGTATTTATTAGCACTTTGGTTAAACATGGTGTCCGTTGCATACAGTCGTTCAAAAAATCATATTCTTTTGTTTTCCATATTTCCACGAAAATCTCTCCGACGTGGGCGGAGCCACGGGCAAATGCTAGTAATTAAATAAGTTGATTTTATAGGTTCTTTTCTCTCGAAATTTTCACGTTTTATAGTATTTATAACTTTTCAGAGCAAGCCACAAAGCTAAACGGAACAAACAGCAAAATAATCGGGCTTTGTATTGATGATTTGTGTATGCATCTCTTTTGCACGTCGTTTTAGGGTGGATTAGTCTCACTTACATCATGATTCTCACACACACACATAGTAGAGAAAGATAGGATGTGTTCAATTATGCGCTGTAGCTGCGTCAAGAAAATTTAATAAAAAATATTATTTTATGCTTTTTTTATTGACGGTACAGGTTTTTTTACCCGGCAGTCATGGTCACCTGCAACAAACCCGCTTAGAGCCTAAATTACCTGAAATCGAGTAAAAATAACCCCACCAGCAACACTGCTTTGATGTGTTGAAAAAAATCTTCTTACTTGCCCTATCTAATGAGAGTCTGTATATGGGCATCTCATCGGACCAAACACACACACACACACCCTCTCACCCTCTAACACACCCTCTCACACACACAGATACACCCTCTCTCAAAAAATAAGGATAACATTCATTCCGTTTTGCGCATTCACGCATGATGTGCCTCAAAATTATTTCGTTTTGGGCATCAACTGCGTCAATACGATTTAATATGAGAAAAAATATTTTTGTGCTTGTCGCAAAATTACCCGAAATTACCCGGCAGTCATGATTACCCGCAAGATACCCGTTTAGTGCCTAAATTACCCAAAATCGGGTAAAAATAACCATATCGGCAACGCTGGAATGCATGATTGACACTAGGGCTGTATTTTACATCGACAATCCGATATTATCGATAATATTGACACTAAAATTACGATATTATAATCGGTAAATAACGAACGATATATAGAACGATATGTAGGTATCGTTAAAACTATAGGTTTCGATCAAAATGCATTGTAAAAATAGTGCATCAACCATGCACTGTCAATTTGTGGACAGACTGAAAAAGTTTTATTTTTTATTTGATCAAGTTTTATTTAAGCAACGCAACATAGCAACTTTCCTTACTTTAAAAGCACGCCTATTATCTAAGCAATACATACATATTTATCTGAGTTTTGTCCATTTAAAATATACTAGAGGACGGTTTTATACCCGTGTGAATCTCAATCATCCCGTTCCAGTAGAATATGTAAACAAACCATAAGCCAAAATTTTGTAACCTTTCCAATTTGTTCAGAAGTTCTTTATTTGCGTCAATCCTATCCTACCAATATTATAAGTGCGAAAGTTTGTGCGTGTGTGTGTGTGTGTGTGTGTGTGTGTATGTTGTTACTCTTTCACGCTGAAACGGCTGAATGGATTTGGATGAAATTTAGAATGAATATAGTGTTATCAATAAAATAATCTTGATAGTACAAAATATTGATTTAATTAATAATCAGCAATCATTGGCCACCACACACGTCTACCACTCATTCGTAGCGGAGACGACTGCCCTCCGCGCCCCGCTCTTCCCCGCATCTCGGCAACCAGCTGCCTGCGCAGCTCATGTTGCTAACACGGCCATACTGACGACTGCTTCGCCCTCGAAGTTCTCACTAAAATAAAAATAAAATACAGGAGAGGGGGTTACAATCCTCTCACTGTCTGCCTTCTGCCTGAGATCTGTTCTGCCGGCCAACTTCTCATATTTTCAAAAGTGACCGTCACTCTATGAGTGCTGCCATTGGGTCTCGTTCCCAACACTTCAAACCGATCGTTCTGTAGAACTTTCACCACCTTGTAGGGGATACTCCGGAATCTGCCTTTTAACTTTTTGTATCCCGGATTTCCTTTACTAATGCGAATCAACACTATATCTCCAGTTTTATAAGGAGATCTCACATAGCGTTTGGCATTGAACCGCCGCATCTGCCGCTTTTGATCATCATCCAAAAGCTCACGGGCTTTTGCTCTTGTGACTCTCAGGTCCAGCCTCTCACCTGCCTGCGTGAGATTATTTACCAAAAGCGCCTCACACAGCGCTGTCGGCTTATAGCCGAACAGCAACTCGTTAGGAGTTCTGCCAGTGACCTTATTCACCGAATTATTTAACACCTGCTGTGTGACAGCCAGGGCTTCACACCAGTTTTCCTCTGGTTCATCCCTGATTATAGCGTTCAACGTGTTTAATATTGATCTGTTTAGTCGCTCAACCTGTCCATTAGCTCTGGGTAGATTTAGTGAATTTATCACTAACTGAATTCCATTTTCATTGCAAAAGGCTTTCATAGCCCTCGAAGTAAATGCTGTTCCTCGGTCGCAAATTAACCTTCGAGGTACTCCGAATAAATACGCCATAGCTTTTAAAGCTTTTATCACACCTTTAGTACTCGTTTCGGCCACCGCTTCCAAACAGCAGTATTTAGTAAATCCATCTTGTAGGGCGATCACATACTGGTGCCCTTCTTTGCTTTTCACAAACGGCCCAAGATGATCTACATGTACCACGTCAAATGGGGTTTCACCCTTTGGTATTGGGTGGAGGAGCCCTGGCTTCCAACCAGTATCACTCTTGCCAATCAGGCATTTAAAACAGTTTTGGACGTATTTTGTCACAACCTTCCTCATCCGGGGGAACCAATATTTACCCCGTATAGCAGCCAGTGTTCTGTCGACACCTTGATGCCCACTTTCATCATGCATAATTCTTAACATCCCCCATCTTGCATTTCGTGGTACAACCCATTTGAATCCTTCCGGTGTCTTCCTGTAGAGGTGTGCCTCTTTAATCTCGTAATCATTAAAATACTGATAACGATCTCCTTCATCGTTTCCTTCTTTGAGAATATTAATAATTCTTGCCAATTCTTCATCAGCCACCTGGCATTCAAGTAAGTTTTCTGCCGTTGTGAATTCATAGTTCAGACAAACAGGGTTACGGCTCAAATAATCAACGTGAGCAACTCGTTTACCCGGACGATATTCAATATCAAAATTGTAATCTTGCAGGTATATCCACCATCGAGCCACTCGTGCACTTATTTCTTTCTTTGTCATAGTAGCTCTGACAGCACTACAGTCAGTTATCAATTTGAATTGAATCCCGATCAAGTACACTCGGAAATGTTTGAGTGCTTGCACTACTGCTAAGGTTTCTAGATCATATGAATGATATTTGGACTCATCCGGTGACGTCCGCCGGCTATAGTAAGCGACCAGATGTAGTTTACTATCCTCATCTTTTTGCATAAGTATTGCCCCTAGTCCAACGCTTGAAGCATCAGTGTGTACTTCGGTCTGCGCATCAGGATCATAAATCTTTAGAACCGGCCTTTCGGTAAGGATATCTTTTATCGCTTGGAATGCTTGCTGGCAATCTGAACTCCAGTCAAATTCAACGTCTTTCTTCAACAGATTGTACAGTGGATAAACTTTGGTTGCAAAATTTAAAACAAATCGCCTGAAATAACTCGCTAGACCTAAAAACTGTCTAAGCTGTTTTATCGTCTTCGGGGGTAAAGCCTTTGTCACACAATCGATTTTATGATGACTAGGCCTCACAGTTCCAGCCATTATCTCTCTTCCTAAGTACTCTATGCTGGTCTGAAAGAATTTATATTTTTCTAAGTTCAGCGTAAGACCGGCCTCTCGTAACCTTTGCAATACCTGCTTTAGCCTTTGAAGACCTTGTTCTTCGTTTTCTGCTGGCAAAAGGATGTCATCAATGTACACCAGGACTCCTTCTAGTCCTGACAATGTGGTGTTAAGCGTCCTCTGGAATACGGATGGTGCATTTGCAAGTCCAAATGGTGTCCTTAAGAATTCAAACCGACCGTCAGGAGTGACAAAAGATGTTTTTGCCACCGAACCATCTTCTTCATTAACAGGAATTTGGTAAAATCCTGATTTGAGGTCTAAGATTGTATAATAAACTCCTTTAAATACTTAATGTATCAATTTGATCTTCAATGCGAGGCAAAGGAAAACGATCTTTTACTGTAGCTTTATTTAATTCACGGTAGTCAACACATAAACGATTACCTCCGTCTTTCTTTTTGACGAGCAACATTGGGCTTGCATATGAAGAATTACTTGGCCGTATTATCTTCGCTTCTATTAATTCCGTGATCATTTTCTTTACGATTTCCCTCTCTATTTGGGCTAATCTACGAGGTCTGGTGAATATTGGTTCATCATTCAAGAGTTTTATTGAAAGTTGACATTTATTAGAGCAACCGATATCTTTCAATGATGTAGATACACGATCCCAATACTGAGCCATAAGTTCTTTAAAATCGATTTGACCATCTTTGGACAGAGAGCCAGTTTCTAAATCACTCAATTGTACCGCTGTGTAAGTGTGATCGACGTTGACAGGTTCTTCGTATCTAATGTGGACACCTTCCCTATTAGCAACTATTTGGATGCCTGGATGTTCTAATATATCACGGCCCACTAGTAAATCCACTGGAAGATCGTGGTAGTTCATGATCAAAGGAGTAATATCGACACCAATACCTCCACTACTTAGTCTGCACGATGTTTGTCCAACAGCCGCCACAATACTTCCTTTTATTCCGCTCATCAAAGCTGTGGTTGGATTTGAGTGTAAGCCAAGCTTTTGTGCAACGTTTTGTCGTATAAGGGTAACTGAACTTCCTGTATCAATAATAGTTTGAATAGGGCTATCATTCACATAGCACGTAGTGGACATACGTACTAACTTATCGGAGCATAAGTTGACGGGTTTCAGTTTCTTAAAACATTTATCGACTGTGTGCCCATAGCGGTGACAATGTTTACATTGAACCACCCCTTTGTTTATGTTATTATTAGAGGTAGAGGCCACGGCTCCATCGGCTCTAGTTGTAAAGACCTCGCCTGTATTATTAAGTTTCGACTTACATTCGAATCGTCGATGGCCCGGCTTTCCGCACTTGAAACAAGCGCCCTTTGTTTCTTCGAAGCGACGTGATGAACGATATTTGTTTTTGTTATTCCCACTCTTGTTATTGTTAAGTGGTAAAGCGTTATCAAGGCGGGCACGATTACGCGTTTCACTCATTGATCTTCGTGACATTTGTGTTACCATTTCTTGCATCGTTTCACAACCTTCCAGTACAATACTGATATTCTTGTCTACTATACCACCAAGCATTATATCCATTCGCTGACGTTCAGTTAATTTTACACCAAGACGTTTGATCTTGGCAGACATTCGACCTGCGTATAACACCAAAGATTTTGCCTGGCTACTTTTGAAGTTTACAATATCCTCCATAGTGCTAAAAAGATTAGCTTCCCTGGGATATGAAATAAGTAGGTCTTTTTGAAATTGTTTCCAAGATCGGTTTTTAGGTAACCAAAGATTGAACCATGCCCTACCTTCGCCATCCAGAGCCCGGGTCGCGCGATATAATTTTCTTCGCTCGCTCCAATCACAGGCAGCCGCAATGTCCTCGACCTGTTGGGTCCACTCTTTCACATAGCTTCACTCCTTACTGGGGTCGAAACCCGGAACAGAACCTAGGTCCGGAGTTCTAGATCTTCTGCGCCACACTTTTCTCGGAGGAGTATAGCCCGACAACTCCGACTCCGACCTTTCACGACTACGGGATGGTCGCGGCATTGTCAATTTATCACAAGTGTCTGTTGTCACTTTCACAATCACATATGCACTTTAGTTCACTTCGGAAACAGTTGTGGATAGTATCCCACCGCTGTGTTATCAATAAAATAATCTTGATAGTACAAAATATTGATTTAATTAATAATCAGCAATCATTGGCCACCACACACGTCTACCACTCATTCGTAGCGGAGACGACTGCCCTCCGCGCCCCGCTCTTCCCCGCATCTCGGCAACCAGCTGCCTGCGCAGCTCATGTTGCTAACAATAGCTTATAACCTAACTAAACACATAAGCTACTTTTTATCCCGGAAAAATGCATGGTTCTTGTAGGATAGATCAATATCATTGAAAAATTAGGTATCTAATTAGCGCGGTTCATACGTTTGTGGTATAATAAGACAAGGCTTTATTATTTCATACATTAGGTGTATAATTAGCGCGGTCTTTAATCGTTTGTGGTGAAATAAGACAAGGCTATGTTATCTCATCACACTTCACACTAATATTATAAATGCGAAAGTTTGTGTGCCCAACTTAACACATAGGTTACTTTTTATCCCGGAAAAATGCATGTCGTTAAACCAACTAACACTCGGGCGGAGCCGCGGGCAAAAGCTAGTAAAACATATATCAGCGTAATCAATGAGAGGAAGAATATGGAATTGTGCAAGAGTGATTTTAGTTGCAAAGGGTAGGAATTTCTGGAGACGCTTAAGCGAATGGAACGTGGCATTTGAATGTGAATTTTGGCATGTGAACGTGGACTTTGCGGCTGATCTCATTAATGTGTGCTGACCACGACAGATTGCAATCAAAGAATACTCCGAGATTTTTTACTGTTTTGGTGTATGCATCTAAGATATACCGCCACTTTAATGTCTCTGAAATTAACTTAGCAATAGAATCTATTAATTCGGACCTCAATAACATTCACAACTGGGCAACAGCATATGGTCTTAAAGCAAACCCAAAAAATCACAGGCACAAGATATAATGACCAATCTGCTTAACCAAAATTATTCTTCTGCCTCCTCAAGCCCGACGTCCAGACTGCCTCGCCCAACAGCGTCGTACGCCTAGACAGCCGCACGCCAGCCACCTGCCCCATCACACCGCGCCAACCCACCCATCCAGACGTCGCGCGCCGTCCTACCGCGTCCACTCGCGAAACGGGCTGCCGCTCAGCTCACTCAGCCGCGGTGACGCCATCCGTCGTGACACCCCCCATCGCGACGCTCTCCATCGCGACGCCCTCTGTCGCGGTGCCTTCCGTCGCGACGCCCTCCGTCGCGACTGCCTCAAAGAAGCCGCGTCCGTTTTCCTCCGTTTCCGCTTGAAACTTGCGTCTGCCCCCTACCTATCTGTTTGATTATTCCATAGCTTTAAGGGACTGTAGATCTGAGTAGATACTCGTATATGGTTTTAACTTCAACTCGATACCTCTACGCGTTCCCGAGATAAAGGGTCTTGACAGACAGACAGACGGACGGACATCAAAGTGATCCTGTAAGGGCTCCGTTTTTTCCTCTTGTGGTACCGAACCCTAAAAAACAGGAAACAATGCTGTTTTTATCATACGGTTAGCTTAGAAGTTATGAAAGTGGTATTTAACGTATTTGGTACAATAATTTGTTCATATTTTCCAGTGAAATTACGCGACACCGTTATAAATGCATACAAAATTCAGAACTAAAAAGTACCTGAGTATGGCCTAATAGTCATTATCAGTTGCAAAAAAAAGGAATAAAGGTTTACACCTGGCTTTGTGGCTCTGAGTTCTGAGCTCATTTAAGCTAATTACAGATCATTACAATTATGTTATTAATATAAGTTTACTTTCGCTTATACCCGTAAAGCCAAATTCATACTAGAGACTCGATAAGTGGTCAGGACCAATATCATTTGCGATATACGAAAAAAAATTTTTTGGGCCTGTATACTTGTTCTAGAACAACCTCGACTCTATTAGAATAGGAAGTCTAAATTTTAGTTTGATTGTTTTACAGAAAGTGACATTGAACCTTGGTCCTGACCACTAACCGAGTCTCCAGTATGAATTTGGCTCTGTAAACTAAAGTCACCTTATACTTATTATCTTATTAATATTTTTATGTGGAATCTAATTAATTCGGTGATATTTAGCGATTAATTGGTTAAAACACTAAAATTAAAAAAATAATTGACTAAGAACGTAAATAATTTTGAGACGTTTCGTAGTGATTAAAATTTGCCTTTTATCTTGGAATTCAAGTAAAAATAATACTTGAAATATTATCTGTCGTATTATATAACGTGATAATGAAAATTGACGGTTATATTTTAATACAATAAGGTAATAATTATATGTTCACGGTTTCGTTTATTTTATTTAAAGTGACATTCTGTGACATGCTAACAATTTCACGAATGTCGTGCGCGAGGTAGCTTATTTTAAGCCGGAGCGAAAGACTAAGGAGTCCAAAATTTCGAATGGAACTCTGGACCTGATGAGGCAGAGATGGGAAATGTCTTCAGATTTTGCAGATTACTCCCTTCTTAACAAGCGCGTTAAAAGGCAAATTCGTTTTGACCTGCGCCAACATAACACTCGCGTCATTGAAGACGCAATCAAGCGAAACAAAGGCTCAAAAGTTTTTGCCCAGCAGTAAGGAAGGACCAATCTGACGAAGCTGAAGACATCTGACAATAGAACCGTTACCTCTAGGCCAGAGATCCTCGCCGAAATCGAGAAATTTTATGGGCTCCTATATTCTTCACACGCTCTCAAGCCAACTGTTCGCGATAAAGACGACAAACGTGCACCTCTAGTCCGCCACTACATCGATTAACTGCCGGATGTCGAAATGGGTGAGATTAGGATAACTCTTGAACTGCTGAAAAACAATAAGGCGCCGGGCGAGGACGGCATCACAACTGAACTCCTGAAAGCTGGAGGTTACCCTATACTCGGACAGCTACAGGACCTCTTTAATGCCGTTATTCGTACAGGTACTGCGCTAAAGGAGTGGAGCAGGAGCTTGGTCATTTTGTTCTTAAAAAAAGGGGACAAAATCCTACTAAAGAACTATAGACCAATCGCACTCCTGAGCCACACCTACAAGCTGTTCTCAAGAGTTATCACGAATCGTCTCGCTCAACGATTCGAAGACTTCCAACCTCCAGAGCAGGCTGGGTTTCGAAAAGGCTACAGCGCCGTGGACCACATTCACACGCTAAGGCAGGTTATACAGAAAACCCAAGAGTATAATCAGCCTTTATGTCTAGCGTTTGTGGACTACGAGAAAGCCTTTGACTCCATCGAAACTTGGTCTATTCTGCAGTCCTTGCAGCGATGCCAAGTTGACTGTCGTTACGTGGAGATGTTGAAATTTTTGTATGACTCCGCTACGATGTCCGTCCACGTACAGGGTGTACAAACAAGACCGATACATCTTCAGCGCGGCGTGAGACAGGGAGATGTTATTTCCCCAAAACTGTTTACCGCCGCGCTGGAGGATGTCTTTAAAACACTAGACTGGAATGGACGAGGCATAAACGTAGACGGAGAGTACATTTCACATCTTCGTTTTGCCGATGACATCATGATAATGGCAGAATCGCTGCAGGAACTGGAGGTAATGGTGCGCGGCCTTAGCGATTCTTCGAGACGAGTGGGCCTGCGGATGAATTTGGAGAAGCTAAGGTCATGTCCAACTATCACGTCATCCAAGGGCCACTAACCGTCGACAATGTCAGCATCGAAGTTGTTCAGAAATATGTTTATCTGGGTCAAGTCATACAGCTGTATAAAAACAACTTCGACGCCGAGGCTGACAGAAGAATATGCTGGGTTGGGCAGCATTCGGAAAGTTGCGTCACATATTTACGTTGTCAATACCGCAGTGCTTAAAGGCTAAGATGTACAACCAGTGCGTCCTTCCTGTGATGACGTATGGCGCTGAGACGTGGTCTCTTATAAAGGACCTGATCCATCGATTTAAGGTCGCTCAGCGAGCTATGGAGCGGGCTATGCTTGGGGTATCTCTGATGGATAGAATCCGAAACGAGGAGATCCGTCGGAGATCGAAAGTAACCGACATAGCCTACAGAATCAGTAACTTGAAGTGGCAGTGGGCAGGCCATATTTGTCGCCGAGATGATGGCCGTTAGGGTCGAAAGGCTCTAGAATGGAGACCCACGTACAGCAAAGCGTAGTGTAGGCCGACCTTGTGCCCGCTGGACCGACGACCTGAAGGACGTTGCGGGGGGCGGCTGGATGAGGAGGCAGGAGGACCGACATGAGTGGCGAAATTTGGGAAAGGCCTATGTCCAACAGTGGACGAACACGAGCTGATGGATGGATGGATGACATTCTGTGGTCGTTTCGAGCTGTCAAAACGGGCCTCTGAGGCTGAGATTCAGAGTGCATTTTGAGTCCGAACTCAATCTTACAAACGTCAAAAAGTGACGTGATCCCACACTAGAGTGACGTTTGTAAGATTGACTTCCTCTTGAGTTCGGACTCAAATTGCACTCTGAATCTCAGCTGGCTGAGATTCAGAGTGCATTGTGAGTCCAAACTCAATCTTACAAATTTGAGTCCGAACTCAATCTTACAAACGCCAAAAAGTAACATGATCTCATACTAGAGTGACGTTTGTAAGATTGAGTTCCTATTGAGTTCGGACTCAAAATGCACTCTGAATCTTAGATTGTGGCAACTGTAGAGACCAACTTAAAGGGGATGGTCCAAAGCCGCTCTCCATACAAACTTGTCGGAACCAACAACCACGACAAAATCATTTTTCATTGTGTTACTTTTTTCTACACGTTCCATCAATTCTACACCCGCAAAAAATCAGTTTTTTCACAAAAAAATGTTTTACTATCAAATATTGCTGTTTAAAAAATTTATTAAAGTATTAAATAGCAAAATTAGACTGTAAAACCTTTTTTTTGTGAGTTTGGTTGCATAAATCAAAGTCACCTAATATAAGATGACTTTCGTTTATATAGCTAAATTCATACTGGAGACTCGGTAAGTGTTCAGGACTAAGATTTAATGACTCTGTTTGCGAAGTACATTTTTTTCAAATATTGTTGTTTAAGAGCAACCTCGACTCTATAAGTATAAGAAGTCTAAATTTTATTTTGCGTATTTTACAGAAAGGTACATTGAACCTTGGTCCTGACCACTTACCGAGTCTCCTGGATGTATAAACGAAAGTCACCATATATTTTCCACCCATTTTTGAGAACAGACGTGAGAATATTTATGCGATATAAGTTTTGTTAATGGCTTATCGTGTTTATTTTTTCCCGTAACTAACGTTAAAAATATCGTTTTTCAAATTAAATACCTACATACTTCCGTGTGATGACATTGTATATTGTACCTATATGAACGGAGCTTTATGCGTTCAGTATTATAGTGACTTTGCGTTCAGCCTATACGTGACCATCGAAATGGTCACTAAACGAAAGTCACATAAACTTACCCGGCCTGAATATAAAAATGATAAAAAATTTCTATCGTACCTATCACTGTAAATTGATTAAAAACATAAAATTTGCAATATCTAAACCAGGCTTTCTCAAACTTATCGCCCCACGTACCCCTATGAAATTTCCCAAACAATGGCGAACCCCTAATAAACTGCCTATAAAAGAAAATAAGATATAAAAAATATATACAGCCATAAATAATAATGTGCCTTTAATTTGTGCGGTGTATAAGCTTTATTCTTGTCACAAATTGAGTCTATTTTAGGGGCATTTTTCCTCAGTTTTAAACTTCATTCAGATTTAACATTCAGTAGATTCATGTACTCCGATGTTACTTTGAGATGTGAAAACTCACTCTCACATAAGTAGTCACGAAAGGCAAAGGGAATTCACTGCTCTGCGTGGGGGTCCGAATATTCTTCCTGTATTGCTGTCCATTCATGAGAAATTAGCCTGAACAGTCTACGTCTACTTACATTTTATCGCGTACCCCCTAAGATCAACTGGCGTACCCCTAGGGGTACGCGTACCCTACTTTGAGAAACCCTGATCTAAACAGTAAAGGAATAAAAAAAATGCAGTTTTAACTAGCAAATTTCGGTCACTTATCTGAACTAAAATTCCAGTCTCGTCCACCTGATGCAACCGGTATTTCAGCACCAAGTTTGTTTTTAATATAGCGTCCAATGACCAAGACCATCTGGTGGTCCCAACAGTAGCAAAAATATGCCTGTGTGGTACTCGGTTGCGGAGATATTACGGTCACAATACTGAAAGTTCCGGAAGGTCCAATTTTTTTAATAAAGATTAAGTAAGGTTTTATTTGAAATTTATAATGTAATGTATATAAAAATTTACCTGCTTCTTGTACGACAAAACCTATAAGTCAAGATAAACAAAAGAAAACCTATTTATCCATAAAAATACAATAAATATTGATGATTATCACGAGTGACTTGGACAGGGGACAGGCAAATTTAGGCTACATCCAGTTCTTTTATTTCTCGTAAAACTATGTGTACTACGTGTACTATACAAACTGCAAAAAACGGTTGAAATAACAAGTTTAATATATATTTAATGGTCCTAAGTAAAGTTTTCGAAGCTAGGGCACGCTAATTATTTAAAAAAAAGATTGATGTTAAGGGATAGGCCAAAAATCGGGGGTACAACTTAAAATAAAACCATTCAAGTATAAAATTAAAATTTTACTTCTTAAAATAACTATTTTATGGGAAATGCATGTATCTAAACTGTTTATTTGCCCGTTCAATTTAATTTATGAATAACTCACGAGTCACACTTCCGAAGTTGTTATTACTAATTATGTGATGCGTTGACATTTAATATAATTTATAGCACACCGTGTGTAAAATGACCGCTGCGCTTGCGTAAAGTCGTCATTTTCCGCACTTTTGCTATAAAATATTATACGATACTCGTGCGAGAAACTTTTTCTCGACTCGTGTGATTGCTCTCGTATCGTAATGTACTATTATTTTATCAACAACTTTTTAACTATATCTACTTAGATTTACTTCACACCGGGTATGGAAAAATAACGAAAAACTAAAAAAAAACATACCCGTGTCAGGTAAAGCCACTGTCACGATTCGCTAGTCTAGCAGCTAGACCAACTGCTATTATTTAAATGTCAAATTTACACTTGATCATTGTCTATGTATACCATTTTAATTATTATTTCTCTTATTATATTACAAGTTGAAAACGACACGATAAATCTAGTTAAATACAAACTAGTTGGAGGAACTTTAAAACTACTATGCACATAAATTGGGAAAAGCTCATTGGTGCTTGCCCGACCGGGGATCGAACCTGGGTCTCAAAATGGCCAGTCAGAAGTCAGACCTGTTCAATATATAGCTTGACGATCTTTAATAAATTAGATAAATTGGTACTTAGTTAAAAAGTTTCACTCCTTTTATTTCAGCACTAACATGGGGGTATTGGTGGAAAAAAAGTCCATCAACGTAAATATAATCTATTCTGGGCAAATTATCACTTTGTCCTTTAACAGTCTACTTCCATGGTGCTAGTTATTATAAATATATCTTGAATATAATATAAATATGTATTAAAAAACTAAACACAAATTTTATTTGTAAAATACGTGTATCTTTGAAATAACAACCAAAACACGGAGTGGTGCGGTAGCGTGACGTCGTCACAACGGGGTCAATCTCCCGCAGTTATTCTGCGCTGGCTATGTTAACTTAAATAATGAATTTCGCAGTCAATTGATGTCAAGTCAATGATGGATTATAATTTATTTTCGCAACTTTTTTGGTTTTGGTCTATATTTTAATCCTATGAAATGAAATATAGTATTATCGACATCATGAAACTTGTTCATTATCGATATCATATGTGACACGTCCCTTAATTGACAGAGAGCAGAGCCATTCAAAAACACACACTGGGTTATATACGTTTCCTACCTGGGCTGTGTTCAGTTTGATCATTGATCGTCGTCGGACGGACGATCGCATTTTGCTATCCAGATTTTTTAACGGGTTAGGGCCTCTCCGCACTGCGATTGAATCTTATACGAGTGTAAAAATCAAATATATTAATACTATAAGATGTCTATGAATAATACACGAAACGTTTCGTTTGGTGTGTCTACTGAACACTTAAAATTTATATTATTAATACTTGCGATTATCGGCACTTGGTGAAACTTGGATAGCAATTATTTGCACGTCGATTAAATTGTTATATCCTGAAAAATGTGTTATTTATTCAGATGATCCCTTGATAACGGTGTAAAACCGAAACCGGTTGGGATAATTATACTTACTGTAAAACAAGTACAAGTGTCGTTAATCATCACCTAAAATTTAGTTATAAATATGATAAAATATAAATGAAGCCAGACAATAAATAAATTGCGTATGCATCAAAACATTCATTTTATTCAGTAATTATATACTCTAAATCTCAACTTTAAATAAGTACGTAGATCTACGAACTTTTCATGTGCAACTTTTACTAAATCTACGTAATTTTCAATTCTGACCTACGTACTTTTCAAAATCCTAGTTGGCAGCACTGGTTCGGACTAAAGATGGGTTAATACCGATATATATTAGTATTAGCGAATATGGATATATTCGTCAAGTAATATTATAATATTTAAACTAATATGATATATAAACTAATATGTTAATATGACTGATACTGATATCGTTGACGGTTAAACGTAATACGTATCACTATATTTTAGCAATTTCCTAGTACAGTGGAGACCGCATCAAGTTAGACACTTTGGACTTTGTATGTATGAATGAATATGAATCTTATAAAATATTTAATTTCTATTTGTGTATGTATCAAACTATTTGTGTAACGAAATGAAAACGAACGATGAATAAAATAAATAAATAAACTGTGAAGGAGTGTTCCGTTTTCGTCACCACGACGATTTATGCTTAGGGCTAAGTTCAGTTTGATCGCTCGGCGATCAAAAGATAGAAGATAAAAGAAAATTGTAGAGATCATGGTAACAAAACTAACATATGCGCAATATAAATAGACACTAATAAAAAGACAAAGAAAATAGCATTGTTTTACCTAATTGAAGAATCCCGCTGCTTGTACGCCATTATTTATATAAATGCAATACAAAATGGTCCTTATACCGTTAACAATAAGTCAATAATCGAGCATCGATACGTACTTAACGCTCAGTTCAGATGAACTCTGTCTCATTCGCCCCGCCCGCATTGGATTAGTATAGTATTCGACCGATATTTCTCACCCAACCAATACTGCAACTGCCGAGTAATATATATTCTCCAACCGATATGGTATTCACCGAGCTAAGTTAATACCGGAATATTAGGATATTAGAATTGGTCGGATTACTGATACACTAATATACACCATATTACTAATATCTTAACGAATACTAATATATCGGTTCCACCTTTAGTTCGGACTCAAAACAAAATGCACTCTTCAGAGAATTGAGAACTGAGATTCATCTCAGCCTTATGGAATCTTAATGCGGTGTGTGGGTTTATGGTGTGGTGGCCATTCTAGGGTAGGGTTCTTTAATTTTAAAGATCGTACTTCAGTTTGAGGTGATAATAATATTAACAACAAGATACAGTGCGATAAAGCTCTTTTGACATTAAATCAGAACAAACGCTGCTATCCCGTCAATTTCAAAAGACACTCTCTTTTTGTGCCTCGTTCTAGACTCCCCCGAGCGGTTGTGCGGGGCGAGAGACTCCTTGCTCATTCGTTGGACAACTGTATGGATTTTCAAACTGAAATGCATTTTTTTTGTGGGTACCGTAGTAAATTTATAATAGAAACAAACACCTAAATTTTTTCGAAGGTGATAATAAAATACAAATAATTAAATAATAACAAGAACTTTATTTTCAATAGTAACAAAATCACTTAAAAAAAATAAGACGTCACAAAATTATTTTAGTCCGGAAAGGATCCGCCCGCATCGATAAGCAGTTATACTCGCCGACACTCTCCACAAAAAAAATACCTATTTTGAGAGAAGAAAGCTATGAACACCAGTTGGCACTAGCAACACGTAAAAGGATCCTTGCCAGACAAAATGTGAAATAGATAAAAAACCGGCCAAGTGCGTGTCGGGCCACGCGCAATACAGATCCTGCTAAACTTCTAGTCCGCTCGGAAGTTCTTCTCCCGAAAAACGACCCATACATTTTGTCGTGTTTCGAGGGGACTAAAAGTTCGGCGCGACCTGTACTCGTAAACCTGTTATGCCTACTTAGCTGTGATAGTTTTCCTTTTAACTTCATTATATATACTACTTTTGTGTTTTTTTTACATATTTATTTAGCTGGCACGGGGGGACATTTGACTCTAACAAAAATTAGCACTTCAAAGCTTAATATTTCGCTAACGGATCTCTAAATTGAAAAATAGTTTTCACACACCCACAATGTTTTTAAACGACTGACCTTCTGTTTTGCTCTCATCACCATAGAACTCCTGAACGAATGACAGCACATTAGTCTAAATGGCGGCAATCGGTTTGTGTTAGTGTGCTCATTGCAGGATATTATAACTTGAAAATTATTATTGTCACTATGCGACGAGACTTTGAATTTGAAACTCTTCAAATGAGGCAATCAGTAATCAGAGTGCTCACTGTAGTCCGCACATTTTTCACAATTTAACCCGTCAACACTAAGAAGCGTGAAATAAATGAACTTTTAACAAAAAAATAATAACCGACTTCAAATATTATAGCAAACATTCACTAAAAAGTTTAAAATAATTATATACTGACCGATGGTACCAAAATAGAAAGAAAGAAAATCTTTATTTGTCGCTACACAAACACATACAAAAACAAAATACAAAAAGAGAAAACAAAAAACATTAAGTATACGAAAAACAAAGAAAACGGAAAAGTAATGAAAATAATGAAACATAAATAAAACGATTGTAGCAACAAAAAGGTCCCTGGCTCAGTATATGCCGCAAGCTCTATGAACTTACGACGCTGATTTTCGGCCAGGGCCAAAATAATATAAAATAAAATAAATATGGTTTAATGTATTAAATATAAATGCATAATTAAATAACTAACTACCTATAGATACATATACGAGACATAGATATTGTAAATACCTATAGATACTGTATATTGTACAAAGATATAACAAGGACAGAAGGCTAAAAATAAAATAAAATAAAATTGAACTGAATATACCTGCTGTCACGTAACGAGCACGATTACACAAAAAATGCCAACAAGACAAAAAAATAACGATTAAGATGAAAAACAGCTACGATTCACTAGACGTACTACCGAATAAGAAACGAGAGAATAAGAACAAATAAGAACAAAAATAAGACTGATGGTAACACACAGGACAGTTGAAGGAAATAAGATAAAAAGAAAACAGAAGTGCTGGAAAATCACACCTAAAAGAAAGACCTTTGAAGGGACAGAAGATGAAGCCTAAGTTTAAGTTTAAAGGTTTTAAGTGATTTTAGATTGCGTATTGGTGGTGGAATATTATTCCAGCACTTTGTTGCACTATACGAGTATTTAAAGCTGCCACAGAACGCGGCAGAGTGGGAAACTGGATGAGAGAGCACATTTGTAGCTACACTCCTCGTGTTAAGTGTGCTGATCGCGTGCCCAGGACAGCTTCTTAAACAGATATTCAGGCTTTTGATTCTGCACGACACCGAACATAAGACAAGACAGGTGAAGTTGTCTGCGAGCCGCCATCTTGAGCCAGTCTGCTTTATTAATAAAAGGAGTCACATGTGCTCGTGGTGGAACCTTAAAACAAAAGCGCGCACAGGCATTCTGGACACGCTGGATGAGTGCTTTAGATCTGGCAAGAAGGCAACTATTATAAACCACGTCACCATAATTAAGCTTTGATAGCACCAGCGCCTCGCACAATCGTACACGCAGATCTTCAAAAAATTATATGACGGATCCTGTAAAGCACTTTAAGGCGATAGAAACAGTTTCGTACGGTCTCAACCACATGATTCTCGAAACGTAACTCACAGTCCATTAGAAGACCTAGATTGCGAGCCTGGAATACACGGTCCACTGGCTGCCCCTTAATAGTTATAAAAGGGTTAAATGTACTTATTTTTTTCATCTGAACCTTGCTACCCATAATCATATATTTGGGTTTAGCGGGGTTTAAAAGTAAACAATTCCGCTCAGACCATTCAGCCACTCTCTCCAGGTCCTCATGGAGCAAAGCTATCGCAGACACAATATCCGCCGGCAAAAAAGATACGTACAACTGAAGATCATCCGCGTAAATGTGGTATTTACAGTTTCTAATGCCCGAGACAATGTTACAGCTATATAAAATGAACAGAAGCGGCCCAAGGATGGAACCTTGTGGCACTCCTCTCTTTAAGTCGGAAACAGAAGAAACAAGCTTTTTGCCATCCTGTTTTGAAATTTCGACAAGCTGGCTACGATTGGTTAAGTAACTATCAAACCATTTAACCGTATTGTGATCAAAACCGTAATACGTCAGCTTAGCAAGTAGTAGAGGAATATTGATCGAGTCAAATGCCCGAGAAAAATCCAGCAACACTAAAACAGATCCCATTCGATTGTCCTGCGCTGTAATGATATTATCGACGACATCGAGTAGCGGTGTAGCAGTTCCACGGCCCTTACGGAATCCAGACTGTACAACAGGCGAAATTGAATTTTTCTCCAGATAATGAGTGAGCTGGTTGGAAACTATCTTTTCAAGAAGTTCAGACACAGTGGGCAAAATAACACTTTTGCTGACTTCTTTCTTCCTGAAACATATGTTCTCTAGAAGTCGGCGCATTCCCCATAGTAAATAACACAAAAACCAATAGTAGTAGCGCGCCGACTTCTAGAGAACATAATGTTTCAGGAAGAAAGAAGTCGACAAAAGTGCTATTTTGATACCATCGGTCAGTATATAATTATTTTCAACTTTTTAGTGAATGTCTGCTATAATATTTGAAGACGGTTATTTTTTTTTTTGTTAAAAGTTCATTTTTTGGGTTTCATAACTCAGAATGAAAAAAACGGAACCCTTATAAGATCACTTTGTTGTCTATCTTTGCATCTGTCAAGACCCTTTTCTTCGGGCTTCGTTAGAGATAAATTATTAAATTTAAAGTAATACTTCCTACAGAAGTCTACACTACAGCTCAAATCAGGCTTCTAACTCAACCCAAAAAAAAGTTATTACGTAACCTTTACATTTCAATTAGGTTTTATATACAGGATTAGTTTTTCAAGTGGGCGTGGACACCCAAAACAGAATATTATTAGTTAGATCACTGTTAAAAGAAAGACTGTACATTTTTCCTGATTAATGTCACCACGTTTTATTTTTTGTATGGAATAAAGCATAATTACAATAAAAAAATTATTTCAGAATAACCTATGATTTCTAGCCAATCGAATTTTGTAATTAAACTGACAATCCTTCTATTTAATAATAGACCAAAAAACGTAATTAACATCAACCTATATATCAAGGAATTTACCATCCAAAAAGCGTTATTTTGTAAACTGGCTCACAAGTTAGCTCGTCTTTATTTCAGGTAAATTATAATTATGACGTCACTGAACTTTTTAAAACAACAATTTTTATAAACATACGCAGTATCCTCATAAATGTATTAGAAAACAACTGTAACAATATCAGTTTCCTTAAAAAACTCTCTCGAAACCATAGATAGAGCGGATGGTATTATTTTGTAATACTAGGACAGTCTCAATTTGCGCTGCTCTACCCCACAGCAAAATGCCACATGACATTATAGTCTATAATAGTGCCAAGAACGCTGACAAGGGACATACTATTTCACTATCTTTTGCTTTCTAATGATATCTTTTGCTGCACCCAACAGGCATCAACATTTTCTCAAGATGTTACAACAACATAATAAAAACACCAATAAAGACATTATATTCTATAAAAATTCAAATAAAGATGGTAAGAGATACTAATTTGTACATTTGTATAAATTATATTTCGCTGCACCCAACAATGGCCAAGAGACAGAGATCTATCCGTTCACTCTTACATCTCATCTCATACGGGAGGCACTTCTATCACAAAACTTCGAAAAACCGAAGCCAAAATTCGACCATCACAGTCATTATCAACGTATTCCACCAATGGTAAGGCATGGCGTGCTTAAGGCATGGTGTGATACAATTTAAAGCAGGGATCTAAACAGAGTGCAACATCACACTTGGCACATTCGTAAACAGTCCGCCCTCGTTTAAGTAACGCGACGCGACAGTATACACAATTTGTAATGTTTTTTGACACCCCCTTTCCTGTTGTACGGCGTTCATCGGAATTGTCAGAGTTCGACTTTTTTATTATCTTTGTGGGACCGTGATACTGAGACGGATTACATATGATCCGGCCAGGGTCGAGTCCAGTAGAAGCTGAAGATTGCCGCCGAACTTCTTCTGGCCTCATGGGACTGTGGTACTGGGACGGATTACATGTAATCTGGCCTGGGTCGAGTCTAGTAGAAGTCGATTGCCGCCGCACTTCCTCTGGCTTCAAAGCGAGGTGATGTTTAAGCATTTCCTCAACGAGCTCCAGCTTGAATCCTGTGCTGTTTAGACGCTTCCCATACGACTGTTCCACTAAAACGCGGCTATTTTGTATCGACGCATTGAGGAGACGCTTAAACATTTTTTTGTACCATTTAATACTCGACTTCCGCTCGACTAGGCACGACTCTAGCATATGGTCTTTAAGATCTTTACCCATTCCGACGTTGTAATCCGTGATAATACTATGAACCGAAGATTGACCCGGCTTTGCAGTGGTGGCAGTCTGATCGACATTATGATACGTTGACAATAAGCAATTTTGCTCTTTGTCGTGAAACGTAACGACCACAACGTCATCAGAGTGCCGCACCATGAAGCTACCTTCACTCAAATTTTGTTCTGCCAATGGAGAAGGGAAATTTTCGCAGCTCTTTCTTAGAGTCCCGACGCAATCAGTCTTATTGAGTTTTAGGTAACGGGCAAGAAGTGGAGAATTTAACCACTTGTCGACAAATAAGGTGTACCCTTTCCCCAACAACGGCCAAATAAGCTTCAGAACAGTTTCAGGGGTTTTCTGCCCTGCCTGTTCTGAAGACTTATCCTGGTCGGTGTAGAGGAAAATGTCCCACAAGTATCCAGTAGCTGAATCGTACAATTCGCAAGTTCTTAGCCCATGTTGAACAACCATAGAATCGACATATCGCTGGAACGCGAGAAATCCCGTCCACATTGTTAGGGATTCATCAACGCAGATGCTCTGGCCCGGTATATACAACGCTTGAAATTGCTTCCTCAAGTGTTCTACAACGGGTCGTAGCGAGCAAAGCTTGTCTGTATCCCCAGGCAACGCGTTAGAGAAACAAAGAGCCTTATTAAGAGCCCAGTAACGCTTCGAATTGAACATCAACCTAAAGACCAAAGTCTGTAGCAGGGGGTTCAATGAGAAGCAGCTGGCTACGGAAGGCATATGGATGATACCAAACATTATCCAAAACGCGAACAGAATCAGAATTTCATGCATGTTGGTGTCGTACCAAACTGCATGAAATTCAGTTTCTGATCGCGGTATGGACGACGCATTCCGATTCGTTTCTAAAGCGATACGCTCCAGGAATTCGTCAGTCCATATTGCACGGAACGCTTGGTAGGCTCCGTGGAAATGTTGGGTAGGGCCGGTATGCTCCACCGTAAAGGGCTCTCTCTCGCCACGAAAAGTCCCCATTGGCTTCCATTCAAACTTAGTAAACTCCTCATCCTGTGTCACACGTTTGAACTCGCTCACACAGTCTTGCAAAACCGCATCACCATTGTCCTCATTCTTCACAACAACACGCTCCCTTTCAGTCCTCTGACGCGCTAACCTTTCCATAGATTCCTCAGGAGTGACATCGTCTGTTGGGTCAACAAGCTTATCCTCCTGAGTCCATTTGCGCTCACCTAGAGGATAAAAGCCACGGACACGACTACGGCCCCGCCGGGACCCACGACCGCGAGCTCTCCCACGGCCACGAACACCTTCCACGGTACCAAAGTCATGGCTCATCTGGACTCCATCCGAAAACCCAGCAATTCCTTCGCCTTTCACTACCTCCCTGCCTAGCACACTTTTAGATTCATGGAGCACAGTCTCGCAAAGTTCCATTGGGTCCGGGCCGGACGTTGTGGTGAGGGGGTCTTCCACGTCTTCTGGTTCAGGCTTGATGTAACAAGACAGATCAGCACCTTCAGACTGGCCGATAACATCAGCATTGGAGGGACCAGCATTATCCACACGGGACCCAGGCCATTCAGGGAACATTCTGGAATTGAAAATATAAAAAAACAACTTTTATAAAAATAATAAAATTATTTATTAAATATATTGACTTCATTAAGAATCTATTACTAATAATAAAGTTCGTGTCTGTAAAACACGTACAGAAGGTCCTCTTATGAAGGACACTCAAATAAAATGCTACTCTCGTACGCGGCAATAAAGTGCATATCTACTAGCTCGTATCTAATATACTGCGTAAAATTTTAAATGCCTACTCTCAGTTACCACGCGTGCGTGCAGACGAGAATGTACCGAATCACAACGCGAGAGAGCTTCTTCTGCTCTGACCGTCTCCAGGTCATCGAAACAATGTTAAGGGCCTATATAATACCTCAATTCGCAGTGCTGCTCTAACGCTTCTGCTTTTTAACTATCTATCCTACTCTAATCAGAAGCCGCGCACGCAAATACATCAGTTATTTTGAAATCGCGGCTACACTGATGTTTTTTTTATTTTTATGGAACAGTCTGCAGCTGATTTATGCTGATATCAGTTATATTATGCAAAGTTTCAGGTCTAATTTCAAGTATTCATTGAATGCTATCGGTTTATTGTACGGTTTGAAGGTAACTTTGAATTTTTTTTCTATCGAGAAAATTTAATGGAATCACGTTTTCACAACAGCATGGACATAGCATTAGTCCTCAACTTTATCATATATCGATTTCATTGATATGTTCACTGATTTCACTGATTGTTACAGTATTTGTTGGTATAAAACAGGATCATGCGAAGCGAAGTGAGGTATTATACACCCTTAACTCTCGATTTGGATTTTTATTCAGGCAGCCAAATGCGATGCAAATACATTTTAGGAAGTGACTAAAGGACTTTAGCTGTTGGAATATCTTCCTTGGCATAAACTAATAAAGTTCAATTTGCAATGTACAGTTCGGAAAAGGAAGCGGTCCTTTAATTTTATTAATTATTGAACCATAAGTCATCGGAAAGTGCTCGGAAAATGTTTTTTTCTGCATATTGTGAATTCTGTTAATGCTACAGGGGTCGCCTCGCTCCGCTCCGCTTCGCTCTGCTTCGCTTCGCTCCGCTCCGCTTCGCTTCGCTCTGCTCCTTAACATCTACTTACATGTCAACCTAACTTGGACATGAATATAGTATTTGATAAAAACAACAGTGACAGACAGACGGAGCAACAGATACACAAAGATATGAGTCTTTCCAATTCTCTAGTTGAAGTATTAAACTGTAAAAAATATGTGTAAAATCCTACTTACAACTTGATGGAACTCCAAGCGGCTTGGAGGGAACTCGGAAATGGGGCAGAATGAGTCGCTAACGCTTCTGGGAACTCATCTTCAGACTCGTCAAACTGGTCATCCTGTAGGTCCCCCTGGATCTTCTCTGTCGGGTCCCAGCTATATGCCATCTAAAATATGGGTAAGAGTGTCGATAAGGGGGCATGTTTGGGCTGCCATCATCTAAATTTCCGACAGAGGACAAAATCTTTAAACAGACATTAGGTATAATTGAAGTTTTTCCAAGGACACAACTAAGAAAAATATTCTTACAAAAGTTTTCATTTATAGTACATTACGATACGAGAGCGATGATGTTAGGATTTACCATCTATGTCTATGAATATTACATGCTAAGGTTAAGCTATGGTCTATGGTGATTAAAAAGTATGTTGTCTTGTCTACGACTTCCCTGTAAAACGTGAAATAAAACAAATGGCTACTAAGTAAAACTCTGCTGTTTTATTATCAATAAAGATAATAATAATAGATGAAACGTTTTCTGACGAGTGTGAGTTTGCGGCACGAGCCGAAGGTGAGTGCTGCAATCACACGAGTTGAGAAAAAGTTTCTCGCACGAGTATCGTATAATATTTTATAGCACAAGTGGGGAAAATGCCGACTTTACGCAAGCGCAGCGTGCTTATAGCGGTCATTTTACGCACGGTGTGCTATAAATTTTTTTATTCATTGTTTGATCGATTGTCTGCTATTATGCCACAATGGAGTTGGTTTCGATGTCGTGAACGAATGAATGTTTGTATTATATTGTATTGTATTTATGCTTCTTGCAATAAAGCCCACGATATGTCTGACTCAGGGGTAACCAACCACAATTAATTGATGGATAAATCAATAAAATATACAGGTTGGTAGGAAAAGTACTTTGTACTTTGTACTTTTGTACTAGTCTATGGTTTTGGTCAAGTAACATCTGCCAGAATAGGTACTAATAGGTGAAACGAAACAATGTACAACAACTACTGTTTTACAAGTTAAAGAAATGAACGACCCAGAAAACCTATGTAGAGCAAAGTGCGACTCTGTACTGGTAGGTTCTAAATTTGTAGCGGGGGCAATGAGTCCTGCACTGACTCTCCGTGATCGTGAGTATTGTGCATTGTACTGGTAGGTTACCAGAAGCTCTAACCGAATCAGAGCACCCCAACTCTACAGTCTTGTGGTTGCTACCCCTAGAGAGTACATAAAAAGCTGGAGGCATAGAGGAAGGGCAACCCCCGCCCGCTGTAACAAAGTGCAGGCACCCGTGTGAGCCATAGGGGGGCGAGCATGGGTGCCTGCACTTAGTTAAGCAAGGGCGGACGGGCTGCACTTTCCGTAGCGCCAAAGCACTCGCAGGGGTGTCTGGTTTTGTAATCCAATGAAATGTTAGAAAAAAGTGAGTTTTACGAAAAATAAAAAAACAAAACACTAAACATTTCCAGAAAAAGACAGTTTTAGTGTTGGGACTTTATCTACCCCATTTTCCTCTCACTTCTTAACTAAAAAAAGTTCAAAAAAAGACAAAAAATGAGGTTATAATTGTCGACAAAAAAAAAAAATCATATCTAAAAAACTACTCATTTTCTAAGGTTGGGAGTGTGTTTGAGGGGGGTGCAAACCCTCCCCAACTGCCCCCTCCTCTTCGCAACCCCCTTTGATGCTGTCACGATATAAGATTTTAACCTGTGCAAGTTTTCATGTGGACTAAAATGTGTAAAATTTGCAAGTTATTTATTTCTTTGGCAGTTATCTTTAGCATGCTTGTAGCAATTTCTATGACGAGAGGTTAGAGAATCAAAACAATAACACAATATCAAAACAAATCAAGGGTTTCATTTTATCTGAATAATATGATTTGCTAGAATAACAATATCATTGTCAAATTGCAGACATTGTTTTAGCGTCAACAGAAGATATTTTAGATGAACAAATCACAAAATACTTACATTTGATCGGTAAATTAAGTCGCAAGACAACACGACGCCACACAATTCGCAATAATTTCAATATAAATAGAGGCTGTTGGCCGTTGAATGGATCGGTCGGTTGCCGGTATTTTATTCGACTCGGTAGGTTAATTTCGGCGAACGAACACTGTTGACACATATGAATATGACTGACATGACATGTAGTGCATTCCGATTCAAGACATAATCGATTACAGCGCCTCTATCGTCATTCCGAATCACTGATGGCCGTACGGCGCGGCGGCGTGAGTAGTTTGATGGTACTTTTAGTGCTGTCAGCCCTATTCGGAACCCGGCTATGCATGATTGCATGCATGCATGACAACAGATAGAGGCCGGGTTACTTGGACATTGCAACGACCTAATGTATTCAGCGGGGCTATTATGTAACTCAGTTTCGGTTGCTAGCTATAGTTGCTATTCACCAGATACAGATATAAAATGAACTTCCTAAATAACCTTTAATGGTACCTATTGAACTATTTACGAATTGTGAAGTCATTTCAAGTGCAAACTTATCCTTAGATAAGCGGATATGTATGTTTTAGACGATAGCCACTTGGTTTGGCAACTGAGTTTACGATACAGAATCAGGGGGCAGGTCATGGGGACATTGATAAAAAATCTGTGATTTTAATTCAACATTTTAGGAATTCAACAATTGGGCCTGAAGGTCTTTTTCATATACCTAGTTAGGTTAAATGTGTTATGGAATAACAATTATTTTTAATCTTAAGACTGCTGCAATCTATTAAATAATTATAAAAATAAATTATAATCTGTAAGTACATTGATAAAAAATCTGTGATTTTAATTCAACATTTTAGGAATTCAACAATTGGGCCTGAAGGTCTTTTTCATATAGGTACCTAGTTAAGTTTAATTGTGTTATGGAATAACAATTATTTTTAATTTTAAGACTGCTGCAATCTATTAAATAATTATAAAAATAAATTATAATCTGTAAGTCTACTCGAGGGAAAGCATATATCATATATCTTTTTCGCTCTGCAATCCGACAGCTTGTTGGATACCATAGACAAGGTAAATTTCTTGTAATCATGTGTATAGCCTCCCAGTGTGTATGTACCTTGGTCCGAGGTATTAGATATATTAAATAGGTTCCTTAGTCTGAGGTTACAGTAGTACCAACTTATCTGTACAATGAACTAGCTTATTCCGGGCTTGTCATTGGTTAATATTCAATATTATCCAATCAGATGTGCTAGTTCCGCTATTTTCATTCTACAGATAAGTTGGTTTTACTGTATGTACTCCATACCATAGACAAAAAAAGAGGACTTCCTCGGTTTTAGACATCGAATACTATAGACTGCAGTGTAGAGCGTGTCACCGAAAGGGACAGAAGACACGTACAGACCATTCACTATAATAAGTCCCCTGGCTTGGGAAATGGTAGCACTGCATTTAATGTTGCCAATGAGTCACGTGGCATTCACCCTTCTGTACATTCATAATATTTACTTAACTGCGTTTTAGACTACTCTTTAATGAAAATAAAATGTACAGAATAAAAAAATAAAAATTATCAATCATTTATTAATTTGTATTTTGCAAACAATACGTATGATCTAATGATACGAATATCTATACGTGTATCTCTGTACTAAAACGGTATTTTTTAATTCTTGTTCTAGCTCGACGACGTTTGTTCTAAATAGTCGAGCTCTCGTTTTTCAAGTTTTTGACGATTATTTCCAGGGGACATAATGTGAATGCTTTTCTCCGATATACCTATAAAAGTAAGTGAATACCAAATTATCATTTGCCCATAAAATTGGCTTTATGTTTAAAGCTGGTATCCCTATTTTACCAACCCGTCATGGCACTGACATGAGATCGAACCTGATCGAGAGGAATCACGGTGCATTGTTCGCATTTTCTCTTTCACAAAAGGCGTACCTTCAACACATTTGAACTATTTTTCAACGGCTTTGGCAATAATAATACATAATTTATCAAATAATTTTGAAAAATCTGACTGAAAAAGAACATGACAGCAAAAGTTTGACAAGCAGTGATGTCAACATGACTTCAGGGGACAAGTTACGATGAATGGTCTGTATATGAATAATTAGGGTTGCCCACTTTTATGTAATTTTACGTCGGGTCTCGTACTACTACAGTCGAGCTACAGCCATATGAGACAACCCGTATAGTGTAGTTGGTACAACCTTCTCCGGTGAGACGAGGAAGAGGGTATCAGTTTCGATTCCCGTTCAGTCAAATATAAATAGTAATGCAACGTATGTAAATATCAATTCTGTATTGGATGTTCTAGATAAGTTTTCTTGTATTTGAACAACTTTCATATTTTGAATGATGATGATGAATATTAAGATATACTTATAAAAGTCAATAGATTGATAATTTAATGACAATAATTTTTTAAGAAGGTAATAAATAAAACACAACTCACACGTAAACAAAATAAGTATTTTATTTTAGTACATAGTACAGTAAAGGGCAAACTTAATGTCGGCTGAAAAGTTCATCTATGTCTCTGTCTATCTCTCTATTTCATCCATTTCTCTCTAAAGGTCGACCGGAATGTCATGAATATGTCAAAATAATAATTTATTCGATTTTTAGCTGGCAACTATGTTTTGACAAACGTCTGAATCTCTGTGATTCATTTGTGGTTTTTGGTTATTATTTAGATTTTTATAAAAAAATCCAAAAATGTCTAACCTTTGCGTAGTCAGGCCAGGGCAATTGTTTACAATGTATATCGACAGTTTTTTGAAGAAAAAGCGAACCAGACACGCAAACTTCGATACTAAAGCGAGTTGAGAAACTTACCGGTAAGTGGAACCAAATTATTTTGATCCAACCTACGAACTAAATTTGCTTTATGTCTAATATACTAGGTGAAATTAAATCAACCGACCAAATTCATACTGGAGACTCGGTTAGTCATCAGGAACAAAGTTTAATGACCCTCCAGGAGAAAAAGAAAAAAAAATGTTTTTGCCCCGTAGTGCCTGTACTAGGAATTGTACTCAAACTAGTCCAACCAGTAAGGGAGAGAAAAATTTTTTTTTCGAAATTTCCCCAAAAGTATTGCTGAACCTAGTTCTTGATCACTAACCGAGTTTCCAGTATGAATTTGGTCCGTTGATTTAATTTCACCCTATATAAGTAGACTATCCAAATTATATTTTATTATTTTAGGTGTGTCATTTGCCACAGTCAAACGCATTATTATGGAGGCTTCTTCCAATAACGGCGTATTTGTTACTCCAGGAAAAGGTAGAAAAGGGGGAAAGAAGAGAATTGATATTGATGACTTCGATCTTGACGTCATAAGGAGAACAATTAATGAAGATATAATTCGTGAAGATATAGGTTTTATTGGTCAAAAAGAATCATTGAGATGCATACTGAAAAAAATTGGCTTTGAGTATGTGAAATGTCAATCGCAGAGAAAACTTTTGATGGAAAGACATGATATTGTCATGGCGAGGTACAACTACTTAACTAAAATTAAACAAAATGCAGACTCTGATAAGAAAAAATATGTAGTCTGCCTAGATGAAACCTATATTCATCCGTCGTGTGGTGTAGCCAAATGTTGGCGGTCTAAAGATTTACCAGGCGCGTCCAAGCCCATCTCACCTGGGGCTCGATGGATAATTGTGCATGCAGGTGGAGAGCGTTGATTTGTCCCCAACTGTTGCCTGATCTATCGGTCCAAAAGCTTATCGGCAGATTAGCATCATGATATGAACTGAATAATTAGCGCTATTGATTGCACCTAGCTCCGCTCCTCTTAGCTCTGCTCCCAATATGTACTTACAAGTCAACATTTTTCTCTATTTGGTGAAAGATTTTCGATTTTTAAAACGGCGGGCATTTTACAGTTTGCCGAAAGCATGTAGAAACTGACGACACCTTCTGTAAAAAAGTGCAAAGAGAACAAATTAGGTTGAGGCAAAATAATGTTGAATTTACATACATAAATACATATCACTCACGCTCGTCTCCCAGAGGGCTAGACAGAGACAACAGATTTCTAACTGCTACGATCCTGACACACATTTCTTGCCTCTTCCACATCAATAAATCTATTCATACCAGCTCTCCTATTCCAGGTACATTTGACATTGGTGTCTATTCAGTGTAACACGACTTAACTTATTTGACAGGACTAACCTTATTGTAAGGGCCCTGTCCTTATCATTTCGATACAGATAGAAAAAGACGGAATGCTTAAATTAATTTCAGTCGTGTCAAATAACGTCGTATTACACCGAATCGACACTATTGCCCTTCTTGAGTATGTCGCCAATTTGGTCACCATACGTCTTTCTGTGCATACTGTTGTATTTATTTATTGTTAAATAAAGATTATATCAAGAGAAATTTACATGACTAATTAACGTAAATTTTACCTTAATAGGAACAACTTAACTGGAATGTAGAATGTTTTATTTCCTTCTTTCATGAACAGTTTTCTCAAAAAGCACCTTCTTGAACTCTTAAATCCATAAATTGGGTAACTCTGGTTTGTCGGGAAATCTGTAAGCAGATCCAAGATCAACTTTGTTTATTTCATTAGCGTACTATTTACCCCTCATATGGGGAAAAAATATTCGCGGAAAAAAATGGCAACACAAGAGTTTCGAGGCCTGTGGGGCTATTATGTAACTCAGTGTCGGTTGCTAGCTATAGTGGCTATTCACCAAAAACAGTTATAACGTGAACTTCCAAAGTAACATTCAATGGGTATTGAAGTATTTACGAATTGTGACGTCAGCGTCATTTCAAGTGCGAACGTATCCTTAGATACGCGGATATGTATGTTTTTGACGATAGCCACTTGGCTTAGCAACTGATTTTATGATACAGAATAAGGGGGCAGGGCCGTAAAACAATTAAAAAAAAAAAAAAAGAGGTTATATAAAATCATCAACTAAAAATACATAAAAGAGCACTTTTTTACCTTGAAACACGTTTTGATGTTTAATATGAACCCGTAAAAGAACCACAGGATGTGAAAAATATCTCGATTATATAAAATGTTCAATTACTTACAAGTGAAAGGACAATCCGTCGATTTTCATCCCGCTGTCGCATTTACAGCCCAAACTGCACCGCACCATTTTGCAGGTCTAATTTGAAACAAATAGTCCATGTATTTCGTGTTGAACAAATAAAATTAAATTAGTTTTATCGGCAACCTACGTCGAACGCGTAACAAACGTCTAATTTTGTTTAGCACATGATGTGCTGACCTTGAAAAAAACCGCCACGTGATAAGGGACAAAAAATGTCAAGCTGTGTCTCTTTTCTTTACAAGTTAGCAATTTTTCATCTTTTTTGTGCGAGTGAAAAGGAAGACGTCCAGCATTCTATAGTATTCTCTTTCTACGTCGTTTGGCGTAGCGTGGTGTTGAGGGATTTGTTTTTGCTTTTCGATTGTTTGTAACAGAGATTTTTCAATTTTTAAGGGCTTTTGGCATTAAAATTTAAATTAATATTCAAAGAAAAAATATAATTGCTGCCTATGTAAAGCTTTTGTTATATTTGTTTAGTTTTTCGTTCATTATTTTTCATTAATTTTATGATTAAATTATTTTTAAGGGAAATAGAAAATAAAACCCATTGTTTTATTACTTTTGTGGTACCATTGGTTTATTAGAAAATATTACCATGTAAAATCCTTACAAAATAAAATAATTTAGACAGTTTAATTTGATCTTTATGAAACAACTAGCTTTTGCCCGCAGCTCCGCCCGCATGTTATTCGGTTTAACGACATGACTTTTTCCGGGATAAAAAGTAGTCTATTTGTTAAGTTAGGGTATAAGCTATATCCAGTCTAAATTTCATCTAAATCCGTCCAGCCGTTTCAGCGTGAAAGAGTAACAAACATACACACACACACACAAACTTTCGCATTTATAATATTTGTGTGATATCAAAGTGACCCCTGTAATCAAACTCGCCCCGCTGAACTTTGAAGTTCTATAACTTCAAAAATTACCGGGGGAGTAAAATTTTTTTTTACTTTGTGTTCCCGTTGGGTGTTACTTTGATAGTCAATGAAAAAAACAGGGGGTATCAAAGTAACCCCATTTCAAGTACGAAGTTGATAGGCCACATTTTTGTTTTTTTGCTAAAAAATTGAGGTAGGAAATTTATTTTTAATAATGGAAATAAAATAAGATTGTCATGGTACGTTAAAAATATATTTTTCAATTAAAAGAAATTTATGCATTTTAATTTTAAAATTAACCCCATTTTACGGCATTGTAAAGTTGGTTGTGTAGCTATCCTACTGTCAGTGATGAGTTCAGTTTGAAACAGAAGTGCGTTCATTAAAGAACCCTAGGGTAGGTAGGAACACCGGGGTTGAGACACTGAGTTTTTGAACGGGTTTGGCCGAGTTGCTACACTCCAAACGTCATTTCACATGTGTCCAATAGATTTCGTATCGATTTATAACTGTAATTTTGACGTCTCTATACGAACCTCGCGGACCCTGCTCAGAGTTGGTGTTGAAAAATTCGACACCGCTGACCCCTGTTCATTAGTTTTTCAACACTTTTGTCTGGTTCCGACACTGACAGCAGGATAGCATATACAATTTTCAAAGCGTACGACAGAGATGGCATTAGAACCCGGAATCCCTAATTTATGAACGCGGCCCTGTAGCGACACGACACTGCTATTTTTGAACGGTCGGGGTTGCGATCCGTGTTGATTTTTGAATGGTTTAGTGTTGGAACCCGGGGTACGAACCCAACCCGGTGTGAGTTTTTGAACGACTATCTGAACGCGCGGCCGAAAATACAAATTTTTTGAATGGGTGCACTTTCTTATTAATGTCATCGTAGCTGGTCAGCTTATCTACACTATTATATAAAGAGGAAAGATTTGTTTGTATGTTTGAGGTAAACTTTGGAACTACTGAACCGATTCTAAAAATTCTTTCTTTCATAAAAAGCTATACTATTGCTGAGTAACATAGGCTATATTTTATTTTAATAAAAGTAGGTTTTCAGTTTGAAAATTAAATATTTGTGAACCATGTCGGGAGAAAAAACGCTGCTTAGCTGCTTCATCGGCATTCCTTGACCAAATGGTTAGTTATACGTGATGAAACCGGTTGTTTTTCCATGCGAGGAAACTGTATCAGTTTATTCTGACTAAAGATTTCCATCTACAACGATCCTGACACACCTCTTGCTAATATTAAGCTTGAAAAAGTAACTACAGCCAGGTTTAAGCATAGATACATTAAATACTATGGTTTAAGTAATGATTTGTTCCCATACGGGAAAACTATATCAGTTTACATCTACAACGACCCGGACACACCTCTTGCTAATATTTAGCTTGAAAAAGTGATTATGTACAGCCAGGTTTATGTATTGATTTTATCCCAAACGAGAAAACTGTATGAGTTTAATCTGACTACAGATTTACATCTACAACGATCCTGACACTGTTCTTGGCACTTTGGTAAAACATGGTGACCAGGGTCTGATGATGGGACTGGAAGATGGGTACAGGATCTCCTCAACGGACAACAGCACACCCTTCGAGTTTGCACTTTAGTAAAACATGGTGACCAGGGTCTGATGATGGGTCTGGAAGATGGGTAGGTACAGGATCTCCTCAACGGACAATAGCAGACCCTTTGAGTTTGGGCTTATTTGATTGGTCTTTATTAGCACTTTGGTAAAACATGGAGACCAGAGTCTGATGATGGGACTGGAAGATGGGTACAGGATCTCCTCAACGGACCAGAGCAGACCTTCGAGTTTAGGCTTATTTGATTGGTCTTTATTAGCGCTTTGCTTAAACATGGTGTCCGTTGCATATAGTCGTTAAAAAAAACATATTATTTTGTTTTCCTTATTTCCACGAAAATCTCTTCGACGCGGGCGGAGCCGCGGGCAAAAGCTAGTAGGCTATAAGAGGTGTTCATAAAGTAACGGCCAAGCCGAAAACAGGACAAGGATTGCATACATGCGGGCGGAGCCGCAGGCAAGCACGTATCTAGGGGGCTGGATAGGTGGGATTTATCCCCTCCGAAATTTCGCATGACATACACGGGACCAGGAATGTTTATTCATAATCACTATAAAGTACGTTTTAATAAAAAAGGTACCTAGGTACAACAATTTGATACATACTATTACAAAACAGTGATTACACAAAGTCTGGATACTTACGTGCCTGGCCTGGCCGCAGGCAAAGGCTAGTTATTTATCTGCAGCTCATGTTGCGATACACCATTTTATTACGTCCTTATAATAATGTCACTATATCTGTCATAATTCTGATTAGAATTGCTATATAGTGGCTAAAACAATTGTGGTCCAGATCAATGGCGGTTGGTGAGTCTTAACACTGGGGGTTCACTTCACTTCAATCCCTATCTCAGTTACTGACAAAATAATTAAAACAAATAACGGTCAAGGACTCCCCCCACCTCTCGCTCTTTGATCTCCGACCCAGTTCGGCTAAGTTCAGCTACACCGTGCCAGGAGTGCCGCACCGAATTCAGTATAATTTTCATACAAAATGCCCCGTCTCACGCTTACAGACCTCAGTACCTCTCTTTCTTTTCTACGTACAAATTTGTATGGGACATTTTTTCCTTAGGAGCGCTAGTCCCGAGCGCACGCTCTACCTACTTGGGCCGGACAACTTACAAATTATGGCTTTGTTTACACAGTAGTTTATGTTATTGTTCTTTGTGATAAGCGTAGTATCCACTTACTATTTTTTGTACATTGCTGCGGTCCTGCTAAGATTTTAATAATATACTGTGATAAGTAAAAATTTACTAACATAACTTTATCTGGGAGTTCACCGCTCAAGCGCTCCTTAATACAAACCACCACTGGTCCAGATTGTGGAATGAATCAATCTTATAGATTAATACTTGAAAGTACCAAATTATATGTTACTACGGGTTTATATAACTTTATGAGAAATTAAATTTGAACGGGGTGTCACTCTCAATGTCGCCTGCCATCAAGGTGCATCACAACTACAGACTGCACAACTGGTCAAGACAAGTTTTCTGGTACAGATGGTCCACGAACCACCATTTTTGATACTAGTGGCAGAGCAGCAACATATTTTATTTGTTCAAATAGCTAAATATTTCTTCATCATCTATCAAATGATTTTTAATAAACACTGAATAAGTCTTTCACGTTACCTGTTTTTAATTATAGGCATTGTAGCTTTTTTTCTTTCTGGTCATGTAGATTATCATCGTCTTTCTTCTTCCTTAACAAAAGACTCAAAATTCTATCAGCAGCATCGAACACACATTTGACATCTTGTAAGATTCAATGCGACTGCAAATAAGCTCAACATGTTGCAGCGTGCGATTCCTCCAACTGTAGACTTTAGCACCTTTGTTGTATACTCTTGAAGCCTGCACTTTACACCTTAACTTTATTGTTTTCTAAGATATGGAGCTCCACACTTGCAACATTTCCAGCACAGACAAATTCCATGATCCAAATAAAAATGGCCCAGCATGCTTCCGGCCCCTCAAGAATGTTAGAACTTTAGCCCTGAGAGGTGTCAAGACCAGACTTCCAAGGCCAGTTTGTTTTATCGTCAAGTTTTGTGCCAGCGTCCCAGTGATATGGACATCATCTATCCAAAAGAATGGTGAGTTTTGGGCAGCCTTCAAAAGCCGTGGTATCACATCTTGGGAGTAAACCACTGCAAAACCTGCAAATTAAAAAAATGTTAGCACAAGATTTTAAATTAATTAATTTAACTTTTTAGACAATAATATTGCAAACCTCTACAGTAATTAGGGTAAAAATCACTGGCATACTCTTGATTTGTGACGGTCCATTTTGATTCTGTTCTCAGCACAGGTGCATGATGTGTGATATCGCACAAAATTAGATCTTTAGCTCCCCATGGCGAGAGTTCCCTTGATAAGAACTTTACTAAAGTGTTTATGCTTACTACCGTATCGTCATCAGTTTTTAAGATGTACTTAGCCGATGGGCAATGATGGGTCACCCATTTTAAAGCCATTACATGCTTGTAAGTCATGTTTCTGTAAGCGTCTACAAAGCTTCCCATGATAATGTCTCCATATTGAGAACTTTCTTTTTCAAGGTTTCCACTAAAATATGTATCACTGTCAATAGTTTGGCCAAGTAGGAAGACTACTTTGATTGAGTCACTAGGTACTCCCCACGTTGTGCGGATTAGGGCTCTGTTCTCGAAGTGGCTTGGTTTAGAAATTACCAATATTAGAAGGAAAAGTCCGGCTGTATAGTTTTGACATGGCTGTGGATTTGTTATGAAAGTAAATCTTTTGAGATCAATCAATTGGTCGTAGACGTCCTCGATAGGCGGAAGAGTAGAATTTGAAGGCTCCAGCAGGGAAAATTGAGGGTTTTTCACGATAGCAGTGGAACTCCATAATTTGTAAATATTGTAAACTAATAGCGCGCTAACGTAGACACAGAAAATACTAACTTTGTGCAGCTTTCGATAATGATTCTCTAACATTTTGGTCGGTGAATCAATGGGGTTCTGCTTGAATTGCATGAGAAATTACAAAATATAAGTTTTCGTTTACAATCAACACAACAACACCGATCAAAAGAAAAGAATAGAAAGATCATGCGTGCGTGACCAGCGCTGCCAATTCCGGTGAAAATCCCCGATTTGCGGGGAATTGAGGGTTAGCGCGGGAGAGCGCGGGGAATGAGAAAAATCGGGGAATTTCGGGGAATCCAGGCCAATTTTTTTCGGTGGGCTAAAAATATTTGTACAGCTCGACGATTCCAAGATTCCAGTAATTTCTTGCCTTTGCAAGAAATATATCTTGGTATGACAGCAAATGAAAGTATTAACAATTTATCCATCCATCAGCCCGTTTCGTCCACTGCTGGACATAGGCCTTTCCAGGATTTCGCCACTCTTGGCGGTCCTCCTGGAAGAAATTCCCATAGGTACTCATACATGCTGGGCAGGCGGGTTGGTGAGCGCGGTGCCGAAACTCTCGCACCAGTGACACCGCTGCCCGTCACCAGTCTGTTTTATATAAGGCTCGGCAATTGGGGATGGATAAACCGCCATCCATCGGTCCCAGGCAATTAACAATTTATGCAAGGATCAAACTATTTCCAATACTGATATGGATGCATTTTATAAATCCTGTTTAGCTTTTTATGTTGAACTAGCGGCAGACATTGTAAAAAGGTTCGACTTCAGCGATCCTTTGTTTGAATTAATTTCTGTTGTCGAGCCATCTGAAGCCCAGGCTTTCAACATTAAATCTTTAAGTGAAGTTTTCATAAGATTCTCTATTTTAAAAAAATATGTTGATCTACAAAATGTTGGCAACGAATGACGAGCACATGCGCTGCTGGAATTTAAGAGCTTAGGGTAAGAATCACTGCCAACCGATGAGTACTGGCCTAAGGTTTTTAATCTAAAGAATACGGCTGGTATGTCTTTGTTTAAAAATTTGGAAATTTGTTATAGGTCTCCTCCTGGTATTACCTTTTTCAAACATGTCTTTTGAGAGGGTTTTCAGCAACTTAAATAACATCAAAACACAATACCGTGTAAGTCTCAACAATTATCGAAATATGATTACTGCGAGAATATTACAAAAATAATATACTTTTCCAAATAAAATAAGGGCCACTTAATATTTTAATACAAATATTTGTTTTTGTATCTGCACTAAATTTAAATAAGCACGTGGCTCTTACTTTGTTTTGAATAGTATATATGTAGTCTGTAGATGTCAGAGTTAGTTTTGCTATAAAGTAAAGTATTTTATAAAAGTTTTAGGAGTATATTATACAAATGTTGTACAAAACAGTGTTTTTATTCCAAAAATATAATTTCGGGGAATTTGTGGGGAATGGGCATGGGCAGCACTGGAGCGGGGAATCGAGAAATTTTTATTGGCAGCACTGTCCGTGACGAATGAATGAATTATGATAGTGTATGCTAAACATCGATAGTCTATCGATACTATCGAAAGTTGATGACCATCGATGGTAATCGATATTTTTTGTAAGAATCGATTGTCGGCTACATCGCTCTATTGCAACTCTTTTTTCCATGTTTGGGGAAATCCTAAAAATGAGATTGGTGCTGAGAATTAAGTCCCGCGGATTTAGTCTTTTTCGTTTTTATTCTTTGGGGATAAGTACATGAATAAGGGATATTCTCCTGGCATTAACGCTAATGTAATAAAACAACGTAGGTCAGTCTTTTAAAATCCGTTCAGTTCACCCATTCACTCAGTTATTATACAAGTAAATAAAGCCGATTTTAAAGGCTTTAGTTTCAGTTTGACATACATAAAATTAAACTTAAGTATGGTTAAAACGAAGAGCCATTTTCAAGTCACCATTTTATAAACGTCAAACTAAAATTTTTGTTTTATTTACTCAACTTAGTGATTTTAACTTGTTTTGATAATTTCAAGGCACATTTAAAAGCCGTCATATGATTGAATTTAAAAAATTTAGTTTGGTTTAAGAGCATTTAAAAGACTTGGTAATTTTAGTTGGCGTGCCCTTCAGATTAGCAAAATATAGTGCTGTCACTTAAAGTTACGGTTTTAGTAAGTTTCTTAGCTTAAAATTAAAACCTTCAAAATCGGCTTTAATATTAAACTAAAATGGCGCGTTTGGAATTATTTTACAAAAAAAGACGAAAAATTTGCTAAATGTTCACTGTGTGGTGGTGAGTTTTAGTCAAGTTGAAATACCACCAATTTAATCGATCACCTCAAAAGGAAACGTTAATTCCCGGTCTCTACACCTACTCATGTTTTTGATTTAATCTACTTTATTTTTTATATAAAAGTATATAAATTCAAGGTAATTTCCAACATATTTTTAGTAAGTGCGATAGGGATGGCATGAATTTGAATGAACTGTAAGATAGGTTAAAATTAATTCGGACCACGCGGTAGAATTAATGAATGTGTGAGTGACTGGCGGACACGGACCTCCACGGACGACGGTCGTAATACTTCTGAGCAAAGATAATAGGTAGGTACTTTCCTTCTGGGCCGCGTTCAGTTTGATCGCCCGCTCATCACTGACAGCAGGATAGCATATACAAAATCAACGCGTGCAAAAGAGATGTTATGATCGCCGGGTGTGAGCGGGCGATCAAACTGAACTGAGCCCTGAGCACGGATGGACAGATGACATGCAATAGGGCTAGCAGACAGTGTTGCCAGATGAGAAAATTGAAAATCCGCTAGCGGTGCTTAAAACACACGGATTTTTACAAAAACAAGCGGAATATTGTTTTAACATTTACATCGATTTTTCTCTTTCAATTCATAAGCTTATTGATGTTTTTAATTGCAGAATTTTCGACGCGCCGTGTTTATCTAAAGTATATTTTTTTGCACGAAGGAGGAAACGGATAGTTCATGCTAGTGGAAAATGCGTTTTTAACTTTTATGATGTAAGTATGAGTTAATTCACATTGCAACATTCAAAAGTTCGCGATAATGTGAAATGGCTTATGCGCCATAGGAATTAAAAGCGCATTTCCTACTATCACGAACTGTCAATTAACCATAGTAACTATGGTGTTACCGCCATGAGTGAGAAAAAAAACGGGTTGTTTTACCAGATTCGAAAAAAGCGGAACCGCGTAGCTTAAAAGCGGAAGGCGGATCCATTGTCAAAAAGCGGTGTATCTGGCAACACTGCTACCAGAAGTAAATCAGAGGGAATCATACTGTAAAAAGCAAAAAAGCAAAAAAATCGTACACCCATTATAAAATCAACAACATTTTGGAAATTATGATCGTAAATGTTGTAGTTAGGTAACTAACTTGGAGGCTAAAACAATCGTACACCAATATACATTTTGGAAAAATTCGATCGGACATGTTTGCAAATAATCGTAGGAATACGATTCAAATCGTACATATGGCAGCCCTGGCATGCATGCATAGTGCATGGATTTAGGGCGAGGAATTGATAAACTTTTAATTTCAAATCGGCGCCTTGGCATTGGAGTGAGGGGGACTTACTCCATACAAATATGCGCTCACGAACTAGCCTATGCCGTAAGGTCATATACGGCAAAACAGTATTTTTCATTTAAAATGACTACTATAAGTAATTTAATAAATCCAATCGGCCATATTGAAGTGTATTTCTAGACTAATTTAAATAAAAAACTTAGAGGCTTCATTCGCTCCCGTTTGTCAGTAAAATAGAAATCTCTGTTTTAAAAGAGGTTTTCTAAATATTTTTTTCTCTGCTATGAAAATTAATCAATCAACTAAATCTTCGGGCAAAGTGATGTCAATGAAATGCTTAATCTAGTACATACATTGGTAATTACATATGTTTTTTTATTGCTGAGGAAAATGGAGATCCATTTCGCCAAAATGTCCAATGCGTGTCGCCTTAAACCGTGCATGTGCATGTGACATTCATGGAATCCAGGATTGCGTTCACTGAGATCGTCAAGCGACATTCACCTAACATGTTTTTTCGTTTTAGTTTTACCACGATGGTATAGAAAAACAAGGTATGTCCTTCGAGAGCTGAAACGACGTCATCATGTATTTAGTTTGAAAATCACCGTGTACCTATGTTTGTACGTGTGTGTGACAACTGAAGCTCATAAAATTATGTCTCCTTGAGCAAGAAGAGAAGCTCTCTGTGGTAGACTTAGTTCAGCCGTATACGCTGTTAGACGAATAAGGCAGATTACTGATGAAGATACTGCTAGATTAGTACTCGTATATTTCAGTTATTTTCACAGCATTATGTCATATGGCATAATATAATAATTCTTTTCATAGTTTTGTCCCTATTGACAAAGTTAGTACAAGTACTTATAACATTGTACGAAATCCTTTTTAGATTTAACGACCACGGGAAAGCCTTCTGTGTATAAACTAGTACATCAATACACACAAGGCGGCTTCCTCGGCAAAATACTTTCAATAGAGTTGTTCCTAGAGGAATCAAAAACAGATATTTTGTGTTTTACTGATCACCATTTACCGGGACATAATATGCAATTTATTGTTAATAATTTAAGTGTCCTTAGCTGCTATAACAGATTAACTATAGAAAAAGGTGGTTCTATGATTCTAGTCAAGAATAATATAATAAAGTCAAAAGAAAGAAAAGACATTGTAAAACTTTCTGTTGAACATCAAGTAGAATTAGCTTGTATAGAAATTAGTAAATATATAATTCTTTGTGTCTACCGACCCTCGGGACAGGATTACAATATTTAAAAAAAAACAATGGAAGAAGTGCTAAAGTTATTAATTGATACGAAGAAAAAAATTAAAGTAGAAAAGTCGGTTGTGACCACGAAATTAATTCAGTTATTCAAATAATTTAATTTGTCTAATGTATCTTTTGCAGACCTGTTTAACATAGTTTCCAAAGAATTTGAAAATACGTTTACATTGCGGAAAGTTTCTAACAGTAATAAAATCACTTTTAGTGACTGGGCAACGCCAGGTATTTACAAAAGCAGAAATAGAAAATATACTCACGCACTTTCAAATTAGTGTGTTTAAAAGCAAAGAGTATTTTTTTGAATAAAAAACTTAAAATGGCCGATAACAAAGTAAAAGCAGTATGGAATATCATAAATACTGAAACTGGGAAGCGTAACAAACGAAATAATGAACTAAAGTTGAATATTAACAATGAAGTTTTTACAGGAGATAAAGAAGTTGCGAAGGCCTTTGAACAATTTTTTACTAACATTCCTTCCTTGACAACTAAAGGTTTAAATTCAAGTCCAAGACTTGCACTGGATCTTTTGAGTGATCACGTGACTCAGTGCCATTCTGTATTTGCTTTTAAGCATATTAATTCACAAACTGTCATTAGAGCATTTAAATCTCTTAACTTAAAAAAAACCGAGGACTTATGGGGCCTATCTGTTAAAGTTGTAAGCTGTATTATTGATTTGATAGCTCCATATTTAGCTTTGATCTTTAATAAATGTGTAGATGATGGTGTCTTTCCCTATTTAATGAAGTTGAGTAAATTGATCCCTCTTTTTAAATCAGGTGACAATGAAGACCCTTCCAATTATAGACCGGTCTCAGTCTTACCAGAATTTAGTAAGATTTTCGAAAAAAATGTTTTTAATCAATTATTATCTCATTTTAACTTAAATAAGTTGTTTCACAGTGAACAATATGGATTCACTAAGGGGAGGTCAACCACTGATGCAGGAGTTGCTTTAGTCAAGCACATATTTGACGCTTGGGAAGCAAAGAAGGATGCGTTCGGTGTATTTTGTGACCTCTCAAAAGCTTTTGATTGCGTTAATCATGAAACACTTTTATGTAAATTAGATCACTATGGAGTTAAGGATAAATCTTTGGAGTTATTTAAGTCATACCTTAGTGACCGAATTCAAAAGGTAGACATTAATGGAGTAAAGTCATCTGGACCATTAGTCAAAATGGGTGTTCCGCAGGGTTCCATATTGGGGCCCCTATTGTTTTTGATATACATAAATGACCTTCCTCACTTAGTGAGAGACTTATCTGAGATAGTTCTATTCGCACATGACACGTCACTTATTTTTAAAGTGAATCGACATAACGATATTCTTGATGACGCGAATTCGACTCTCTCTCTGATTTTTGATTGGTTCACTGCAAATAATTTAGTTCTAAATGCAAAAAAGACGAAATGTTTAAAGTTAACTTTACCAAATGTAATTCAAGTAGATGTCAGTTTATTTTTGTAGGGGTCCAAGCTGGAGTTAGTTACGGAACTAAGTTTTTAGGTATTACTATAGACTCTCGTCTTCAGTGGGGTCCCCACATAGAAGCTCTCTGTGGTAGACTTAGTTCAGCCGCATACGCTGTTAGACGCATAAGGCAGATTACTGATGAAGATACTGCTAGATTAGTATGTTTCAGTTATTTTCACAACATTATGTCATATGGCATAATGTTGTGGGGTAGAGCCGTTGATATAGAAGCAGTCTTTGTCTTGCAAAAGAGAGCAATTCGGTCTATTTATAACATGAAGTACCGAGATTCATTAAGAGAAAAGTTTAAAGATTCAAAAATATTGATAATTTCCCGAGGCTTGGTGTGCACCACTCTGTTGAAACCAGAAACACACATAAACTAGCTTTTTCCAAAATTAAGACTTGCCAAAGTAGCCTCTTTTGTAGGACATGGTATAAAATTTTACAATAAGCTTCCAGAGAAGGTCCTTAGTTTGCCTGAAAATAAGTTTAAACTATATATTAAGCAGGGGCTACTCAAGAAAGCTTATTATAAAATCAATGATTATTTGGACGGTAATGAAGCATGGTGTAATATATAATAATAATCTTATTCAAAATTGTAATTCATAATTACCATATTTTAATGCTGTATGATTCCTCTAAAGGCTTAAATTTAATTAATATGTAAACTTACTTTGTTAAAGGTAATAGACAATATGAGACGGATTGACCAAGATACATTTTTATCATGACATAATTCCTGCAGTCTTATATTTTTTTATGCCTTTACTTGAGTAGGTATATATATGATTTTGTATCATATGTTTTAAAAAAAAATAAAAGGAATGTTTGCTGAGTTTCTTGTCCTTCTTCTTAGCAATACTAATCGAATGGTGCGGATGGTTAGGCATTATTTTTATTTAGTTAATTTTTCAACACATTGTTCACTGCATTATGTATATATAATATTTTTATTCCTATATTTCTATATTTTATGCAGGTATATAACTTTATTACATTTTAGTAGCCCAGCCTTCATATTTTTTGTATGTATTTCCCGTATTTATCTATCAACTTATTGGTTCATTGCATTATGTATATATAATATTTTTATTCCCAGATTCCTCTATTTTATGCAGGTGTATATTTTATGTCCCGTATTATCATATATTTTTTTATATTCTAAAGATATATATTGTTAAAATTAACTTGACTTGTAGAAAGTATACTTTATGTATCTATTTTGCAAAATAAATATTTTGATTTTGATTTTTGATTTTGCAAAGCGCGTTCTAAATATTCAATAATCTTATCTTAGTGAAGCCACACGAGGTCTCTTCCTCACTCATGCAAAAATGCAAATTGAAGGAAGCGTAAGCTTTGGAATGCAACCCTAAGGAGCAGGGAGGGAGCAGACCCGGCCATGAGTTTTACCTCAGATGAAGAACCTTTATCTGAAAGTTTTACAATCTTTTAGCAACGCACGCAACACACAGCGCATGAATGAGTGACAGATAATCATGTCACATGTCATGTCATGCGTCCATGTGTGTGCAAAGACATTGTATGATAACAAGACTGTGCACTGTCCAATTTTCGCTCAACTAAATTAGATTTTATTTTCTTAGAAATAAGGTTGTAATTATTATGATACCATTGTCAAGCAAAAAAGGAGCCGAGCGAGATAGCTGTCGCTACTCGTGTATCCTTGTCTAGCAAGTTGCTAGTGTAACTTCTTCTTCTCTATCTCTATCTCTTCTCTATACATATAAAATACAACGTCTGTCTGTCTGTTTGTTCATTTGCTTATAACTTGAGAACCACTCAATGGATTTTGATGCAGTTTTCACTGAAAGATAAAGCATTTCTTCGGGAAGGTTTAAGGCTATGTATCATCACGCTATGACAAAAGGGAGCAGCGCAGTAAGAATTTTAGTGAGACATATGGAAGGTTCACCGCCGTAGCGAAGTCGATCGTCGCGGGTTCAAACCCCGACTGGTAAAATTTGTTTTCACTTTTTAGTTTTTATTATTTTATTTTATTTTCAGAAAAATATTTCCTTTTGTAAAAAAAATATTAAAGATGAAATTATATTTCTTGACTGAGCAAAGAACAATAACTTAAATATTTTTATTTTCGAGTCCTTAGAAAACGCCATCTCTGTGAAGCTATCCAGTAGCCTTAGCATGAAAACATTACAGTTATGTTTAGTTTGAACGTTACGCGGTTTTGTATGGAATTCTGATATGTTCCGCTACTGACCGCTAGGGGCCGTTATCAGATTTCATACAAAACCGCGTTACGTTCAAACTAAACGTAACCGTAATGTTTTCATGCTAAGGCTACTGGATAACGGCTCAGTAAGCTGGCGTTGAAATGGTTTTTATTTTAATACACTAGATGGCGCTGCACATTTCAAAATATCGGATTTGACCAAGTCTGGTTCAAATCAACTCACGTTAAAGTTTGTCTACACATTTATATATACAAGAAAGATTTGTTTGTTTGCATATAATGGGTAATATCTAGAACTACTGAACTGACTATAAACATTCTTTAAGCACTCAATAAGATTTTTAGTTAATCATGTGGTATGTACGCCTTGCGTAGTCGTATGTAGTCTCATCGTCGGGGTTTCAATCATCCACTGGTAAATGTTTTTTTTTGGAGACCTGTCAAGTTTAAGTTTATTTGATCGGTATTGATGAGTATTTTTGTAGAACATGGTAACCAGGATCTAATGACGGGACTGGGAGGTGGGTACGGGATCTCCTCAACGGACAACAGCAGACCCTTCGAGTTTGGGCTTATTTTATTGGTCTTTATTAGCACTTTGGCAATACATGGTGACCAGGGTCTGATGATGGGACTGGAAGGTAGGTACGGGATCTCTTCAACGGACAACAGCAGACCCTTCGAGTTTGGACTTATTTGATTGGTATTTATTAGCACTTCGGTAAAACATGGTGACCAGGGTCTGTTGATTGGACCGGAAGGTGGGTACGGGATCTCCTCAACGGACAACAGCAGACCCTTTGAGTATGGGCTTATTTGATTGGTATTTATTAGCACTTTGGTAAAATATGGTGACCGTTGCATATTGTCGTTCAAAAAATCATATTCTTTTGTTTCCCTTATTTCCACGAAAATCTCTTCGACGCGGGTGGAGCCGCGGGCGAGAGCTATTAATTATACAATATACTTAAATAGTGTTGTTAAGTTTCTAACGTGTTAGAAAGGGAACAACGAGTGCCAACACCCATCTCGCTCGGCTCGTTTTTCGTATCGTAGTGCACAGTCTTGTTCTCTATACAATGTCTTTGTTGTGTGACATTCATTCATGAAATCAATTGCGTTCACTTAGATCGTTGAGCAACACTAACTTAACATGCTACCTCTTTTGCATTCTTTGAATTTGTATATTACTATCCTGTTGTCAGTGTTGGTATTAGGCAGGCATCGCCCGACGATCAAACTGAACGCAGCCTGGAGTTGAATCGGCTTTTGGAAACTCTTAGGCTGAGATTCAGAGAGCATTTTGAGTCCGAACTCAAGAGGAACTCAATCTTACAAACGTCACTCTAGTATGAGATCACGTCGCTTTTTGACGATCAGCCTTAGGCTGAGATTCAGAGTGCATTTTGAGTCTGAACTCAATCGTACAAACGTCAAAAAGTGACGTGATCTCATACTAGAGTGACGTTTGTAAGATTGAGTTCCTCTTGAGTTCGGACTCAAAATGCTCTCTGAATCTCAGCCTAAGAGTTTCCAAAAGCCGATTCAACTCCAGGCTGCGTTCAGTTTGATCGTCGGGCGATGCCTGCCTAATACCAACACTGACAACAGGATAGTAATATACAAATTCAAAGAATGCAATGAGATTCAGAGTGCATTTTGAGTCCGAACTCAAGAGGAACACAATCATAGGCTGAGATTCAGAGTGCATTTTGTGTCCAAACTCAAGAGGAACTCGATCTTACAAACGTCACTCTAGTATGAGATCACGTCGCTTTTTGACGTTTATAAGATCGAGTTCAGAACTTCAGAATGCGGTTTTGTATGGAATTCTGATAAGTCCCGCTACTGACCGCTAGGGGCGGTTATCAGATTTCATACAAAACCGCGTTACGTTCAAACTAAACGTAACCGTAATGTTTTCATGCTAAGGCTACAGGGTTCATGTGGGTATTCTTCTTAATTCCACCATAACCTGAACCAATTTCGACGTGTGTGGCATCATTAGAATTCTTAAAGCATCCTGAGTGGAATACGCTATAATTAAAGATATAGAAACAAGTATTAAATAAAAATCATGTTTTTATTGCGAAATCCATCGCTTTGGAACACTCTAAATATTATTATTAGAGTGCATTACAAACTAGAAAATATTAATTAGAAACAAATGTAAAAAGACAAGAATTTGAAAAAATTCCTCGGGCCAGCATTCGAACCTGCAACCTCTTGTTATCAAGACAAGCGCGCAACCAATTGCGCCACCGAGGTACTTACCTAGACCGTTGAATCCTTCCACCATACTTGTCCACAGTTTTTTTTTGTAACTATTTGATCTAACCAGCTTGTAATGCACATATTGAACGCTCACGAGGGCGTTATGTGATTTCACGCCTTGTTCTTTGTTCGAATCCTGGCCTGGGGAATTGTTTTTAAATTCTTGTCTTTACATTTGTTTCTACTTTATCTTTTCCAGTTTTTAATGCACTCTAATAATAATATTTAAATAATAAAAATAATAAAAGCACGACTGCCGGAATAGAGATTTAATTCGGTGCAGTCGGGGGACTATTAGGTACATTGGATACGTGTTGTTTAGTATGTCCCCCGACTACACTGAAATCCAAATACGGCAGTCGTGTTTTTAATATATATTTTTTATTTATTTATATGTATACTTATCAAGGTCTCAAAATCCTAAGTCATAAATTAATATTTACCAGTAGGTACCAGATATATTCACGTCTAAGAATCATTATTTTTATTATTCCGGAATTTGTGACCAACTTAATTAGAACCGTCGGGAAGATAGAGTTTGACAGACCATACATGTAAAGTTAAGTTGGTTTGTAATAACTGCTTGTGTTTTAAATTGTTTGCACTTGACCGGTTTTTAGGGTACCGCGCCCAAAACGAAGCCCTATTGATATCGCGCTGCAGTCTGTCCGCGTCCGTATGTCACGGGTCTCTAGCTTGCAGACGAAATGACTTACAGATCTGATATTTGGATATGTATGTTGTGTAGAATGTTAACCCAAAACCGAATATTGAATTAAAAATTTAAATAAATTATTTTTAATGGGGGTCCCATCCCATACAAGCAAAGAAAGTTTGTTAAGGTCCTTGCTACTGAACATAGAACTTGGCAAATTTTCATAGTCAATAATTTTTGTACAAGTATGACTCCCATACTAGCGCAGTTCGCTGATAATATCCTTATTTATAGGTATTTGCTTATTATTTTATCTTTTTCAACATATCCCATACAATATCCATGACGTGAAACTAAAACATTTATCAAAATCAAATACATGGTACAAAAGTTACAAGCGTATAAAGTCCTGGATTTTACACATATTTTGATGAATGTTTATGTACCGTAATGTCTTAGAAGCGATACAACAAATCAAATAATTTTAAGTTCACAGCATAGTACATTTATACTATTCAAAAATATTTTTGTTTTATTTCGATTTTTGGGATATTTCTCCTGAAATCATAGGAAGACCCAAAACCATTCTCGAGTTTTTTCAAGACATGAATTTTGTCTCGCGTTAGCATAGTGTTCGGTTAGTTCCGTACGGGCTCGGGAAATGAACGTTCGGGCCAACCAATAACAGTCAGTCAGTGCTCTATAATCCGAAGTTGAATGTAGAATGAAATAGCAAGCATAGGGACCCCCCGTGGTGCGCGAGCGCGTCTGACTTCAAGCCACCGACTACAGGCCTCTTAAAAACTTTCTTTTAAACAAGTGACAAACGTTGTACATTATATCGGCCTCTTTTTTTTAGGGTCCCGTACCCGAAGGGTGCCATACGGGACCCTATTACTAAGCCTCCGCTGTCACAGGGGTCTACAGCTTCAACCGTAATAGCTAGAAAGTTGAAATTTTCACAAATTAAGTGTTACCTACCATGGCTTGAAACCCAAGGGGGGGGGGGGGGGGGGCATATAATAAACCTCGAAAAAATTGCATTTTCTTGACGTTATTCGTTTCAGCTCTATCTTAAAGACAGTAATACTTACATTACAAGTTTCATGAACACTTATAATACTCTTAAATACATACATAATAAAAACAAATAATAAAATTAGTGTTTCATACTTAGAGGGTGCTAAATTGTTTATCAGTGGTACAGTTTTAGCGACTTGTTTTTTGTTGCCTTATCTTATTGTTGATATTTATGTTCTTAGGGTTCCGTACGCTGTATTGTGTGGTGGTACGGAACCCTTTGTGCGCGAGTCCGACTCGCACCATGCGAGTGAAGCTGCGGACAAGAGCTATGTACCTATAACTCATCTAAGTTCATTCATATTCATATCGTTTATTTGCAAGATAACACCAAAAGTGGTATACAAATCATTTTAAAATACATTGAACATCTTACAGATAAATAGATTGGTATTACATTATTTACAACTATAATAAAGGAATGAATAATCCAATAGTTTCTGAAACAACGTGAGCTATTTATTCATATATTTATATTTATAATAGGTATATATAATATTTATTATTTTAATAAAGTGCTAACGATATTACAATTGTTTATTCTGGTCTTTATACAGGGTCCTACAATTCAAAGTGAAAAAAATTCACGAGATGATAGAATATCGCTAATAGACCAGTTTCCACCGAAAAACAATATTTTTTGAGCGAACAAATGTTTTTTTCTTCTGTTCAGTAAACGATACATGCTATCCTAGAAATATTTTCACTTATTATTGTGGGACCTTATACAGGCTGTTTTTGTTCCATGAAAAAATGTTACTAAGTATTCTAATACTTAAGAATCTAGCAAATTTCTGGCTAGGTTAAACTATCGCGAAATTTCTTAAGTCGTAGGAAACAATTTGCTCCGTATGATCAGTAGATGGTTTACGTTTTGTAGCACATCACAAGGTACACCATGTAAAATAAAAATATATATTTATAGGTAGGTACTAAAATTTTGCGTCGGGTGAAAACAATATTTACTACGTTGCATTTTAGTCTACAATCGCACGCTCTTCTTCCTGGTAGTTACGACGGCAGAAATGCATCGCGTTCGTGAAATAAACATATTATTTGGATTTTTTTATCTTTGTTTGCCGTGAGAACTGCAATTTTAGGTAACTGCAATAGGTATCAATAATACCTATTTTACTATATAGAAACCAAGCGAATCTGTTGAATAATACAGGAGAAATAAAATGTTTATAGGTGAAATATCATGAAAACTGGGGTTTACAATTTTTTTTCTGGATGTATTATATGATTAATTTAATTATAATTAGGTAACTGCACTTCACAAAAGATCACTCAACGTCATATATTTTTTTCAAAGGATGGACCTTAAAGCTCCTTCAGAAAACTACAATCGAAAAACAGAAAACTTTTTTTTTTCTTGCGTCGTGTTGACTCTTACATCGCACAATGGATAATTGGATATTGCTGTTTTTAGTGAATAAAATTTAATATAGGGGATAAAATTTATATTTTATACTTAAAAAAAAACGAAATTCTATTACCTATGTTTACAACAGTAATTATTATTATTTTTACTTTGTTAGCTTGGACGGACTACTGTTTTGAACTGAAAAAACACGAGTGTTTACCCGTGGTCCCGGTGGATGGACCCATTACCGGGTCCACGGGTAATTTTAATGACCCGTGGTCCCATACAGCCTTCAGTTCGCAATTTTTTTCTATGTGGCCAATTTTTCTGTCACGTTTTGGGCTACGCTAAAGGCCTCCTTTATAATATGTCTCTTTTAAGAGCCCTATCTATCGTATAATGGGAGTTATAGTGTTAAAAAACCTATTTTTAACTACCTATGCAGAAACTGTCCTCGGCCCCATGTTTGTTTGACTTGTTTTACTGAAGATAGTAAAACAAGTCAAACAAACATTAAGATTAATTAAAGATTTATATTTAAAATTACAAACTACGAGTTAGCGTAAACGACCTATCTGACAGAAACCATAGGTAAAAATGATACAATCTCTTTTTTTATCGACCGTAACCTTTTTTACTTAAGTATGTTTTTCTTTTTATTGCGACAATAAATTGAAACACTATGAAAGGAAAAATTAACTAATTGAGCTATTTAATTTAATTTTAGAATACTGCTATATAATGAACGATTATTCCTGGCTGAAAATGTTGCATGTTATATTTATAAGGTACCTGCATTTTGAAAATTAATTTAGGGTTTGAAAAGGGACAGTCTGAAAACCAGCGTTGTGTTGCTGATCTACAGCTCACAGCAGATGCTGAGTCTGCCCCTTTTTATCACAATTATGACGTGTAAATTCAATAGAAATGTTTTATTAATAAGTATGATTATTATTTTTTGTATGCTGTATTGTATTTCTTTTGCATGTTTTTGTTTTTGTATTTTTATGTGATAAATAAATATTTTTCAATTTCAATTTCAATTTCAAGATGCAACTACTGATTACGGCAAATACGCCTGGGAAATATTTCGGCATCTCTAGAGTCCCTGCGGCAGGGGGGTTTCGGGTGCCTACATATTTCAGACGGGTTATAAAGTGAAATCTGTTCTGAGTTACATATGATTTACTAAGCTGACATTATTTATAAGTAATGAACTTTATTTTCAGAGATAATCATTTTTCCGATTTCATAAAATTAAACAATAGTTTTGGCCCAAAAATGATACGCCCGCGCATTCAGACATCCACACTGTCACACTCATACAAAAAAATATAATTTACCTTTGTCACGTGACTTTTGTTTATAGAGCCTTTATACTGGAGACTCGGTAATTGGTCAACCCCAAGGTTCAATAACCCTGTTTGCGAAACACGAACAATATTTTTTTTGTCCCTTGTTCAAAAACAACCTCGACTCAATTAGTATAGGAAGTGTAAATTTTATTTTGCGTATTCCACAGAAAGGGTCATCGAACCTTGGTCCTAATCACTTGCCAAGTCTCCATTATGAATTTCGCTATATAAACGAAAGTCACCTTACATTTATTTTGACAGGGAGGCGCCATGGAAACCGGCCGGCCGCCAACAAACGCAAAAGGATCCTTGTCAGACAACTGTAGAAAAAGAAAATAAAAAAAACATACATAACGGTCAGACACACATACATCTGTTGTATATTATATAAAGAGAAGTAAAGCGTAGGGACACACATCTTTATTTATCATAATATTGGTGATCTCACTTTACATAAGCATAATGGGGTGAGTATAGATAATCAATGATAATTGATAATATTAGATAATAGTATAATACTCATTATACGTTAGTTTGATATCTCAGTTTGTGGTGGAAGTGTCTATAGTCGAGGAAGGCTGGTGTCACTTTGAATTGAGCCCTTAGGTAATACATTATTTGTTTTCCTGGCCTCAAGTTATTTCGCAAATGTAAATTAATAATTAAATGTTTAGAATACTAATTCGCTGTTTCATATAGGCAAGGAGCCAACTGCACCATATATTTACCTTCCGTGAGAGTTTTTGTGAAGTTTCCTACCATGATGTAGCATACAAAAAAGAGATTGCGCATGTTTATTCACAATTTCCCTTCACAAAAACGCCCACACAATCACTGATGATCTAAGTATACTCCATCCATCCATCAGCCTGTTTCGTCCACTGCTGGACATAGGCCTTTCCAGGATTTAGCCACTCTTGACGGTCCTCCTGGAAGAAATGCCCATACTCACACACGCTGGACAGGCGGGTTGGTGAGCGCGGTGCCGAAACCCTTGCACCAGTGACGCCGCTGCCCGTCACCAGTCTGTTTTATATAAGGCTCGGCAAATGGGGATGGATATACCGCCATCCATCGGTCCCAGGCAATGGTGGGCCGCCTGGTTTTGCCTGAGAGCTGTTCTCTTACTCTCTCCTGAATAACTTCGGGAGGATTTGCGAGTAAGATGGTGGTACCTCCACAGTCGAGCCCGGCATCAGCTCTACCACCTCGAGTATATATACTAGCGCAGCTGAATATAAGGTGAAATTTATTTATGCAGCCAAATGCGATCTTACGAAATAAATCTCGCTTTTTCGTGAAATATCTGCCTTTTCGCGAAAAAGTGGAATAATTTCGTATCATCGAAATCGCATTGTGTTTAAGATTTTTTTGTAAAATAAATCTCCTTTTCTTCTAACTTATATTTAACACAAAATATATATAAATTTTGTTCCAGATATTCGAAATGAACAAATCGTATTTTCCGAACAAGTTTCAAATAATAACCGGACTACAAATACTATTGTGTATAATCTACTATATTATAATGGTTCATTATGATACAGTCTTCCCAGAAGTAAACAGATCTAGGACGTAAGTGTTTGTCGAATGTCCATTCATCTTCCAAAACGTGACTTCAGCAACGTCATCCTGTATACTGGGTGTTAAGATGATAATCTTTTTCCTTAAAACGGGATGTTCTGCCCATCAAAATGAACAACTTTTACTATGGCGCCAACCATGAAATCGCGAAAAAAAATCAGCTGTTTCATATATTTAGTTTGAGTAGGTATTTAACTTTACTATGGAACAGCTGATTTTTTTTTGCGATTTCGGGTTTTGCCCCATAGTAAAAGTTGTTCATATTGATAGGTAGAACACCCCGTTTTAGGGAAAAAGGTTATCATCTTAACACCCTGTATAGATTATACCGGATGTAAATAGAGTGCTACCATTAAATGAAACCACATATCCTACCGATCATACTGAACCACTTTTCCCAAGATTCATACCCGCGCTAACTATTAGTTCAGGAAGTATTTGAGTTTCAAACAAAAATGCGTCAACTCTAACGCACCGACATAAGGGCATTTTCTGAAACAGCGTCTTCCGTAAAACAGCTGTTACGGCGCAGCGTTCTAAAATATATTTTCTTCCTACGAAATAAAGTCTTTAAGTTACAGTTGAAGATCTTCTTCTCTGAATTCGCGCAGGAATTTTTCTCCAAAAAGTTGTTTAGTATGATCAGTAGAGTATGTGGTTTTATTTAATGATCGCACTCTATTTACACCCATATCTGTTATTTTTTACAATATGTAACGTAAGCAAATGAAATAATTATAATATTTAAGGCAACAATTACTGCTGGTGACCCCGGATACGTGCGTCTCACTCACTCGCACGACTCTCCCCGTATTGATATCTCCGTCACTCGACGGGGAATCAAGTTGCGAACGCTCTGAAATATACCTAAATAATTAATTGCAATTATAAGAACTACAATTCTTCAAAAATAATCATTTGTTGTTAAAATATCTTCAATTTGACTAAGTTTCAATTTGTTTCTTTGCATATTTAATTAATCCGGATATTCGTTTTAAATTAGACCTAGGTTTGATATTTATTTAGTTAAAGATTTTGATGAAAATTTAAAATTCTAATCAAAGCACAGCATTCCTGATATTCTGTATTTATTTTCTTTAATATTTTTTTACTTTTGTAACGTCTGATTAAAACCAGCCATCAATGTCAACTTTCAAGTTCTCTTAAATCATAGACGTACAAAAAAAGTTGGACGGAGTCACCGCCAAGCAACAACCAGTGTTGCCAGATGAGAAAATTGAAAATGCGGTAGCAGTGCTTCAAAAACGCGGATTTTTAACACAAAAAGTGGAATGTATTGTTTTATCATTTACATAGATTTTTCTCTCTCAATTCATACGCTTATTGATCTTTTGCAGTAATTGCAGTAATCTCGACGCGTTGTGTATATTTTTTTGAACAAAGCAGGAAACTGATAGTTGATGCTAGTGGAAAATGCACTTTTAACTGCAATGATGCATGAGCTATTTCACATTGCAACATTCAAAAGTTCGCGACATTATGAAATGGTTCATGCACCATACGAATTAAAAGCGCATTTCCCACTAAAGTATGTTCGAGTTATCATGATATGGGTGGCAGTTCAAAGTTGACAGTTATAGTTATGTGATCTAACGAAATAGAATCGATTTTTTAAAGAATCGAGAACGTTAACAAGGGCTATCAAATCGATTTTTTATTTGATTGATCTTTAATTATCCAAACTACTTTTTGTTAATTTCTAAATTAATTAAATTAAACGAACCAATAACTCACAAGCTTGAGAGTTCAAAGATTTTCTTTTGTTTTTCTCGGCATTCAAAATCAACAAAAACTGTAACAAAAGTCAAAACAAATAGCACGTAAAGCAACCGCAACGAAAACACAAACCACATACAAGATGCACTCATACCGACGCGATCCTATAAGTTGTCCGCACCGATTCATCGATGTATGTTCGATTATGTAGTGTCATTACCTATGGGTTAACGTTCCGATCCACGCATCAAGTAGCAAAAGGACACTATTCTTTTCTGAATATTTTTTTGTTAAGTTTAACGAATACTGTGATTATTGTTTCGATTTAGTTTATAGTTTATTGTATTTTTGCAATAATGATATACATTATTTCTAAAGTCTAATATTTTCATTTGTACCTGGGTGTATGTAGTACGGTATATAGTACCCATATCATGCTATCTCGAACATACTGTATCACGAACTGTCAGTTTCATTAAATAATGTTGTGCCTTTATTAGTTTAATCGCCATGAATGAATTAGTAAGAAAAAAAAGGAATGTTTAAGCAGATTCTAAAAAAGCGGAGCCGCGTTCGTTTAAAGCGGAAGGCGGATCCACTGTCCAAAAGGCGGTGTAAAAAGCGGAAAAGCGGTGCATCTGGCAACGCTGTCAACAACTGAAGCATAGCAATGGCGCGGTTTACAAGTGTGTGCATGAACTTGGGTGCTTCAGTTTTTGGTTAGCGAAACCCCTTGGGCATTTTTTGTACTTACACGATTTAAATAAAACTTTTTCGAGGGGTAATAAAACCTGACTAGTGTTGACTATTTAACATGTAATGAGAAAGCTAGTTCTATATGGGTTACCCGTACAGTTTAATTATTTTTTCCAGTTGGACTCCTCAACTTCAACGAATGAAATATAAAAGGAATATAAATCTTCTAGATTACAGGTAATTTGTATTCTTTACGTTTAAGGCGCGTTGGCACGCCACCGTTTTATTACTCGTACAAAATTTGATAACCCTTTTCCTCAGTTGTTTCTCGTTATAGACCAAAGCATAAGACATCTATCATCTGGCACTAATATTTTAAAAGGCACCATTTTGCCGTCATTTTAAATTTTGATTTTGTTTTGAATATAGCAAGCTGGACAGATTTACATAAAAAGTTGTTCTCTTGCCTTAAATTAAATTGTACCTAATTTTACATTTCAGCCAGATAGTGACTTTGTAAATGCCTGTAGTAAACTATAGAAGCCTTAAACTTTAGTCTATAACGAAAAATAACAGAGAAACGGGTTATCAAATTTGCGCCTTAAAAATAAGTCGGTCCAGCGTTATAATTCACAACGTTATGAAGTCTTAAAAGTAATAAAATAACACACTAAATACACTGCGATATATGTATAAGGTGACTTTGGTTTATTAAACCAAATACACACTGGAGACTCGGTAAGTGGCCAGGACAAAGGTTCAATGATCAAAGAGGTTCGTTCAGTCGGCTGACTTTTCTATTGAGAAACTTAAGCCGGTCTTTAAATTCAAAGTAAAAAATATTCAAGAGGTGATTGAGTATTGCTAACAGAGCACTTTCAACAGAAAATGTTTTTTTGTGTTAACTTTTCTTCACTTTTCCATGGAAATTTAGCCAGTACTTGGACCGGGTAGTAAAAAAAAAAGTATTTGTGTGTACAAGTAATTTTTATTTTTATTATTGTTAAAACTTAAAATGTTCACTATCAAATATTTTTCCTTCTTGAATGTGGTCAATCTACCCTAGAATTATTTTCACTTATTATTGTTCGTTGGCGTATCCTAGAATTCGGCGTGTCACGATTTGCCAGCAGATCGTAAATGCTTTGATAAAAAGTTAAAAATAGGTGTCACGACGAGCTGAGCCAGGAGGGGCGCGAGCGTGTAAGGTATAGGTAAAGTAAATAAATTCACGAGCCGAGTGAAGCAGAGCGGAGCGAGGCGACTCCCTAGTTTTAACAGTATTATGATATGCCTAGGCAGATCGTGATATGCCCAATTCTACGATGTACCGATGAACTGTACATTCTTTGATCATAAAGATACAGACAGAAGCAAAGACAGACTGATGTTACATTTAATATGCATAGAAAGCATGCATTAATTTTTCGTGGTTTTGCAGGGGATCGGTGATAAAGTGAGTATTGTTTTATAATTATAACAAGTTTTTTTCAGTTTCAGTACGCCCCAACTTAGGTGCAGCATCGGTCAAGTTCTCGAAACTCCCGAACTGAGTTTGATAATTTATATCACACTCAGTTCGGGGGTTTCGCGAAGTTTCACTTTCGCCTAAAGATTGGTGATTTTAAAGTCTTACTCAATTTGGTGATCAGATGAGCGAAAAAAATATTTTGCCGGTCTTGATCGACGCTACATTTAAGTTGTGTCGTACTGTACCTTATACCCGTTTCTTTATACATGATGACGACGACCACAATGTCATCTAATTAATGTAGGTACACGTAGAGCCATCTAGTTATTAAATTGTGAAATATACAGGTTACATTTTACAAGTGGCCGTGGATGGACAGATCAGAAACTATAGGGAATATCGTAAATCGATTTGTATCGATTTTTGAAAAAGATAATTTCGAATTAATCTTTAAGGTGGTAGAGCTGATGCCGGGCTCGACTGTGGAGGTACCACCATCTTACTCTCAAATCCTCCCGAAGTTATTCGAGTAAGAGGACAGCTCTCAGGCAAAACCAGGCGGCCCACCATTGCCTGGGACCGATGGATGGCGGTATATCCATCCCCAATTGCCGGGCCTTATATAAAACAGACTGGTGACGGGCAGCGGTGTCACTGGTGCAAGGGTTTCGGCACCGCGCTCACCAACCCGCCTGCCCAGCGTGTGTGAGTATGGGCATTTCTTCCAGGAGGACCGACAAGAGTGGCGAAATCCTGGAAAGGCCTATGTCCAGCAGTGGACGAAACAGGCTGATGGATGGATGGATGGAATCTTTAAGCAATCAATAATTCATATACGAGAGCTACCCAGTGTATTTTATTATTTACAAAAACAAAAATACTTTTTAAGTAAATATAATAATATAATATATAAATCAGTAAAGTTGCCATGATCAAATATCTAGGAGTCATGATTGACCAACGCCTTTCTTGGTACCCGCATATCGAACTTGTATCTGGAAGGATCAGAAAACTTATATGGATTTTCAAAACCTTAAGATATGTAGCTCCAGTAGATTTATTAAAAACTATATATGTGGCACTTGCACAATCTATTATATGCTATTGTATTCCAGTCTGGGGAGGGGCTTCTAAGACAAGGTACATAGAAGTAGAAAGAGCTCAACGCCTATTATTGAAAGTCATGTTTTTTAAACGACGAATATTCTCCACTGATTTATTATATTCTACGTATCAGCTACTAACAGTAAGAAAGCTATATATTTTAAATACCACCTTGAGGCTACATAAACATTTAACGTTTGACCCTACTGTTCTAAATAAGAGAAGGATGGACCTCATAACCACATCTGTATCTAGCACAAAGACCTCTTTCGCCAGACAGCAATATACTAGACAAGCAACATATCTTTATAAAAAGATCAACAAACAGCTTAACATATATTCTAAAACACTATATGAATGTAAAAACTTAGTAACTACTTGGATAAAAACATTGAATTATAACGAGACGGAGAATTTATTAAATGTCATTGAGTAGCATTCGTAAATATCATACGGTCATCATACTTAAAAATTATGTAACTTATTACTATGGTTATCTTCAACCAAACTGATATTGATTTCAATTATTAGGTATTGCAGAAAATTTAGGTATTCACACACACAGTCACACACATTTCACATCCACATACACACCCTTCTTAGTGTCCTTTTATACATCCGATCCCAAGACAAAGTCATAAGGCTAGGAAGGATACACAAATAAAAACATCCTTACACAATCTTCATGCATACTCCCTACATACACAATTCACACACACCCTCACACACCCTAGTAGTAATAAATATTAAAATATATTAATTTGTTAGGCACTTTTGTAAGTAAAAGTATATGTTTTGTTTCTTTACTTAATTTCGTATTTTTAGCTATAGGAGAGCGGGGACTCCTACTACAGGTATTTTCATACCCAATTGGAGAACTCGAACTTAATGTATAAATTGTTTAAGCACGTTAAAGAAATAAAGCATTTTTATTTTATTTTATAATAATAAAACTTGTTGAATACTGTACAGTGTACAATCTTCGAAACGTCGTAATCGACTTTGTATTGGAGTAACAGGCATAATTTCGGACAATTGATTCGTTTAGGTTTAATTAATGTGTGAAAAAATAAAATCTTCAAAATAAGCCGCTTTATTTCCTTTAGCTGCTGTTTGACATTACTTTCCAAAATTTGATCCTTACTTGTAAGCGACTTAATCGGAGGGTGCAATTGTTTTTACACAGTAAGTATTTTTTTTTATCTGCTATTTCGGTTCTCGGCGCGGGAAATTATAAAAAATTGAATGGTGTAGTTTTCGTTTTCATCAAAATCAGCCCCGAGACTCCTTTGAAATTTTTTAGATATTCCCTATAGTTTCGGATTTGGCCATTTACGCCCCTTTGAAACACTAATTCTTTATATAGTGATGTGTATTTTTTGTTGAAAAATACTGTACTTTTTGGGGATTGGTTGATTCCCACCAACTCCCGTATTTGATGTTAAGTAGGTAGGTTCGTTAGATCGTTGGAAGTATGAAGGATGGCAGGGTTTATTTATCCAAAACGATTAGCACATTTTTGAACTATTTATTTACCAAAATAAAAATAGGAATCAATTTTTACAAAAGTCAAGTCAAATACATTTTTTGGCAATCGACCTCTTTTTCTCTATGGCGTTCTGCTTTATACATATTTTTAACATCCTCTACACCCGAGAAGAATGATATAGGCACAAAAAACAATATTATGATATCATAGCATTTTAAATACAATAGGTCATACTCATAATTCTTTTAACTCTTAATCGCTCTTTTAATAACAACGATAACTTGTCTGTTTTAAATCTAAGATATATCGTGAATTTAGAATCACGTTCTCTCATTTTATCAACTAAATTTAGTTAAATAGTAATATTATATTTATTTCAGATGCATACACTTGTCTTTATATATTTCTTTTCAAAAGTGAGACGGTAATGTAACGAGTTAAATTAACAAATAAGTTTTTAATCAAAATTGTGTTTTTAAGTAAATGCACGTGCTTTTGAGTACGGTAGGTATGTGTATATATATACCTACTTGGCATTTTAGAAACACGTCCTGAACGGGTTGTCTGCTCCACAGGGTTTTCATTTTCCCGCTCTACCTGCATAGGCGAAGTAACTGTCGTTCTCCTAGTTACCTGAGTAATCTTCTCCACACGACCAACTTTTTCCTGAGGAAACTCGACGTCAGGGTCGGAAACTTCAAGTTTATACAATCGTTGGAAAGGACGTACCTTATATCCTGATGAAGTTTTCACCCGCGCCGTTCTCTCAACGCCATCTCGACCTGAAATTATATCTACAATGATACCTATCGGCCACTTAATTCTCTTGTCTTCAGTTTCGATTAAGACCACTTCACCTAATTTTAGTTCGTCTTTCCTCTCCTTTCCTTTCTGTACTAAAGTAGTCAGATACTTGGTCTTAAATCTTTGTCTGAAATCTTCTCTTAACTTCTGTATATAACGTAATCTCTTGTTTAGACTTTTCGCGTCTATTTCGTCTATGTCTGTGACATCTGTTTGGGTAATAGGTTGTAAAAAATGTGATGGTTTTAATGGCTCCAGTGAATGAGTTTTATCATCTTCAATGTAAGTCAAAGGACGTCCATTCAGTGTGGCTTCACAGTCACAGAGAATCGTTTCTAATTCTTCATAGGTGACTGACGATTTTCCTAGTACGCTTTTCAAGAGATCCTTTAATATTCTGATTAATCGTTCCCAAAAACCACCCCACCAAGCAGCCTTCGGTGCATTTAGTTTCCATTTGATGTGCTGGATCGTGGATACTCTCTGAATCTCCTCCCAGTCTAACTCAGAAAGGAAGTTCTTTGTACCAATAAAATTGGTACCGTTGTCACTCATCATCACATTTACTCGACCACGACGTGCTATAAAGCGGCGCAGGGTCATTAAAAATGCTTCGGTCGAGAGTGACTGAGTCAGTTCCAGATGTACAGCTCGGTATACTGCGCAAGTGTACAGTACAATCCAGCATTTTCTTCCGTCACGTAAATATAGCGGGCCAGTCAGGTCAACTCCTGTGATTTCGAATGGAGCAGAACACTGTGTACGTTCGATGGGTAGTGGCGCCGTAGGCGCTTGTATCGGTTTAGCTCTATGACGCTTGCATACGTTACGACGTGATATAATCGATTTTACCAGTTGTCTCGCGCCTATTATCCAATACTTGCTGCGTAAGTCTGCCATCACCGTGTTCAGGCCTGCGTGTTGTAGTTGGGCGTGACGCTGCTCCACTAATCTTCGTGTAATAAAACTCGTCGCTGGAACTACAGCCGGATACTTCGTACTCTCTGGAATGTCGGTAAGTAAAAGTTTTGTTTTTATTCTTAATATATCTTTTTCATCATAAAAGTGTGTAAGACCTTGGACTCTCTTTTCTATGTAGTCTCTGTTTTCTGTCTGTATTATCTTTATGATTCTCTTTTCACTTTCTTCATACTCTTCATAGCTTAGCTCTCCCTGTATCTTCGTAAGATGACGGGCATTGGGTGCGAACCTTAATATCCACGCTACTTCTCGTATAATCTTCGTATATTTAGAAAAATAGTCAAGTTGGCTTGTCATACCTTCGCCTGAGCAGATATTGGTACTACATATTGCAGACTTTTTTCGTTCACGATTCGCTTCCATTTCATCTACGACAAGGGGTGAATTCGGCCATTCCTCTGGCGGTAAGGATAACCAAGATGGACCCTCTACCCAGCGAGAAGAGTGTAAGTATGCCGCGTCGCAGCCTCGTGAAGCTAGGTCTGCCCAATTGGCTGTGCCTGGAATGTGAAACCAATTGTCTACGTTAGTATTTTCTCTTATTTCTTTGACCCTGTTTCCTTCATAAGTGTTCCATATTAACTCTCTCTTAATCCAGCACAATGCTACTCCTGAATCAGTCCAGCAGCGCTCTTCACAATTTAGTTTAAGGTCCCTGCGTGCTTCTGCTAGTAATCTAGATCCAATCAGAGCAGCTAGCAATTCTAAACGTGGAATTGTTATTTACAGCTCAGCTGGTCTTCTGAAGTTTGCCATTCAAGACCTAATACATTCACCACATCTTCACACTTTTGATTGGGTAAAGGAGACATCACCCACTGCCTGAGGTCAAACTTTGCCTGACTCATTATCTCTTTAGCCTCTGCCTCAAACTTCTGGACAGCTTCTTCTGTGTCTAAGCTAGTAAGCAAATTGTCCACATAGAATGAAGTTGCTAATAACTCCGCAGATCCTTGTAGGTCTCCTCTTACCTGGTTCAGATGATGTTGAATCGTAGCCGAGAGCAAGAACGGACTCGATGTCAAACCAAACACCACTCTACAATGACGGTAAGTAATAATTTCACCTTCTCTGTCCCACCACAAAAATCTTAACATATCTCTGTCAGCTGGTGTGACTGAAATTTGTAAGAACGCTTTTGCTATATCAGCAGTAATTCCTATCTCTCCCTTTCTAAACCCATTCAATAATTTAGGTATTTTATCTAGGAAATTAATGCCCTTATCGAGGCATAAGTTCACGGATTTTCCCTGCCTATCTTTCGCTGAAGCGTCAAACACAGGTCGAATAGGAGTAGTGAGACTACTCTCCTTGATAACTGGTCTATGAGGTAAGTAATGCGAGGTCTGTCGTTCCTCTTCGGGGTTCCGTACAACCTGAATAATGCCCTGGTCATGCCAGTCAGTGAACACTTTATTATAGGCCTCATACATCCCGGTTGTCTCTAACTTTTTAGTTACAGACTCTAAACGTCGTGTGGCTAAATCATAGTTGTTCAATAATTCATCATGACCTACCTTCCATGGCAGATGCACCTCGTAGCGGCCCTCTTTGTTGATCTTCACATTCTCCTCAAATGTCGCCAGCACCTCCAGTTCGTTCTCCTGCTTAGTCTTGGACTCGATTGGGTCTCTGATACCTAGAGTTTCCAAAGACCAAAAATTAGAAATTTCTGAAGAACAAAACATTGCCACATGAGTTGCTTGCATGTGTGAGCTCGATGAACCTGTAATCTTTCCTTGTAAGGTCCACCCAAGCTTGGTTTTTATCGCAACCAATGAGTCTTGTAGTTTGACCATATCACCTGTTAGAACCAAACCTGAATAATCAGCACCAATAAGCAGCCCTATATCATCAGAAGTCTGATTGCTGTCTGTGAGTGTAATATTGTGTTTGGTGAGTAGGTATGTGAGGTCTTTAGAGTATTTAGGAATACTATGACAGATGCATGACTGTCCCAATGCTGATATTTGGAAAGAAAATGTTTTATCTACACTTGCAACAGTTAATTCATATACCTTATATTGTTTCGAAGACATTTCTACACCACCAAAAAGTGTATGTGATAAGCTTTCTTTACCGACTTCTGGTATTCCAAGCTGGCGTGCGACATCTTCTTTTATATACGAGCGCTGCGCCCCATTGTCATACATTGCACGCACCGTTGCCTGCTTGTCACCGTTTCTGATGATGACAGTTAGGGTCTGAAGAAGCGTCAGACCTTGCTTCTGCTTTTGTGCTGCGGAGAGGTTGGCTGCAGTTGTTGAGATATTTTCAGGCTTCTCATTTGCTTCATCCTTCTTGCCAGTACAAAGCACAACTGCATGACGCCGTCCACATACAATGCACTTCATATATGCTTTGCATATTTTGGCATGGTGCCCTTTCTTTAAACACACTGCGCAAGCTTTCTTCTTCTTTATAAATTCTCTTCTTTCTTCTATGGACATCTTCTGCAACTTGTAGCATTCCAAACTTGTATGATTATTTTTGTCACACCATAAGCAATTGTTTTTAACATTCATATTTGTCAAAAGACAGTTGGCTGTGGGTTCAATCATTGTAGGTACTGTCTTTTCTTGTTCTAATGTTTTTGCCATTGTTATTCTCTGCTCACTCTCTACTTCATTTTTCAAGAACTTTAGTAGTTCAGATAATTCAATAGTAGAGTTACCTTTCTCATTTCTTGTTCTCTCCCAGATCTTTAAAATATCTTGCGGTATAGCGCTCTCAATCATGGATAGAAGAAAGGCAGCGAACTTGTCTTTTGTGACTCCTAGGCTTTCTAGTGCCCTTAGATGTGCACTTAATTTATCAAACAATGGTGTGATTGCTGTGGTGTTTTGGTTGACCATTGCCAGTAGTTCTCTGACATAGACTTGAATAAGTAACTCTTCTCGTGCATATCTATTTTTAACCTGTTCTAAGCACTCTTTGTATGCTATCGGTGTAAAGGTTTGATTATTTTAAAACGGTTGAACGTAAGCTTTGATGTTATCATTTTGACAGAGTGTTGGCTTAGTGATAGAACTATTATTGGAACTCTGGACGGCTATTCTATGTTTAGATCAACTCAGTCCATTAATCAGAACTCTGGTGTTGTCGCGTATGTAAAATCCGAATTGAATGCGATAATGCAAGAACCTGCATTAAAGCAAGGAAATTGCATAACTTTACATATCCCAAATTATCCAACTGTAATAGGAATTTATCGCTCACCTTCATTTAGTGATCCAACTGAATTCGTGGAATCTCTTGGTGATATATTCAATGGTCTTAAGCAAAAGGGGCGCCTGATATTGGCGGGTGATATAAACATAGACCTCATCTCAGGAGAAAACATTAGAGGACGATCAGAGTACCTATGCCTTACAGCAGAGAACGGTCTTATACCAGCAATCATGAAACCAACTCGAGAGGTGTCATGCTTGGATCACATTTTTGTGAATAATGATGCTGTTGTAGAATCGGTTGTATGTGGAACTGACGTCACTGATCATGATATTGTTTTACTGGGTATGAAGTCAACAATAACCAGACCAAAAAAGCGCATAATTCTAAAAGTTGATGATGAGGCAGTACTGAAAGAAATTAAAGAGATCGATTGGTCCTTTGTTACAAATGAACAATCCGCTGACAAATCTGCAGAATATTTTATGAACTCTGTCTCATCAATCATAGAAAAGCATACGAAAGAGGTCCAAATCCCAAGATCTAAATTTAACTTTAAACCCTGGATTACCCCGGGTTTAATCAAGTGCATAAAAAATAGGGATTGTCTTCATACTAAAGCTCGCAAATACCCGAAAAATGAAGTCGTTCAACTCACTTATTTACGTTACCGTAACTTCTGCAACAACCTCCTCCACAATCTTAAGGTTAGTTACGAAAGAAGTGAGCTTGATGAAAACAAAAATGACATGAAAAAGTTGTGGAAAACTATACAGGATATTTGTCACGCGCACAAGCCGAAAAACCAAAGTACTGCACTCTTGTCAGCCAAAAATGCACCACAGGATTCGATTGATTGCTGCAATGTTTATTACTCTTCCGTTGGCGAAAATTTGGCAAATAAAATATTAGATGATGTCGGAGAAAGTGAAGCATCCCTTGCCTCGCAAAATGACCCTCAAAGTGCACCGCCGGACTCGTTATTTCTCGCACCAACCGACAACCTTGAGTTAAACTCAATTATTCAAAATCTTCCGACTAATAGTGCCCCTGGTATAGATAACATAAGCAATAGATTAATTAAAAAAATAAAGAGCTATATTATGACCCCCCTAAAGCACATTTGCAATTTAAGTCTGTCCAATGGTGTTTTTCCGGAAGTATGGAAAACTGCGGTGGTATCCCCGATATATAAAAGTGGATCTAAAGATGATCCTTCCAACTACCGCCCCATATCATTACTCTCGACTTTTTCGAAAATTCTTGAAAAAATTGTAAACCGCCGGTTAGTACATTTTCTGGAGATACACAACCTTTTATTTGTAAGGCAATATGGTTTCAGGCGTGGTATATCAACCGAGGATGCTGTTGGAGATATGATAAAAGTTGTTTCCTCTCTCCTTGATGTAGGACAGGCATGTATAGGCGTATTTATAGACCTAGCGAAAGCCTTCGATACGGTGTCAGTTCCTATTCTGCTAAAAAAACTGGAGAGCTTTGGGATCAGGGGAATAGTCCTGGACTGGTTCCGAAGTTACTTAACTACTAGGAAACAATGCACAAAAATTGGTCAATTCGTAAGCTCTAAGAAGAACGTAACCTTTGGTGTACCACAGGGTAGCATCCTTGGCCCCACGTTGTTCCTGATGTACCTAAATGACATTTCATCCCGGCAAGTTGGAGGGGCAGAACTTTTCTGCTATGCAGATGACACCGCAGTCATTTACCATGGCAAAACGTGGGATGATGCTTTTATTGCAGCGGAGAAAGGTATGTCTAGGATTGCCACATGGTTAAATAAAAATCTCTTAACCTTAAACGCAGATAAATCAAAATACATATGTTTTCACAAAACCCTAGCTTCAAAACCTCCTCCAGCAGCCAGTCTTACAATTCATACATGTAGCAAATTTACTATGTTAGAAAATGATCCATTTACCCAAAATCCATGCTTGTGTTCAAAAATAGGTATGACTTCAACTATAAAGTATTTAGGAGTGATTCTGGACCAGCACCTTTCATTTAAGGAACATATTCATGCGCTCTCTGGCAGGGTCAGAAAAGTTATTAATATAATGAAGCATCTTCGCAACTCTGCTGACATAGACCTATTAAAAAGTATTTACACAGCTGTGTGTCAATCCGTGCTTACATATTGCATCTCTGTCTGGGGTGGTGCGAACAAGACCGCTATACTCGAGGTTGAAAGGGCTCAGCGTTCGGTCATAAAGGTTATGTTGAAAAAGAAATTTAAGCATCCAACTAATTTACTATACCTACATTCAAAACTGTTAAGTGTCCGTAGGTTATATATTCAAAAAGCAGTTCTTATGACCCATAGAGCTTTGCTTAATTCTCCCAAGTATCCTGAAATTGCAATGCAACGTGTTTACAAAGCTCCAGTTAAGAAAGTAAACACTAAATTTGCAGTCAAATTTAAGGAATTCTCACATCCGTATATTTATAATAAAATGCACAAAATCTGTGACTTCCGTAACCTCACTTGTCGTGAAGTTAAACAAAAAGTTAATGAGACTCTTCTCAAAATGACATACGAAGAATCTGAGGCCATTCTACATATCACTTCATAAATAACCCCCAAGAAACGATTACACAGTAAACGTATTTATATCTATTTATTTAGTTAGGTACCTATAGTTTCTTCTATTTATTTAATCTATATTATTTATTTTATTTTAACTACATTATCAATGTTATTTCACTAGTTGTATTCTTTAAATTATTCATAATTTGTAACCTTGTATTGTTTAAAGCTACAAACAATTGCCTGTCTTACTCACCCTTGTTCATGTTACCCTGTGTGCGAAAATGTTAAATGTCGGAAATCTTTATTGTTGGTACCCACGAGGCAAGCTCGCTTAGTCTGGGGCCACAAGAATAACAATTTTTCGTAAAATGTTATAAAAACATCTTTTCTCTCTTTCTATTGCAACTCATTTAAATGTAGCTGTGTTTGAATGGATGTTTTTTTGGAAAATAAATAATTTTGCTTTTTTTTTTTTTTTTTTTTTTTGTTTCTACTAATCTCCGCACTTCTGAGTCCTCTTTTGTTGCTTGTAGCAGATACTGATACTTATCAGTTATGTCGATGAGGGGATCTTTGTCAATCTTCGAGAATTGGCCCCAGAAAGCTAACCAATTCTTGATATTCCCATCAAATTGTATGAATTCTAACCGAGGAAGCTTGAATGACTTCTTGGTAGAAATGTCTACTGTTTTTATTGTCTCACGACTCTTGTAGGCTGTATCTAGTTTAATCCACTTACTTCGATATTCCATCGCGCTCTCCATGTCTTTCACGAGACTCTCTTCGTCGCCGCTTCGCAAAATTACCCTTATTTCTTTATCTAAGTCGACGAGTTGATTTTGTAGTTCGTGAATTTTTATATATTGCGATGTTATATCATTCGGATTACTAGTTGGTGTCGCCATCATGGATTCCAGCAAATTGGCGTTCTTGGTGAAAAATGTTCGGATTACCTTGCGCTCCTGCTTGATCGCTACCAACTCACTTCCTTGATCACTATCTCCGGTCGGAGAAGCTACAGTCACGGTCGCCATGTTTTGGGAATTGGTTGGTTCCCACCAACTCCCGTATTTGATGTTAAGTAGGTAGGTTCGTTAGATCGTTGGAAGTATGAAGGATGGCAGGGTTTATTTATCCAAAACGATTAGCACATTTTTGATCTATTTATTTACCAAAATAAAAATAGGAATCAATTTTTACAAAAGTCAAGACAAAGAAATTTTTTGGCAATCGACCTCTTTTTCTCTATGGCGTTCTGCTTTATACATATTTTTAACAGTACTGTACCATAGACAAAATTACTGTACACATTACTGTACTGCTATACGTACGAATGTGTAGCTCTTTGAATTTAAAATTATTATCTACGCCTGATCTAACATATTTATTTTTTAACGATAATTGAAATAATGTTTAATTCATAATGATTTTAAGTGAAACCGGTCTGGTGTAGAAAATAAATGAAATTTCAAATTTATGATGATTCTAAGCGAAACCGGTCGGGCGTAGTAAATAAATGTAAATATTCAATTTATAATTATTGCAAGCGAAACTAATGGAACAGTACAAGTATTTGAATTCAACAATATGTATAGTAAGTTCTACCAAATGCGAACTATAAGAAGAATTTACTTTATTACAACACAAAATCATCGTCACGACATATAGGTACCTATCACCGAGGGGGTATCAGAGGTGTATCCGAGAGTAGACTGCTGGAACAATCAACACTCGTTACACCCCCTTTTGCTGACGGGTTTAACGTAACCATTGCGAGAGGGTGGGATTTGTCGCTGTCAGTTGGGCACAAACTCATTAATGTGTGCCCAACTGACAGAATTCCAACCCGGGTCCCAAGATTGCGCTGCTCACATTATAAATAGCACTAATGTACTCTGTACTGGAAAACGGATTTTCTAGAGACATAAATCGGCGTCTACAAGAATCTCTGAAGAACGATAAAGGGACAGGGTGTCTCATACCGAAGATGGATCCGTTCGACAAAGAAGTCGTTCGGTTCGACAAGGTGCTGCCAAAAATCGTGTGCCAGGGGATGGATTGGGTGCGCTGTCATGTAAGGACATTCGTATCTATACTTTTCAAGTTTCCCATTTTTATGAACTTATAGAACAGAAGAAATGGGTTTCTACACGTTCAAGGTATACTAAATAATGGCTAGCCAATTGAGCTGAGATATGAAAGTGGAAAATTCATCTAGAATCCTAGGAAATTTATTTATGCAGCCAAATTTATACTGGGGGCTTGATAAGTGATCAGTATCACGGATTGATACATTTTTTGCCAATTTCGCAATTTCCTATAATACTTGACTGGGCTTGCGTCCGCAGAAAGCACGAAAAAAAAAATTTACGTAAATGGGTCATCGAACCTTGTTACTGAACACATACTGACTGAGTCTTCAGTTTGAATTTGGCTGCTTAAATAAATTTCACCTTATATAATCAATTGTGTTTAGAAAAGATAAAAAGATAAGTTTAAAAAGATATAGTCGCTCTGGCTCTCATCGCCTCAATTTTCAGTAAAAATCAGTAAGGAAACGTCAAAATATTTTATCATTTCCGCAGGCATTTTTCTTTGGGTTAGTTGTTCGGTATGACTAGAATATGATGTTGTTTGTAAACATATCTAGCCATTTAAACCTGTTTTATTGATGGAACCTGTCCATTGTGTACGAAGAATGGTTGACAGAATTTTTTTCGTACCCATAGTGCGTTTTTATAAAATATGTAGTTCTTCTGCTGTAATGTTGGCTCCCCTGTCTGTCAACGACGACAAAACGAGATGATTAGATAAAACAAAGTTTTATGTACCTATATGGATTGGATGATCTTAACTGTATTGCATTGCTACCAACATTACGGCAGAGGAACTACTATTTTATTTAGGTTCTTTTTACGAAAGAAGTCCTCTGTCAAATTACGTATTGTCAAGGAATACGCGGGACTTCTTTCGTGAAAATAAAGATTTTGGCAATAATCATAATCATATGTCATGTCTGGTAATTTCGTGAACTTTATCTATTTCAGCTATCACAATGCAGAGTAAAAAGTAGTGTACTGAAAAAACATAAAAATGCTATATGTGTTTACAAAGACTTGAAGTTTCTTGATGACTTCAAGTCATATTTTGGTAAAGAAGTGACTTTAGCAGGAAGCGCAGTGTATACCCTGACAAAAAGTGATCATGTTAAAGTAACTTGCTATGAAAATAAAGTCGGGTAAGTATAAAGCAGGAATTATACTATTAGAACGTCATTGAATAAAGTATTGTAACACAAAGTATTCCCGAGACTTCCAGTGCCTTCCATCGGATTAGGTGGTTCTAAGAATGTGTACTGGTGTACACAGACAAAAAAAACTGAATCAAAATTTTTATAAAGTTAAACGATTTTAAGAAATAAAGTCAAACCAAATTTTCTTGTAGTGTGATTTAATTAATACAATATTTACATATAATAACAAAAAAATGAACAATTAAACTTGAAGGGTCTTTATTGCCAACAAAATCCCCAAAAAGTGAATTTTGCCTAAAGAATCATTGGTCTTTATCGACTTCGTAATTTGAATTTGGCTGCAGTCATATTTTGTTTCTGTGACCTTTCAGTGGTAAACCAGAATGGTCTGGCTACGCAGCCGGCTTTCGAAAGGTCGTACCGAAGAAACCTCCACCGGGTCGAGAGAGTACCCTCAACGTTCTGATCTTCGGCTTTGATTCTGTGTCCAAAAATGGGTTGATTCGACGCATGCCGCTGAGTTACAAAGCGTTGCTTCACGATATGAACGCTGTTATATTGAATGGGTAATTCTTTATTTATCTTACCATAGATATTCAATCTCACAAAGTCCGTTTGGCTATGATTGTAGTAGTACATGCACGCACACACACTGTTTCTAGTGTGCGTAACCTCGGGCGCCACACCCACACACAGAAAACGCGCTTATCTGTGCACGTCACTAATACAGCCATAGTCAAATGGACTTCTTATGATAGAATATCAAAATTGTGCCCGGAGTACAGCAATAGAGCTAACCATATATTACGTTTGGGACCGGAAAGCGGATGCACCAAGTGTGGACTGTGACTTGCATTTCACAGTTCACACTTGACGAGATATGTATGTGATGTGTATGTATGTATGTGTGTAACATAAAATGCTTTTTAGAATTTGACACCATACAAATTGCCACTACTTTTCATTGTTATGAAGAAAACACTTGCACTTTTTCACAAGTTTCTAATTTTCCAATGTCACTCAGCTATACCGGTTTCGCTAAAACAGCAATATTTGTCGGGAGCCACTATCGTAGCGTTATTTTATCTGCAAGTTTGCTTATTACTCTAAAATCCATTTTTCGTTTGACACTGTTCGCTAGGAGGATTTTTTTAACGTACCTATCTATCACATAGCGGAAACAAGTTGGTTTTAGTTTTACTTTTGTGAAACAAGTTAGGCAAAAGCGGCCGAGAGCAGAGATACTATTCCACGCAGGCAAAAGGCTGAAATTGATACTAACGCATGCTTGTAAATTTAAACAAAAAGCTTGTCCTGATCTTAATTAAAACCATATTAACCACGAATATGTGAGCAAAAAATATATTTACAATGAAATAACATGGGGCAGTGACTTGGTCAGTTTGTCCATCGAGACCTAGTGGCGGTTGGGCACTTCCGAATTTTGTAACAATTTGATACACTAGCCAGTACATTAAACACATTCCACATAAATTATGTGTCGCAGGCATCTGGTTAAATTCAGTGACTTAACCAAATTACTATGGTTTTGGTTTAAATGGTGGTCATAAGAAAATTACCACGAAGGTTACGAATGATGGTCACGCCACTACGTAGTGCGACTCGCCATACCTAACCTTCTAACCTAAGCTACCGCTTCTCTTGTGCCTGATTTAACCAAACGCCTGATTTAAACAAATGCCTGCGACATATGCACGCTCATGAGGGCGTTTTGTACATTTCACGCGTTGTTCTAAGAAACAGAGATGGCGCTGTCATCAATAAAATATGACTGTTATGTAAGAAATACCACAATGCCCTAATCTGTACGACGTTCATAGCGTTTATTGTTGGACTTCCGCAATGTTCCCTGGTTCGGGAACGTCCATAAACCACGTGAGTTCCTTTTGTGGGAGGAGTCCGGTAAAAAGCTATACTGGGCTACGTGTGGTGATGGGGGGGTTTGGAGCCTGAGCTATAAGTAGTTTTTTATTGTTGCGGTTTTGGAACGCACCGTAGACTCAAACGCCTTGCTTAAACGTGTAAATTCATCCAGAATCCTGAGCATTTTAGAGTTCTGCCAAGAAATGGACACACAGCAAACCATCGGTTTTCGTCCGTCCGCCTCCTACATATAAAAAAAAACCACGTTGCCTCAGCATTCCCCAGGAAAAAGGTATAGTAGGCTATCTGGGGTGAGGAAGGGGTAAAAAGAGGACAAATTGAAACTACGTGGCTTATAGACGCTCCCTTATTGCCCCGTTTGCAGGTACAACATAGTTGGTGATGGTACAACAGCAGCCTTGTTCCCAATCCTCACGGGGAAGACGGAGTTAGAAATGCCCGACGTGAGGAAGGTAATGAAGAATCAGTTCGTGGACATTCTGCCGTTCATATTTTACAAGCTAAGAGATGACGGGTTTGTGTAACCTTTTTTATAATCAACGGGGCAAAATAATTAAATTTACATTTCGTGTTAATAAGTACCTAAGTAAATCGTTTATTTTTGAGATTTGTGTTTACAATGAATGATGTTACATATTATTACAGTCCCAACAAATTCAACCATACAATGGCGTACAAATATTTGTTGTATCTTTAATTCATGCATTAAGAAAAATAACATATGAAAATAACAATTATTATAAAATATGTCAATTTAATTAAAACAAAACAACCCTAAAATTATGAATAAAGTAAAAATGTGTACTATTTTATGTAATAATTGTCAATATCATTTATTTATTTAATATATTTTAAGCCGTCTCCTTGAGGGTGCAAACACACTTATCTATAAAAAATTCTATAAGTTTTCTCTGTAACAATGGAAATTGCAACTTTTATAGATCTTTTGGCAATGTAGTATAGCATCACAATTAAATTCACTTGTACTTGTTTCACTGCTTTTAATTTTAAGGTTTACACGTTAATCCCGACCGGTTTCGGTTAATACACCATTCTCAAGGGATACAGAAATTCAGGAAATTAAACAAACATTACGACGAGCCGCTAAAAATGTACACAATGATTATCTCGATATTAATGTTCCCTAATGTTAAAAATGTACACAATGATTATTTCGATATTAATCATTGTGTACATTTTTAACGGCTCGTCGTAATGTTTGTTTAATTTCCTGAATTTCTGTATCCCTTGAGAATGGTGTATTAACCGAAACCGGTCGGGATTAACGTGTAAACCTTAAAATTAAAAGCAGTGAAACAAGTACAAGTGAATTTAATTGTGATGTTTTCCAAGTTTCACCAAGTGCCGACAATCGCAAGTATAAATTATATAAAATATAAATGTAGTATAGATTTTTACATACATATACTATACATATTATAATATATATTATTGCTAAAATTGTTAATTTAGATTTAGGTAGGTATAAATTGTTAAAATGGCAAGTACATCTATGTTGTGGTAGCTTACCTCTTGTCTTAAATACATGGGCATTTTTTTTTACAAAAAGACAGATTTCTTGAATGTAGAGGCCGGCAACTGGTAGAATAAGGTGTTTCATATGTCTATAAACCCCACGTTACAAATTATCCAAATACTTCTTTTTCGTTTCCTAGTTACCCCAAATTATGTTACCGTATTTTAGAATCCTGCGCTAATCTCGGATACAAATCCATCCAAAAATACGAGAAATTGTGGGGTAAAGTGTCACATGAAATAGAAGTTGATATTTTCAGATATCGCACGGCCTATTTAGAGGACATGCCTTGGGGAGGCACATTTCAATATCGCCACAATGGATGGATAAAACAGCCAACCGATCACTACTTACGTCATCTCCTTTCACGAGAGTTTAGTAAGTCGACATTTTAGTACCATGTTACGCAAAGGGTGCCAAACGGGACCCAATTAATACGCCTCCGCTGTCCATCTGTCACATGGGCTTACTGCTTCAGCTGTAATAGGCGGGCAATTAAAATATTCACAGAACATACGTATTGACTAGGGCCTCAATTACGGTAAATAATATATAATTTAAGAAGCTTCTTGTTCAAGCACAAACTCAAATTAAGTTTTATTTGTGAACTTAGCAAAATGGGTAATGTTCTCCTGCCAAGTTTTCCCTCGTTTCCCCACCGTAGTTGGCATCTAGTCAACAGTGTTGAAATTTATTCTTAGTACCAGTCAAGGGGTAGAACTTCGCGAAACCGGTCAGGAAATAAGTGATTAATTTATGGGATAGAACAAGTGGTTTTCTGTAAATCTATTACTAATTATAAAGCAGTAAAATAGTCGTGTCTATGCATTGAATATTTTTAGAAATTTTAAATGAAATGTGTAAGTAATATTGTACTAGGGCCAAAACTAAAATTTTTCGAATTTTCGTCCATCTGTATTTAATCACTCAACGGATTTAGATGCGGTTTTTTTATTATCCTCGTAGTGACCCTGGTTAACATATAGGCTATAAGGGCTGTTCATAAAACACCCAAGCCGAAAACAGGGCAGAGATTGAAAAAACGTGGGCGGAGCTATGTATAAAGTGATGTTACTGTTTTATTTCAGACTTCGGCGCTAAATACAAACGTAATTTAGGAAAGTCAGCCGCCTACTGTACAGGAGACACTCCAACTTACGCCCTCCTGATGAACTTGACAACAGCCTTCTTCAAGTTGGATGGCAAGAAGTATTGTTTCACGTTCATTGGTGATATTTCGCACGACGATTTCAACATGATACAATCGGCAGATGAGGATATGGTTGCTTTTTTGAGGAGATTCAAGCATGATGGCAGACTTGAAAACACTATGTTGATCGTTATGGGTGACCACGGACCGAGGTAAAATTAAATGTGCAAAATATTTTTGCCCAAAAACACACCTTTCCATAGAAATTTTGTCAGCTGAGTGAACCATTATTTACTGGGAAATTTAAAAAATATTCGATAAAAAAAATCATTTAACGATACATCATCTATGATAGAATTATTTTCACTTTGAATTGTAGGACCTTATACAGGATGATTGGTAATTAGATGCAATCCTTTGAATGGTTTGTAGAAAAGAACAATTGCAGTCAATTCGACTATATAATGCCTTATGCAAAAGTGAACAATTTCTGAGATATTTTGAATTTAAGCTTTTTTTCTAAAGTAAACTTTAAAAAAATATACTAAAAGAACCAGCCAATATTTTAGATTTTTTTTATTTGTTTCGCTTTGATAATATCCCAGCCAATAAACAATAACCCTAACATGCACATTATTGACTTAAACCTTGACACTGTGTTCCAAATCAATTAAAAACTCTTGAAAAAGATTTACACAAAAAAGCTAGGTTAAAACAAAAAGTCTCTATCCAATTTTCTGTGCGTATTAGCTTGAAAACATCTGCATTTTACTAGATTTCGAGTAAGGCACAAAAATCATAAATTGACACAGGAATGATAAAAATATGGCCAAAAGAGTAGGAGCAGGTAGGTTTTTTTATCTTATTCTTTATGACAAGGACAAGATGCTCAAAATAAGGTTAGTCCAAATAAGTTAAGTCATGTTACACCGAATCGATACCAGTATCAATGTTTTGTCGCAATTTAATGAGGACCTCTATCCTGATTCAACAGATGGCACTCGTATAGTCAAGGGATAAGGAGCACATTTCCAGGAAAGTTGGAAGAAAGGCATCCTCTAATGGCTATTATTTTACCGGAGGTTCGTATTGGTCCACTAAGCGGTCCAAAACAACTACACTTAGGTAGAATTACACCCCTTATACTCTTCTAAAAACATGATGCGTTTGACACAATGCAAAGAAAATATACGGCCTCTCAATTCACGTGTTTCATACAAACTGACTTTATTAAATATATACGGTGACATTAATTTATGAAGGCAAATTCATACTGGAGTCTGGTAAGTGATCAATATCATGAATTGTTTTTTTCTATTTAAGCAAAATAAAATGTTGACCATATGTAATTGAGTCAGGGCTGAGCTTGCGTATGTAGGGAATACTAAACAATAATTTCAAATTTCAGAAAAAGGGTCATTGAACCTTTATACTGAGCACTTATCGAGTCATCACTATGAATTTGGCTGGATAAATTAATGTTAACTTGTATAAGACATAGAAATATAATCTTAAAAGGTACCAGAAAGATTTTATGATATAAATACAGTAAAGGTTTTCCATTTTTTTTTACCAACTTATATGACGTATTTTTTATGAATAACATTCTTTCCACTCTGTTGGGTTGTATATTTTTAAAATTTATTTGAATAACCTCTGAATTTTTTCATATTTTTGTAAGCAGGCCTGTACGCTAATAAAAACATACGTTGAAACCGGTCAAGCTGAATTTTTATACTTAAATTTTAATGTACTACAAAAGAAAGAAAATTCGGATTTATTTATGTCAAGAAACAAATAAATATGTTCTTAGAAAACGGCTACTCACTATTTAATTGTCAGATTTCGCCTGACTAGTTTCATTGTATTCGTACAGTTTCTTGGAGGCAAACGGCGGTTCCCCGTTTGACACAGACAATCTTGAGTAGCCGTTTCCTATCAATATGAATCGAAACCACGAATCTTTTAGTAGTAAAAAATATGTTTCCAGAAACTCAAACGAAGTCGACCAGGAGCCTTGAAAGCTTTGAAGGGTAACGTGGAAGTGTTGACAACGCCTCACGATATCTATGCAACAGTTCTAGATGTTTTGGACATGAGGCATCAATGGAACCCTTACAAAGTACCCGGTGCCGATTTGACTAGAGGACTTACTCTTTTGGAACCGGTAAATGCTTTCTTATAAAGTCGGGCTTTGTTTTTTCGCTTTCAATTAAATTTAATAGAATTGCTTTAATTAATAGATATCTACTCGTATGCTTATAATAAAGTTGCAAGAAGGCTTCTATTTGCAAAAATGGTAATAAAAATGGTAATTATGCTAAATTGGTACACCATAGTAGGTAACTACCCTCATAATCATGAAACACAGAAATGTGGCCGATATACACCTAATCAAATCAAATCAAAATAATTTATTTCGGATAAAAATCCATATTTTAAACATTAAAATTATAAGACAAACAATACAAAAATTACAAAAATTAAGTTACACAAAAGTTTACTAAAAATTAAATTAAATTAAATTAAATATCCATAGACAAGTCAACGCATTAGCCCGTATAAAGAATTGGGATGTTTAATACGCTGAACCCAATGCTCCATAATAGGACCCTCCGTATTTTCAGCAATCACCCTCAGAATGCTGTTGTCACTGCCTCGAACTCTGCTCAGAAGTGAGACTGTTTTTTTGCGCAATATTGCCTGAAAACAGTCAGTACGCGCCTCGGCGAACATTCCGGACGCGCTGCAGCGCCACGGCAGTCCCAACAACATCCTGAACGCGTTATTGTATTGTACCCGCAGAGCGCTGATGGACTTTTGTGTGTAGTTTATCCACAAGTTGCTTGTATATAAGGATGTTTAATACGCTGAACCCAATGCTCCATAATAGGACCCTCCGTATTTTCAGCAATCACCCTCAGAATGCTGTTGTCACTGCCTCGAACTCTGCTCAGAAGTGAGACTGTTTTTTTGCGCAATATTGCCTGAAAACAGTCAGTACGCGCCTCGGCGAACATTCCGGACGCGCTGCAGCGCCACGGCAGTCCCAACAACATCCTGAAAGCGTTATTGTATTGTACCCGCAGAGCGCTGATGGACTTTTGTGTGTAGTTTATCCACAAGTTGCTTGTATATAAGGATGTTTAATACGCTGAACCCAATGCTCCATAATAGGACCCTCCGTATTTTCAGCAATCACCCTCAGAATGCTGTTGTCACTGCCTCGAACTCTGCTCAGAAGTGAGACTGTTTTTTTGCGCAATATTGCCTGAAAACAGTCAGTACGCGCCTCGGCGAACATTCCGGACGCGCTGCAGCGCCACGGCAGTCCCAACAACATCCTGAACGCGTTATTGTATTGTACCCGCAGAGCGCTGATGGACTTTTGTGTGTAGTTTATCCACAAGTTGCTTGTATATAAGGATGTTTAATACGCTGAACCCAATGCTCCATAATAGGACCCTCCGTATTTTCAGCAATCACCCTCAGAATGCTGTTGTCACTGCCTCGAACTCTGCTCAGAAGTGAGACTGTTTTTTTGCGCAATATTGCCTGAAAACAGTCAGTACGCGCCTCGGCGAACATTCCGGACGCGCTGCAGCGCCACGGCAGTCCCAACAACATCCTGAACGCGTTATTGTATTGTACCCGCAGAGCGCTGATGGACTTTTGTGTGTAGTTTATCCACAAGTTGCTTGTATATAAGGATGTTTAATACGCTGAACCCAATGCTCCATAATAGGACCCTCCGTATTTTCAGCAATCACCCTCAGAATGCTGTTGTCACTGCCTCGAACTCTGCTCAGAAGTGAGACTGTTTTTTTGCGCAATATTGCCTGAAAACAGTCAGTACGCGCCTCGGCGAACATTCCGGACGCGCTGCAGCGCCACGGCAGTCCCAACAACATCCTGAACGCGTTATTGTATTGTACCCGAAATAAAATAAATAAATAATAAATTTCATTTATTTCGGATAACAGTGATCCATATTTGTTTGTTACACAGGTACATGTTTAAAATCAAATAATTAATAACCAATATAATATAAAATCAAATTATAAAAATCAAAATATAATAAAATAAAAATTACAATAATAGAATCATACAATCAAAATAAAATAAAATAAAAATATCAATTTCAATACCTTCTCACCGGCACTGCTAATGCGATATGTCTATCACAGCAGTGCCGGAGAAAAGGGCAGTCTAGTCTGTCTCCAATCATTTTCAGGACAACATTGGAACTGGCCCGAACTCTCCGCATAAAGAATGCGGCGCGCTTGCGCATAATGGTGGAGAAGCAGTCAGTGCGTGCCTCTGCGAACATGCCAGAGGCGCTGCAGAATCGGGGCAGCCCCAACAATATCCTGAATGCATTATTGTACAGGACGCGAAGGTCGCTGTAACTTCGCTTAGTGTAGTCTGCCCACAGGCTGCAGCTGTAGAGTGATGTACAGTTTGCCCTAAAGAGTGTAATTTAGACTTCCTGTGAACATCGCGCAAACCTGCGGGCTATCATGTTAGCTCTTATTGACAGCGCCCTCCGCTCCCGCTCAATGTCCGCATTGTCCTTGAGGCCGGTAGTTAGTATGTGCCCTAGGTACTTAAACTGCTCAACATTTTCTAGAGGCATACCATTCAGCAGCACCGGTGGTAAATTACTGGGCCGTTTTATACCGGCCTCAAAGACCATGCATTGGCTTTTCTTTACGTTATATGTTAACCCGTGACCACTTGCGTACTCCTCACAAGTCCGTACCAACCTCCTCAGGCCACAGATCGACGCGCTCAGCAGCACCATGTCGTCTGCATAACTCAAGTTGTTGATTAATGATCACGATTTATTAACACTGCTATTTATATCACAGCTTAAAATCACTAAATTTGTATGTAGTACCATCTTTAAGTGAGAGCCAAAACCAATAACGTTTTAATAATGTGACTTTTTCGAGTTTTCTTGTATGGGGACACAATTTAATTTAAAAAATACTGTCGTGATAGAGGCTATAGTAACTGATATTCTGTGAAAATTTAAACTTTCTACCTATTACAGTTTAAGCTGGACAAACAGCGGAGGCTTAGTAATTGCGTCCCGTTTGGCACCCTTCGGATACAAAACCCTAAAAAGAATTGTTTCCAACTTTTTTATGTATAGGTATATTTTTATATTTTCAGGTTCCAGCAACCAGGTCCTGTAGCGAGGCGGGCATCGAACCCCACTGGTGCACCTGTATGCAGTGGGTCAAGATACCAACGACTGATCCACTGTTCAACCGAACTGTTGAAGTTGTCGTCAACTACATTAACGCTCTAACTCAAACTAAAAGGTATAAACGGGTTATCAAGATGGCAGCTGCAAGTGCGCTTCATTGGACAAGCTAGTGTTAGCAATGCGCTACATCTCAATCTCGCGGTTCTGAGACACACACTTAGAGAATGCCACGGTTAAAATTTGCCACATTTTTGCTACTTTTAAACAACCCATTTTTTTATTTATTCAATTTATATATTTTTTTAACATAATACGCCACTGAATCCCGAAGGATTATCTGTGGTTTACATCGACAATACAGCCAATCTGTGGGTTTACATCGACAATGTGGTGGTTTATGAGATCACTCTTAAGTTAAGCCTAAATAATATTTCTTAATGACTAATCTTACTTTTAGATTCCTTTTAATTTGATTGAAAATATTAATTGGAATTTCATAAAAAATTTTGGTAGCATGAATTCCCATAACATAAGTACATAAGTACTGTATTTATTTAATCTGCAGTCTTCGTTGTCAAAAGTAAATAACTACGCTTTGTTAATATTATATGTTTAAAAATAGCAATTTGAGCTAGTTATAATTAACCAATTAATCAGTTAATTATAATTTAACCAATTAATCAGTTAATTATAATTTAACCAATTTTAATATGATTGGGGTAACCAAGTTACTTGGTTATAGACTACTGGCAATAGTGAAACTTCTCATTTAATCGTTTTACTTGACTGTTTGAAACTAACCCGATTTGCTTGGGTACCGTCACAGGTTAAGCCAGGGAACCGTTTTACTCGGTTAAGGCAGCTTATTTAATTGGCTGTTTTAGCCTTTCTAGTCGAGCAACTATTATCTACCATAACCGTGTAATTTGTTTACAACAGCCAACTTACTCTGCTGCTGTGACTGTTTTACTTGGTAATAGCGCCTCATTGACTTGGTTACTACAGCCTTTTTTAGTGGCTTGTGGATGAGTAACTTAGCTACTGTAACCGAGTTTATTGGTGTACAGTAGCCAACCTACTCTGCTACTGTAACCGGTGTACTTGATTACTTGCCACCTTATTTACTCAGCTGCTGCACTGCAGCCTTCTAGTGGGCTGATCTGCCCTAAAAAGCATGTATTTGTGTGTCCGAAGTAGATAGATTTATATGTTACCGGCCAAACCCGATTTTAGGACAAACTAGTTTTTCCTAGGCCTAACTAAGATCGATATCATGATATGACTGGTAAGATCGTATTTTTGTTAAAACTTAGGACGTCGCCTCGCTCCGCTCCGCTCCTGAATTTATATTCACAAGCAACCTAACATGCTCCTCCTAGCTTTGCTCGTCGTCGTACCTACATACTTTTGCCTATAAGTATGTTCGAGATAGCATGATATGGGTGACAGTTCGTAATTTTCCGTTTCACCTATACTACTCACACCATACTACATACACCCAGGTACAAAAGAAAATATTAGGTTTTAGAAAGAATGTATATCATTATTGCAAAAATATAATAAATTATTTATCTTAAATTTAACAAAAAAAGATTCAGCAAATAAAAATGACTTTTTGCTACTTGATGCGTGGATCGGAACGTTAACCCATAGGTACTGACACTACATAATCGAAAATATATCGATGAATCGGTGCGGACATCTTATAGGATCACGTCAGTATGAGTTCATCTTGTATGCGGTTTGCGTTTTTGTTGCGGTTGCTTTACGTGCTATTTATTTTGACGTTTGTTACAGTTTTTGTTGATTTTTCGTTTTGTTATTGGTGAAATTCCGAGAAAAACAAAAAAAAAATCTTTGAACTCTTGGGAGTTATTGGTTCGTTTAGTTTAATTAATTTAGAAATTAATAAAAAGTAGTTTGGGTAATCAAAAATCAATCGAATATGAAATCGATTTGGTAGCCCTTGTTAACGTTCTCGATACTTAAAAAAATCGATTTTATTTCGTTAGGGCACATAACTATAACTGTCAACTTTGATCTGCCACCGATATCATGATAACTCGAACATACTTTAGTAAAAATTAGTTTGTCAAAAGCGGGTTTGGCCGGTAACATAATATAAGGTTAAATAATAATAATAATAATAATAATAAACACTTTATTGCACAAAAAACACGGATAAATACAATTCACAATGTTGAAAGTACATGGCAAAGGCGGACTTATTTCTAAAAGAAATTTCTTCCAGTCAATCTTCCAGTTCCAATAATAGTTGGCGAAACTCAAAACATAGGTAGTACTCGTCTATATGAACAACTTTTTCTATGGTGACTATGAAAAATTCTCAAATTTTTTTTTCTTCTCATAGTAAACTGGACGGCTGATATCGTCAATTTCTATGAGAGGAAGTGAAAAAAAGTTGCGAATTTCGCTCAGCCCCGATAGAAAAAGTTATTCCATTAGACGAGTACTACCTATGTTTTGGGTTTCGTTAACTATTATTATTTAACATTGTATTCTCAAAAACAAAACACAAACATGCATCCAAGAACAAAGTAATCATACAAGCAAGACAGAAGTTAAGAAACTTTTAATATCTAACAAAAATAAATAAACAAAGTATTTCTAAAACAGGCGGTATGTGCGTCGCGACAAAATGAAAATGCTCTGACTCAGAATAACACCGCAAACTGAAGTCCGTAACGCTGTTATTCTGCCGTCACCTGTAGAGGGGCAGGCGGGCGAATTCCGTCGTGAGTGGGTTACAGCAATGGCATATCTTGAGTACTCTATTTCAGATCAGAGTGCATGCCTCGGTATCTGATGGCAGCAGAGTACGTGATGAAGCAACAAGCGAACAGTGGTCTGCTGAGGTTTCAAAATGCTACCAACAGAGACCAACTCCTTGGAAAGTTTGGCAAGGAGACCTCCGTCAATAGAGTAGAGTACATTGTCAGGGTAAAATCATAATATATTATATTATAGATAATATCTTAAAATCACTGCTATACAGGTTGTAAATGCAAAGTCAAGAATCCCTTTAGGGTATGAAAGTATACACGATTCTGATGTCATTACGAGAAAAAAATATATACCTTGAATTTTCACAAAAAATTCCATCATTTTTCTAAGCTATGGCTACGCCGCTCACCGGCCTCCCCACACACCTAATTGCACCCCGCAACCCGCACCCCTCATCCGAGTGGCCAGCGACCAGTGAGAGTGTCCACGCGATTAGTGTATTTTGAGTAAAGAAAATCGTCTTATTATGAGGTACTGGTACTTTATTTAGAGATCCCAGTATTTAAAATAATATCTTTACCGATCATACTAACACACCCTTAAAGGATTCTTGCCTTTGCTTTTACACCCGGTATATCACAGCTTATAATAACTTCGAAGTGAACATCAAAGGTAAAAGGAAAAAAAACTTCTATTTAACGTCTTTCTTTGATTTGGATAAATTTTACTAACAAATAAGATTTGCGATTGTCGGCACTTGGTGAAACATTATCAACAACTTAAAATAAAGTATCAAATAAATTTTACGAATAATTATTCGTGACTTGTTTGGTCTAAAATGACATAGTCGCGGGTTAAGTTTTTTTTTCAGTTTTGAATAATTGAAACTCTCACAAGAAGACTCATTTGTTACATTGACAGAATCAGTACCTATACATTTGTAGCGTTTAACAACCTCGAATCGCTGCAGCGATGAACTGTGCAGCCGCTGAAAAGAGTTGTAAACGACACATGACTTTGACAAGCATCGAGCAGCGCAAATAATTTCCGCTGATCTCTACAGCAAAGATATATAAAGGTACCATTATATATCTTTGCTCTGCAGCGTATAGGCTATCTGTCATTTTGACGTATGGCCGTTTAACACAAATCCATCGCCGCAGCCGTTGCACAACTCATCGCTGCAGCGATGTAAACCTGTTAAACACGACAATTGTATACGACGTGCAATAGAATGTTTTTTTTTTACCTTGCAGGTTACCCTCGGCCCCGGTAACAGCAACTTTGAAGCGTCGCTTTCGTATTTGAAGTCAGAGAAAAAGTTTAAAATCCATTATCGTGATATTCAAAGAACTAACGCGTAAGTGGTACATTTGTGACGTACTACGAAAGTTAAACAGCTCGTTAAGCTGATCATATTCAACAGTTTATAAGGGTTCCGTACCCGAAGGGTGCTAAACGGTACCCCATTCCTAAGCCTCCGCTGTCTGTCCCAGGGGTCTACAACTTCAGCCGTAATAGATAGACAGTTAAAACTTTCACAGAATAAGTGTAACTATGGCCTCTAACACGGCTAATAATAAAAAAGAAAAAAAAATTCAACCCCTTTCAATTAACCTCGAAAAAATAGCATGTTGAAAAGAGAATGTTGCGAGCTTTCAGATGTTTGAGTGCGAGCTTTTCTTTGACAGTTCACACTCAAAAACCCCGGAAGTTTTTGTGATAATTGTGTATGATAAATGATAATAAATCTGCATTGATAGAACTTATTCGCTAGAGCTATTTTTCATAAACATTTCATTTATTTGCTTAACAACAATTAAATACATTAAACTTAAATAAACTAATTTAAAAAACTAAATTATCCTACAAAATAAACTACACACTACCTAGCAGAAATTTGTAATCAATACATATAATAAAACAGTAGAAACCGCTGTGTCTGTATGTGCATTGAAGAAAAGTAATAGAAATAGAAAGGGGGTGAGGTGACTAAAGAAGAGTAATAGAACACAACACAACGATTTTTAGAATTATTTTCTGTCTGTCTGTCTGTTTGTTCACGCACATCTCTAAAACTACCACTGAACGGATTTTCATATAATTACAACAGCTGTACAGAGCTTAATTTGGAATAAAATATAGGCTTTATATAATTTAAATCCGATCTCGAAAAAAAAGTTATCGTCATTTAAAGATTTTTGGAATTTACTTTTCTAAACTTTTCTTTACTTTCGTAATTAGAAGTTAGGGTACGGGATCTCCTCAACGGATACAGCAGACCCTTCGAGTTTGGGCTTATTTGATTGGTATTTATTAGCACTTTGGTAACCGTTGCATATTATCGTTAAAAAATTCATATTCTTTTGTTTTCCTTATTTCAACGAAAATCCATTCGACGAGCCGCGGGCAAAAGCTAGTAAAATTATATAATTAAATCAGGTAAAAAATTAAACCGAAATCGCTGTCGTCTCATGGAAAAGTACCCAGGATATTGGCGGCATTACCTCGTTGAATTGCTAGGCCAATTCTTTGGCCGAGGTATGTGCCAGCCCTGGGATCTCCGGAAACGTCGACCAATCATTCATTGACTAACTTCAATCTTTTTCAGGTACGGCAAGGAGCCATCGTGTATAAGTGCACACGACCCACATTTATTATTTTTCTGTTACTGTAGAAATTATAAACAACTCTCAAACTTGAATAATATACAAGACAATACCACTAGTGATACTTCAGAGTTGAATAGAATACGAGACAACACAATTCGTCACAGGTCAAACTTGAATAAAATACAAAATAATACCACACGTGACACATCAACACTCAACAAAATACAGAACAACATCACTCATGACGCTTTAAAGTTGAATAAAATAAAAAACCATTCTCCTATCAAGTCAAAGTTGAATAAAACACGAAACAATATCACTCGTAAAGAGACGAGATTGAATAAAATACGAAACAACATCAGGTTCAAGGTCTTTTAAAAATAAAATGTATATATAGTAAGAATAATAAATAAACGAAATGTAACAATAATAAAATGTTTCACTTGTATTCTAGTCTTTACTTTCATCAACTTAAATGGCAATCGACATCATTTCATTTCAGGAAACCATTTGTTTTCAATATTTGAAGTCTGCGTAAAATAAAGCTTACGTATTTTTTATTGTGTGTTTTTAATGCTTATTTTTTTTTCTTATTCATTCATTCTAAAACCTAAAGAGTATATCAAACTGAAAGATGAGGGTAGGTCAGTATTCAACTATTGTAAGATAGTGCCAATTCATGATAAATTTTGTATGAATCTGTTAATGGAACAATTTTTCCGCAAGGAAATTCTACATCTTGTTGAACACCCCATTGCTACGAGAAATGTCACAAGTAAAAAATTGGTCACAAGTGCTTATAATAATTATTACGGAAAAAGAACATCACAGTACCTAATACCACGCCTTATAAACAATCTACCAATTACCATCAAAAGTAAAATTCAGGACAAAAATATAAAAGAGGTTTTAAAAGAATACTTTATTGAAAAGTTGTAATCTAAAAAACTAAAATCAAATACTGTATAGTAGTTGTTTGTTACAAAATAATAGTTAGAATTTCCAAGTTGATACAATAGATGGCGCTGCACGTTTCTGAATCGCGGTATAGAAGTTTTCTCCGCTAAAAGTGTATCATATCTGTGGAATAAAATAAATCGAGTTTTCGTGGTACGAGGTCTTTCATTTTGACCAGCATTTTTGGTCCCTCGATCGGATTACAGTTTCAGTACAACTGTTTCGGGTTTCGGGTACACCTGAAATTTCAGGATTCTCAATGTACACACGGATAGCTGTACATGGATCGTGTACACAAAGCTATTGAGATCACAAACAATATCTACACCGACACTATCAAATCTTACACTTGGATTGCACTGATTTTGTAGAGTCTTTGACTTAATAGAGTTGTAGAGTCATTAAAAGTGCAATAACTAGAGTCAGTGATCTTATGCATTGAATTGCAGTGTTATAAAAAGTGGTTACGAAACTTATGGAGTGCATTGGATTTTATTGGTATACGTGAGTAATAGAATAAGTCACACCACAAACTTGGAGCAAAACTTAACTAAGACTACTTGGTTTAAAATGGAGGAATTAAATCTATCACAAATTAATTTATACGAGCAAATAAGTAAACTTCTTACTAATTACAAAAAAACTAGTCGAGATAGACTTAGTACAGGATTTATAGAAGCTAGATTAGAGATTGCAGATAAATATTGGGAAACTTTTCAATCACAACACAACGCTTTGATTACTGCTAAGGCCGAAGTGAAAGCAAAATTATCATACTTCAAAGATGATGTTTATGACAGTTGCTTTGAAAAGTATCTTGATTTAAAGACTCGCATGAAAGAAATGCTAAATGATATTCAATATGCTAAACTACAATCATCTGCAAATATCGTACAAGCTAATAACTCTGTAACAGAACAAACTCCGAAAGCTAAACTTCCACCAATCCAACTACCTACATTTTCTGGTGATTATAGAGAGTGGCTATCGTTTCGAGATTTATACAAATCGCTAGTGCATGACAACATCTCAATAAATAAAGTTAACAAATGCCAATATCTGAAATCAAGTCTGCGCGGAGAAGCAGAGAGTCTAGTAAAACAAATACAAGTCTCCGACGCTAACTATGAAATAATATGGGATATGATAAATAGACGATATGACAATAAGAGAAGTATTGTTAATACGTATATTGGTAAATTGCTAAATCAGAAAAAAATAACATTGGAATCTGCCAAAAATATTAGAGAATTATTAGATGTTACAACCGAGTGTCTAGCGACTTTAAAGAGTTTGAGTCTACCTACTGACAGTTGGGACGATATAATTGTTTATATTATTATCCAGAAACTTGATTCTGAATCTCACAAGATGTTCGAGCAAAGAATAGAATCTAATAGTCATTTACCAACTTGGAAAGAACTGTCAGAGTTTTTAGAGTTCAGATTTCGTACACTCGAAATGATAAAGTCTAGAGATGCACCACATCCAAGAGTATTACCACCTACAAGAAGTTTCGCTACTGAAATAACACAAACAGTCACGTGTGTATACTGCAAAGAGAACCACTACATATTTAGTTGCAAAGAGTTTTGTAAGTTGGATCTCACTGATAAGAAAGCATTCGTACAGAGCAACCAACTTTGTTTCAATTGTTTGCGCAAAGGTCACACTGTCGCACAATGTTTACAGTCCACTAGATGTAAGAAATGTGGCCGCAAGCACCACTCCTTGCTACACGGATATGTCACACCTTCATTAGGAACCACTGAGCAACCTGAAATAGAACAAAGAGTAGCAACACACACCACAACCACGAAATCCACACAAAGATGTCAAGTTATATTAGCAACGGCCATGGTTCATGTGCAGTCACAAAGAGAACAGAGTCACACACACACACTTCGCGCGCTTGTTGACCAGGGTTCAGAGGCAAGTCTGATCACCGAGGCAGCGTGTCAATTTCTAGGATACAAGAGATCACCCGTACAGGGCACAGTGATGGGAGTTGGTTCAGCAGCTTCTGTTACTAAAGCATGTGTGGAGTTTGACATAAGCTCCACCAACAATCCAGAAATTGTATCAAGAGTTACAGCATACGTTTTGAAATCACTTACATCTTATATACCTCAAACTTCACATACAGTTGACTGGCCACAACTAAGAGAGCTAGAATTAGCAGACCCAACATTCCAGAGACCTGGAAAGATAGACATCATCCTAGGAGCAGACGTGTACGCAGAGATTATACAAAGAGGAGTTAAGATACTCAAAAATAACAATAACACACTCGTCGCTCAACAGACATCATTGGGTTGGCTTATTTCTGGAAAAACCACAAACAACAACCAGTCAAAGCAAGTTCACATACATCACGTCAAAGTTGAGGTTGATGACATTCTTCGTTCCTTCTGGGAGATCGAAGAAAACACAGAGAAAAGAATAATGACAAAAGCAGAATCTCAATGTGAAAAGCATTACGAGATAACACATACAAGGTTAGAGGATGGTCAATACAGAGTAAGACTTCCATTTACAGCCACCCTTCCTGACCTCGGAGAGTCATTCACACTAGCCAAGAAACGGTTACTTACTTTAGAGAACAAATTCAAGAGAGACAAGGAATTACACATAAAATACAATGAGTTTGTGGAAGATTATCTACAACAAGGTCATATGGAACTTGTCCCAACACCTGATACAGAGACTTATGTATGCTACATACCACATCAAGCTGTTATCAATGAACAGCACCTGACAACAAAGCTTAGAGTGGTCTATGACAGTTCAGCAAAAACCGCAAACGGAAAGTCACTTAATGACAACCTTTTAGTAGGGCCTGCTCTACAAAATGACATCCGAGACGTGACATTGCGTTGGCGAAGACATCGCTTAGTTTTGGTTGGAGACATTCGTCAGATGTACAGAAAAATTAGCTTGGATCCTAAAGATCGAGACTGGCTGCGAATACTTTGGCGATTTTGTCCCGATCAAGAAATTCAACACTTTCGTCTTACAACAGTGACATATGGGACATCCTGTGCACCATACCAAGCAATAAAAACACTCAGACAATTAGCTGAGGATGAGAGAGGAAATTTTGATGATCAAACTATTGACACATTGTTACAAGATTTTTACATCGATGATCTGTTGACTGGAGAACAAACTACAAACAAAATCATTGAGTTGAAGAGGAATATGACAGAGTTGCTACAGAAAGGAGGATTTTCACTACACAAATGGGCCTCTAACAGTACAGAGATAGAAGGAGCAGCACAATCTAACCGCAAGATTTTAGGAATCAATTGGAATGGATACACTGATAAATTTGAATTGCAGATAGTGCTTCCACCTTCGAAAACAAACGTGACAAAAAGAACAGTTTTGTGTGATATCGCAAAAATTTATGACCCAGCTGGATGGATGGCACCTGTTGTAATCACCGCTAAAAGCATGCTTCAAAAGTTGTGGATAGACAAAGTAGATTGGGATGATCCTTTACCCGATATTCTGCTACAAGAATGGTTAACTTATCGCAATGACTTAACCAATATGCCAACTATAGAGCTCGAGAGGTGGATTGGAGTAACAGACAATGTTTTGAAAGTGGAATTACACGGATTTTCAGACGCATCAATTATTGCGTACTCAGCTGTTGTATACTGTAGAGTTATAACACCAGACGGAGTCAATGTCACACTCATAGAAGCCAAGACCAGAGTCGCTCCTGTAAAACAAATATCACTACCGAGATTGGAACTGTGCGGAGCTGTAATATTAGCCAAGTTATTGAATAGAATTCAACACGCTCTCAGCATTCCAATTCAAGACACCTATGCATGGACAGATGCAACAATAGTGCTTGCATGGCTACAACGGTCACCTAGTTACTGGACCACCTTTGTAGCAAACAGAGTAACTGAAATCACCAACCTGATTGACAAAGAGAGATGGCATCATGTCACTTCACAAGAGAATCCTGCAGATGTAGCTTCTCGTGGGGTCTCTCCTGCTGACTTACCTGATCATCACCTGTGGTGGCACGGCCCATCCTGGCTGCATACACTCACTCCGTTGTCTTTTGATGAGGCAATTGCTGTGGAACCTACGGACTTAGAGAAGAAAGTGTCTGTGAAAGTTAATTTAGTGCATGTCAATGACAGTCAGTCTAAAAGTGAAACAAGTGATCAGTGCGAAAATAGTGAAATACTTCATAGATTTTCAAACTTGAGTAAACTTATAAGAGTTATTGCTATAATCCAAAGATTTTACAATTGCTTACAATATAAGCGTAACAACAAAATGTTGTTAAAATGTTCAAAATATCTATCAACAATTGATTTAGAGAATTCATTACAAACACTGATAAAAATGTCACAAAAGCAAAATTTTGAAAAAGAGATTTATGTTGTAAAGGGAGACATAAACAAAGATAAATACAAACTATTAAATAAACTAAAAAATGGTTCAAAAATTTCAAAGCTTAATCCATTTGTTGATTCTCAAGATGTTTTAAGAGTAGGTGGTAGAATTTGTAAAGCTGATATTCAATATGATATGAAACATCCTATAATTTTGTCCAAAGAATGTAATTTGTCGTATTTAATTGTCAAAGACACACATCACAGAACATTACATGGCGGTGTCCAATTAATGTTAAATTCTATCAAATGCATCACACATCACATTATTGGAGTCAAACATCTTGTTAAACAAGTTATTAGAGAATGTGTATCATGTTGTCGTCATTCTGGTAAGACTCAGTCCCAACTCATGGGAAACTTACCTGAATATAGAATTAACCCGCAGAGACCGTTCAGTACCTGTGGCGTAGATTTAGCAGGGCCTGTTATACTGAAATTACAGAGTGGTCGTGGTTCAAATCGAACACAAAAGGCGTGGATTGTATTGTTTATATGTACAGCTGTAAAAGCAGTCCACTTAGAGTTGTTGACTAGTTTGACCACAGAAGCTTTTATGTCTGCTTTTAAGCGTTTTACCTCACGCAGAGGCCACTGCAAAAAACTGGTTAGTGATTGTGGCACTAATTTCATTGGGGCCAGAAAAGAGCTTGAGCAATCATTATTAAACAGTTTAAAAAACTTACCCGATGAAATAAGTGAATTGCTAGCACAAAATGGTACTGAATGGCAGTTCAATCCTGCCAGCGCACCCCATATGGGTGGCTTATGGGAATCTAATATTAAGTCCGTTAAGAGGCATCTAAACCGTGTATTAAATGATGCAAAACTTACCTTTGAGGAATATTATACATTGCTATGTCAAATAGAATGTTGTTTGAACTCTCGTCCATTGACGCCATTAAACAACGATGAAACAGCATCTGCACTTACACCTGGACATTTTTTAATCGGTGAAACACCTGTAATTGTTCCGCAAGAAAATTTGACCGATCAAAAAGTTCCATACATTCAACGTTGGCTACACATACAGCAAAAATTGCAATATTTTTGGAGAAAATGGAGTCATGAATATTTGGTAAATTTGCAACAGCGTCAAAAATGGACAAGTGTTCAAAGAGATATTTCAGTTGGAGATATCGTTTTAGTTAAAGATGAGAGATTACCACCAGCAAAGTGGTTATTAGGTTTAGTTTTACACACCCATCCTGGGTCTGATGGTCGTACAAGAGTAGTTACCCTTAAATGTAACAATACCACAATTAAAAGGCCAATTCATAAACTTTGTTTGTTGCCAGTTAATAATATGTAAAATTTAGCTTGCTTAGTGGTACGACTTTTGTTACAATTCCACATTTAGTGATACGACTTATGTCACAGTTTCATATTGATTGTTAAAGGCCTGACGTCCTTTGGCGGGCGATATGTTTGTTACAAAATAATAGTTAGAATTTCCAAGTTGATACAATAGATGGCGCTGCACGTTTCTGAATCGCGGTATAGAAGTTTTCTCCGCTAAAAGTGTATCATATCTGTGGAATAAAATAAATCGAGTTGTCGTGGTACGGGGTCTTTCATTTTGACCAGCAGTAGAATAGAATAGAATAGAATAGAATATCATTTATTGCTGAGTCATAGGTAGGTAGGTAAATCTTAAGCTTATAATGTGCCGTATGCTCTGCCGTTAGGCGTACAATTCTTTATCATAAAATGATTTTATATATTTACAAAATACACAAATTGATCACTTATAAAATATTAATAACTAAATAACAATTACATTACTGATTTTATGTCAGAATAAATTTTAAATTCAATTGCTTGTCAGTTAGGTCAATTACCTTAAATTTAAATTACACTATAAATTACATGTCAACTATTTCATTTCATTACATACGAGTACCTATTATTCATTATCATTTTCTAAAAATTCGGTCAACGAGTAGTAGGATTTTCTGGTCAGAAAATTTTGTAATTTAAATTTATACAATACAATGTTATCTATTTTTCTACTTAAGGGACCTTCTGTCTTAAGTTATTACATAATTAGCTAACCTAACAACATCTTATGGTGACCATATCAATATTAAAAATATTTTATGTTTTAAATAAATAG